>CM040126.1:156737250-157337250 GCA_022559845.1 Amorphophallus konjac | reverse complement strand
AACGTAGATAGAATTCTAGTTGACAATGGAAGTGCCCCTGATGTATTGTCTTATGAGTGCTTTCTTAAGATGGGGGAGAATCCGTCTAAACTCCGCCCGATCCGAACCCCCCTTTATGGGTTCAATGGCCAGGCCACTTATCCCGAGGGAGCACTGAGCCTATCGGTTACTCTCGGTACCCCACCCAAAATCGTTACGGTTATGGTAGACTTCATCATGATCAAAGGTATGATGGCATACAACGCAATCTTCGACCGAGGAATCCTTAGCCGAATGAAAGCGGTGCCCTCTACCTATCACCAAAAAATGAAGTTCCCCACCAAACATGGGGTGGGGGAAGTCCGGGGCAACCAGGCGTTAGCCAGAAAGTGCTATAATATCTCGGTCGAAGCCACAAGGCCGGACGGGAAGAACAAGGGCCCCCGGGAAGTCGAGGAAAAACTGCAACATCCGAGCCTGAAGGCGAGTTGCTAACGGTTTTCCTAAACGATGACCCGACCCTAGGAGTAAAGATTGGAGCCAACCTACCATTTGAGGTTCAGCAGCAATACAAAGAATTTCTTTCCGGGTACATCTAAGTCTTTGCTTGGTCTGATGATCAACTCCCCGGGATACCGGGAGAGACAGTAATGCATATGCTCAACCTCGACCTGACCGTGAAGCCCGTGCAATAACGCAGAAGGAAGCACGCGCCAGAAAAGTAAACGATCATCAAGGAGCAAGTCACCAAGGGGCAAAAGACTGGTCTTTTTAGATCGGTCCTGTACCCGACGTGGCTGGCTAACATCGTCCTGGTGCCAAAAGCTTCGGGAAAGTGGCGAATGTGCGTGGACTTCACTGACTTGAAGAAAGCTACACCAAAAGATTGCTATCCGTTGCTGAGCATCGACCAACTGGTTGACTCAACCTCGGGCAACAAGATACTCAACTTCCTGGACGCCTACTCAGGTTACCACCAGATCAGGATGGATCCAGAAGACATCGAGAAGACCACCTTCATCACTGACTTCGGCGTACACTGCTACACTTGGATGCCTTTTGGGTTGAAGAACACTGGAGCCACGTACCAGAGACTGGTCAACCATATGTTCGAGGGACAGCTCGGCCGGAACGTCGAGGCCTACATTGACGACATGCTCGTCAAGACCCCCAAGGCCGAAGACCACTTCACCGACCTAGCCGAAACCTTCGACACTCTCCTGAGGTACAATATGAAGCTCAACCCGCCAAGTGTGCCTTCGGAGTAGGGTCCGGGAAATTCCTGAGCTTCTTGGTGACCCAGCGTGGGATCGAGGCCAACCCCGATAAGGTCCAAGCCATCCTGGACATGCGGCCGCCCACCTACACCAAGGTCGTTCAACGCCTTATCGGGCGCATTACTGTGCTCAGCCGATTCCTGTCCCGTGCGGCCGAACGATGCTTACCCTTCTTCAAGCTATTGAGGGGGCCCAAAATGGCATCTGCTACGTTCGCATGGGACGAGGAATGCCAAAAGGCATTTGCTGAGCTTAAGGAGTTCCTGGCTTCGCCTCCAGTGCTGTCCCAGCCCGTTTCAGGTGAAGCCTTACATCTCTACCTGTCGGTGACTCCGTCCACAGTTAGCTCGGTCCTGGTCAGAAATGACTCGGGAGTTGAGAGACCGGTCTACTACACCAGCAAGGTGCTCAACGAGGCTAAAAAAAGGTACCCCGTAACCGAGAAACTCGTGCTAGCGTTGGTTACCTCGGCCAAGCGCCTTCGACCCTACTTCCAAGGGCACTCCATCATCGTGTTGACCGGCGAACCACTGAAGAGGATCCTCGCTCACCCTGAAGCCTCGGGATGCCTCGTCAAGTGGGACATTATGCTTGGGGCCTACGACATATTGTACCGGCCTCGCTCGGCCATCAAAGGATAGGCGCTCGCTGACTTCATCGCCGAGAGCACCATCCTGACCGAAGAAAAATCTCCGTCCGCACCCGGGCCAACTTGGGAATTGTTCGTCGACGGATCCTCCAACTCGACCGGGAGCGGCGCCGGGATCCTCTTAAAGTCCCCCGAAGGAGCAGAGCTGCAATACGCCTTGAAGTTCAACTTCCAGGCATCCAACAACGCCTCCGAGTACGAAGCCCTTATCTCGGGAGCCCGTATGGCCCGGCGATTGGGGGCCGAGCGAGTCAGAATTCACACTGACTCCCAACTGGTCACTATCCAGATCAATGGCAATTATGAAGCTCGGGAAGAACCGATGGTCAAATACCTCCAGCTGGTCAAGACCATGGCACAACAGTTCGAGAGTTTTGAGGTAGTCCGAATAGCTCAGGAGGAAAACTCCCGGGCGGATGCCCTCTCTCGGCTGGCCTCCTCTCTTGACCCAGAGGGTACTCGATCGGTCCTCCTCGAAGAGCTAGAGCGACCAAGCATTGATTCGGAGCTCACGGCTGTTGACTCGGCCTCCACAAGCGACTGGCGTACCCCCTACCTGTCGTGGCTCCAAGACTCCCAGGATCCTCCCGACCGTCGGGAAGCCCGGAGATTGAAGTACCAAGCTCGGCGATTCGTTGTTCTGGATGGCACTTTATACCACAGATCCTTCTCCGGTCCCCTCCTGAAGTGCATTAGTACTGATGAAGCTAGCCGAGCGATTCAAGAAGTTCACGAAGGCCTATGCGGAGCGCATCAAGGAGGAAGGTCACTCGCCAGGATCTTGCTTCGACAGGGTTACTGGTGGCCCACTCTGCAGCGCGACTGCTCGACCTACGTGCAACAATGTGACTGATGCCATTGATTTGACCACTTTGTCCATCAGCCGGCAACGGAGCTCGTCACCCTAGCCGAGCCTTATCCCTTCGCTCGGTGGGGGGTCGACATTCTTGGGCCGTTCCCTATGGCTCAGGCCCAGAAGAAGTTCATCATCGTCGCCATCGACTACTTCACCAAGTGGATCGTGGCCGAAGCTACAGCTAGGATCACCGAGACAGTTGTGTGGAGTTTCGTCTGGAAGTCGATCATTTGTCGCTACGGCATCCCCCAGGTGATAGTGAGCAATAATGGTCGGCAATTTGATTCTCGCTATTTCTGAGACAGATGTGCCGGCCTAAACATTCGCAATCACTTCACCTCGGTCGCCCACCCTCAGGCTAACGGGTTGGTAAAAAATGCCAATAAGACTATCTTAAAAGGCATTAAGACTAGGCTCAGCAAAGCCAAGGGCAGCTGGCTTGAGGAATTGTCGAACATACTTTGGTCGCACAGAACGACTCCCAGAACGACAACCGGTGAGAGTCCCTTTCAGCTAGTGTACGACACCGAGGCCGTGATCCCATTGGAGATCGGCAATCCCTCCCTCCGAGTCATCTGCTTCTCACCCGAGGCAAACGACCAGAAACTACTTGAAAACCTCGACCTAGTAGATGAAGTCCGAGAGATTGCCAGCATCCGAGCAACGGAATATCAACGCAGCCTCACTCGTTACTACAACGCCAAAGTTTGAAACAGACACTTCCAGCCGGGAGACTTCGTTCTCAAAAAAGTCGAAGCCTCTCGACCACTAGAGGCGGCGGGCAAGCTATCCCCTAGTTGGGAAGGCCCCTACCGAGTGGTTGAGACGCTCGAAAAAGGAGCATACCGGCTATCTACTATGGAAGGAGAACCCATCCCTCGGACATGGAATGCGACTACACTACGCAAGTTCTATTTTTGAACATTTGAGAAGCATACACATGTAAGCAAAATAGAATAAATGCCATTCTTCTCTTCTTATCAAACTTTGATGTACATCAAGTAGGCCATAGTCGGTACAGTATGCATGTACAGAAAAGAAAAAATTACATCCCCTGATGCAAGCAGAACGCTCGGTCGACCCAGTAGGCGCTCCCACGTTCAGCCACTGACTCTGCCTCGTGCAGAAACTGGCTCGGATAAGGGACCACCAGCTTCGTTGGTTTGAGAAAGCTCGGAAGAAAAAAGAAAAGAGGGGAAACAACAAGAAGAAGAGGAAGGGATACAAGAGACGGCCTCCTCTCTGCCAACTCTTTGGAAGGCAGAGAGTGCAAGCACCCTCCAAAGAGTGAAAGAAATGATAGGAGGGGTAGAAGAGGGAGAAAGAGGCTGCGGGGAGAGGAGGGGAGAAGCAGGAAGTGGAGAGGAATCTTGAGAGAGATCCCCTCTAGAGAGCGAGTGAGCAGGGACTAGGAAAGGGGTTCCTGATCCCCCCATCCGTTCGCCGTTACGCCCCTCCTCGCAAGCGTCACCGGAACTGATAAAAGAAGGTGACGTGCTTCCACACGTCGAACCCCCTTCTAGCCTGTCCGTCGGCCGTCGAACCCCCTTCAGACCCGAAGCAGCAAGTTACTCTCTGCCCTCCATCGTCCGCAGCTTCGTCTTCCAGAGCGTCTTCCATGCTTCAAATGTGACGGCACAACTCTTCGTGAAGAAGAGGGAGGAAAGACCGTCAGGGAAAACCCTAAGCGATGGAGAGGAAGAGACGCCTTTCAAACCTCTTATAGGCGAAGGGAAGCTATTTGCCTTAAATGATTCTCCCCTCGTAAACACGCTAAAGGGACCTCTCCCTACGAATGGTCAACTCAGACTCCTCGGCTCCGCCCTAGCGGGGCACACGAAGCGGCCAAGCATTCAAAGCATGAGAAAATGGAAAGACACCCAGTCAGAACGCCCGCACATCCATCATGCGAGATCCTCGCAGAAAGTATCGGCACTTTCCAACTACCGCGGATACGCTGGTCAAACCACGGCAATGGCGGAACGAAATAGTTAAGTCTTCATCATAACGCTACTGCCTTACGTTTTCGACCTTCCTTTACACAAAAGAGAAGTTTCTTCTTCAAAAAAGGAAAAACATACAAGGAGAAAAAGCAAAACAGATACATCAGGCCTCTAGCCCATCCTGAGGCTCAGAAGAGGAAGACTCGGACGGTCTGCCCCCGGTGCCCTCGGCGACGACCGACCCTGGCACTGACCCCACCGGCGTGGGAACTGCCTCGGTTGCCCGCCCTCCCGAGGCATTCGGAGCTGGCGACCCCTCAGACGAAGAGTCCCCCTCATCTCCTTCTTCCGATGACGCCGAACCATAGGAATCGGAGGATGACAAATCCGAGTCATAGCATTGCCCGGACGGGAAATTGATGGTCTCGGACGCCTGCTCCTCTGCGTAGAAGATGGCCCGATCGCAGCCTTGCTTGAATCCCTTGCGGATGCCCCGGTGAAGTGCTGACTCGTAGTAGGGGAGGGCAGCCTCCTTAAGGTCGACCCGGTAGGCCTCCGAGCATTTCTACTGTTCGAGTGCCTCCGTGCCGGCCGATCCCACCCTACCTACGAGCTCAGACTTCTCCTGCTCCGCCTCGGCTAACCTCCGCTCGGCCTTAGCCATCTGCTTCTCCGCCTTGGCCCGATCAGCCTCGGCCTCCATTTGAAGACGCGCGGCTTCCTCTGCTCGGTCCACCAGCTCGGCGCGCTCCGCCTGCCACCGGCCATATAGCTCGACGCGGGCCAAGTGCTCCTCCTCCAGAAGCTTGCTCTTCCTCTCGAGCAACTCGCGGGCCCAAGCCAGTTGTTTGGACAGCATCCGGGCCTCCACCTGGCTCGCCCTCTCCAGCTCTCTAGCCGAGGAGAGCTCCCACCGAAGCCTGTCACGCTCCTCGGTGAGCTGAGCTACCGTCCTGTCGAACGTACCCAGGGCCCAGGCAAGGTCCGCCCGTTCTGACTCTGACCGGGCGTAAGCCTCAGCTAGAGAGGCCCCCATCTGGGCCAGGACCAAGCCTCCCTCCATCACCAGCTCGAGGGCCACGGGCGGGGAGCGCTGCCTGTCTCCTCCCTTCACCACCTTCGTAGCTATGCTGCGACATCTTCGGTACAGAGGGCCCTGGATGCCCAGCCTCTCCAGAGCCGCCGAAATAGGGGCCTCCCCTCCGAGCGGCATCCCCTCAGGAGCCCCGCCAGTAAGCTCGGATCGAACCGCTACTTCATCCTCCCCTCTTGCCTCGGTCGGTTGGGGCTGCGTCGCCGCTCCTGGCGACCCCTCGGCCTCGACCGGGTCGGCCCCGACATCACCACTCGGAGTGCCACCTGCCTCGATCGACGCTCGAGTCTGGGCCGTGGCCCTGGAGTCGCCCGCTTCGTCCCCGGCCCCCTCGGCTCCTGCTGAGGGGAGAGCCGGCCAGCACCGCCGCCAACCACAGAAATGGCCCTGGCCTCCTCGGCCCCCTCTTGCTCAGCGGATGGGAGAGCCGGCCCGAAAGGGTTGGCCCTATCACTCTCGGAAGAGGGGAGAGCCGAGCCAGAGTCACCTTCGATCGCGGGGTCAGCCCCGGCCTTCTTGGCCCGCTTCTTGGCCTTCACGGCGTCCCGTATCATGCCCTCCACGGGATCCTTGCACTTGGGCCCCCACGGCCTGGAAGACCCTCTCCGGGTCACACCCTTGCCCTTATCTTGGGCTCGGGAATGACCCTCGGGAGCTCGCGACTCATCGACAGCCGAGTCGTCTCCCAGATCGATCACCTCCCGCTCCATCGCAAGCTCCTCCTCCACAGTCGACCGCCTGGCGTCTGAACGAAAGATGATATGGTCAAGAAAAGGAAAAATGTGGCTTCATCAACCGGCGAGAAGGCTGATTCACGGTGCCCGTACCTGTCAGCCGTAGCCGCTGGAGAAGCCACCGCTCGATGTTCTCCGGGGTCACCAGCTCCTCTGTAGACTGGCGACGCTTCAGAAGAATGGCCGCATACTCTTCCACATCCGAAGAGAACTCATCCTGCCTCGGAGGGATGTTTGGGTGAAAATTAGGGATTACAGGGCACCTCCAAGACTGCTCCACCGATAAAATCCCAACCCAGAAGAACTGATTCTTCCACCCCTTGTGGGAAGAGTCCTTCACAGCCAAGGAGACGCAGCTCCTGTTCCGCCTCGCCTGGATGAAATAGAAGCCCTTCCCGACCGAAGAATGCGCCTTCAACTCAAAAAAGTAATGGAAGAGCTCCAAGGAAGAAGGGACCCCGCACTGAAGGCAGAGGATGCGGAAGGCGGAGAGAAGAAGATAAGAGTTGGCCACCAACTGTATGGGAGCCAATTGGAAAAAATAGAGAAGCTTAAGAACAAAAGAGTCGAAGGGAAGACGGAACCCTCCCTTCCACGATAGAAGGAAAGAACAGAAATGACCGATACGAGAATCCAAGCTCGTCTCGTTCGGGGTGGCCGCGACAAAGTAATACTGATAGGGCAGGCGAAACTGGTGCTCCAGCGGCTTCACATCCGCCTCCCCCAGTTTGCTGCAGTTCGGAGCCGGCGGTATCACCATCGTCCTCGTCTCAGGCTCGCCCTCAAACTCTTCGATCTCCGAGCGAAGGTCCGCCATGAAATCCGAAGAGAAACTTGCAGAAGAAGGCGCCTCAGACTCTGAAGACTCTGGAGGACGGGGAAGCTGTCGGACCCCCTCCGCGGTTATCTCCGCCAACTCTGCGAACGCCGATGCAAGCCTCTGCTCTTCCGCCGTATCCCCACGGCGCATCAGAGAGCCCCGAAAACAAGCACGAAGGAGAGCAAAACCCTAAAACGGAGGGAGTCTGGAACGACAACAAGCGCACAACGCCTATATCCCCACGCGGAAGAAGGCGCGTCGTTCCGACCTCCGAGAAAGGGGGGCCCTTCATTTCAAATCCGCTAGGATTATCATCATTACGGGCATAGATGACCACGACACATGGCTTCATAACACTGCCAGATCTCCACCCACCTAAGCCACGCTGGTCCAAAACCCTAATGGCTACTCTTCCGAGCCTGCCAAGGCTCGGGAGTAGGAGGGGGACAAGTGGAGAGGGGGATTTCTGTAGCCCATCTAAGAGCTGCTGAACCAGGTCTAGCAAGACCAAACGAGGTCCAGCTCATCTAAGTGACCGCCCCGCAGGGCCCACTTAGCATAAAAGCCCAATAAGTTCACTCGGGATCAAGCACTTCCTTGGCGGCCATTAGGCTCGGAAGGCCCGAGCGTCGGTCCGATCGGAGGAAGACTCGCACCCGACTCATCCCCCTCGCCGGGATAAGGGCTGGCGCCCCGCGCCCACTCTGACCGAGCCTCACCCAAGCTATGCCCCTCGCTCAGACAGGGCTATCACTCTTCATGCTTGGGTCGACCGACGATTGCTTATCCACGCTGCCGTTGAGAGCCCTTTATGAGCAGAAGTTTACAAGGCTATAAAGATCCCACGATGAAGACGTAAAGAGCCCACGTCGAGGACGTAACTCCCGCCTGAAACTCCTCTGCTTACGGGACTCATGAGGCCGGCACACTATTTAAATCTGGGACTCCCTCCAACGAAAGGTAAGGCCAACACACGCCTAAAACTCCCTAAGCAGGAACCACTTCACCACCTTGGTGGAGAGGGATCTCGTGCATCTCCTTCCTCCTCCCTTCATAGCTTCCACCACTGCTCTACTGACTTAGGCATCGGAGGGTTTTCCACAGGGAACCATCCCTGGGCCCCTGATCCGTTTCCCTTCCTTGTAGTTCACTGTTTGGTGATCATCTTCTCCAGGTCAGGACCAGCGTGAGATCGCCCCTCTTCAGGTTTGTTTTCCCTTATTACATGCTTCACAAACTTTTGAAGTTTCAAAATTTAAACTAGGAAGACCTCTAACTAAGCCATGATGATTCAACTTCCTAATGACATTAAAACTGGCATGCCCAAGGCGGCGATGCCACAACCAAACATCATCATTCTTGTTAGCAACCAAGCACAAATTTTCAGATGCAATTTCATTAAAGTCAACCTGATATGTGTTGTTACTCCTCACTCCTATGAATTTGATTTCTTGTGAGTTAGCATCAATAATTGTGCAGTGAGAAGACTCAAATATGACCTTGTGACCCTTGTCACAGAGTTGACTTATACTTAACAAATTAGGGTGAAGACCTCTAACAAGTAGAACATCTTTAATGCAGTGGTTGAGATCCTTACTAATTCTCCCAATTCCTATTATCTTACCTCTGTCCTGTCCGCCAAAAATTACCGTACCACCATTTTTCTCTGCAAGGTCTGCAAAAAGTTATTTATTTCTTGTCATGTGCCTGGAGCATCCACTGTCGAGGTACCATTTATTCTATGTCGCCTTCATGCAGACCTGCACCAATAAGCAACCATGCTCATTTTGATTTGGGTACCCAAGCAAGCTTGGGTCCCTTGATGTTAGCATTCCCAAAAGACTGACTATACTTGTTGAAAAATATGTCATCATCATATTTCATTAATTGGCATATGTACATGTCATGCCCAACTCTCCCACAATAAAAATAAGTGGGTCTCTTCCTACCAAAATTTTTCCAGTTATTTACATGTGTAGAGGTATAGGGGAAATGAGAATTAACAGTTGATGGATTGTTGTGTGTGTGTGAACACTCTCCATGATATGGTGAACTCTTAACAACATAGTGAAAATCATTTTTGTTGCCATGCATGAGATTTGAATTTTTCACAACTTGTTTTTCCTTTCCTTTCAACGTCTTTTCATTGCCATTTTCACCTTTTCAATTTCAACGATAAGACTTGCATTTTTACTGTTCAAGTTTTCTTTGATTTTCTCGCATTCAATCAATTTACTATTCAATTCTTCCAGTTCCTTTTTCAACAAATCATACTTTTCTTGGATTTCATCTTTGATTTTAAAAGCATTTTTCTTTTCTACTTCTAAGCATGCAACTTCATCTTCAAACAAAATCAATTTTGATTCCAGAGCTTCATTTGCAATTTTGAAATTCTTAACTTACATTTCAAACAAACTGCATTTTTCACATGAATTAGATGAATGTATTATGTCATGAATCTTCTTTTTCAAGGTTTTATTCTCATTCTTCATTCTTTCATCCAATTCCTCATATGCAAGTTCCCATTGTTCATTTGTGATAAACTCTGAGTCAGAGATTACCTGTTCCTGATCGCTCATTGCCATGAGATACATGTTCTTTACCAGCTCTTCGATATCTTCTTCTTCATCGGACGTAGGCTCATCCTCGTCCTCATCGCTCCACGTAGCCTTCATTGCTTTCGGCTTCTTGCCCTTTACCATCTTGCCTTTCTTTTTCTACAATTCGGGGCATTCACCTCTCATGTGTCCCATCTTCTTACACTCATAGCAGATAACTTCAGCCGCTTTGAGTGGTTCGTTCCTTGCTTCGGCTGTTTCTTTCCTTTCTTGAATTTTCCGCCAAATCTTCTCCTTTGGCGCAAAAATTATCTAACTCTTCTTATCAACATGGCAACTTCTTCATCGTCTGTGGTTCCCATTGAATCCTCTTGGCTTGAGATGGACTCCGGGTAGGCTTTCAAAGTGATTGGCTTTTTCTTCTTTGTGTCCTCTTCCGTCCTCTTTATATTAATCTCATAGGCCATCAAGGACCCTATGAGCGCATCCACGGTGAGGGTAGACAAATCTTTAGAATCCTCTATCACGGTCGCGTTGGTGTGCCAGCTTGGTGATAGGGACCTCTGCACTTTCCTTACCAAATCGGTGTCCTTAAACTCTCTTCCGAGTGATTTCAACCCATTTATGATCTCCATGAGACGTGCAAACATCTTGGAGATATTTTGTAGCACCCCAAAAATTGAAATATAAAACAAATAGAAATAACTATAAATATTAGATATAGAAAAGCATGGGAATTAAAATTTTGATAAAATAAAAATGATAATTAATCTAAAATAGTTAATGGGCCTAAAATAAATAATTGAGAAAATAGAAATTAGATATATCATTTTATCTATTAAATTGAAATTACCATTCACACATTTAGAGATCTCATACCAAAATATATTAAAACACATACGTATTTGTATAAAGATTTTCGTAGGATCGAACCCGACTCTTTTACCCAGAGCAAATGATGAAAATTACTAAAATGAATAACTAAAGTTATAGGAATTGGGGTTTATATATATATATGTAAAGTTCTGCTAAGTAATTGAACCTATTGTGACTTCAAAAAAAGGTTTGAGGTTTAAACCATGTAAATTTGTAAAACTCAGTTAATGGGCTTAACCGGTAAATCCAATCTGGATATATATACATATAGTTAATGATCTTTAAAAAGAAACATGAACCGGTGGGCTTTAGTAAAGGAGAACCAACCCAATCATGTTAAAGCTAAGAAATTATGCTCAATGAGTTTTGAGGATTTTGATTGGGCTTTAAAAGGATATATATATATATATATATCTCAAATTAATTAGGCTAACACACCCACGTATATATCTATAACATTAATGGCTTTCACCCGTACACATATAGCAATCCTTACCCACACACCTAGCTTCATCCATGTATAAACATTGGGTTTTTAATTAGTGGGCCTAGGTATATGGGCTTAAGAACTTTGTGCTTGAGATAAATATATATATATATATATATAAATATATATAAGTTTATTCCCTTATGGATGGGCTAATCTCATCTATGACCTCTCACCCTTTCACCGCCGAAAATCACCCACGTTCATGGGCTTTCTCCAATAGTACCCTAACCCATTATCCTTGTAAACTACCTGATAATGGGCTATCAATGCCTAAAAAGGGCTCGTCCATAAACCCACTGTTTAGCCCAACCCCAACTCACTCACGTTCGAACAAGGCTTGCATGGCTATAGCTTTAGGGTTTTATTTGAAAACACGGTAGGCGGCTGGTGATTTGGAAAGCTCACAACAAATACATGGCAAGAATTTAAAGCCTTGCCTTAATAGCATACGAGCCCTCTCAAGGCCTTACCTCCTCTATAAATATCCTAGTCATCGAACGAGCATCCAATTTGATGCTTGTTCGTAAGTACCTGTGCAGGAGATCGTCTTCCCAGTCATCCCTCATTCGTTCGCAACTGCCGTGGGCTACTGCTGCGTCCTCCCTCTTGTTCGCACGGTGATCGTTGTAGCTGCCGTTGCTTCACGTCAGGAAGAAGCAGAGCAAGCTCCTCCCCTGACTCTTCTTCCTTTCTCGTTGGAGGACACGGCTACAGTTGCTTGCGCTTGCTGCTGCCGTTGCTCTTATTCTGCTTCTTCATCCTGCTGCTTCTTCTATTCTTCTTCTTTCGTGTAAAAGCGAGCAAGAGGTAGGCAATCTCCCAAGCATAATTATAAAACAACTAGAATGCTAGATGTATAGAACATGTAGGTATTATCATGAAATTTCTTGCTACATGATTCTTTGTCTATAGCTTGAGTTTTTACGTTTTTGCATGAAAAAGGAATTAGCGACCACATCCTGGTCGTTAATTCAATAAGAAACGCCCACGTGAAGGAGCGCTAATTAAACAACGACAGTACAATTGTCGTTAATTCCTGTGTGTTAATATTAATTACAACACATTAAAATTTTTTATATCTATCTAACCTTTTTTCTAAAAATTGTGAAGTGCATATGATGTGGCACAGCCCAAAGACCACTAAATATGATGAGATGACCCTAGGACTTAGACCCGCAAGCATACAAGCGCTCAATGATTCTCACGATGACGATTTTTGCTCACCCGATTCACACGTTCACCCGGTGGGTCCGGGAGATAATGATGAAGGTTCGGGGTGGGACCCAATTGTTATAATGGACTTACAATGCTAGGGCTGACCCCAAATGAGTCTAGGATACCCACCTTTGTGGGCGGCTGGCCCGCAAGGCGGGGGCTTGGTGGCACTCACTCACGGTCTGCGGTGGACACTAACAAACTAGCATGCAAGTTCGAGCCCTCTTCTCACCGCCGACGAGCAATCAAAGCAATACTAAACTAGCAGGAATAAGGCTACTAAGGATAGTATCAGAAGCTCACCTGATCGGTGTGAAGACACCGATCCCGATCGGAGACGAGGGCGCGCCGGGAGGCGAGGGTATGCACCCGATCGCCGCGGCGATGTAGCTTGACCTGAAATTGCAAACGGTACAGCACTACTCCTCACGCAGGAGGGGTGATCTTGGGGTAGGGGTTATGCTTAATACATTCAAAACTACCTCCACGCAGGGAGGGGCCTTCAGCCGGCCAAGCGGGGTGGGGAGAGATGCAAAGGAAACCGAGTTTCCGAGCTTCGCCGATTCTGTCTAGCTTCTGTAATTCTGGACAGGGAGTCGATGTTGATGCAGCCAATAAATCCACCGAGCTCAGAATCTGATGAGACTTGCGCCAAAAGATTTCTAACCGGAGAGGGGTGTGGCTTGAATTTTTGGTTGACGTTCTGATCTGGGGCTGACTGCTCCGGCGACTGGAAGATGGATGCAGCTCTGGTCTCTGGCCGAGCTCAGTCTGAAACAGCAGGTTGCAGAAGCAGCCACGGTCGCTCCTGAGCTCCAAATCTGGCACCGCTAGACTCGTTGGAATCGTATACGAGTCTACTTTGCAGGAAAACAAACGGGGGAGTCTTCTGATGTCGGAGATGAGCTAGATGTCCAGAGAAGTGGACAGTGGTCGGGACAGACTGTGAGGAGGCAGACCGGCGTGGTTGTGGTAGAAAATTGGTATCTCTGGTTGTCAGATGCCGAACGGGATTCTGCCTTCTGTTCCTGGACGCTGACAGGGAGAGGAAGAACTTTGTAGAAGACCCTGAAGGCTGGTTCCTTCAAGGTTCGTCGTGGGAGAGTCTTCTCTGCCGCTCTGGCTTCTGGTCTGAGAAGTTCTGCACAGTCGGAGAAGAATGGTGGTTGCGGACAGCACCGAGCTCGGATGCCAACGAAACCGCCTCGCCTGGAAAGCTAACTTGCAGACGAATCCAGAAATGTAGGCCTCGCCTCCTGAGTCGTTGAGGGATGGTCGTGGCCTCCTCTGCAAGTTGTTGTAGTTCTGCTTCCTGAAACAGGGTGAGAATGAGGAGAGGAAGAAGAGGTGGGAAAGGGAATGGTCAAGAGAGGAAGAGGTGTAAGGTAGTTCCAATGGCTATGGGAGGGAGATGAGAGGTGTTTGAGGGGCTGTGGAGGCTAGAGAGATGGAGGTGGGGAGGGCGAAGTGGGGCTGGAGATGGGGGTGGTCTGCTAGGGATGGTGGTGGGGAGGGGAGTGGGCACAAGGGGAGGGTGAGTGATAGGGAAGGTGGGGGCGAACTTGGCCAAGGGGAGAGGTCTAGGGCGACCAAGGGCAGGGGGGGGGAAGGTTGAAATTCGAATTTGGCCTTGGGAGGGGTGGGGTTTGTGTGGGGAAGTGGTGGATTGTGTTGGGAGGTGGAGGATTTGCTTTGGGACAAAGAGAGGGGAGTAAATGAGGGGCTTGGGGAAGTGGAGGGTCTTAATGGAGGTGGTGAGGTAGTGGAGGTGGTTGGGGGTTGGAGTAAGTGAGGGGGGGGGGGAGGAGGAGAGAGGGTGGGGGCGAACTTCCCTTGGGAGAGAGAGAGAGTGAGAGAGAGAGAGTGAGGGAAAGAGAGTAAGAGAGAGAGATTTAAGAGGTAAAAGGAAGTGGTTTTTTTCAATATCCAAAAAGTGAGTACAAGTGGAGAGATGGGGCCTATATATAGGCAACCACTCTTTACATGACCAAAATGTCCCTGACAATAGGACAAAAGACCGAGTCATAACCTAGACTCAATCCTATGGGCCCATAACTAAGGAAATAAGGCCCAATTAAGCAAAATAAGGGAAATGGACTAGAACCACATGACTCAATAAAGGAAAATACATAAGATAGGACTCAATAAAAGGAAAATACATAAAATGAACCTGGGAAAATGAAGATAACAAGTGGAGACCATGATCAATCCATATCAAGAGTGTGTAGACGACCAAAGCTAGAGGGAGTGTCGTGAGATGCCCTCATCAAATCCCCCGGGGTGGGGAGAATTCGACCCTGTCGAGTATGGGTCTGCCTGACTGTCGTACTGCTCCATCATGTCGGGGTCCAGGCGCATCAAATCCTCCCGACTCACCCATGCATCCTCGGTCGGGGGACGGTTCTTCCACCTAACCAGATAGCACTGATACACCTTGTGCCTTGTAATGATACTCTGCTCATCCAGTATTACCTCTACCTGCTCTTGTCGATCCCTCAAGCTAGAAAGTGGAGTCCCTCCGGGGGTGTCTCTCATAAGGGGGGGTAAAGGCTCAAGCTCCTCACTAGGTTCCACCGCGGGGCCTTTGTAGGGTACCAGGTCCGCCACGTTGAAGGTAGGGTGTACCCCATAGCTCTCTGGTAGGTCAAGCTCATAAGCATTGCTGCCAAGTCATCGTAGAACTCGAAAGGGTCCCGACCCTCATGCCCTCAACTTGGAGGCAGGCCCGGGAAGGAGCCGCTCCGTCCTCACCATCACCGGGTCCCCCACTTGGAATTCACAGTGGCGCCGGTGAGCATCGGCCCGTCTTTTGTAAGCCTCATTGCTTTTACCTATATGCTTGCGGATGTCATCATGCAACTCTTTGATATGCTGTGCAAAGGACTCAGCTGAGACTGACACTCTAGCATGTGGGGGAAGGGGAATGAGATCCGAGGGCTTTCTAGGCCTAAAACCATGTACTACCTCAAATGGACTCTTGCCTATGGACCTATTGACAGAATCATTGTAGGCAAACTCGGCTTGAGATAAGAGGAGATCCCAATTCCCAGGGTGATCCCCTACAAGGCATCGGAGCAAGTTCCCAAGGCTTCGGTTGACGACCTCAGTTTGGCCATCGGTTTGAGGATGATAGGCAGTGGAGAATTTGAGGAGGGTCCCCATCAAGTGCCATAGAGTCTTCCAAAAATAACTAGTGAACTTCACATCTCTATCGGACACAATAGTCTTAGGTAACCCATGGAGTCGGACTACCTCATCAAAGAATAATCGGGCGATCCTAGAGGCATCAGAGGTCTTGGAGCAGGGGATAAAGTGGGCCATCTTTGAGAACCTGTCAACCACTACAAAGATGGAATCATGTTTGCGCAAGGTCTTTGGTAGGCCAAGAATGAAATCCATGCTCAAATCCTCCCATGGTTGGTCGGGTATGGGTAGTGGTGTGTAAAGCCCGGTGTTTTGTCTTACTTGCTTGGCGGATGCACATATGCGGCATTGTCCCACAATGTGGGCCGCATCCTTCTTGAGACTGGGCCAGTGGAATTGCCTCTCAACCAACTCTATGGTTTTGTGGACCCCAAAGTGACCAGCTAGGCCACCACTATGTAACTCCCAAACTAGGAAGTCCCTAAGTGAAGTCCTAGGTATGCAAAGCCTATTCCCTTTGAACAGATATCCATCTTGAAGTATGAACCCCTTATACTCCTTGAGTGGCTGGGTGGAAAGGGTGTTGTAGTGAGTCCCAAAGTCGGGGCAATGTGGGTATTCCCCTTTGATTCTCTCAAATCCGGTTACCTCCACTTGGACGGTGGAGAGTAAGGCTACCCGCCTACTTAGTGCATCGGCGGCGCGGTTCTCACTACCCATCTTATACTTGAGGACAAAGGTGTAGGCTTGAATGTATTCTATCCATCGGGCATGGCGGGCATTGAGCTTTTGTTGAGTGTTGAGATATTTCAAAGCCTCATGGTCCGAGAAGATCACAAATTCTTTGGGTAGGAGATAGTGCCTCCAGTGCCGGAGGGATTGAACCACGGCATAAAGCTCTTTGTCATATGTGGAGTATCTCGTCCTAGCCTCACAAAGTTTTTCACTAAAGTAGGCTACCGGGTGACCCTCTTGGCTAAGGATACCTCCAATCCCTACCCCGGAAGCATCACATGTGACCTCAAAGACCTTTGAAAAGTCGGGTAGGCAAAGGACCGGGGCTTGGGTCATTTTCTCTTTAAGCTCTAGGAAGGCTTTGGAGGCTACCCTAGTCCAAACAAATGTGCCTTTCTTGAGGCAATCCATGATAGGAGTGGTGATAGTGCTAAACCCCCGGATGAATCTCCTATAGAAGGTGGCTAGCCCATGGAAGCTTCGGGCGTCATGAATGGTTTTGGGCTCGGGCCACTCAAGAATAGCTTGGACCTTTTCGGGGTCCATGGATACTCCTTGGGATGAGACAATAAATCCTAGGAAGGTTAGTTGATTGGTCAAGAAATGACACTTCCCGGGATTGACAAAGAGACTCTCTTTCCTAAGGATGGTGCACACTTGTTTGAGGTGATCGAGGTGGGCTTCCTTGGATTGGCTATATATGAGGATGTCATCAAAGTAGATAACTAGAAAGATGCCAATGAAGGGCCGGAGGACCTCGGTCATGAGACGCATGAAGGTACTTGGTGCATTAGAAAGGCCGAAAGACATAACAAGCCATTCATAGAGACCGTCCTTAGTTTTAAAGGCGGTTTTCCACTCGTCCCCGGGCCTAATGCGGACTTGCTGGTAGCCACTTTTGAGATCAATTTTGGAGAAGATGGTGGCTCCCGCTAGCATGTCTAGCATGTCATCAAGCCGAGGGATGGGGAACCTATATTTGACCGTTATCTTGTTGACGGCTTGGCTATCTACACACATGCGCCAAGTCCCATCCTTTTTGGGTGTAAGAAGAGCCGGGACGGCACAAGGGCTTTTGCTAATTCGGAGGAAGCCCTTCTTGATGAGTTCTTCAATTTGCCTCCGAAGCTCGGCATGCTCGGTGGGGTTGAGTCTGTAGTGTGGGAGGTTGGGCAAGGTAGCCCCGGGCACGAGGTCGATGGCATGTTGCACATCTCTCATAGGTGGTAGTTTGTCCGGAAGCTCCTCGGGAAATACATCATGGAAGTCCTTAAGGAGTTGATGAATTTCTAGGGGGTGTGGATCGGTTGGGGTGGATTCCCCTATACAAATGACGATGGCACATACTTGATCCCCTTGGTTGACTTCTTCCTCAAACTCTTTCCTAGTGACAAGGTGTAGGCTCCTAGGAGGCTCTTTGATGTTACTAGGACTAGGACTTGATGGGGTGGGGTTCGTTGGTGTTGGGATGGGGGGAAAGGTAGTGGGTTCCTCAAGGGAGGGAGAGGCCTTCTTAGGTAGAGTGCGGGGTGGAGATGGGTTGAGTTGGATCTTCTTCCCCTCATGAATGAAGTTGCAAGCGTTGGTTCTTCCTAAGAAGGTGGCATCTACATTGTAGATCCAAGGCCGTCCTAAAAGGATACTCCCAACTTCCATTGGAAGGATATCACACCACACTTGGCCTTGATAGGATTGGAATGTAATTGGGACAAGGCAACGGGCACTAACGGGCATGGAGGTGGTATTAATCCATGCTACCCTATATGGGTGGGGATGTGGGGAGGTGGTAAGGCCCAAAAGTTTAACGGTGTCGGGTGACACCACATTCACACTACTTCCATTGTCCAATATGACCTTCCTAATATGGCTCCCTATTCTTATGTAGGTGTGGAATATGGTGTTTCTTCTCCAATCATGCTCTTGGTTTTGAGTGAGGGTGCATCTAACCACCCCGAGGTGGGATTCGGTGGGTGGAGGAGGTTGTTCTTGGTTGCTCTCTATGTAGTGGTTCTCATACTCCTCCTCCCATTCAAGAGAGGGTTCATATACCTCAATCTCTCCTTCAAATTCAGCTTGGGGTTGGGGGTTGGTCTCCTCTATGAGTAAGTTTGATGCTCCCTTGGTGGGGCATTGATTGGCAAAGTGTCCATACCCATAACACCTAAAGCATTGCTGCCCACTTTGATGGTTTGGGGTCACCTTAGTGTGAGGGAGAGTGGGTGTCGAATTGGGCCTATTGGGAGTTGTGTTTAGGGGCCCACTTGCGGGGTAGAATGGTGGATTGGCATTAGGAGGGGTGACCCGTGTGGGAGGAGTTCCCATGGGTGTAGGAAGGAGACCTCTTTGGGGTGGTGGGGGGTTGGCCCGAGGTGCCATGGCTCTAGGGTCCATTCCCCGAGGGGGAACCATTCGCGTGTACCGAAAGAATTTCTCGACATCCCGAGCTACTTGGTAGGCTTGCTCTAAAGTTGTTACTTGACGCATGAATAGTTCCTTTTTGATATGGAATTGAAGCCCATTCCTAAAGCGGGAGAGTGTGACGGAGGGGTCCTCTTGGACTCCACATTTGAGGAGGTAGTAGTCAAACTTTTCAATGTATTCCATAACGGTATTTCCTTCTTGAGTCAAGGCTTGCCATTCATCTAGGAAGTTTTGATGGTAGGAGGGTGGGACATATTTGAGTTTGAGTTGGTCTTTCATGGCCCCCCATGTGGTGATTGGAACTTCCCTCCTAACTATCCTTAAGGCTTCAACATTCATCCAATGAGTTTTGGCAAGTTTGGTTAATTGCATCTTTGCAAGTCGGACTTTCCTATCCTCGGTCATTGGGTACCAATCAAAATATTGATCCATGGCTGCCTCCCAATCTAAGTAGATGCTCGGATGATGAGATCCATCAAAAGTGGGAGCATCGACTTTCACAAGTCTCATTAGTTGGTCATCCGGGT
Organism: Amorphophallus konjac; assembly: GCA_022559845.1. Lineage (NCBI taxonomy): Eukaryota > Viridiplantae > Streptophyta > Magnoliopsida > Alismatales > Araceae > Amorphophallus > Amorphophallus konjac. The sequence continues at coordinate 157,317,933 of CM040126.1, read as the reverse complement.
TGTCCCGGGGAGGGCTCTCATTCCTTCTAGGGGGTGGGTCCCTTTCCGGTTCGGGAGGGGGGTCAAGGTTGAGTCCTCCTATGGCTGGCTCCACATGTGGAGGGGGATCTCTCCTATCTCCTTCCCTTGGAATAGGTCTATTTTCCTCAAGTTGTTCAAGCCGGGCCGTAATACCGTCAAGCCTTCCCATAATTTCGGTCATGTAGTCCACAAGAAACCTCATTTGGTCGGGAAGCTCATGCTCATTGTGAGGGGGATTTCCTTGGGGATTGGGATTCATGGTGTTATTGGAAGAAGATGGATTGCCTTGATAATGAGTTCCACTACGGGTGGTCATGCAAGGTTGGGTGGGCTATGCAAGGGTGTGCGAATGCACCTAAGAAAGACTTAGTGTGACCCAAGACTAGACTTGTAAGGACAAGCCTATGACCGCTCTGATACCACTTGATGTGGCACAGCCCAAAGACCACTAAATATGATGAGATGACCCTAGGACTTAGACCCGCAAGCATACAAGCGCTCAATGATTCTCACGATGACGATTTTTGCTCACCCGATTCACACGTTCACCCGGTGTGTCCGGGAGATAATGATGAAGGTCCGGGGCGGGACCCAATTGTTCTAATGGACTTACAATGCTAGGGCTGACCCCAAATGAGTCTAGGATACCCAACTTTGTGGGCGGCTGGCCCGCAAGGCGGGGGCTTGGTGGCACTCACTCACGGTCCGCGGTGGACACTAACAAACTAGCATGCAAGTTCGAGCCCTCTTCTCACCGCCGACGAGCAATCAAAGCAATACTAAACTAGCAGGAATAAGGCTACTAAGGATAGTATCAGAAGCTCACCTGATCGGTGTGAAGACACCGATCCCGATCGGAGACGAGGGCGCGCCGGGAGGCGAGGGTATGCACCCGATCGCCGCGGCAATGTAGCTTGACCTGAAATTGCAAACGGTACAGCACTACTCCTCACGCAGGAGGGGTGATCTTGGGGTGGGGGTTATGCTTAATACATTCAAAACTACCTCCACGCAGGGAGGGGCCTTCAGCCGGCCAAGCGGGGTGGGGAGAGATGCAAAGGAAACCGAGTTTCCGAGCTTCGCCGATTCTGTCTAGCTTCTGTAATTCTGGATAGGGAGTCGATGTTGATGCAGCCAATAAATCCACCGAGCTCAGAATCTGATGAGACTTGCGCCAAAAGATTGCTAACCGGAGAGGGGTGCGTCTTGAATTTTTGGTTGACGTTCTGATCTGGGGGCTGACTGCTCCGGAGACTGGAAGATGGATGCAGCTCTGGTCTCTGGCCGAGCTCAGTCTGAAACAGCAGGTTGCAGAAGCGGCCACGGTCGCGCCTGAGCTCCAAATCTGGCACCTCTGGACTCGTTGGAATCGTATACGAGTCTACTTTGCAGCAAAACAAACGGGGGAGTCTTATGATGTCGGAGATGAGCTGGATGTCCAGAGAAGTGGACGGTGGTCGGGACAGACTGTGAGGAGGCAGACTGGCGTGGTTGTGGTAGAAAATTGGTATCTCTGGTTGTCGGATGCCGAACGGGATTCCGCCTTCTTTTCCTGGACTCTGACAGGGGAGGAAGAACTTTGTAGAAGACCCTGAAGGCTGGTTCCTTCAAGGTTCGTCGTGGGAGAGTCTTCTCTGCCGCTCTGGCTTCTGGTCTGAGAAGTTCTGCACAGTCGGAGAAGAATGGTGGTTGCAGACAGCACCGAGCTCGGATGCCGACGAAACTGCCTCGCCTGGAAAGCTAACTTGCAGAAGAATCCAGAAATGTAGGCCTCACCTCCTGAGTCATTGAGGGATGGTCGTGGCCTCCTCTGCAAGTTGTTGTAGTTCTGCTTCCTGAAACAGGGTGAGAATGAGGAGACGAAGAAGAGGTGGGAAAGGGAATGGTCAAGAGAGGAAGAAGTGTAAGGTAGTTCCAATGGCTATGGGAGGGAGATGAGAGGTGTTTGAGGGGCTGTGGAGGCTAGAGAGATGGAGGTGGGGAGGGCGAAGTGGGGCTGGAGATGGGGGTGGTCTGCTAGGGATGGTGGTGGGGAGGGGAGTGGGCACAAGGGGAGGGTGAGTGATAGGGAAGGTGGGGGCGAACTTGGCCAAGGGGAGAGGTCTAGGGCGACCAAGGGCAGGGGGGGGGGAAGGTTGAAATTCGAATTTGGCCTTGGGAGGGGTGGGGTTTGTGTGGGGAAGTGGTGGATTGTGTTGGGAGGTGGAGGATTTGCTTTGGGACAAAGAGAGGGGAGTAAATGAGGGGCTTGGGGAAGTGGAGGGTCTTAATGGAGGTGGTGAGGTAGTGGAGGTGGTTGGGGGTTGGAGTAAGTGAGGGGGGGGAGGAGGAGAGAGGGTGGGGGCGAACTTCCCTTGGGAGAGAGAGAGAGTGAGAGAGAGAGTAAGGGAAAGAGAGTAAGAGAGAGAGATTTAAGAGGTAAAAGGAAGTGGTTTTTTTCAATATCCAAAAAGTGAGTACAAGTGGAGAGATGGGGCCTATATATAGGCAACCACTCTTTACATGACCAAAATATCCCTGACAATAGGACAAAAGACCGAGTCATAACCTAGACTCAATCCTATGGCCCATAACTAAGGAAATAAGGCCCAATTAAGTAAAATAAGGGAAATGGACTAGAACCACATGACTCAATAAAGGAAAATACATAAGATAGGACTCAATAAAAGGAAAATACATAAAATGAACCTGGGAAAATGAAGATAACAAGTGGAGACCATGATCAATCCATATCAAGAGTGTGTAGACGACCAAAGCTAGAGGGAGTGTCGTGAGATGCCCTCATCAGCATATGATTAGAATCCCCATGATTATTCCTAAATTTTCGTGCATATAAATGTTGCATTGACTATAAACATTAATTAGTTAAACAATTTAATATGTTTTAACTATATACTCGGTGAATTATAAAAATTACTGTAGCTTGATAGTTATGGGATTTTACCTTAACGATTTGTTCGTGGCCGTCGGAGTATACTTTGGCCATGAAAATTTATGGGTGTACTATTGGGGTGGAGACCGAGGTAGTGAAAGTGGTTGCACCATTTTTTATGCCCCCTATCTCAAGATCCCCCATCTCTCAACGAAAAATTATTTTGAACGTATGGTTAGGTAGAGTTTTTCGAGCCCGTCATTTCGGTATATTATAAGCTCAATTCCGACATAGTTACGTCGAGAAACGAGAGAGTTGAAAATCGAACTTTTTTGAAATAACGACCAACTATAGGTCGTCAAATTCAAATTGGACGCCACTGTACAGTGGCGTCAGATTAACTAATATATATATCATGTATGTATATCTTTGAAAATCCATATTTATTAAAATATTTAACAAAAATTATAAAAAAAATATTTTTGGAATCCTTGATTTTTTCTCCTAATTATCATATATTCTATTTTTCTAAATTATTTTATATAAATTAATGTCTCTTTGAATGTACATTTTTGAAATTATTCAATTAAATAGATATTGACGTGAATTCTTGTTAAATAAATTAAGTTAAAAATCATAAAATTAACGTCCTTCCAAGGGGACGCTAATTAATAAATGACGTCACCCACGGGCGTCAAATAATATAAGTTTATTTAATTATAGAATTGGATGGACATGAATTCTATAATTAACGTAATCATGTTCTCACCGTTTTCTTCCGGTTTTGACCTATACCTCGGATCTTTTGGCACTCTCATCTCACGTCCGTAGATGGAGTCTCCGTTTCATGATTGGTTCACGTTATACACCTCAACTCTCGGTGACATACGAGCCCTCCGTTGGACATTCCGTTCCTTCAGACTGGCAAGTTAGTCATTGGGACCTCCGTAAGTCTCCTCGTAGCCTTGGATTCCCTCAAGGCCGACTGAGCTGGTTGTACCTAATCACCTAGATTTCCGAAATGCCATGGTTTTTATATGGTTTATTGATATATCATCCCTACTACAAGTTCTGTCCTTGAACTCTATGTTTCATGAAATCTATCTTAAAGTTCTTACATGTTTGATCCTTGAAATTCTTGGCCATTAATATGGAATTAGTCTAGACTAAATGTCAGGGGCTATGGGTTCCACTAAAATGACATTTTAAATGCTACGGGTCCTGATCTGACCCTATTGGGCGAGGTAAAGTCTAAACGTTACCGGTATACAATGATCGGGTGCTGGCATTCACCAACTCGGTTATTGGCATTTAGGGGCAATCATACAGTCGTGAGAACTCCTAAGTGTGTGACCAAATACTAACTCGTGCTATTTCTATGAGGGGTGGTCATATCGTCGTGATTTTTCCCTTAGTGCATTGGCCAATCCTATATAGTGCTAGATGTGCAAACGCTCTCGTGATAGTGATGATCGAGAGTAATTGCCATCATAGTACACCTTTCTACAACTTATTGTTCATCATGAAAAGATCTTGATTTGCCTTATTGGAGGGGTTATCATATCGTCGTGATATTCCCTTAGTGTCTTGGCAAATGCTATGTGGTGCTTGTAGAAGTAATTGTCCTACTTCTATATCGATCATCATATATGTTCTTGAATTATCCCATTGATAGTACTCGTTATCTTGTCACAAAGATCCTTCACAATAATGGATACCTTGAAGCTCTCGTGATAGTGTTCGTCATAGAGAGATGAATGCTATATTTCCTCATGAATGCTCTTGACTAACTTGAGAAAGTACTTGATTAGATCTTGCTGTACTCTCTTGATTATCATCGTCCTTACTCTTCATGAGTTTATCTAGCATCTTGCTTACTCGTTTGTTTATTATAGTTCTTGAATTTATCTCGTGTTATTATAGTTCTCGCTTTCTATATCTTGCATGACCTGCATGAGCATGTTAAACTGTAATGGACTTAAAGCTAGCTTGGAAGCATGAGATATTAAGTCCTACTGAGCGTTCGCTCACCCTGCGTTTTCCAATATTTTTCAGGTAATGACCTTAGTGACGACGAGACCGAACATGATGGGCAAGGGCAAGAGTGAAGAGAACTCTGACATCTAGATGAATCGTCTAGTCTGGTTATCTTGCATCTTATGTCTCATTGTAGTTTTTTTTGATTGAGTCTTTTCTTTTATTATGGGCCCGAATATGTAAAGAACTTATATTTGAAATGAAATTTGTTATTTGTCCAAATTATGTTTTGTGGAAATGACTATGCTCTGATTGACATGACTGTTTAACTGTCACGTTCCGAGCAAACGACACGTTCCGCTGCTATCGGTTCGGGGCGTGACATATTTTCATCCTCTTTCATATGAAACAACTCGTAATCTCGGATCAACATGTTCGCTTTTGTCTCCTTTACTTCGGTGGTGCCTTCATAAATTAGCTTGAGCTTATCCCACATTTCTTTAGCACTACTGCACATGGAGACACGAGCATATTCATTAGGGTGAATAGCGCACTGAATAATATTTAAAGCATTAAAGTTCACAGTGGCTTTCTTGATACTATCATCATCCCACATATCTTCATCTGGGTGTAAAACATACGGACCATTCGTAATGACAGTCCATATTTTATGACTTTGAGCATGTAGAAAGACAGTCATCCTATTCTTCCAATAGGGGTAGTTACTACCATCAAAGAAAGGTGGCCTATGAATAGAATGCCCTTCGGGCATTAACCCCTTGTTTAGATTGTTAGCCATTCCTAACAGATCTCTCTAAACTGCTAGGTTTCTAGATGAAAACAGAGCCGAGGCTCTGATACCAATTATTGGCCCGGTTAGGAATGCAATTAAGAGGGGGTGAATTGATTACAGCCCTTTTTGGCAGATTTAAAACTAAAACAAACAATCACTCACAGCTTCCCAGCGCAGATGATAAACACTCGGATAAAAATAATGATTCGGACAAATAATGAAACTCACAGCTCACTGATTCACACTCGTAACACGAACGGATAAGGTAAAATAGCAATCACACACAAAGCAACCCACACCACAAGCAATTTTTAGGTGGTTCGGACACACCCGAGTGCCGTCCTACGTCCACCCCTCTCAACCCGAGAGGATTTCACTATAAACGTTGCACGACGGCAGCACACCACCATACACACGGGCTCGACGGCCCAACACACGTGGGTTCTCGCACGACGACGAGAAACCGCACACACACGGAGCAAGCTTCAAAATAGTCTAAGAGAGATAAAGATGAGAAAATACAAAGCCCAGTCTAAGATTAACAATCTAAGCTCAAAAGATGATAAACAACATTGATCTTCCCCTTAAATCGTCAAACAAACTCGGAGAAACTAATGAAGGGTGCTTTGGAATGATAGAACCAAGAGGGATGAAGCCGCCCCTTTGATGAAACTCGCCCAAGCAACCCGCGGTGGAGAGCAGCTGCAGCACGCCTCCAACTTTGAGCTCAGAGGCGTGGAACACGATCTTGGGACGGGGTTCTCCTTCTTCAGCGGATGCCACACCTTCTTCTCCTCCTTCCTGCAAAAATGAAACAAGCTTAGCCCACAAGAGTTTTCACTCCCGATCGGACAAATGCGGCCATATATACCCAATAGAAAATAAGACATTGAGACATAAAAGCCCTTACCAAAGCCTCTTCATACCACTCACAATAGATGGTGGATGCCCTAAGGCCAATATAGTAAACAACCAAGGCAAACGGATCTCAAATAAATGGGTTCGTAATCGGATCCGGAATTCACGATCGGGACGCTCGGAACAAGTGTCGACTCATAGAGTCGACTCTTGCTTCACGAGTGTTCTGCCAAAACACAAAAATCAACACACAGGAAACAAGTGTCGACTCATTGAGTCGACACTTTTTCCCAAGCATTCTGACCGGAGAAGAAAACATCATTCATGGTGAAAAGTGTCGACTCTTGAGGTCGACACTTTTTCACGAAGCTTCTGGCAGCACGAAGAATGACAAGACTCACCTGTAAGTGTCGACTCTAGAGGTCGACACTTTTTCCCGAGGCATCTGACTTCGCAAAACAACATGACCCTGGAGAAAGTGTCGACTCTAGGAGTCGACACTTTCTGCCAGCATTTGTAAAACAACGCACAGCAGAAAGGTGCAAACTAAGTGTCGACTTCTAGAGTCGACACTTTAACTGACATGATTGAAAATGTAGTGCCCCAAAATTTATAAGTAATTTCTGGATTATTTACAGAATTTTCTAGAATTTATAAAAGGCAAATTGGATTAACAAATGAATTAATATTGGGATTATAAGGCCCAATTATGTTAAATAACTAATCCAACTTTGATAATTAAAACCCAATAAGCTTATGGACCAAGCCCATTAAGTTTGACCCATATTCTAGAAGGTTATTTACCCTATTCACGAATTATAAGGATAAATACCCCTTATATAGATAATTATGTGGATAATTAACAAAAAGAGTTTGAATTAAGATGAATGTCCACGCCCAGTGGATGTAACGGTCTATCGAGCGACCGTTACAGACATGTAACGGACCAGACTTAGTCTGTTACACTCAGCTGATTCCGTAAGAGGAAGAACTTGCAAAAAGATTGGATGTTTGGGATCCTATCTGCAAGAGACCAACTTGGGAGAATTTATAACATTGCTAAGGACTCTTAAAGATTTGGTTTTAGCCAATTAAGGACTCCAAAATCATTCAAATCCTTGAACCCTAGCCAAAACTCTATAAATAGGACCCAATTCTAACTGAGCGACCCTTACTTTTGGCTCGTGAAGAAACAAGGTAAGGAGATAGAATCTCGGGTAAGTCCTTTGGAACTTTTTGTTTCTAATACTTTAGACTAACTACCCTCAAAATTTCATGTTAGGAGGTCGAGTATCCAAGGAGTTAGGATCTTCCAAAGTTGTTGGTTTCATCACGCCAACCCAGGAAACTGTGCAACAGGGTGCTGAAGATCAGGAAATTAGAGAGCCTAAACGAGGTAATTAGAGTTAGATGCTTCAGAACTTTTTGTTCCCAAAAGTTTCATCTTCTTACCCTCCAAATTTCACGTCCTTAAGTCAAGAGACTGAGGAGTTAGAGCGACGTGAAGTTGCTGAAAAATCTCAGGAAGGGAAGAACTATGGCGTGTCTTGAAGGCCAAATTGGAAGTCTAAAGCCCAATAAAGCGGTAGGTTATCTCATGAACGGCAAAAACACATTGTTAGGGATAAAAGCCCTCTAGTTTATTTGGATTTCATGCATTATACTTCATGAATTTCATGTTTTAGGATTAGTCTATACATTCATGCATACCTTCAACCCTAATTAAAGATAAAAGTTATCTCTTATTATTTCATTACTACCTATGCATCAAGATGGCCTTTACGTCGTTATCGTGGCTAGAATAGTTAGTTATTTTGATTCTTCTTGCATGGGACATAGTTCCTTATCTTTATTGTCAGTAGAAGCTGTGACGGATTAAGGTAGGATCGTCACATGATTGTAACGACCTTATGATAAGCCGTCACACCCTCTGTTGTGTTTAAAAATTCTCTGTTGTCTCTGACGCACCATAACTGGAGCGTTACAACATTGTAACGGCCCCACGATAAATCGTCACAGAAAGGTAACGCCCCCATGTTAGACCGTCAGACCTCTGTGTTCTGTCAACCCTAGACAGAATGGAAACCAGTCAGATTTACTTATAAATAAGCCTAGTTAGCTAAGTTTTAACCTATTTTCATGACCTTGAGATTATAAATTGACTTATGATAGAAATTGCATGTTTAAAAGCATCTCTAGTTATTTCAAGCATATGTTAATTTCATTAGCTAAACTCTATAGTTTTGTATTTACACTATGATTTTAAATGATGTAATGACGGAGTTTTTATCATGGTTTCACATCGTTACACATTCTTTTCTATCTATAGAGTCAATTTCTCTAAGTACATGGCATATATTCTGGTATATGGCCATTAGTTCACACTTTGCACTATAGGAACATATTCTTGAACATGAGGACCTCTCTATTGGATATTCCTTCCAATGGACTAGGAAATCTTATTTCAAGGCCTCCGTAATTCTCTGCGAGCCTGGGATTCACACTAGGACGTCGAGTTGGTTGTACCATGAATGCCCAATTGTTAGAAAGCACTATCGATGTTTTCGGATTCTGGATATGTAACGGATCTATATTCGACAGTCAGGCACATATAACGGTCCAATATATGACCGTCACGTTGTTTGAGTCCATATCTATTTTCTTCTGGATTCAGCCTTTCTAACGGCCCAACACTCGACTGTTATGTTCATGTAACGGCCCAATATTAGACCCTCACAGTTCTAAATTCTTTAACCCGAGGTTTGACCAAAGGGTTGATATTCTAAGTTCCTGGATGGAGTATTGATGGTCTAGGACTTGGCATATTATCTAAAGATACTTAACTTAAATTATGAATGATAATAAATGTACCGTTATGCTGCCGAATTATTTCCATGAGCATGACATCGTCTTAAATCATCCTTGATCTCTCATGTCCTAAGTTGAAGCGTTCATTGTTGATTATTGTTATCAAGAACTTACTTGCATTCTTGGCCATATTTTATTGCTTGAAACGTGGAAATAGCTTGATTTATACTTGAAGATGCGATCGAGCACTGATTGTGTTCAAGGGCTCTATGATAGTCCCCTCGGCTGATTGTCGGAAACATACTGTAAACCATGGGGTATGATACTACTGGCGTCGCATTGCGCTGGGAGTACTTTCTCTATAAATAAGTGAAATCCACGGGTATCATGAAAATACTTGTATATGACATTCTTGCTTGATACATGATATTCCACAGAAATTCACCAAATACTTGCTCATAAGCAAAAGATGTTTGGATGATGACTACGTGATATTGCTAGTACATTCTCGTTACGTTCTTGTTCATGAAAGGCCATGCTAAATTCTTGTTACATTCTTGTTAGTTCATACTTGTTCATTCTATCTTACATGATCATCTGGTTACTTTGGTTACTTGTGATTTATCGCATTCGCATGATTTTACCTTATTCCTCAAGAGATAAAATATTAATTACTTTAATAGTGCCTTCATGTTGATGCGAAGATACCTACGGGGCAAGTGTGCTCATTACCTATTTCCAATCTTTTCAGGAGATGGAAGTGAGTCGGGATCAGATTCAGAACGTTCAAATAGCAGGTCCGAGAGTGAATGAAGAATGAGTGAAGACTTAGGAAGTCTACATTATTTAGATTGAGTCTATGTAAAATTTTCTTATTTATTGAGTCTAGTATGATGAAGAAAGTTGAATTAGTGATTTTTTTTTGAACAAAAACCGACCAGACAGGATAGGCTCTAGTCGAGTGCACCCTCCCTCAGAGAGGGAAAGTGTTCCCACTCCCCTAGGCTAAACCTGTGGCCCTGAATTTTTATTGATTAAGAGAGCAGCTTACATAATCTTCGGGGCATTCCCCTGAGAATACATCGGGCTCATAGTGTGAGCCCAAAGAAATCAAGGGAGATAAAAGAAACAAAAATTATGGTGTCAATCAGTAAAGTCTAAAGAAAATGAAAAGAAGGCAGCCCTACCTTTTCCATTCTGTAAGCACCCTTAGCTAGCTGTGGGAGGTCCTTTACTTTGGTATAGACTTTATTAGAATTAATACTACATGCAAATGAAGCCAAAGAATCAGCTACCTGATTCCCCTCTCTAAATGTGTGGTAAATCTCACTTCCACTATCTTGGAGAAGAGCTTATGTTTCCTTCCACCATGGGTGAATTACCCAACTGGGAGCTATACCACTCCGACATGCCTCCACAAGAAGAGCACAGTCTGAAAAAATTGCCAACAGTTTGATTCCTCTACGCTTCGCAATTGCCATCCCATCATGCAATGCCCTAGTTTCTGCCAGCAAGCTGTTACCAAATCCATAGTTAAAGGCAAAGCCTATAACCAGGTCACCAGATGTGTCCCTTATACAGCCGCCTCCTCCACACCTTCCAGGATTTCCTTTCGATGCCCCATCAACATGCAATATATACCCTGATTAGCCAAGTTGCAGAATACCAAGATAGGCTGTTTTACTTGTACCCGGGGAAATAGGCCAAATGAAGCTAAGCAGCTGGATTGAGTAGTAGATAAAGGCCTGTGAAGACTTAGCTTATCCAGTGCTAGAGTAATTGAGGAGAGAATCTTTCTTTTTATAAGTGTAATGTTGGGGTGGACCCCTTCATATTTCGAAGCACATCTCTGCTTCCATATTTCCCAAAGCATCAGAATAACTGAATACATCCCAACAAAACCGAAGGCAGATTGCATCCTGGTAGCAGATAATAGATTCCAACATCAAACAGTGATTTGATCACTAAGCCAGACATTATTACTCACTAGGGGGTGTATCCATCCCCACAGTATAGAAGCTAACTCTCCATAAATGAAAACATGATTGAGGTCTTCATAGTTGGGAGAGGAGCAACAGCTGCATTTTGAGGCCATCTGGATACCACAGTCAATAACCCTGCTATCCACTGGAATTGCCCGGCGAATTAACTTCCAGGTAAAGAGAGCAGCTCTTGGAATTATGGCTGAATGCCACAGCTTTGCCCAGACTGGCCTTAGCATCCCTTTAGTTCGAATCATATTGCAGGTTGATTTAATAGAGAAGTTACCTTTTGCAGTACAAGTCCAAACACAGATATCTGCCTTATTACTGAGATGGATATTAGGAAGATGGAAGTTATTTCTGATGAGACTCCAGGCCTCATGTTAGTTATCCCTAAGCACTTAACTGACTGAAACATTAGGGATGGAATTCCCACTATCCCTATCATTGGCCTGATCAGTGCCCACAGTGGGGCCATTTCCAGTCCAATTGTCTCTTAGAAAATCAATTGTATCTCCAGATCCTGCAAACCATCTGCTATTTTCTATTAGAATATCTCTAGCCTACCTGAAAACAGCTTGAGGCATACCTGCAGGGAAAGGTTTAGTACAGTTTGCAATATGGGATTTGGTAAATCTTTGTCTAGCATATAATGACCAAAGTGATGACCCCTGAACAATGTTCCATAAAATCTTGACTGCAAAAGCAATCTGGATCTAATGCAGATCCCTGATTCCCAGGCCTCCCTCTACACGAGGCTTCTGAATATCAGACCAAGCAACCCAGTGCCTGCGGTTAATACCACTATCCCCTTGCCAAAAGAAAGTCGCACATTGACTATCAATAAAGTTGATAATCTTCTTCGATATGAAGCAGGTTGATGCAAGGTAAACTGGCATACTTTTTAGTACCGAGTCTATTAAAACAGCTCTGCCAGCCTGTGAAAGCAATTTAGACTGCCAACCTTCTAACTTGATTTGAATCCTTTCAACCAAAAATTTGAAATCTGAACATAGGTATCTACCCTTTTTAATAGGAATTCCAAGATAGTTAATACCAGCAGCCTGATACTTATAACCAGTTAATGTACGAATAGCTTGTCTTAAGGATAGAGGGGCTTTAGCTGAAAGGATAAAGCAGCTCTTAGCTGCATTAACTTTCTGCCCCGAATAGTTTTCATATTTACTGATGAATTGCTGAAAGGCCATAGTATTACTTCTGTTGGCATTCAAAAAAACCAGGGTGTCATCTGCATAAAGAAGGTGAGAGATCTGCATTGTCCTTCTGGGCCCTATATAGCCCTTTAGTCCCCCAGATTGGAATAGGACAGACATACCTCTACTTAGAGCCTCTGATGCCATTATGAAAAGATATGGTGCTATAGGGTCCCCTTGCCTTATACCTCTGCTAGACTTAAAGAAACCTGAAATAACTCCATTGAAGTTAACAGAAAACCAGCAATTATATAAGAGCATGCCAATTAAGGAGGTGAACCTGGTATTAAACCCAAACTTTCTCATGACTGCTAAGATGAAGTCCCACTCCATCCTATCATATGCTTTTGCCATATCTAGCTTGACAATCATGTTGTGACCTCTGACTTTCCTATTTATATCCATCATGAGTTGTCTGGCCAGAGACACATTGTCCAAAATAAACCACCCTTTCACAAAGGCACCCTGCTCCACTGAAATTATGTTAGGCAAGAGAGGAGCCAATCTTTTAGAAATTATCTTGGAAATGATTTTGTATGTGAAATTACATAAACTAATAGGCCGGAAGTCATTGAAGGATCTGGGTTCTTGAACCTTGGGAATAAGAGTGAGAAGGGAAGAGGATATCCCCCTAGGAAGTGGAAAACCTTTGAAAAAAGCACAAACAGCTGCGATGACATCCTGCCAAGTTGAATTAGTGATTTTATTTTGATATTTGATTGATAATGAAAGTTGAAATTTTAGTAAATATTATGCAATTGCATTTATGTGTGTGATTGTCTTACGCTCTGATCATTCTTGCTTGCAAGAGGCTTTCCATGCCGGCTATTCACGTTCCTCGAGCTAGTCTTCCGCTGTAATAAAGGCTCGGGACGTGATAGTTAAGTTGGTATCAGAGCCTAAGTCTCAGGACTTAGGGAGAAGAATCATGTCATAGGATAAGTCCAAGGTTTAAGGACCCCTACCTATGAACTAAGGAAGAAATTTCATACCCATGTGAGATTTGGGTAGATCCCGAGATAAGATAGTTAATTAGCTTTAAGATTAATTTTCTTCCAATTCCACGAGAAATAACAAGTTGTTATATTTCTCTCAGGTACCTTATTTTACAAATGGCTCATCGCATAGATTGGAATGGCATGCAATAAACGGTTGCCGGCCTTACTCAGGCATTGCAAACTATGGCCCAGGCAGGCGCAGGGGCAAGGGCTGGCGACTTACATCACAATTTTCAGAGTTTAAACCCTCCGCATTTCTATGGTTCTTCTAATCTGGACGAAGCAGAGACCTGGATTGACGAGATGAACCGTATATTTGACGTCATCCAATGCACCGATCAAGAGAAGGTGCATCTTGTAACTTTCCAACTCAACAAGGATGCCCGTACATGGTGGAAGTCGGTTTCGGCACCTCCGGCCGATGCACCTCATACATGGGATGGTTTTCTCACTTTGTTCCGTGCTAAATACTTTTCCGAGCATGTGAAAGAAAGAAAGGCTATAGAGTTCGCCTCTCTTCGACAAGGAATGATGACAGTTGCGGAATATGAACTTCAATTCTCCAGACTAGCATCTTATGCACCGCATTTAATCAGTACCGATCTATTGAAGGCTAATCAGTTTATGGACGGGTTACGACCCGATTTCATTCAGCAGCTTGGGACCCAAAACATCCATACTTAAGCGGAGATGGTTCAACGGGCATACTTATGTGAAAGGACCTTAGAAAAGGTCGAGAAATTGAAAGGGAAATGACGGGGACATCACCGGCGATCTCATTTGTTCAAGGATCCTGATGCTTGCTAGCTGTGCTTCATTTTGTTCGTCACTTTATTTCGAGTCATATGATGTAATTTTTATTTTCTTATCATGTAATTTTCCTTTTATTTAAGTCTAGTACCTAGGTTAATGAGTCATTTACCTAGGTCTTAAGTCATTATGTTGGTTTGATAGGTTAAAGGGCCCAATTCAATGGGCTAGGCCCATGGGCACCCCCCTTCCCTTGGTTTCTTGTTAGTAGTCCAAAAGTCAGGGACTTATGTTAAATTGTGGGAATCCTATAAATAGGACCCCACTCCCACCATTTGGAACTAATGAATTGTTGAATGAAAGTTGGAAATCCACCAAAAATGTGTGAGATTCTCTCTCTCTCTCTCTAGGGGTGGATTCCCCTCTCCCTCTCTCTCTCTCTTCTCTCTCTCTAAGGGGGGCGAACCCCATTCTCTCTCCTCCCCACCCCAAAATTTGAAATTCCCTCTCTCTCTTCTCCATTCACCTCTCATTAAGGCCCCTCCCCCTTCCCCATACCTCACCTTAACTCCCCTTACTCCCACCACTCCCCAAGCAACCTTTCCTCTTCCCCATACAACCTTTCACATTCCCAAGGGAGAGTCCATTTTTCCCAAGCCACCCCTTCCCTTCCCCAACACATTTCTCCATCTCCCAACACACCCCTTCCCCTTCCCAAGACCACCATTGATCACCCACCATTAAACCAAATTCAAACACTCCCCCCCTTTCCCAAGAGTCACTTGCACCCCCCCCTCTCTCTCACCCTCCACCCTTGGCCACACCTCCCTCCCCCTCCACCTGCTAGCTGCGACCCCAGCCACCTCCAACCCCATATTCCTTGCCACAGCCACCCTCTCCCATCCCCCACAACCAATACCCCCGCCCCTTGCTGTATTGGCCCCCCTATCCGACTCCATTTACCATCATCAAGTTGCAGTTCCAGTAGCAGTCTGCAACAGCAGAGTACCCCAGAGTTTCAGAGGCTTCTTCTTCATCATCGCGAGTTTTATGGTGGTGTATCCTACATTGCCGGAAAGCTCTTCCAGTCATCTTCGTAGGCGAGGTGATCCCGCCCCGATCCGAGTTCGGAGCTGCCCGGGAGAGCCGTTCTTCATCGACTGCGCAGAACCAGCCTGGCCTGCAACCAGAAGCGACTTCCAGAAGCTGCTGCGACCACACCCCAGCTCCCCTTGCGGCGCCACTTGACCAGGGAGAAGCTCCACTAGTCCTCTGTCCAACACAGCAAGCGGGACCTCATTTGGAATTCAGAGTTCCCCGTTCCAAATTATTTTCCCCAGGTGCGCAGGTCAGTTCTGTCAGGGATTGATCAGACCCCCTCTCACTCTTCAGGTTCCACCTCCCTGCTCCGACCTCCTCTGGTGCCCATCTTGGTTGCTGATCGAAGAGGATTCGAACACACTCGCAACCGTTCTGATCCCGTCTCGATTGGATCACGGGAGAGATCGTGGTGAAGTCGCCAACCTGCTGCAACAACCTGAACTCAGTCCAAGGCAGAGCAGAGCAGCTCCGGTCCAGCATCTGTCCCGGACAGCGTCGATAACTTATGGCGCCAAAAAAATTCAGGCTTCTTCCCGAGTCAGTCACCAACATTTTGGCGTTGGTCTTGTTCACTTTCGAGTCCGGGAGTGATCACAGCGGAGTCAACAGCGAGCACCTGTCAGACAGGCAGACAGGCGGGCAGAACCGACGGTGTGGTCAATCGGCTACCTCCTTAGCTATTTTCCCTTCCCCGCCTGGCCGGCTTAGCGCCCCTCCCTGCGTGGAGGTAGTGTTTGAATGTAACCTCTATTTTCCCCACCCCCACGATCACCTTCCTACGCGAGGAGTAGTTTTGTACTAGCAGGTCTTCGGCTAAAGCGTCGTCGGCGCGGCGTGCGGGTAGCCCACGCTTCCCCGCTCGCCCTCGTCTCCGGCCGGGATCGGTGTCTTCACACCAATCAGGTGAGCTTCGGGTCACTTCCTCTGCTGGTTTCACTATTGCTTAGCTTAGTATTATCTCTAGTTGCGCCGTCGACAGTGAGAGAGTGCTCGTTCCAACATTTCGTCTAATCGAGTGCCACCGCGGGTGAGTTGTGAGAGAGCCACTACATCCCACGCCCTTGGCGTGCTGACTGCCCACAGAATTAGGCATCCCAGGCCCTTAAGGGTTCATCCCAAGCTAGTCAAATCTCCGGATAGGCGAGATCCATCCTCAAACCCTCACCACTATCGCCGGTCCACCTACGGACCCGGGTGTGCGCGACGCAGGTGAACCCGCTTGAGTGGGTCCGCCGTTCGGTTCGGTTGCTTGTGAAGCTAGGTCCGGGGGGTCGTGTCACATCAATTTGGTATCAGAGCAAGTTCTATACTTGTCTCTACGAAGTCTTGTCCTAGGGCCATTGCATGCATCACCCTTGTCCACCATCATGACTACCTCATACTTGGCATATTCGCCACTCTTAGGCCCATTAGAAGCCTTTGTGTTTGATGGATCTCGCGCTAGCATATATCTAGAATGGGAGAAGTCCATAGACCGACACTTTGGGAGGTTTACCCTGTCAGGGCCTATCCAAGTCAACTATGCCAAGAGTTTGCTCTGACGCCAAGCTAGGAAAGAATGGGAGAACATTGTAGGTTTGAGAGAAGCCAAAGGGGAAGCAGCCATTGAATCTTGGGATGAAATGAGGGCCGATCTTAGAAAGATATACGCACCACAATCTAAACCTCTTCAACCAACCGATCTTCCACCCCTGACCCCAACTCCAACCCAAGAACTTCCCCGACCAAGCCCAACCCAAGTCCACCCATGTTCACCACCCCGAGAGTACCATGCACCGACCATTATCACTCCACCCACCATAGACTTTCCTACCCCATTATCCTTGAAAGTTGTGGCCCACACACATACCCAAGTGGAGATGGATGCCAATCCGGATCCACCTCCCACCATAGAGGACATCCTCAACCCATCTCCCAAAAACTTTGGCCCAATCATTCTACTAGAGGAGGAGGATCCACCACCATACTGTGAGGACCTTGAGGATGACTCACCACTATGTGAGGACCATGAGGACCTAGAGTTACTCTCCCTAGGTGACCCTTACTATGACCCCTATGATCCCTTCCTAAACCCGCCCACCAAAAACTTTGGCCCAATCATTCTACTAGAGGAGGAGGATCCACCACCATATTATAAGGACCTTGAGGATGTTGAGATAAACATAGAGCTCCTTTCCCCCGGGTACACTTATGTCGATCCTTTTGACCCCTCCCAATGGGAACCCGGGAACCCATGTGGTCCACCCACATCACTTATCACCCACCTTTTCCTACCCTCACCCGCTATGTTGGACCAAGACCATCTCTCCCAAGACTCAGATTACACCATGGGAGCCATGACTTTGGGCAATATACACTTAGGGATCGAGGAAGTGCCCCACTTCATGATATCCACCTTTCTAGACCCCTTTGATCCATTCCAATGGAAGTCCAAAAGCCCACACATAGGAGACATCTTTGGTACAAAAGTGCATAAGTCTTGGCATACAACACCACTCGGCATGAACACTATGTTGGGTCCATTCATTCATATCACCCACATGCCAAGTAGGAAGCATAAGTGGTCCATTTTCGGATGTAATGGTCCACCTTCATTCATCATGGGTCTTAAGCATAGTAGGAGCATTCACGGATGTCCGGGACCCCTGGCATTTGCTATACCCATACACAATAGATTCCCCTACGGATGTCCCGGCCCTCCAACCATTGTTATGAAGTCCATGCATGATAGGGCCACTTGTGGCTGCCCCGGTCCACCTAAGTTCATCAAGTTCCACATGGCATCAAAGCATGATAGGTCAATTTATGGTTGCCCAGGTCCACCTAAGTTCATCAAGGTCCACATGGCATCAAAGCATGATAGGTCAATTTATGGTTGCCCCGGTCCACCTTTGCACACTACCCACTTTCACAACCACTCACTCATCATAATGCATGGCATGAGCATACACGCAAGCAAATTACAACGAGTGGTGATGTTCACAAAGAGCGGGAAAAGGCTCACGAGCGCCACTTGGAATTCCAAGTAGGCAACCTATCGATGGTGGCATTGGAGTGGCTCTACCCTAGAGTCACCTCCAACTTGAGGGCACGAGGACTTGGACCTTGCCAAGTTCCGAGTGACTTTGGCAACCCGGCTTATGGGTTGGACTTACGAATGGGCTTTGGGATTCACCCCATTTCCCACGTGGCGGATCTGGCACCCTATATGGGCACCGCGGTGGATCCTAGTGAGTACATTGAGCCTATATCTTTTCTTGTGAGTGATACCCTCAGAGAGCCACCAAAAATCAGCCTGAGAGCCCGACGTGTGCACACAGAGGCAATACTAGGGAAGCAGGGTTCCATCGCCAGTAAGAGGGTGTGCCCAAGCCACCGTGAGAGGATGAAGGACCGTCCCCTGGTTGCGGATGTAGGGTTGAGTTTGGAGGTTGAGGTTCACCCCGAGCTGCTTTAGAGGACCACTTCCCCGGTGGACCCATACTCGACGGAGTCGAGTTCTCCGCACCCCGGGGGTATGATGGGGACATCACCGGCGATCTCATTTGTTCAAGGATCCTGATGCTTGCCAGCTGTGCTTCATCTTGTTCGTCACTTTATTTCGAGTCATATGATGTAATT
The DNA here is from genome assembly GCA_022559845.1 of Amorphophallus konjac. Lineage (NCBI taxonomy): Eukaryota > Viridiplantae > Streptophyta > Magnoliopsida > Alismatales > Araceae > Amorphophallus > Amorphophallus konjac. Next base: position 157,298,938 of record CM040126.1, on the reverse strand, counting down.
TTTATTTTCTTATCATATAATTTTCCTTTTATTTAAGTCTAGTACCTAGGTTAATGAGTCATTTACCTAGGTCTTAAGTCATTATGTTGGTTTGATAGGTTAAAGGGCCCAATTCAATGGGCTAGGCCCATGGGCACCCCCCTTCCCTTGGTTTCTTGTTAGTAGTCCAAAAGTCAGGGACTTATGTTAAATTGTGGGAATCCTATAAATAGGACCCCACTCCCACCATTTGGAACTAATGAATTGTTGAATGAAAGTTGGAAATCCACCAAAATTGTGTGAGATTCTCTCTCTCTCTAGGGGTGGATTCCTCTCTCTCTCTCTCTCTCTCTCTCTCTCTTCTCTCTCTCTCTAAGGGGGGCGAACCCCATTCTCTCTCCTCCCCACCCCAAAATTCAAACTTCCCTCTCTCTCTTCCCCATTCACCTCTCATTAAGGCCCCTCCCCCTTCCCCATACCTCACCTTAACTCCCCTTACTCCCACCGCTCCCCAAGCAACCTTTCCTCTTCCCCATACAACCTTTCACATTCCCAAGGGAGAGTCCCTTTTTCCCAAGCCACCCCTTCCCTTCCCCAACACACCTCTCCATCTCCGAACACACCCCTTCCCCTTCCCAAGACCACCATTGATCACCCACCATTAAACCAAATTCAAACACTCCCCCCCTTTCCCAAGAGTCACTTGCACCCCCCTCTCTCTCACCCTCCACCCTTGGCCACACCTCCCTCCCCCTCCACCAGCTAGCTGCAACCCCAGCCACCTCCAACCCCATCTTCCTTGCCACAACCACCCTCTCCCATCCCCCACAACCAATACCCCCGCCCCTTGCTGTATTGGCCCCCCTATCCGACTCCATTTACCATCATCAAGTTGCAGTTCCAGTAGCAGTCTGCAACAGTAGAGTACCCCGGCGTTTCAGAGGCTTCCTCTTCATCATCGCGAGTTTTCTGGTGGTGTATCCTACATTTCCGGAAAGCTCTTCCAGTCGTCTTCGTAGGCGAGGTGATCCCGCCCCTATCCGAGTTCGGAGCTGCCCGGGAGAGCCGTTCTTCACCGACTGCACAGAACCAGCCTGGCCTGCAACCAGAAGCGACTTCCAGAAGCTGCTGCGACCACACCCCAGCTCCCCATGCCGCGCCACTTGACCGAGGAGAAGCTCCACCAGTCCTCTATCCAACACAGCAAGAGGAACCTCATTTGGAGTTCGGAGTTCCCCGTCCCAAATTATTTTCCCCATGTGCGCTGGTCAGTTCTGTCAGGGATTGATCAGACCCCCTCTCACTCTTTGGGTTCCACCTCCCTGCTCCGACCTTCTCTGGTGCCCATATTGGTTGCTGATCAAAGAGGATTTGACCACGCTCGTAACCGTCCTGATCCCGTCTCGATTGGATCACGGGAGCGATTGTGGTGAAGTCGCCAACCTGCTGCAACAACCTGAACTCAGTCCAAGGCAGAGTAGAGCAGCGCCGGTCCAGCATCTTTCCCGGCCAGCGTCAATAACTTCTGGCACCAATAAAATTCAGGCTTCTTCCCGGGTCAGTCACCAACATTTTGGCATTGGTCTTGTTCACTTTCGAGTCCGGGAGTGATCACAGCGGAGTCAACAGCGAGCACCTATCAGACGGGCAGACAGGTGGGCAGAACTGACGGTGGGGTCAATCGGCTACCTCCTTAGCTATTTTCCCTTCCCCGCCTGGCAGGCTTAGCGCCCCTCCCTGCGTGGAGGTAGTGTTTGAATGTAACCTCTATTTTCCCCACCCCCACGATCACCCTCCTGTGCGAGGAGTAGTTTTGTACTAGTAGGTCTTCGGCTAAAGCGTCGTCGGCGCGGCGTGCGGGTAGCCCACGCTTCCCCGCTCGCCCTCGTCTCCGGCCGGGATCGGTGTCTTCACACCGATCAGGTGAGCTTCGGGTCACTTCCTCTGCTGGTTTCACTATTGCTTAGCTTAGTATTATCTCTAGTTGCGCCGTCGGCAGTGAGATAGTGCTCGTTCCAACATTCCGTCTCATCGAGTGCCACCGCGGGTGAGTTGTGAGAGAGCCACTACATCCCACGCCCTTGGCGTGCTGACCGCCCACAGAATTGGGCATCCCAGGCCCTTAAGGGTTCATCCCAAGCTAGTCAAATCTCTGGATAGGCGAGATCCATCCTCAAACCCTCACCACTATCGCCGATCCACCTACGGACCTGGGTGTGCGCGACGCAGGTGAACCCGCTTGAGTGGGTTCGCCGTTCGGTTCGGTTGCTTGTGAAGCTAGGTCCGAGGGGTCGTGTCACATCAGGAAAGGAGAAGAGTCCAGCCGACGATCAGATCGGCGTTATAAGAAAGAAAAATTCAGCATCACTGAACCTCACAAAAGCCGTGATAGTAAGAAGAGATCCAGGAGCGGGAACGTTGGAAGTTCCCAGAAAAACAAGAAGATTAAGGAGGAGGAGCAAGTCGCTACGGCTTGCACTTTTTGTGAAAAATTTGGCCATTCGGCTGAAGAGTGTTGGAAGCGCCTTGGTGCTTGTTTACGCTGTGGAAGTAGGGAGCATCGCATGCCGGATTGCCCTCTTATGAAGGACCAGTCATCTGGTGGTGAACGCAGGAGGCAGGCTCGCCTCAATGCCATTCTAGAAGAAGAGAAAGCACCCAGAGATGGTTGACTTATGGAAGGTACTCTTCAAATTTGTTCCCGTCCTGCATTTGTACTATTTGATACTGGTGCCTCTCATTCTTTTATCTCCACTACTTTTACAAAAACATTACCAATTGCATCAGTTCCTCTACCTTCAGATCTTGCTATAACCACACCCTTAGGTTCTAGAGCAAAACTTACTTGATATTACCCTGATAGTGAAGTAATTGTAGAAGGCCAGAAGTTCCCCGCAAACCTAGTATGCCTTGACATGAAAGGTTATGATGCCATTTTAGGGGTAGATTGGCTTGTAGATCATGATGTTGATATTAACTATAGAAATAGGATTATATCCTTCCGAAAATCAAGTCTTCCAAGATTCTCTTTCCTTGGCATCAAGTATAGGAAACATCTTACTATCATATCTTCTCTTCACGCTTGCAAACTCATCTCGCAAGGATGTGAAACTTTTCTTGCTTCTGTCATTGTTAACGAATCCACGAAAATCGTCTTAGCAAATATTCCTATTGTAAATGAGTTCCTAGATGTATTTCCATCCAAATTACCCAGTTTACCACCCGAGAGGGAAGTGAACTTCACTATTGAACTCATTCCAAGAGCAGCACCTGTTTCTATTGCCCCTTACAGGATGTCCCCTACGGAACTTAAGGAACTAAAGAGAAAGTTACAGGAACTACTAGATAAGGGCTTCATTAGACCTAGCACATCCCCTTGGGGTGCGCCGGTACTATTTGTCAAGAAGAAGGATGGCTCTCTCAGGCTATGCATAGACTACCGGCGACTAAATCAACTTATAATAAAAAACAAGTATCCGTTGCCGCGTATTGATGAGCTCTTCGATCAGCTTTTAGAAGTAGAGTATTTTTCTAAAATAGACCTCAGATCATGTTATCATCAGCTTAGAATTAAAGAAGAAGACATTTATAAATCAACTTTTCGAAGTCGTTATGGCCACTATGAATTCGTGGTAATGCCGTTTGGATTAACAAATGCCCCAGCAGCATTTATGCAACTTATGAACAATGTTTTTCAACCATATCTGGACCAATTCAACGTCATCTTCATTGATGATATCTTGATATATTTCAAGATAAAAGAGAAACATGAAGAACATTTGAGGATAGCCTTGTAAACACTTAGAGAACATAAACTTTATGCCAAGCTTAACAAATGTGAATTCTGGCTCAAGGAAGTTTCATTCCTAGGCCACATTATTTCAAAGGAAGGTATCGCTGTGGATCCTTCGAAAGTCGAAGCTGTCAGAAATTGGAGCCGGCCAACGACTGTATCAGAAGTAAGAAGCTTTCTGGGTCTAGCTGGTTATTATAAGAGGCTCATTAAAGACTTCTAAAAAATTGTGGTTCCTTTAACTAGACTCACAAGAAAAGAAAATCCTTTTATCTGGTCAGAGGAATTTGAAAAGAGTTTTCAAATTCTTAAGAATCACCTTACTATAGCTCCTATTTTAGCACTACCGGTGGAAGGTGGTGGATTCGAAGTATATACGGATGCATCCGGCATTGGCTTAGGGTGCGTCCTTATGCAAAATAGAAAAGTAATCTGTTATTCTTCAAGACAATTGAAACGTTACGCGGAAAATTATTGTGCATGATTTGGAATTGACAGCCGTTATTTTCACCTTAAAAATTTGGCGTCATTATCTCTATGGAGAGAAGTTCACGATCTACTCGGACCACAAAAGCTTGAAATACTTATTCTCTCAAAAGAAGCTTAATATGAGGCAGAGGAGATGGTTAGAATATCCCAAGGACTTTGATTTTGCTATTCAATATCATCCTGGCAAGGCTAATGCTGTAGCAGATGCACTCAGCAGAAAACTAATGGATATGCTATCAAGTCTTATGATTAGTATGACTAATCTTATTCCTCAATTTACTCAGATGAACTTAGAAATTGACATAAAGGAAGATGATTGTTTCATGGCTAATATCCGAGCTCAACCTACATTGATAGAGGATCTGGTCAAGTTGCAAAAAGATGATCCCGTGTTACTGAAAATTAAAGCCAATATTGAACAAAGGCCGGATTTCTCTGTTTCCAATGACGGAAGTTTGTTATTTAAGGGTCAAGTGTATGTACCAGATCATGAGGATACGAAGAAACTGATCCTAGAAAAATCACATAATTCCAAGTACACCATTCATCTAGGAGGTACGAAGATGTATCAAGATCTCAAAAGAAACTTCTGGTGGCCCAATATGAAGGGAGAAATAGCTAATTTCGTGTCCCGTTGTCTCACCTGCCAACAAGTAAAAGTAGAACATTTTAGACCCGCAGGTAAATTACATCCCTTGAATATTTCCGAATGGAAATGGGAGAGTATAGGGATAGATTTCATCATGGGTTTACCTAAGACCAGAGGCAGACACGATGGTATATGGGTGATCATAGACCGATTGACTAAATCCGCACACTTCATATCAATAAAAAGTTGATGGTCTGTGGATATTCTAGCAGCATTATACATGAAAGAAATTATCAAATTACATGGTATTCTTATCACTATTGTATCTGATAGAGATCCTCGATTCATATCACAGTTCTGGAAGGGTCTACAACATTCACTAGGGACTAGATTAAATTTTAGCACAACATTTCACCCACAAACTGATGGTCAGACTGAAAGAACAAATCAGATAGTAGAAGATATGCTCAGGGCTTGTGCTATTGATTTTGGAGGAAGTTGGCATGATCACTTGCCTCTAGTAGAATTTGCATAAAACAACAGTTATCAGGCCAGCATACAGATGGTGCCCTTTGAAGCTTTATATGGAAAAAGCTGTAGATCACCAATATGTTGGAACGAAATAGGGGAAAAGTAATTCCTAGGCCCCGACCTTATCAGGGATTCTACAGAGAAGATCAAGCTCATTCAAGAGAGAATGAAGATGGCGCATGATAGGCAGAAATCTTATGCTGACAATCAAAGACGTGACTTAAAGTTTCAGGTGGGAGATCATGTATATCTGAAAGTTTCTCCAGACCTGTAAGAGACCAACTTGGGAGAATTTATAACATTGCTAAGGACTCTTAAAGATTTGGTTTTAGTCAATTAAGGACTCTAAAATCGTTCAAATCCTTGAACCCTAGCCAAAACTCTATAAATAGGACTCAGTTCTGAACTGAGCGACCCTTACTTTTGGCTCGTGAAGAAACAAGGTAAGGAGATTGAATATCGGGTAAGTCCTTTGGAACTTTTTGTTTCTAATACTTTAGACTAACTACCCTCAAAATTTCATGTTAGGAGGTCGAGTATCCAAGGAGTTAGGATCTTCCAAAGTTGCTGGTTTCATCACGCCAACCCAGGAAACAGTTCAACAGGGTGCTGAAGATCAGGAAATCAGAGAGCCTAAATGAGATAATTAGAGTTAGATGCTTTAGAACTTTTTGTTCCCAAAAGTTTCATCTTCTTACCCTTCAAATTTCACATCCTTAGGTCAAGAGACTGAGGAGTTAGAGCGACGTGAAGTTGTTGAAAAATCTCAGGAAGGGAAGAACTAGGGCGTGTCTTGAAGACCAAATTGGAAGTCTAAATGATGGGAATCAACTCCGAGCATGTACATTTTATTTTTATATTTGTGTCTTTTTATTTATTTATATATCCTGGGGGAAGTAGATTCACAATTGTAAGGCTTTATGAGCCTATTTGTTCTTCCTTAGGATTGTGTGGGTTTATGTGCAAAATGCCAGTAGGACCTGCTAGGGGGCCCCCACTCCTTCCCCATTGGTCCACCTCATCCATGTGGGGCTGGTCAAAAGCCAAGGTGGCATCTAGAAGGTTTGACAAGTCAATTGGACACATGGGGAGACAAGTGGTTTAAAATGTCAAGGGTAGGCCACCTACCACCCCCACCTAGTCAAAGGGGCGCCCCTCCCTATTTTGCTCCATTTTTAATTTTTGTAAAAAGTCCATTAGAACTAAGTAGTTCTATACCTTAAGTCTGAGGGTATTTTGAGTCATTTTTCCATTTATTATAAATAGCATGTATTTTCCATTTGAATGAAAAAATGAGAAGAAAATATTGCATTGTGCAAGCTTGGAGATCTGCGCCCCCCTCTCTCCCCTCTGGTTCCTCCTCCTTCCCTCTATATTTCAGGGTTTAGAACCCTTTTACCTTAGTCCCTCTATCTCTGATTTCATCTCTGGTGCCGCCGCCGCCGTTCGTGCCGCCATCGAGCCGCCGCGAAGCCGCTTCCGAAGTGCTGCCCAAGGTTCTGTTCTGCTAGACAGAGGTTCACTCCGGGATTTTTAACTCCCAACTCCGAGATCATCTGGAGTTGAGATTTTCAGGGTTGGTTCCTCTCTTGATTCCCAACCTCCAGTAAAACAATCACATCCTTTAGAGGAACGGGAATAGCCGGCATGGTAAGCCTCGAGCCTTTATTACAGACTCAAGAAATAAGAAGCTGGAGCTGGGACATCCCTGTCACGCCTCGAGCCTTTATTACAGTGGAATACTAGCTCGAGGAACGTGAACAGCCGGCATGGTAAGCCTCTTGCAAGCAAGAACGATCAGAGCGTAAGATAATCACACATAAATGCAATTGCACAATATTACTCAACTTCAACTTTCATTAATAATCAAATCAAATATTCAAATACAACCACTATTTCAACTTTCTTCATCATACTAGACTCAAGAAATAAGAAAATTACATAGACTCAATCTAAACAATATAGACTTCCTAAGTCTTCACTCATTCTTCATTCACTCTCGGACCCGCTATTTGAACGTTCGAATCCGATTCACTTCCATCTCCTGAAAAGATTAGAAATAGGTAATGAGCACACTTGCCCAGTAGGTATCTTCGCATCAACATGAAGGCACTATTAAAGTAATTAATATTTTAGCTCTAGAGGAATAAGGTAAAATCACGCGAATGCGATGAATCACAAGTATAACTGAACAATAAGACAATCATGTAAGGTAAAATGAACGAGTATGAGCTAGCAAGAATGTAACAAGAATGTACAAGAATGTAGCATGGCCTTTCATGAACAAGAATATAACGAGAATACACTTTCACTTTTCACTTTCATAACCATAAAGTTTACACACTAGAACGTCAATCATGTAGCAATTCACTAGATTTTCACGAGTGCTCATGGATTTCACTTATTTATAAAGAAAGTACTCCCAGTGTAATACGACGCCAGTAGCATCATACCCCATGGTTTATAATAGTATGTTTTCGACAATCAGCCGAGGGGACTAGCATAGAGCCCTTGGACACAATCAGCGCCCGAACTGCATCTTCACGTATAAATCAAGCTACTTCCATGAGTGTAACAATAAAGCGTGGTCAGTAATATAACAAATTCAATTAATAAGCTCATGACAACAATCATCAAAGAATGAATGCTTCAATTAAGAATATGAGAGATCAAGAATGATTTAAGACGATATTATGCTCATGGGAATAATTTGGTAGCATAACGGTACATTCGTTATCTTTCATAATTTAAATTAAGTTTCTTTGGACAATATGACAAGTCCTAGACCATCAATAATCCATCTAGGAACTTTAGAATATCAACCCTTTGGTCAAACCTCGAGTTAATGTACTCAAGAACTGTGATGGTCAATCAATGGGCCATTACATGATCGTGACGGTCTATCATTGATCCGTTAGAACGACTGAATCCAGAAATAATAAAACGGACTCAGTAAATGTGACGGTCATATATTAGGCCGTTAGATGAGCATGACGATCTAATATGGATCCGTTACATATCTAGAACTAGAAACTTTGATAGTGCCTTCTAACAATTGGGCTTTCATGGTACAACCAACTCGGCGTCCTAGTAGGAATCTCAGGCTTGCAGAGAATTACGGAGGCCTTGAAATAAGATTTCCTAGTCCATTGGAAGGAATATCTAATAGAGAGGTCCTCATGTTCAAGAATATGTTCCTATATTGTAAAGTGTGAACTAATGGCCATATACCGGAATATATGCCATGTACTTAAAGAAAATGACTCTATAGATAGAAAAAGACTGTGTAGCGATGTGAAACCATGATAAAAACTCCGTCATTACATCATTTCAAATCATAGTGTAAATACAAAACTATAAAGTTTAGCTAATGAAATTAACATATGCTTGAAATAACTAGAGATGCTTTTAAACATGTAATTTCTATCATAAATTGATCAATAAACTCAAAGTCATGAAAATAGTTCAAAACTTAGATGACTAAGTTTATTTATAAGTAAATTTGATTGTTCTTCAATTCTGTCTTGAATTTCCTGAACAAAGTACTCTGGCGGTCTAAGATGGGGGCGTCACAGTGCTGTGACGGCTTATCGTGGGGCCGTCAGAGTGTTGTAACGCACTGTTTCTGGGCCGTCAGAGATAACAGAGAAATTTAAATACAACAGAGGGTGTGACGGCTTATCGTAAGGCCGTTATAACATGTGATGGTCTTACCTTAATCCGTCAGAGGTTCTGCTGACAGTAAATAGAATAGAAAACTATGAAAATACGTCATGCTTGGAAATCAAAATACTTAAACTATTCCAGTCATGAAAAATGAAGTATAGGCCAGCTACATGCATAGGTTGAAATGAATTAACAGTAAAATATCTTTTTTTCCTTTGATTATGGCTAAGGATATGCATGTATGCACAACCCTACTAAAATATGAAATTCATGATCTATAGTGCATATAATCAAGCAAAACCAGAGGGCTTTTATCCCTAACATGATGTTCTTACTGTTCATGAGATAACCTACCTTCTTACTGGGCTTTAAAGCTTCTAATTTGGTCTTCAAGACACATCCTAGTTCTTCCCTTCCTGAGATTTTTCAGCAACTTCACGTCGCTCTAACTCCTCAGTCTCTTGACCTAAGGACGTGAAATTTGGAGATTAGGAAGATAATACTAAGAGGAACAAAAAGTTCTAAAGCATTGAACTCTAATTACCTCGTTTAGACTCTCTAATTTCCTGATCTTCAGCACCCTGTCGCACAGCTTCCTGGGTTGGCGTGATGAAACCAGCAACTTTGGAAGATCCTAACTCCTTAGATACTCGACCTCCTAACATGAAATTTTGAGAGTAGTTAGTCTAAAGTATTAGGAACAAAAGACTCTAAAGAACTTACCCAAGATTCTATCTCCTTACCATGATTTCACGCGAGCCAAAGTAGGGGTCGCTCAGTTCAGAATTGGGTCCTATTTATAGGGTTTTAGCTAGAGTTTGAGGATTAGATCGATTCTAGAGTCCTTGTTAAAGCTTAGATCGACTTCTAAGAGTCCTTAACACCTCTACTAGTCTTCCCATCTTGATCCCTAAGGGATAAGCTAGAAAAAATCCAATCTTTTGGCTTGTTCTTCAATTCACGAAACTAACAGAGCGTAACAGTTGAAGGTAGGCGCGTTACATGACTGTGGCGGTCGCACGATAGACCGCTACATCCCATGTGCTCAGAATTCAATAAAATTCAAACTCTTTTGTTTGTTTATCCATATAATTATCTATAAAAATGGTATTTATCATTAAAATTTGTGAATAGGCTAAATATCCTTCTAGAATATGGGCCAAACTTATTGGGCTTGGTCCATGAACCTATTGGCCTTTATTTATTAAGACTGGATTAATTGTTTACCATATTTGGGCCTTAATAATGATTTATTTAACCCAATATTCATTTATTAATTTATTTAGACCCTTAATAATTCCAAAAAATTCTTAATTATATCAGAAATATTTTATAAAAATTCTGGAGCATTACACCCTCCCCCACTTAAAAGAATTTGGTCCCCAAATTCAATATATATATGGATTTTTATGGAGAGTGTATGTATTTTAAGGTATTAAAAATTAACGTAAGGTGAATGGGTTAAGAGGGTACCTTTAATCATTTCACTTTCCTTGTCTAGAATGGCATTTAATCGACCTCGCTTCCCGCGTCCGTTGTTATCCCTTGAAGATTGTTTATTTATGAGAGGACACATGGGCAAGCGATGTTCCCGACTTCCATATTTGAGACAAGTGCCGAGACGTTTCCAACATTCTTCTGCCGAGTGCCCAAATTTTTCACAAAATGAGCAAGCCGTGGAGACTTGCATTCTCTCTTCTTCTTTAACTTTCTTATTCTTGCCGTTTCCATTTCCATTTCTTTTTCCGTTACCGTCTCCATTACGGGACCTCTTAACGTGACGGTTTTCATCCTCATCCACTTCTTTCTCTTCTTGCCTATCATGTTTTCGGCTTGACCTTTCTCCTCAGAGCCTTTCCACCTTCTCCATGGTTCTTTCACATAGATGCACTCTTTGAACCATCTCGGTATAGGTGCGGATATTCTGAGTCCCAAGTTGTTGGATAAATCCGGGTCTTAAACCATCCATAAATCGGTTGGCTTTCAATAAATCTGTGCTTACCAAGTGAGAGCATAAGGTGCTAGTCGAGAGAATTGTAATTCATATTCTTCCACGGACATCGTGCCTTGTTTTAAGGAGGCAAATTCCATAGCCTTCCTCTCCTTTACATGCTCGGCGAAGTACTTGGCTCGAAAAAGTGTAAGAAAACCCTCCCATGTATGAGGTGCATCTGCAGGTGGCGCCGGAATAGATTTCCACCATGTACGAGCATCCTTGTTGAGTTGGAACGTGGCAAGTCGAACTTTCTCCTGGTCGGTGCATTACATGACATCGAATATTCGATTCATCTCGTCGATCTAATTTTTCGCTTCATCTGGGTTAGAAGATCCAGAGAATTGTGGGGAATTTAAACTTCAAAAATTACCGTGTAAGTTACCCGCGCCAGCCCTTCCACCAGCTTGGGCCACTGTTTGTAGGGCTTGAGTAAGTCCCGTAACAGTTTGCTGTATCTCATCCCAGTTCACACGATGAGCCATTGAGAATCAAGGTACCTGAGAACAATGGACATTTTAGTTATTTAGAGTCGGGAAGATTTATCCTAAGATAATTTCTATATAACTATCTTATCCCGGGTTCTACCCAATTCTCACATAGGTGAGAAAATTTCTTCCTTAGTTCATAGGTAGGGGTCCTTAAACCTTGGACTTATCCTATGACATGATTCTTCTCCCTAAGTCCTGAGACTTAGGCTCTGATATCAACTTAATTGTCACGCCCCGAGCATTTATTATAGCGGAAGACTAGCTCGAGGAACGTGAACAGCCGGCATGGTAAGCCTCTTGCAAGCAAGAATGATCAGAGCGCAAGATAATCACACATAAATGCAATTACATAATTTTACTCAACTTCAACTTTCATTAATAATCAAATCAAATATTCAAATACAACAACTATTTCAACTTTCTTCATCATACTAGACTCAAGAAATAAGAAAATTACATAGACTCAATCTAAACAAAATAGACTTCCTCTGAGTTAGCCGCGGTTGGTGGGCATATTGAGGTAGGGCCGGCTTCATGTGAGTGTCGTATGCGCCTCTCTTGTGTCTTGTTGGTTTAGCCATGATGATTGACTAACCCCGCGTTGTTGGATTTGTGTCTTGTAGCTCCGCCGGAGGCCCGGGCGGACATGGCTTTCTCGCCGCCCCAGGGGGTCGACCCATTGCCTGATGACAGGGTTGAGTGCGAGATAGATATGGAGGGGTTCCTTCATGTGATGGATGAGGCCCTCCCCAATATCAAGACTTTCCCCAAGTTTGAGTCGTGGGAGGCCTCGGCGAGCGCCCAGCCAGGTGGGGACTTCTGGGGCTGGACACCTCGATTATAGTCGTGCTCGGTTCTGGGGGCTAACATAGTTGCCGGTGTTGTGCAGAGGTGGCTGAGGCGTCAGGAACCGTGGCACCTTCTGTGGTGCAGGGCCAGGAGCCCCTGTCGGCTGGAGGGCAGGAGCTAGTAGCGACCTAGGATGGCCCGGGTAAGCATCGAATTTCTATGGAGGGGGTTGCCCTCCCATTCTTGCGTAGTAGTTGGACCGAAGTTGCTGACTGTGCTTATGTTGTCATTTAACAGGCGAGGATCTGACTGCTACTCTTGAGATGATTCAAGAGTTAGTCAGTGCTGGTCCGTCGGTGTTCCTTCCCTCTTTCGAGGTAGAGCCGAGAATTGCGGATGCTTCGGTCCCGTCTGTTACTAGGGACGTGCCCGGCTTGCTGCCACAACTACTGGCATAGACACCCCTTGCTTCTTTACCGACAGTGGTGTCCGCTTGCACTGTGGGACTGGTCGGGTCCTCTAGCATGGGACCCTTAGGTATGTGACTGGGGACTTAGTCACTTATGACAAGCTTTTTATGTTGTCTATTGACGCTGGGGTGCTTTTTGATGTCGGGCACAGAGACTTCTTTGCCTCTGGAGGAGGGTGAGCTTCCCCATGGCATGAGTGCGGCAGTGGCAGAGAGACCCGCTACAGTGACTTTGGCTGGAGGTGAGGAAGAGATCGTCGACATCGAGGGAGTCTCGGAGGGGAGTGCTCCGGCTGGTGAGTCTTTTGTTTGAAACCGTTAGCTGGAGAGTCACCTTTGTGCAAGGTTGGGCCATGTCCTGACCTCGTTTGCTCTGTTGGTTTGCAGGGGCATCTAGTTTGGCCACCTCCAGGAATTCATCGGAGGCTTCATCGAGCTCTCCGGGCGACAGTAGCTCGGCCATGGAGATAGAGAAGAGTTTGAGCTCGAGCTCTTCCTCTTATGGGGCCTCTTCTGGCAAGGTGGCTAAGGCTGGGACCACTTTCGGAGGTACATGAGAGTTCCCCCCGTTCCTCTTTGTCGTTTGTCTGCTCTTGATAGCAGGGTGCTGACGCTTTTGGGTTGCGTACCGTGTCGGGGTTAGGAGAGGATCACATACCAACTCCTACTGAGAGCGGACAAGAGGAGCCTCCCGCCTCGCCAGAGGCTGCTGGAGATGATCGGGCCGTGGAGGAGTCACTGCCCATTCCCACCCTGGTGTGTGATGCCACCGAGACGGAGGAAAGGTTGCCTTCCCCGACCCCGGTGGGAGACGCGATGAAAACTTATCTTTTCTCTGGTTTTCCGCCTTACTTATCGTAGGAAGTTTGGCTTGTATTGCTCACTCCCTTTGGTGTTTGCCGGGGTTATGTAGGTTCTGCTGGAGTGCTAACTGCATCAGGTGACCTCTCCCCGGATTTAGGGGTTAAGTGGCCTACGTCCACCTATCCTCCATAGCCACTGTTGGAGATGAGCGCAGGTGCCGCCCTGCTCCAGAGAGCTCAAGGTTACCTGTAGAGTGACCCTCTTCCTCCTCCAGAGGGTCTGAGGCAGCGGCTGCGAGAGTGCACCCAGGGCTACCACGTGCTTGTCTTCCCGCGTGAGCTCTGGATGTCTGGGTTAGCCGGGATCTGGGCCGAGTACTTGCGACTCTGCGATCCTCAGGAGCAGAGGACTCGGAGGCTGGCGGTGATCTGGGAGGCACAGGAGCAGCAGGCACAGCTTGTGTCAGCCGTAGCTGAGCAGAGGGGCCATGCCGAGGCGACCGCGTTGGCATCCCGGGACCGCGCCGCGCAGCTGGGAGAGGTAGAGAGCCGGGCTGAGGTTTTGAAGAAGGCCTGGGAGGAGCAGTTGTCGATCGTCGAGCGCGCCCGAGCTGAGTGGCAGACGGCTGAGACGACGGCCGAGGCTAGCGCTTAGCTTTTGTTGGCCCTGGAGGCGGAGCTTGCGGGCTGCTGACTCTTGCCTTGCGGCACTAGAGGGTATCAAGCCCGGGATTTGATCGTATTTCTTTCCCCCTTTTTGTTTTGTGTCATCCGGGCTGCATGGATTTTGTCACCCCAAGGGCATGTCTTGGGCTCCTTTTACAGAGTATTAATGACAAACTTGCCGGATCTTTTGGTTGTTTACTGGGTTATTCCCTCCCTTCTCCGATGGAACGGTGTTGTGTGCATGGACTGGCGACCACTTGCTGTTAGTCGTGCTTGTTTTTCCCTGGCATGCCAGTGTGAGTGACAGGGGACTAGGTGTACCCTATTTTGGGTGTAGGGATGAAGGAACTGAGCATGGAGAATAGTATATCTGGACGCCGGGAACTGGGTAGACGGAGGACTGGGCGTTGGGTGTAAACCCCTTGAAAGATGGAAGCTTGTGTGACGTAAAGCCAACATAGACCCATGGGGTGTGACGGTCCAAGTGGTTTAAGGCTATCAGATTGATTCAGGGGTGCATCGGTCACAAGCCGAGTAGTAGAGTATCTGCTGACATCATGTTGTCAGTCGGAAATGTAGTGTATACTAGCCGAGAAGACTGGGACCGAGCCGGCTGGGTGGCTTGGGGGACATAGCGGCCAAGACTGGGACTGGGAGGGGGACCGGAGGTTGAAACTGGAATTATGACTGGAGATGGGGACCAGAGCTTGAGCTTGCGGGGTGGGCTGTGAAGGCGTTGTAGCCGAGACTGGGACTGGAGGCTGAGCGGCTAGCCTGTGAAGGCGTTGTAGTCGAGACTGGGACTGGAGGCTGAGCGGCTGGCCTATAAAGGCGTTGTAGCTGAGATTGGGACTGGAGGCTAAGCGGCTAGCCCGTGAAGGCGTTGTAGCATGGACTAGAGCTGGGAGCTGGCGGCTGGCCTGTAAAGGCGTTGTAGCTGGGACTGGAGCTGGGAGCTGGCGGCTGGCCTGTAAATGAGTTGTAGCTGGGACTGGAGCTGGGAGCTGAGCGACTGGCCTGTAAAGGCGCTGTAGCCGGGACTGGAGCTGGGAACTGGCGGCTGGCCTGTAAAGGTGTTGTAGTCGGGGCTGGAGCTTGGAGGTGGCAACTGGGACTCGAGGTGACCGACCCTTGGGGGTGCAGTGGTCACCATTGTTGTGGAGTGATGTTGAGCTTGCCATCGGTGAGGTGTCACGGTCGATAGCTTTCATCGGCGATGGGTAGAGAGGGGGAGAGTTTTTTTTTTTTTTGCTTTACCAGCTCTACCGCCCTTGCGGGTTTTCGCTAGAGCTGGCCCCCTCTTGCTTTTTCCGGTGCACCCTTGCGGATTTTCACACTGAGGGTGAGGCACCCTTTCGGGTTTTCACCTCAGCTGGGTTGGTGGCTATTTTTGCCCCCAATCGCCTCTTTGTAATGAGGACGGTCAGGTCCGCCGGGGTATCTCTATTTTTAACCCCATTTTTTTTATATATATACATATATATGTATATTCTTGAAATCACTGTCCATAGCATGCTGCTGTCAGAGGACATAATCTGGAATTGGAGATTGTGAATGATAGGATTTTGTTCCTCCTTTAATAGGGGTTTTCACAAGTTGCCAAGTCATGGAGATGGGGGTCATTTTGTTATGGCCAGATGCGATCGGAGTTATGGCTGGGAAGAGTCAGGGATTATTGGGAGAACAGACTCGGGAGCTCTAGATTTACAGAAGGTGCGTAATGCAGTGGTGTGGACTGGTAAGAATCCGGGGATAGGCTGGGACTGGGATTTGCTGGGATGGCAATTGGGATGTCATACCGCCACAGAGAGTTGTCGGCCCGCCGCATCGAAGCGAGGGCCGAAGGTGGCATGAGCTGAGCAGGGTGGTGTAAGGTTAACTGGATATCGTAGGATCAGTGCTCTGATAATGTGAGTTGATGGAAGGCTGGCATTTGGTGGGGCTAATGATTTACCGAGGAATGGGTAGGACGCCACCCCGACTGGCGGGGATAAGAAGACTTTCTCGTTATCGGCTCTACCGCCCTTTCGGGTTTTCACCAGAGACGACCCCCTTTAGCTTTTTCTGACGTGCCCTTGCGGGTTTTCACGCGGAGGGGTTTCCCCATTTTACCTGAGGTGCCCTTTTGGTATTTCACCTCAGCCAGGTTACTGGCCTTTTTGCCACCAGCCGCCTTCTTGCAAAAGAGGATAGTTGAGTCTGTTGGGGTATCTCTATTTTCAACCCCATTTTTTTATACATTTTTTTGACTTACCAGGGTGCCTGACGGCTGGACTGGTGCTGGTGCAAAGGTGCCCTTGCTCTCATGGCAACGAGAACGAAGATAGGGAATTAGACCCCAAGAATGCCTGGCGGTGGTTCTGGGAGGGCATAGCTGGCCCTGCTGCTTGACTGGGAATTGAAGACTATAGAAATTGGCTAGTGCGACCCTCCCAAGGGAAGGGGCGACCTCACTGGTAGTAGCTGGAACACGCACCTCAGTCTGGCTGGTGCACGAACTCATGTTCAGGTGCATAGTACAGCTTCATATGCTTGCCATTGAGAGGCAGGAAGGGTCGGTGACCTTTGTGGTCGACGACTGTGTAGGCCCCGCCCTCGTAGACGTTACGGACGATATATGGGCCTCGCCAATTCAGCTGTAATTTTCCATTGGGGCGCCCCGCCATGACTCCCTTTTCCTTGATCATGACGAGGTCACCTTGCTTGAAGGCTCGCTGCTTGACGAGCTTATCATAGGCCCAGATCATACGTGCTTGGTATGCTTCCAGGTGTTTGTAGGCTTCGAGCCGTTTGCCTTCTAGATCGGCCAACTCCTCTAGCCTTCTCTGGTATTCATTTTCATCTGGGCCGGCGAGGCCGATGTGCATCGCCATGCGATAAGAGGCTAACTGGACTTCAATGGGGACAACGGCTTCTGCCCCATAGGCGAGGGAGAATGGCGAACACCCCGTAGGAGTTTTGTAGACCGTCCGATAAGCCCACAGTGCCTCGAGGACCTTCTCGCCCCAATCACATTTTCGGTGGCTAACCATTTTAGCCAAGAGCTTGCAGAGGGACTTGTTGAAGGCTTCTGCTAAGCCGTTGGCCTGGGGGTTGTAGACCGAAGAGGTTCTCCAGTTGATGTGAAACTTGGCCGCTAGCTGGTACATGACCCTATTCTTGAACGGCGTCCCATTGTCGGAGATGATGCGACTGGGGCGTACCGAACTGGTAAATAATGTTGTGCCGGACGAATCTGGCAACCACCTCGTCGGTGACCTCTCGCAAAGGAAGAGCCTCTGCCCAGCGAGAGAAATAGTCAGTGGCGACCAAGATGTATTTATGGCCCTTGGAAGACAGCGGGAAAGGCCCCGCGATGTCCAAGCCCCATTCAACGAAGGGCCAAGTGGGGGCTGTTGGACGTAGTTTGTTAGGGGGTCTTCTAGGCACTGGGCCGAAAGCTTGGCACTGATGACATGTACGGGCGTACTAGGCACAATCCACGTACATGGTTGGCCAGTATAAGCCTTTGAGCTTGATGCTGTGCTTCATTGGATCTCTGGCCTGGTGCGCGCCGCACAATCCGGAGTGGACTTCCTACAAGATGGCTCGAGCCTCTGCTGGAGAGACGCATCTCAGGAGAATTGACTTGTCCTTCTCGTGGATGAGTCAATACAGGGAGTCACCAATTAACTCATAAGAGGTTGCTCGGTGGAGTAGCTGGACCCTTTGAGCTCGGTCAGGAGGGAGCCACCCTTTCTTGAGTTTTATGATCGGCTGTCGCCAATCTTCTGCTTCTGGAGGAGTATTCTGGTTGAGGTCATGGACCTCATAAATGGTGAGATCGGTGTTGTCTTCGAGTGAACTCGGCATCAGTCTTCTATGTTTGATGACGATGTCGACCTTGCCCTCGGGCGAAAGTTTGATAGCCGTAGCCAGTTTTGCCAGGGCATCTGCCTGAGCATTGCTACTTCTAGGGACATGATCTATCTCAAAGAAATAGAATATCTGTGTTAATCTCGTGACGGTGGCGTGGTATGGGACCAACTCCGGTTTCCGCATGTCATAGATGCCGAGGACCTGCCGGACTATCAGCTGGGAGTCCCCGTAGGCTTTGAGGCATTTGATGCCCATGTGGAGAGCCATCTGGAGCCCAATGAGCAGAGCTTCATATTCAGATTTATTGTTGGTCAGAGATTTCGTGAGGGCACAGGAATTGTACAGAACTCTGCTCTGAGGGGTCAGGAAAACAATGCCGGTGCCTACTGTGGTGGCTGGATCCTGGTTGCTCCGGGTAATCCTTCGTGAAGCGCCATCGAAGTAGAGCTCCCAACAAGGTACGCTGGTTGCGAGAGCACTTTGCTGCCAGTAATGCAAGACATCTCCGCTCTATTCAACTGGTTGTTGTGATTGAACAACAGTAGTTGTGAGAGTGCTTTGCTGCCAGTAATGCAAGACATCTTCGCTCTGTTCAACCGATTGTTGTGATTGAACAGCAAGGGACTCCTCATCCTGGAGCTCCGATCTGAAAGGCAAGTCATCTGGCACTGGATGGGATGCCAAGAATTCTGCCATACTCTGTCCCTTAATTACTTTTCAAGGGACATAAGTAATGTCGTACTCCATCAACAAGAGAGCCCACCTTCCTAGTCTACCTGAGAGGACGGGTTGTCGAAGGAGATATTTCAGAGGGTTGTGCTTAGATATGAGCTCGACTCGATGGGACATGAGGTAATGCCGCAGCTTCTTGACGGTGAACACCAATGCCAAGCAGACTTTCTCCATGGGGGAGTAACGGTACTCGACACCGATTAGCATCTGACTGAGGTAATAGAGGGGCTGCTCTTTACCTTCCTCGTTGACTTGCACCAAGAGAGCTCCTAGGGAGGCGTCCATAGCAGCAATATAGAGGATAAGGGGTTTACCTTTAACTGGTGCCCCCAGAACTGGAGAAGTAAAGAGGTATTCCTTGATTTGCTCGAAAGCCACCTGGCATTTCGAGTCCCATACAAATGGGGCATATTTCTTCATCGGCTTGTCGAAAGGCGCGCACTGACTGGAGAGGTTAGAGATAAACCTCTGAATGTAGGTCAGTCTCCCTTGGAAGGACCTGAGCTCGGTGATATTGCTGGGTGGTGGAAGCTCCCAGATTGCTTTGATCTTGCTGGGGTCCACCTCGATTCCTCAGTACCTGACGACGAAGCCAAGAAATTTGCCACTGGATATGCCAAAGGTGCACTTCATAGGGTTCATCTTGAGACCGTATTGCTGGAGACGCTCGAAGACTTGGCGTAAATCGCGCAAATGGTCTTCTCGCCTTTTAGTCTTGATGACGAGGTCATCGACATAGCATTTGACGGTATTGTGCAGCATCTCGTTGAATATTTTGGTCATGGCCCTTTGGTAAGTAGCGTCGGCGTTCTTCAAACCGAAGGGCATGCGCTTGTAGTTGAAAATCCCTTTGGGGGATCTGAAGGCTGTATGGTTCTTGTCTTTGAGGGACATCAGGATTTGGTTATACCCGGACGACCCGTCCATGAAAGACAAGGCCTCATGTCCAATGGTCATGTCGACCCTGTGATTGGGACTGGGAAGTCGTCCTTCAGATAAGCTTTGTTGAGATCCCGAGAGTCAACGCAGACACGGACTTGACCATTTTTCTTCTTAACTGGAACTATGTTGGCGAGCTAGATCGGATAGATACATGGCTCGATGAAATCGACCTCCTCCATTTTATTGACTTCGGTCGCGACCTGGAGCTCCAGCTCATGGTGCATGCGCCGCTGCGGCTGTTTGACTGGAGAGGCCGAGGGAGAAATGGCTAGCTCGTGTTCCGCTATGGAGGGGTCTAGTCCCAGCATCTTCCTGTATGTCCAGGCGAAGCAGTATTTTTACTCCAGCAGGAGTTGCTTGTAATCTCGCCTCTCTGCCTCGGTGAGGAGAGCACTGACAAATGTGGGCTGGGGGGCTTCATCTTCGCCAAGGTTGATCTCAACGAGCTCATCCACAGTCGCTTGGCCGCCGTCCTCCAGTTCGGGAGGAGCGGGTTAGAAGTCGATGAAATCCTCATCGTCGGTGTCGGCTTCATGCATCTCTTGATTCTCGAAGCGACCAATTGATGTCGATGGGGCTGGAGAGTGATTGTCATTGGGATCCACCAGGGATTGATCTGGGCCGCCTGCTTTTGGCCAGTAGTTATCAACTGGGGTTGCTGAGGTCTCTTCGGGATTGCCTGGTGAAGTCGACAATCCTTCGTAGCTAGTGTCCGAGATCTCACCCTCCTCAGGAGGGTTTGTTAAGCTGGGTCCTTCGACTGGTTGGATGGCCGGAGGAGCTTCTTCGGCCCCGATGCCTTTGCAGGGAGGCGAGGAAGGTTCCTCAACGGCTTGGGCTGGAGTGCCAACTTTGATGGGGATCGGGATCAGAATCTCTTCTTCCTCATCCCCAGAGCTATCGAATTTGGCTTCGACTTTTGCTCGGTCATCGACCGGCTACGCCAAGCCTATGACATTAACTGCATAGTAGACATGAAAGTCTGGGTCTTGGTCATAGCCAAGTCCTCTGGTATCCTTATAGAAGGACGGGGGCTGCCCCCGGACCTGAGAAGGGGTCCACAGTCGGTGAAAATATTCACATCACGCAGAATCTTGCCATTGAGGGATGTGTTATTTTAGACACATTTCCCGAATATGTGGCGGTAGGTCGTCCAGTACTTGGACTGCTTCAGGGGTATCATCGGCTCGCCTGGACCAGTCGAAGTCATCCTCTGGTGGGGCTTGAGGGACCATGTCTCCCTTATAGAAGACAATGGGTTTGTCCCTGTTGGCCTTCTTTTTATTTCTGCGTTGTTGCTTGAAGGTGACAACAAACATCATCAACGATTCAACGATGTGTTCTTCGGAGACACATGGGAACTGGATGGAGTCTGGGGGTAAACATATACTCTTGCCAATAGCTCGACTAATGAGGTTGGCCTCAAAGTTGATTTTGCGCCTTTCGGGGCGATCTGGAGTTGACCTGGAGCTGAGGAGTAGCCGGTGAAGCTTAGCCTTCTCTTCGTCCACGGAGAAGAGATCATCATCATCTTCCTCTGAGAGCCAACCGTTGCTCCTGCTCTTGATCACAGGGTACGGACTAATCCCCTTGAAGTAGAGCGCAGCATCGGCTAGGTTGCATTCTGCTGGTGTGAATGGTGACAGGTTGCATTCTGTTGGCATCGATGATGTAGAATGTCACCTTGGAGGTGAAATCATCGAGCACCAGGTCGACGTCCACCCGGTCGAGGACATCCTCGATGTTTTGGTTGAAGTCGGATATCTTGACTGCTTGAACCTTCTGGAGGTATGGGGTCAGATATAAAGTCTTGAATGTTTTGAGTGGCATGATGTTGACAGCGGTGCCAGTGTCCACCAGAATCTGGTTCACATCATGCCTGTTGACCTTCCCTTTCATGTAGAGAGGATGATTGTGGCATGGAGGGTGTAGCAACATGTCCTTCTCCGTAAAGGAGACGGTGGCGGTGAAGGCTTCATAGGCTACTGTCTTCATTTCCGCGACATGCGCCTCATAAGCTTCTGGCTCCTGGAGTATTTTGATGAGGGTTTCTCTTAGCTCTTTACTCCACGTGATGGCTTCCCAGATTGTGATGCTGGTAGGGAAGCGCTTCATCTGATGGAGGATCTTCCGGTCGGCTCGGGCTTGAGCATCCTCCAAGGAGGGTAGTATGTCGGGTTGGGCTTTCTGTGAGCTGCCGTGCTGCTCTCCATCGGGAAGTTGCACTGCCTTGCCTTTATTGTTGGGATCAGACTGACCTTGATCGCTGGTGGACTCCTGGAGCAGGGGTTCCAAGGATGGCTCTTCTAGGGATAACTGGCGGGTTGGCCCATCCTTACCGGATGGTCCCGCTTGTTCCACAGAAGAAGCCTGAGCTGGTGCAGAGACCGAGAGGCCGTCGGGAACCTCTTCGATAACGACAGGATCGAAGATGCCGGGTCCGTTCTGAATTTCTACCTCTGGGATGGGGGCAGGTTCCTCTCCTCGAAAGAGGATGATTCGCTCTGGATCGAAGATGGACGGGGAGAGGGGTAACTTAGGAGTTCTCCCACGGCCTCTACCACATCCCTGGCCATGACCTCGGCCGCGGCCTGTGTGTTCTGGAGCTGGCTGTAGCCCGAGCGGGGTAGTGGTTCTTTGTCTGGTTCGGGTGGCCACAGGCTCGCCTCGCCAAGAAGCGTTGATATCATCAGGAGGTGGGATGGCCACCATGTTACAGGTGCATCCTCGAAGCAATTCTTCTAGCTGCTCTGTTGTGATCTCCTTGTCCTTATAGCACAAGGAGAGCTTATCCGGGATCAGGAGTCTTTCGCCGTTCTTGAGCTTTTGGATCATCTCTTGGACCCAATTTCTGAGGCGAGCTCGTTTCTGCATTTCTTCCCATGGGATATAGCTGTCGAGTGGGAGAGCCCCGATAGGACGAGGAGGAATGTATTCCTCCAAGTCATCAATGAGCCGCTGGAGCCTCTGGAGAGGCGTTGGCTCAACTGGTAATTGTAGGGTGGCTGCTTGTTCAGCTTGTTTCTTGAGCCGCCTTCTGAGGTTCTTCCTCCTATTTTTCTCCCGTCTCTTGGCAATAGCAATCTCCAAGGGAGTAGGAGGGAGAGGTGCTGGGGCCGGAGTTGATAAATTCCCATGAGGATGTCCTTGGGGTAGTGCCTTGGTGGGGCGAGGTCGATGACTCTTCTTCACCCGGATCTCAATCCAGGTGCCTTCTGCTCATTGTATCTGGAAGGTGGCGTTGATCGCCTGCTCGATTACCTCGAGCGGCAACTCCTGGTATGCTAGAATACTGGGACTGGCATCCGAAGACGTGTATGTAGTTTGGTGCCTTACCCGCGGTGGCGAGAGCTTTTGTCGAGAAGTGGACTGAGGGATGTGTTGGTTGTCCTGCTCCTTAGCCTTGCCCTTGTGATCATGCTGAGGGCCGGGTCTAGCGATAACCAAAGGCATTGCATGATATTGTTGCTCTGAGCAGTTACCCCGACCCTGCGGACTGACTGAGCCTTGTGGCGGTGGGCCCGCCGCTTGAATCGAAGCCGCTGAAGACTCCAAAGATGTCTTCTTTGTACTTTGGATTGTGTTAAAAGGTAGGCGGGGAGGACCCGACAACCCATCAGCTGAGGGGGCGTGACGTGGCTGGGTCGGGACCTCACCTTGCTTTTGCTTTCCCTTCCTATCCACGGACACCGGAGACGGAGATAGAACATGGGGAGGACGAGAGAGAGCTGAAGAGCCCATCGTCGTCTTACCCACCAGAACGTCCTCTCGGCCAAGAAGGACCTGGAGGAGCCTGGCGGTGTCTTCTTCGGGGAGAGGGAGAGATTCCAGCTCCCGCCAGGACAGCCACCGCACAGCCGAAGTGGCTGGGGTTGGCTGGCCGGATGTTGATGTCTGGGAGCCCGCAGGGGTCGGAGGAGCAGGGGGATGACGACGTTGACCGAGAAGTTGGTCGGTTCCGTCTCTTGACTGGCATTCTGCTCTCTACGCCTTTGCAATCGCTTGAGCGCGTCTTGGTTGTCGGCCCAGAACTCGAGCCATTCTGGGGGATGCTGGTAAGGCAGTCCGTGCCCAATTTCTTGAGGGGAGTCTGGCCCCTCTGGCGTATCCCTGGCGATGCTCAGGGTTTCTTCGACAGCTTGCCGAAGCCTGACAAGTGACATGGAGTTCCCCTCCGTATCGATCTGCTCCCACTGGATCTGTTCCTGGATGAGGTATTGAACGTCTTCACAGGACTCGATCGGGTGGCAGATTCTGGCGTGGAAGGGGCAGTATTGGGGTGACTAAGGTCCCAATGGGTGTAGTCTGCCGGCGAGTCGCGGGGCATGATTTGCCCCCTCTCGATGAGGATATCGAAGAGTCACCGGGTTCTCTCCCTGGGGAAGGAGAGGGGTCTGTGATGATGCCAAGGCCTCCACCCCGGATACCAGAGCGATTGTTCACCCTGACTGGCGCTGAGCACCCCTGCTTTGATGTCGGAGAGAGAGAACGCAGCCATCATGTGGATCACGCTGGCCAGGTAGTGGACCACAAATGCTGCCTTAGCTGGTCTGGACCACATATGTGGTTGCGGAGGATCGACAAGACCACTTTTCATTTTAACGAGGCCATCTCGGATCAGCTTCTGCGCCTGGGTCTTGAAGACATAGCAGTCTTCAATTGAGTGGCCCAGCATGCGATGATACGAGCTGGGATCGTCGGTCTTCAGGGCCTCATCCGGCTTGCAGATTTCTGGTAGCTCGACAATCTTCTGGGCCTTACAGAGGTCGAAGAGCATCTTCGTATGTTCCTTCTTGAATGAGAAGGGAGTCTTCATGCGCTCTGAGAAGGAAGGAACGACCGACTTGTCTGCTGGCTTTTTGTCAGAGCCGCTTGGTTCGGCCTCTTTATCGGCTTTGGCAGTAGGGGTGAATTCAACAATATTCACCTCCTTACCGGACTGGCGTTCTTGCGCTTTCTTACCCTTTGCTACAGTATAGCTCAGGTTGTCAGTGAAGAACATCTCTATTTCGGCGACTGCCGAATTGAGCTGGTTGAAGCCTTTGATGTTGGAGCCGAGACGCTTCTCACTGACCTCACCTGCCAAACCCCGCCGGCATATAGTAATGGCATCTTCCTAGACTAGCGGGTTGCCACACCTCATGCTGAGGTCTTGCCATTTTTTGATGAAGTCGAGGGTGCTCTCACCCTTCCTTTGTCGGAGAGAGCAGAGCTCGACTAGGGAGATCTTTCGCTTGGCTATTTGAAAGCGATCGAGGAACTTCTTCTGGAGATCTATCCAGTCGATGACTAAGCCGGGCTTCAGGCGGGAA
The DNA here is from genome assembly GCA_022559845.1 of Amorphophallus konjac. Classification (NCBI taxonomy): domain Eukaryota; kingdom Viridiplantae; phylum Streptophyta; class Magnoliopsida; order Alismatales; family Araceae; genus Amorphophallus; species Amorphophallus konjac. The sequence continues at coordinate 157,273,836 of CM040126.1, read as the reverse complement.
GACCATTGGAAGGCCGTTCCCATAAGCAAAGTAGCGAAATAGCGGAGGAGGTACGACTTATCCAACGCTAACTCGCCCATGGCCGTAACATAGTAGGCCAAGTGTTCATGTGGCGACCCCTGCCCATAGAACTTTTACAGCTTTGGGGGCTTGGCGTACTCTGGGGGAAGCTTTTTCAGCTGGTGGTGAAGCGGGTAGGGTACACTGTAGAGATCTACTGCGACAACCCCTTCACCATACTGGGCGAGCTTTGTCTCGACAATACGCTCGATCATCTGGCGTTGTGCCAGGAGATTTTCTGGCGTTGGCGTATTCGAGGCTCGTGGCTGGGCCTCAACCGGGGGTGTGCCAAACCCAGCTGCCAACGGGGTTCGGGCGATCACCGCTGAGGTGTTGGCAGCATCGCAGGCCGCCGGCGGTGCCAGTGCCTCGGCCGGAGGCTTGGCAGGTTGCTGAGGATGAAGGTCCCGTTCCTGGAGGAGGTATTGCAGGAGGGCCTTCAGATGCTGGTTCTCCTTCATGAGAGTATCGAGGGTCACTTCTTGAGCCTCGTTCGCAGGAAGGTCATTGTTGACCAGTTCTTCGTTGATAGGAGGGTCACGGTCTTCCACCGGGACCTCTTCCGCGCGGTCCGACAACTGCGGTCCGACAAAAGTGCCGATGTGACCTGTTGGGGGAGGTGATAGAACCTGATGGCATGGCCTCCTGAAGTGGGACAGGGGCTGATTCAGGTCATCAGACTGGGTGTCCGACTGGTGTCCGGTGGTGTAGCACGCGAACACTCGAACCGCATCGTTGATGAACCGGGCTGTTCACTTCCTCCGCGGGCACCCCTCGGGGCGGACAGGCGCCCCTAGTCTGTCAAAGATCGAGGTACATTGTAGAGGGGGCTCACTCCCGATATGGGTCAGAGGAGAGCCCGGGACAGGCTGCTGGAGGGCCCGGGAGCGGGCTCACCTTTGCCCCCGCTTGCTTGTGCGGGGGACATTAGATGACTGGGCGTTGTCAGACGGTGCTACTGTGGGACCAGTCGCATCATGCCTAATGCCGCGTCTGAGTGCTCAGAGGGGGTTTCTAATACGCACCCTTTGAACGGCTTGAGCTTCCTCTGGGGTGACCCAAATTCTTCTCAGATCAGGTTGTTGATCTTTCTTGTCACTGTTCCTCCGACGGGTTGTCTTGGGAGTTCATGAGTCAGGCCGATGTGAATGCTCCTGGACTGCTACCGAGGTGCCCGCTCCTCTGAGCTTCGCCTTGTCCTCTCGCATTTGCCGTAGGAGGTCAAAATGATTGGAGGTAGGGATAGTGGGAACGGTCCATTCCTGGGGTGTGATTGGTTCGCCCCCATCGAGGCGAATCCACAAATCACCGACAAGAATAGTCCTGCATGAATTGCTGGTTGCAGCGGCGAGCTGCTTGCCTTTACGGCCGTGGCGAAGCTTCTTCTGGGGAGTGGAGGAAGACTCCACCCCGATATGGTAGATCGAGAAGACCTGGCCTACGGCGGCCGGTGGCGTGGAGCTGTCAGTCAGATGTACTGGGACCGCCCCCAATGTACAAGACCCATGTTGGGAGTCGATGACTGGGCGACTAGGGTATAAGCTGATGCGGGATGGACAACAGACTCGACACAAATTTGATGCGAACCTAAGACTCTAGGCAAACTCGCGATCGTCCCATGCGAGGGAAGCGACCGGATGTGCGTAGTTGAGAAACCAACAACGAGTCAAGGGTACTCGGCTCTTCCGTGCTCGGATCGAGTCACGGGACGGGTCACGCTCACTCTCTCACAGCGGTGATTGAAATGATATAGCGAGCTAATTAACTTATCACTTATGCAGCGGCATATAGAAATATAGGAAGTAAGCAAAAATGCTGAGTGAGGAGCGAACACGATACCTCCACGCTACTGGGCGTAGGGAGGATGACCACGGCCGAGACTCGTACTCCCGGTACAGCAATAACCAATAATTAAAGAAATGAATTTATCGCCCACTCCACACAGGGAGGTAAAGGGCTACATGTGGGACCCGGGAGTAGCGGGCTCGGGTTGACGGGCAGCGTTTTGGGCAGCTCCGGCTGTAGCACGTGCCAACAAGTGTGGGGTCCATGTCCTGGTCAGCGGGCTGATCGGGCTGGGAGTGGTACCGCTGCGGTGGGAACTCCTGGAGGGACGATCCCTAGGAAGGGGACGCACTGGTGCACCTCGTGGAAGGTGAGGCGGCCCGACTGGGGACGTTGCTGCTTGCTGTCCACGGATCTATTTTGTAGTTTCAGGGTTACGCGACCCGGTGAAAATAACTGCTGCGATCAGACCCGATGTCGGATCGACGCGAAACTGGCTCCGCTGCGAAGCCCTTTCAGAGATCTACGACCATAGGCTGTTACATGAATTTAGTTGTGGCGGGATTTTCCATGGGGGAATTTCAAACAGGAAAGTTTCCTACTTCAGATCTGGCCGTTCTGATTGAGATATGCCTGAAGAAGTGAGTTGACCGAGGTTGGAACTTGGGATCTGGGAGTTGGGATTTTTATGGAAGCTAGAGGGGGAAGTAAGGAACACGTGGATAATTTTTTTGTAATTTTCTGAGAGGGTTTGAGGGGGGAAATGGATTTTAGAATAGGGGGTGGTCGGATTTGGACTGCAGAAGACAGAGCTGAGTCTGAATTTTGCAGTGGTTTTTAAAAAAGGTAAATGAACTCAAAAAATCCTAAACAAATTTGTGGGATGAGTATTTGGTGGACAGAAGTTCCAGTCCAAATTTCAGCTCGATCTGAAATTGGAAAGGGGTTCGAATGGGTGAAGAGTTTGGCTGTTGGAACATAAGTCTGCATAGGGGTGGACTGTGTAGGCTGTGGAACTTTAAATGAAAAAGAGGGAAAACGAAATTGGAATAACCTTAATTTTTTTGTGGGATGTGGGAACAACAAGGGGAACTCACCCTGAAAATTTCAGCCTGGTCAGATCTACGTGTTGAGAGCTAAAAGTCGACCTTTGGCTTGCTGGATGGAGGAAAACAGAATTCCGGCGATGGCGGCGGTGGTGCGATGGCGGCACGAACGGAGACGGCGGCGGAGCTTCACCCCCAGAGATGAGATACCACTTGGAATCCACCAAGTTTTCTAGGGAATCCACCCTAAGAATACAGCAATCCAGCTGCAAGGGGAGAGGAGAGAGAGGGGGTGCCCTTGGGCCTTCTTGGAGCAAATGCAATTTTTCTTCATTAATTTTGATAAAAATGCAACAAGAGACATTAAATTCTAAACCCTAGACCTAGCCAAATGACCTCTAATGTCCTTGGTGAAAGGGGCATAAAGGGGAAGGGGGAATAAAATATATTAAACAATTTCCCCACATGGGGACAAACAAGGAGGCGCCCCTTTGAAAAAAGGGGAGAAAATTTTGAATTTTTTTTTTGTCTCCTTGGTCCAAGTCCTCCCATGGACCAAAGACCAGCCCATATGGCCCATGATCTTAGGTGGACCAATGGGTAAGAGGGTGAGGGACCCTGCTGGACCTACTGGCTTTTTGCAAAGAAACCCAAAGATTCTTAAAGACTAACATATTATCTTATAATTGCTATACAATTGCAAACCCAATTACCCAAGGATATAAATGCAAACAAAAGGACACAAATGAAAAAATAAAATGTTAGTGCCCAGTGTTGATTCCCATCAATTCTCCCCAGGTGGGAAGAACTTGACCCCGTCGAGTAAGGGGTGTGGTTGCGCATGTATTGCTCTAGCGGATCCGTCACCGTACCAGGTAGCGTGGGTACGCTCCACTCCTAGTAATCGTCACCTGCTCATCCCGTATATGTTCTTTATGCACATACTGCTGTGGGAATGAGGCTAGTGGTGGACACTCCGGGGTGGGGTCACTCGCAAAATGGAGGAGGTGGCTCGAAGACTCACTAGGAATCACCACTGGGTCCCTGTGGGTGACTAGATCCGAGGCATTGATGTAGAGCTGATCCCATATGCCGACAAGTCTACAATGTATGCATTAGATCCGACTTGTCTCACACTCGTAAGGGGCTGACATCTGCGAGCTTGCATAAGACCGACTCTACTCGACATATGCAGACGCACCAAGCACTTGACAAATGCAAGCATAGACTCCTAACAAACCACACAAACAAACCACACAAAGAAGAAAAAATAGACTCATGCAGGACCCGAACTTAATGAAGTGACATTACCCCCTAGGTGGTCATCATCCGAGTGCTGCATCCTGGGTGTCGATAGGTCCTTCCGGATCTTCTTCATAGAATTCGTCAGCTAATTCCGGCTCTGCCTCATAGCTGACAGATACAAACCCAGAAGGTGAGGCTTCTCCAACCCTTTTCCCCCTAGGGCTAGTGATGTACGAGTGGGAGATTGGTCGGCAAAGTGGCCAAACCCCTGACAGTGATAACACTACACTCGTGACCTACTAGTCTCTCCGATAAGTGGTCCCTTACCCTTATCCTCCCGACGGAGAGGGGGTGTAGGCAACAGGGGAGGAGGTGTGGGTGCCGGAGGACGGGCAATAGGTCCCGGGCAATGGGTGCCGGTGGTTGGGTTGGAGGTAGATCCCTTGGCGGGGGAGGGCGAGGCCTTGGAGCGAATTGCTCCTGACAGGCGGGGGACTGTGGTCGAGCCATGGGGGCCCTCTGATATGGGCCTAAGGAGCTACAAGGCTCGGCACTATGAAGAGGGATGGGACCCAACCGTTGGGTAGACTCTAACTCTCCCTCAAACTGCTCCAACTTGAGAGCAACCTGATACGCGTCTTCCAACTTGGTCACATTGTGGCGAAAAAGCTCATACTAATAGTGGGGCTGCAGACCACGACGGAAGCGGGAAATGGGCATGGTGCTCTCCTCCGATACACCACATGGCAAAAAATACTTGTCAAATTCAGCGATATACTCGGAGACGGACCGATCTCCCTGACTAAGACTCTACCACCTATCGATGAGTCACTGACGGTATGTGGCTGGAAGGTACTTTTGCCGAAGCTTGACCTTCATCTCACCCCATGTCTCAACCTGGGGCTCTTGCCGATGAAACAACAGGCTCTCTACATTCTTCCAATAGGTCTGAGCCGGCCCCATCAGCTTCATGATAGCGAATCAGACTCTTCGATAGTCCGTCATATCGAACCAATCAAAATACCGATCCATTCCGGACTCCCAATCTAGATAGACTTTCGGGTCTAAGGACCCATCAAAAGTGGGAGGGTCTGCACGAATGGTCCTGAGGGTCCACTCGTCCTCATCTAAATCATGGTTCCATCGTTGAACACGACGATCGTGACCATATCCCCCATTTTAATTATCAGACTCATAATCAACCACCTCGGGGACTCGATGGCTCCTATCATCTACCCCTTGAGCCCTAAGAGCAGCAGGTTGCTGAACCGGCTCCAGTTGACCATTTGTCCGCATGGGGTGCGCCTCAACTGGGGGTCTCTCTAGGACGGCAACTCTTCCTACTAGACCATGAAAAAACTGGTCTGACTCTTCGGCCCTATCCTCTAAGGCCTTCATCCTCTCTTCCAAACGTACGCCTAGGCCATCCACTTGCGTACTCAATCCTTCCATCTTATCCACTCGAGCACTCAACTCATCCATTTTTCCCATAAGAGCTCGGAACATGTCGACCACCGATGACTCATCGAGACTAGGGACTCGGGGATCTGCCATAGGTGGTGGTGGTGGTGAGTATTGGGTACCCCTACGAGTGGGCATGCAAATGACATGGGGTTGGAATGCACCGACCAATGCGAAATGAAGGACGACCTAGACTCCAATATTCGGTATGTGGCGGAAGTTTGATCCGAAGATCGCACTCACACAAGTGTGCTACCGTCCCAATAGGCGTAACTATTGTTCCGGGAACACCTTTTGATATACCGGATATAGAGATGCAATGTGACACCTTGGACCGAATACCCTAGACTCTAACCTCTCTCTGATACTAATTTGATGCGGGATGGACAGCGGACTCGACACAAATTTGATGCGAACCTAAGACTCTAGGCAAACTCGTGATCATCCCATGCGAGGGAAGCGTACGGATGTGCGCGGTTGAGAAACCGACAGCGAGTCAAGGGTACTCGGCTCTTCCGTGCTCGGATCGAGTCACGGGATGGGTCACGCTCACTCTCTCACAGCGGTGTTTAAAATGATATAACGAGCTAATTAACTTATCACTTATGCAGTGGCATATAGAAATATACGAAGTAAGCAAAAATGTCAAGTGAGGAGCGAACACGATACCTCCACGCGACCAGGCGTGGGGAAGACGACCCCGGCCGAGACTCGTACTCCCGGTACAGCAATAAACAATAATTACAGAAATGAATTTATCACCCAGTCCATGCAAGGAGGTAAAGGGCTACACGTGGGACCCAGGAGTAGCGGGCTCGGGTTGACGGGCAGCGTTTTGGGCAGCTCCGGCGGTAGCCCGTGCCAACAAGCGTGGGGTCCATGTCCTGGTCGGCGGGCTGATCGGGCTGGGAGTGATACCCCTGTGGTGGGAACTCCTGGAGGGAAGATCCCTAGGAAGGGGACGCGCTGGTGCACTTCGTGGAAGGCAAGGCAGCCCGACTGGGGACGTTGCTGCTTGCTATCCACAGATCTGTTTTGTAGTTTCAAGGTTGCGCGACCCGGTGAAACTAACTGCTGCGATCAGACCCGATGTCGGATCGACGCGAAACTGGCGCCGCTGTGAAGCCCTTTCAGAGAACTACGACCATAGGCTGTTACATGAATTTAGTTGTGGTGGGATTTTCCATGGGGGAATTTCAAACAGAAAAGTTTCCTGTCTCAGATCTGGCCGGGTAGACTGAGATCTACCTGAAGAAGTGAGCTGACCGAGGTTGAAACTTGGGATCTGGGAGTTGGGATTTTTATGAAAGCTATAGGGGAAAGTATGGAACACGTGGATAATTTTTTTGTAATTTTCTGAGAGGGTTTGAGGGGGAAATGGATTTTAGAATAGGGGGTTGACGGATCTGGACTGCAGAAGATAGAGCTGAGTCCGGATTTTGCAGTGGTTTTTTAAAAAGGTAAACGAACTCCAAAAATCTTAAAAAAATTTGTGGGATGAGGATTTGGTGGATAGAAGTTCTAGTCTAAGTTTCAGCTCGATCTGAAATTGGAAAGGGGTTCGAATGGGTGAAGAGTTGGGCTACTGGAACATAAGTCTGCACTGGGGCAAATTGTGTAGGCTATGGGACTTTAAATGAAAAAGAGGGAAAACGAAATTGGAATAACCTGAAATTTTTTGTGGGACGTGGGAACAACAAGGGGAACTCACCCTGAAAATTTTTGCCTGGTCAGATCTACGTGTTGAGAGCTAAAAGTCGGCCTTTGGCTTGCTGGATGGAGGAAAATAGGATTTCGGCGATGGCGGCGGAGGTGCGATGGCGGCACGAACAGATGCGGCGGTGGAGCTTCGCACCCAGAGATGAGATACCACTTGGAATCCACCAAGTTTTTTAGGAAATCCACCCTAAGAATACATCAATCCTGCTGTAAGGGGAGAGGAGAGAGAGGGGGCGCCATTGGGCCTTCTTGGAGCAAATGCAATTTTTCTTCATTAATTTTGATAAAATGCAACAAGAGACAGTAAATACTAAACCCTAGACCTAGCCAAATGACCTCTAATGCCCTTGGTCAAAGGGACATAAAGGGGAAGGGGGAATAAAATATATTAAACAATTTCCCCACATGGGGACAAACAAGGGGGCGCCCCTTTGAAAAAAGGGGAGAAAATGTTGAATTTTCTTTTTTTTGTCTCCTTGGTCCAAGTCCTCCCATGGACCAAAGACCAGCCCATAGGGCCCATGATCCTAGGAGGACCAATGGGTAAGAGGGTGGGGGACCCTGCTGGACCTACTGGCTTTTTGCAAATAAACCCAAAGATTCTTAAAGACTAACATATTGGCTTATAATTGCCATACAATTGCAAACCCAATTACCCAAGGATATAAATGCAAACAAAAGGACACAAATGTAAAAATAAAATGTTAGTGCCCGATGTTGATTCCCATCATAAGCCCTTGCCCGTGCCGATAGAAGTGTTACCGATGCTCGAGATGACACTCTTGCACCAGAAAGTGATGCCGTGTCACGCCCCGAGCGCGGAAGATACTCGGATATGCGCGACGAGTTTATATCAATCATGTCAATCAGAGTAGTAGTATATTCGACACCAAAATAGAGATGCACAAAATAGAAAGATAACGCAATCCTTTATTTCATAATGGATAGACTATTACAAATCCAATACTCTATTCAAAAAAAAAGGAAAAGTACATAGTTGACTCAAAAATAGGAAAAAGACTAGATGACACTTGGAGAAGTTCTATCTCTTTCACTCTTGACCATTCCCATCCGATTGACTTCCCTCGTCGTCGGAATTACCTGAAAAGTAGGGAACACACGGAGTGAGGGAACGCTCAGTAGGAAATTATATCTCAAGCGCTAGCAAGGGGTTTAAATAATTACATCTTTCATGTATGTATTATAGCTATGCATGCTTGTATAAAACGACAAGGTAGAAAGAGAGTATATCAATAAGATAGCAATTTGAACAAGCCATGAACTTTCAAGAAAAGCTAACAAGATATTCAAGCAAGAACTTTTAACAAGTCATGTCAAGAATTTGGCTATCATGTTTCAAGTAAGCAAGTAATTACCCTTTTTTTTCGGGTCACGCAAGTCATGTCAAGTCAAGTACGAGTCAAGTACAAGATTTGTGTGGAATGTCTAATCAAGCAAGTCATGCACTCGGTATAATGCCAGATACCTTATCATTCAACTCCCATGGGTACAAGTACTTTCGGGTGCTCCTCCCAGGACCAGATCGGGCCCTATATGCGCAGGCATTTATCATGTATTTTGACATCCACTCTTGTATATATAACAAATGAGGAATTTCAATAATCAAGCTTGTAGACACGTAGGATAACTTTGATAGAATGGAGTCCAAAATACGACATTAGACATAGATAGGCGATAATAACGGTACAATCACGATGAACGATGAAACTAGGTGGAATTAGGTTCCCTTAACTCGGGTACCATGACAAACAAGTATGGACATTCTTTATATAGAATTGAGGTCCACATGAACAGTATATCAAAGGCAAGATACCCTCATTCTTATTATAGAATTGAGGTCCACAAGAACATCAACAAATGGCATGATATCATCATCCCATTAAGAATTCTCATGATATACTCTTTGCATATCATAAGGGCCGGTATACCATGTTTCTTTAGAGTGACATGGCATTCAATAGTGTAATGAGTTTTTAGGGTACAACCAGCTCAGTCGGCCTTGAGGGAATCCAAGGCGGCGAGGAGTCTTACGGAGGTCTCTATGACTAACTTGCTAGTCCAAAGGAACGGAATGTCCAATGGAGAGCTTGTATGTCAATGAGAATTGAGGGTGATCGATAAAACATCATGAAAACGTGGGACTATACTCACGGAGTGGAGATATAGTGCCGATATACATATATATAGATATACTGAAACCATCATTTATCAGAAACCGGTAAAAATATTTTTACAGGAAAATAACGACTTAAGTAAAGTCACTACTCAAGTAATTAACGCCTTAGATAAAGGCGTTCATCTATTTTTCCTATTTTGCAGGAATTTCAATAATTCATTATTTCATCAAAAACACGCCATGTGCAGGGTCGTTTTATTTAAATTTGACGCCTACTCTTTCAGGCGTCCTTTTATTTACAATATTTTCACAGGATATATAATTTCAGGAGTTTATCAAAAACGCGCCCTGGGAAGGGGCGTTATAATTAAATTCACGCCCTAGTATGCGGCGTGGGTTCAATAAGAAACGACCTGGTTCAGGTCGTGAATTCACAGTTTCCAGGAATTTTTATGAATTTCAGGATAATAAACTTTCAGGAGACAAGGTATATAATCATGACAAGAAAAAATAGCAGGACTTCACAGGTAAGTTCATGCATTACATTAGTTTCAGGATTTCATAGATATTTAATTTTTAAACGTGGGTATTTATTATTTACAGAAAATTGCATGAAATTGACGCCTACAGGGCAGGGCGTCAAATCTGTAATTGACGACCTTGGGCAGGTCGTTTCTTTAAATTAGCGCCCTTGTCATGGGCGTTTCTTTCAAGATATTACAGAAAACGCTTTAATACTATATTAAACCATGTACATGCATGCCATGCTAGTATATATTTTGAATTACTTTGTTTGGGCTACAGTGTCTTGAGAAAACCTACCTTGGGCAATAATCTGGATGGAGAAACGTGAAGAGATTTGATAAGAAGAACAGAGACTCCTGAACTAGATGGAACTGCTACTGAACGATGGCTTTGATGAAAAGAACGTAGATGAAGAACACTTCGTTTCTTCAGGTAGAGAGCTTTTCCTACAGAGGAATATATATATACGAAACATCAGTATTTTCTTCATAATACTTGACTGAAGGTAGAGGAAAGAAGAACTTACCCTTTTGTTCTTCACAACGTTAATCTTCTTAACCTGTAAGAAGAGATGAAGAATCATTAATTCTTCATGCAACCGAAAGTAATGATAAAAAGAGATAAGAAGAACTGCTGTTCTTTACGTACCGTAGCAGCAGCAGATCGACCAAATAGCTTTAGGGTTTGATAGTCAAGGGTTTTTATAGGATTTCTAGAATCCTAATGGAGTTAGAGTTGCATTGGAAGTAACACTTCCATATTAGAGTTATTACTACATTCGAACTCTTTCTCATAGTTATCAACTTACCCTGGATAAGTTCCCGGTTCGAACGAAACTGGAATGGAATTAACGCCTTATTCTAGGGCGTCGAATTTTAAATTGACGCCTTGTCAGACGTCGTTACTTGTTGAAACGCGTCCACTCAAAGGGCGTTACGCTTTCTTGCCCTTTTTATTTATTTTGGTCGTTTGAAATTTGACGCCTTATTATTTGGGCGTCCTTTCTTTAATTCGCGCCTGGTTGAAGGTCGCTTATTTGTAAGGTCACGCCTTTTCCTGAGGCGTTATTTTCATTAGAGTTTAATTCTTTTCCATTTCGGATTTTTATCTTTTCTTTACTTAGTCTTTTATTCTATTTTGACTTATTTTATTCTTTTAAATTTATTAGGGTTGCTACACCCTCCCCCACTTAAAAAGAATTTGGTCCCCAAATTCATAGCATATATTTACATATGGAGAGTGTAGAGTTCATACCTTCTAAAATAACTCTGGAAATCGCTTCCTCATAGATTCCTCGGTCTCCCATGTAGCTTCATGTTCTGAATTCTTATTCCATTGTACTTTTAGCATGGGAATAACCTTATTCCTTAGGGTTCGTACTTCTCGATCTAGTATTCTTATGGGCTTCTGCTCATATGTGAAATCTTTCCGGATTACTAGATTTCCATGCTCAATAATATGTGATGGATCGTGCACATACTTCTTCAACATAGATATGTGGAACACATCATGTACTTCGGACAGTTGAGGTGGCAATGCGATGCGATAAGCAACCTCGCCAACTCTTTCTAGTATCTCAAAAGGTCCGATAAATCTTGGTGTAAGCTTGCCCTTAACACCAAATCTTCGTATTCCACGTCCAGGCGATATCTTGAGAAATACATGATCTCCAATTTGGAATTCAAGATCTCTTCTTCTCGTGTCGGCATAAGCTTTTTGTCTAGACTGAGCAACTTGTAGTCTTTCTCTGATCAATTGTATCTTCTCGGTAGTGTCCCTTACCATGTCTGGACCTAACAGTTGTTTCTCTCCAACTTCGTCCCAGCATAAGGGTGATCGGCAACTCCTTCCGTATAAGGCTTCAAAAGGTGCCATTTGTATACTTGCCTGGTAGCTATTATTGTATGCAAATTCGACCAGAGGCAAGTGATCGTGCCAGTTTCCACCAAAATCAGTAATGCATGCTCTTAGCATATCCTCGACTACTTGATTGGTTCTCTCGGTCTGAGCATCCGTTTGAGGATGAAAGGCTGTACTAAAGCTAAGTCTCGTCCCCAACGAATATTGTAGTCCTTTCCAAAAATGAGAAGTAAAACGGGGATCTCTGTCAGACACGATTAAAATAGGAATACCATGTAATCTGACTATTTCCTTGATGTATAGTGCAGCTAAGACATCAACTGACCATCGACTCTTGATTGGCAAGAAATACGCTGATTTAGTCAATCGGTCAATGATAACCCATATTCCATCATGTCCTCTTTTTGATTTAGATAAACCCATGATGAAATCCATACCAATATCCTCCCACTTCCATTTAGGGATATCTAGAGGATGTAATTTTCCAGCAGGCTTTTGGTGTTCCGCCTTGACTTGTTGGCACGTGAGACAGCGTGATACGTAGTCCGCTATTTCTCTTTTCATGTTGGGCCACCAAAAATTTCTTTTTACATCTTGGTACATTTTGGTAGATCCAGGATGAATCGTATACCTTGACCTATGAGCTTCATCTAAGACCTTCTTCTTCAATTCTGGGCAGTCCGGTATACAAGTTCTATTCTTGAACATTAATCTTCCATCAGAAGCTAATTGGAAATCCGATTGTCCTTCTAATCTGCCCTTGATTTCTACTAATGTAGGATCATCATTCTGAAGTGCTTGTATTTCAGACAATAAATCTGACTGTATGCTTACATGAGATAATGTGACACATCTAGGGTCCGTGTCCATGCTTATATTGAGTTCAGAGAATTGTTCCAGCAATTTCCATTCTTGAATCATACAATTGGCTAACAGTGCTCTCGGCTTTCGACTAAGGGCATCTGCTACTTGATTACCCTTTCCGGGATGATATTGTATATTGAAGTCGAAGTCCTTGAGATATTCCAGCCATCGTCTTTGCCTCATATTTAGTTCCTTCTATGAGAAAAGATATTTGAGACTCTTGTGATCGGAGTATACAGTAAACTGTACTCCATAAAGATAATGTCTCCATATTTTGAGTGCAAATACTACCGCGGCCAATTCTAAGTCATGGACGGGGTAGTTCTCTTCATGCTTCTTTAATTGACGAGAAGAGTAGGCTATAACCTTCCCTTGTTGCATTAGAACACACCCGAGGCCAATGCCAGAAGCATCAGTGTATACCTCGAACTTTTCTCCTTCAATTGGCAATGCTAAGATAGGAGCTGTAGTAAGATGATCCTTGAGAGTTTGGAAGCTTCTTTCACATTCCTCATCCCATTCATAACGGATCTCCTTGCGAGTTAACCTCGTAAGTGGCACGGCGATTTTTGAGAAATCTTGATGAATCGCCTGTAATAGCCGGCAAGACCTAAGAAACTTCGGATCTCGCTAGCATTGGTCGGTCTTTCCCAGTTCCTTACAGCTTCAACCTTTGATGGGTCTACAGACAAGCCATCCTTTGATATAACATGTCCGAGAAAAGTCACTTCTTCAAGCCAGAATTCACACTTGCTAAGTTTTGCATATAATTGGTTTATCCTCAATATTTGTAATGCAATCCTCAAATGTTCCTCATGCTCTTCCTTGGTCTTGGAATAAATCAATATATCATCAATAAAGACCACCACGAATTGATCTAAATAAGGCCTGAATATACTATTCATTAACTGCATAAAGGCAGCAGGGGCATTCGTTAGTCCGAAAGGCATAACAACAAATTCATAATGACCATACCTGCTTCTGAATGCGGTTTTATGAATATCCTCGTCCTTGATTCTTAGTTGGTGATATCCTGACCTAAGATCAATTTTGGAAAAGTACATGGATCCTGAAATTTGATCAAACAATTCATCGATTCTCGGCAGTGGATACTTGTTCTTGATAGTGAGATGATTCAACTATCGATAGTCGATGCATAACCTCATGGATCCGTCTTTCTTCTTTACAAATAATACAGGCGCTCCCCACGGGGAAGTACTTGGTCTAATGAATCCTTTCTTAATGAGTTCCATCAATTACTCCTTTAACTCCTTGAGTTCAGCAGGTGACATCCTATAAGGTGCCTTTGAAATCGGACCAGCACCAGGGACTAAGTCAATGGTGAAGGCCACTTCTCTTTGCGGGGGTAATCCCGACAAATCTTTCGAAAACACGTCCGGAAATTCTTGTACCACTGGAATGTCTTCTAGCTTAGCTTTCTTAGCTTCTTTAACTGTGACAAAGGCAAGGAAAGATGCACATCCTTTCCTGATGAGCTTGCTAGCTCGGAGAGCTGAAATAAGAGGGGATCTGCTCCGACCCTTGGGGCTAGTCAAGATTAGTTCTGGAAATTCCTTGAATGTAACCTTACTATTGCGGCAATCAACTGTTGCCTGATACTTGGATAACCAATCTGCCCCTAGTATAACATCATACTCTTTCAGATCTAAACATATGAGATCAATAGGGAGATTTCTACCCTGAACCAATACTTCACAGTTTTGGTAATGATGTGTAATATCAGTCTCATCATCCAGAGGAGTAGACAAAACTAACTTTATCCATTCCGGTTCTAGGGGTAATGGGTCAGCAAACTTCTTAGAAATAATAGAATGCGATGCACCAGTATCAATTAAGACATATGCATTCCTGGAACAAACTTTCAATGTACCTTCCACTAAGCCGCCTTCTTCTTCTTGCTCGGTCTCCTTGATTGCATGAAGACGAGCATTCTTGGTTACTGGGCGCTTTCCGTCAACGGCTTGGTTATTTAGTAGTGGGCAATCGGGAATCCGATGCTCACGACTCCCACAACGGAGACATGCTCCAAGTTTCTTCCAACATTCTTCTGCTCTATGACCCGCTTTATCACAATGTTTGCACACTGTATTTGAAGAGGTAGTGGTGATAGAGAAGGGCTTGGTCTTCTTGAACTTTTGGTCTTGCGAGGAAATACCTCCATTGCTAGGCCTCTTCTTGAAGTTGGGTTTAAAGGAACCCGAACCTGTAACTTGTTCCTTCTTATCCTTACCACGAATCCTATCAGACAGTTCCGTGGCATCTTCTAATAGTTGAGCTCGGCGTACTATCTCCGAGTAGACTTGAATGTCCATCGGCGCCAGTTGAGTAATAGCTTGGGGCCTGAGCCCATTAAGAAACCTCCTAGCTTTCATTTTCTCGGTGCTAACTAGATGCTTAGCATACCGAGATAATCTAGAGAATTGGGCCTCATACTCGGCCACTGACAAAGATCGTTGCTTTAATGCAGCAAATTCTGCAGCCTTCTTTTCCTGAACTCGGTCCGAGAAATATTTTGCGTTGAAGTGTTCAACGAATTCCTCCCATAAAACCTGATCTTGATTTATAGTAGCCTCTATTGATTCCCACCAGCATCTAGCATCCCTTTCTAACTGAAAAGTAGCTAATAAGACCTTATCTTGATCCGTGCATTGCATAACACGGAATATTCGTTCTGTTTCCCTAATCCAGTGTTCAGCGTCATCTGGATCAGTAGAACCCGTGAACTTCGGCGGGTTCATGTTCTTGAAAGTCTGGTGGAGACTTCCTGCTCGTTGTCCACCTCCTTGTGTTACTTGTTACAGCACTTGAGTCATGCCTTGCAGTGTACGCTGCATGTTGCGCCATTGAGCACGTTCGGCAGCCATTATCCTACAATTATAATAACTAGATTAATACGTGATTTGTATCTTAAAGACTAGCATTCTATGTTAACTTTAACCCTTGGTTCTACCCAATCTCACTGGTTAAAGGTTTGAACATATCCTTGGACTTGGGTTTTCCTAGGAATTGAATACCCTAGGCTCTGATACCACAAAAACTGTCACGCCCCGAGCGCGGAAGATACTCGGATATGCGCGACGAGTTTATATCAATCATGTCAATCAGAGTAGTAGTGTATTTGACACCAAAACAGAGATGCGTAAAATAGAAAGATAACCCAATCCTTTATTTCATAATGGATAGACTATTACAAATCCAATACTTTATTCAAAAAAAAAAAGGAAAAGTGCATAGTTGACTCAAAAATAGGAAAAAGACTAGATGACACTTGGAGAAGTTCTATCTCTTTCACTCTTGATCATTCCCATCCGATTGACTTCCCTCGTCGTCGAAATTACCTGAAAAGTAGGGAACACACGGAGTGAGCGAATGCTCAGTAGGAAATTATATCTCAAGCGCTAGCAAGGGGTTTAAATAATTACATCTTTCATGTATGTACTATAGCTATGCATGCTTGTATAAAAATACAAGGTAGAAAGAGAGTATATCAATAAGATAGCAATTTGAACAAGCCATGAACTTTCAAGAAAAGCTAACAAGATATTCAAGCAAGAACTTTTAACAAGTCATGTCAAGAATTTGGCTATCATGTTTCAAGTAAGCAAGTAATTACCCTTTTTTTTTGGGTCACGCAAGTCATGTCAAGTCAAGTACGAGTCAAGTACAAGATTTGTGTGGAATGTCCAATCAAGCTAGTCATGCACTCGGTATAATGCTAGATACCTTATCATTCAACTCCCATGGGCACAAGTACTTTCGGGTGCTCCTCCCAGGACCAGATCGGGCCCTATATGCGCAGGCATTTATCATGTATTTTGACATCCACTCTTGTATATATAGCCAATGAGGAACTTCAATAATCAAGCTTGTAGACACGTAGGATAACTTTGATAGAATGGAGTCCAAAATATGACATTGGACATAGATAGGCGATAACAACGGTACAATCACGATGAACGATGAAACTAGGTGGAATTAGGTTCCCTTAACTCGGGTACCATGACAAACAAGTATGGACATTCTTTATATAGAATTGAGGTCCACATGAACATTATATCAAAGGCAAGATACCCTCATTCTTATTATAGAATTGAGGTCCACAAGAACATCAACAAATGGCATGATATCATCATCCCATTAAGAATTCTCATGATATACTCTTTGCATATCATAAGGGCCGGTATACCATGTTTCTTTAGAGTGACATGACATTCAATAGTGTAATGGATTTTTAGGGTACGACCAGCTCAGTCGGTCTTGAGTGAATCCAAGGTGGCGAGGAGTCTTACGGAGGTCTCTATGACTAACTTGCTAGTCCAAAGGAACGGAATGTCCAATGGAGAGCTTGTATGTCAATGAGAATTGAGGGTGATCGATAAAATATCATGAAAACGTGGGACTATACTCACGGAGTGGAGATATAGTGCCGATATACATATATATAGATATACTGAAACCATCGTTTATCAAAAACCGGTAAAAACATTTTTACAGGAAAATAACGACTTAAGTAAAGTCACTACTCAAGTAATTAACGCCTTAGATAAGGGCGTTCATCTATTTTTCCTATTTTGCAGGAATTTCAATAATTCATTATTTCATCAAAAACACGCCCTGTGCAGGGTCGTTTTATTTAAATTTGACGCCTACTCTTTCAGGCGTCCTTTTATTTACAATATTTTCACAGGATATATAATTTCAGGAGTTTATCAAAAACGCACCCTGGGAAGGGGCGTTATAATTAAATTCACGCCCTAGTATGCGGCGTGGGTTCAATAAGAAACGACCTGGTTCAGGTCGTGAATTCACAGTTTCCAGGAATTTTTATGAATTTCAGGATAATAAACTTTCAGGAGACAAGGTATATAATCATGACAAGAAAAAATAGCAGGACTTCACAGGTAAGTTCATGCATTACATTAGTTTCAGGATTTCATAGATATTTAATTTTTAAACATGGGTATTTATTATTTACAGAAAATTGCATGAAATTGACGCCTACAGGGCAGGGCGTCAAATCTGTAATTGACGACCTTGGGCAGGTCGTTTCTTTAAATTAGCGCCCTTGTCATGGGCGTTTCTTTCAAGATATTACAGAAAACGCTTTAATACTATATTAAACCATGTACATGCATGCCATGCTAGTATATATTTTGAATTACTTTGTTTGGGCTACAGTGTCTTGAGAAAACCTACCTTGGGCAATAATCTGGATGGAGAAACGTGAAGAGATTTGATAAGAAGAACAGAGACTCCTGAACTAGATGGAACTGCTACTGAACGATGGCTTTGATGAAAAGAACGTAGATGAAGAACACTTCGTTTCTTCAGGTAGAGAGCTTTTCCTACAGAGGAATATATATATACGAAACATCAATATTTTTTTCATAATACTTGACTGAAGGTAGAGGAAAGAAGAACTTACCCTTCTGTTCTTCACAACGTTAATCTTCTTAACCTGTAAGAAGAGATGAAGAATCATTAATTCTTCATGCAACCGAAAGTAATGATAAAAAGAGATAAGAAGAACTGCTGTTCTTTACGTACCGTAGCAGCAGCAGATTGACCAAATAGCTTTAGGATTTGATAGTCAAGGGTTTTTATAGGATTTCTAGAATCCTAATGGAGTTAGAGTTGCATTGGAAGTAACACTTCCATATTAGAGTTATTACTACATTCGAACTCTTTCTCATAGTTATCAACTTACCCTGGATAAGTTCTGGTTCGAACGAAACTGGAATGGAATTAACGCCTTATTCTAGGGCGTCGAATTTTAAATTGACGCCTTGTCAGACGTCGTTACTTGTTGAAACGCATCCACTCAAAGGGCATTACGCTTTCTTGCCCTTTTTATTTATTTTGGTTGTTTGAAATTTGACGCCTTATTATTTGGGCGTCCTTTCTTTAATTCGCGGCTGGTTGAAGGTCGCTTATTTGTAAGGTCGCGCCTTTTCCTGAGGCGTTATTTTCATTAGAGTTTAATTCTTTTCCATTTCGAATTTTTATCTTTTCTTTACTTAGTCTTTTATTCTATTTTGACTTATTTTATTCTTTTAAATTTATTAGGGTTGCTACATGCCGTCAGAAGTGCTGAGGTGCCGATGACCCTGGGTCGAGGACCCGCGGTGAGTGTCGGCGTAGTCCGGGCTCGGGTCGGGAGGCCCGAGGAAGGTGTTGAGAAACCTTGCCCCCTGAGTAGGAGGCCTGCGGGAAGAGCCTGTTCTGCTGGAGCTCGGGACCGGGATCCTAAGTAAAATGTCGGAGAACTGGGGAGTTGGGGCCGAGAGCCCGTATCGAGCGTCAGCTTTGCTGAGGCTCAGGACTGGGGGCCCGAGGAGGGTGCTGAGAAGCCACGAACCCGGGGTTGGGAGCCAGTGTTGGGTGCTGGCTTTGCTCAGGCTCGGGGTTGGAAGCCCGAAGAAGATGCTCAGGTGCCGTGCACCCGGGGCTGGGAGCCCGTGTTAGGTGCCGACTTTGTTGGAGCTCGGGGTTGGAAGCCCGAGGACAATATTGAGGTGTCGTGCACCCGGGGCTGGGAGCCCGTGTTGGGTGTCAGCTTTACTGGGGCTCGGGGTTGGTAGCCCGAGGATAATGCTGCGGTAGTGATCGAAATCGGTGGCGCGGGGCCCGTGCCGGAGATCGGATGAGGCTGGCCTTGGGAGCTAACGCTTACCCGGGCCGGAGCTGATCTGGGGGCCCTGTAGGGGCCAGTGGTGGCGGTTCTGAGCCTGGTGCTCAGGTGGGCCACCGGTGTTGGAGGTGTGCGTGGCGCATTGGCCACCGGAGCTGGTGGGGAAACTGGGATCGGCTAAGAAGCAGCCACAGGGATCACGCCAAAAAAGTAGGGTGATCCGATGATAGGGGCGAAGCTGCCGAAGGCAATTGGCGTCACCAAGTAACCCACTCGTGCATGGGTGGCGATGACGAGGGCACCGTAAGTGACGGCCGCCATAGTTGCTGGAATACTGAGTGCTGTTGAGGCGGTTGCCAACAGTCGCCAAGCGAGGTCTGACTGGGGGCCTCTAGGAAATGCGCGTGCAAGTACCCTCCTCTGCCTATCCTGCAAGGACAAGAAAAGGGCACCAGGGCTTCAGGGCTGGCATAGGCTTTTCTTCAGCAAAATGAAGGAAGGCGGGAGACGTCCCACCGGGCGTGCCATCCTCTCTGTTGCGGGGTTTTGTTTTCTTTTTATGCCGATGACCAGGGTGAAGGTAGGAATACAACGGGGGAGGAAGATACGGGAGTTTGATGTATCTCGAGTATCCTCCTTCGTGGCCGTAGGCCTCTCACGGCGGTACTGGGCACTATCCTTTTACGGAAAGCTGAGAAGGGTCGAATGGCACGGGAATGTTGGGGCATAGGTTAGCCAGACAGGGTGCGGGCGTGCCAGTCGATTTCTCGATAATCACCTATGGAACCAAGGGTTGACCGGGGAAGCGCCACTAGGGCGCGGCACGCGGGCTCTAGAGGTCAGGCGACACATGGATCGAGGGGGTTCCACGGGTGCGAGTGTGCATGCGATTGTGGGAATCGTGTATTGGACGTCTTTCCCCACCGACCGTAAGAGATCGATGTTTATTTACATCGGATTGAATCCGAACACCTTCGTTCTATGCTGAAGAAAAGTCTGTATATGCCTGAAGCCTTGGGTGGAGGGTCGAGAGCATTTCGCAGCTGTGGGTGCACTTTTATCTGAGGGGTGATGGCTGAGGTCCGAGGCATTAGGCACGTGTGCCAAATGGTGTAGGTAGAAAACTGGGGCCCACATGTGGGCACTTGCATTCAACGTGTTTTATGTTATATGGGAGTCCCATGAGATTTACAAATGGGCCGAGAAGGCCAGAGTACAATTGGCGCAAGCCGCGGGACAATTTTGGAGCGTGAGTCGGTCCCCGGGTCAATATGCGGTATGGCAGTTACCCGTGTGTTTTATAGGGGGGCTCCCTATAGGGAGATTGAGACATGTCCGACTGCCTGGGTGGCAGGGCGGTTGTGGGCTGGTGCCTGACGGAGGTTGGACACGGCTCAAGGTGAGCGGTCGGGTCCGAGCCTCGGAGGTGAGCGACAATCACGCGGTTCTGCATCAATCATGGGTGAGACGTCGTGTCACGAGAGTGGCCACCGTGGGTTGTCATGCACGGGCGGACCCGGAATGCGGATGTGTTCGCAGTTGTCATAACGCCTCACGTGCGACGGGAGCGGACTTGTGTATGATGGTGATACGCCATATGAGGGGAGTACGGACATACCCTCGGCGTATGCAGGCCGATCTACAAGCCACTCACGCTTGCGCCTTGCTTCTTCTCGACCCTTGTCGAATGCCTCGGAAGTCCGAGGGTGTGACAGTTAGGTCGGGTTCCCTGCGTAGCTGTCTGCGTGTGCCTACGTATCTGAGTCTGTGTCCGTTGCATGCATGCCTTGCTTGTGCGTTCCTGTGTGCCCCTTGAGCTTATAAGGGGTGGAATTTATAGGAAGTTGAAGGGGCAGGGATGGGGTTTAGGCGGACCAAGTTGGAGGTCTAACTTGGTCCGGGTAAACCCCATGAAAAAACATTTTTTTTTGTTTAACGAGTGGGGGAGATAGTGTTTAGGCGGACCAGCCCAAGGAGCTGGTCTGGTCCGCCTAAACCCATCTCGGAGGGGGTTTTTTATTAAAAAAAACTTTTTTTTAGTTTTGATGGGGTTTAGGCGGACTAGCCTGAGGGGGCAGGCTGGTCCGCCTAAACCCCCACCCCCAGTAGGTTTAGGCGGACCAGCCTGGAGGCGGGCCAGCCTGGGGGTCCAGGCTGGTCTGCCTAAACCCTCCCCCAGGGGGGTTTAGGCGGACTGGGTTGGCCCTTTTTTCTTTAAAAAACCTTTTTTTATGGGGTTTAGGCGGACCAGCCTAAGGGGTCAGGCTGGTCCGCCTTAGGTGGACTAGGTTGAGAGGGAGAGAGGGGCGGTCCCACCCTCTATAAAATCTGGGATTTTGTTAATTTTTATCCTAATTTGGCTGAGTGCAAGAGGACAAAAGGATACTGGTTGGCCGGCCACGTGTGTACGAGGAACACGGGTGTTGACGTTGGACTTGCATGATTCTATGCTCTCGTTGGTGAGTTCTTTGTTGTCGGATCCTTCCACGCACGGTATGGCAGATCTTGCACGAAATCGGGACTGGGGAAGGCCGTGGGGCCTCTGGGCTGAGAGGAGGGCGCGGCCCCCGGGGAGTTCGCCCTCTCCGTGGGTGCGGCCGCGCCCCGGGGCGAACCGGTCCCAGACGGGCCGCAACCCCGAGGGATGGCCCCCGGGGGTCTTCTTTCATCATCTGAGGGTGTCCTTTGAGGGACACGGGGTTCCGAGATGTTGGGGTTAGCTCATGGGGGGCTGTTGTTGTGGAGTCGTAGTTGCCGCTCGCGAGGTGCTCGGGTAAATGCCCGACACACCCTGGGTTGTGGAACGGGCCAAGTAGGTGATCGACGGGCCTTGGATTTGGCATTGGGCTGAGAATATGAGCTCGTGGGAGCTACAAGGAGGCATCTTGGGCCCACGGGCCCAACCTCGTGATGTGTGCCGTGCTGCACGGCGGGTTGGCAGGGTAGCCTCGGGTTGGCCCGAGAGCTAAGCATGAGTGGCTCATCGCCGCGTGTCTAAGGGTCGGGGGAGGCCTCGACCTATTGGAGGGTTGCCGTAGAACCCGACTGGCGTGCTGGAGCTGTGGGTTGACCCACAGTTTGTTGTAGAAGGGCTGGGACATACGCGCCCACATGCTGCGGGCCTCCAAAGCCCGTGGTTGACTTATTTGGGTCTCCCTTTGACCTTGGAGGGTTGAAAGAAGGTGTCTCGGGGTAGGCCCCTGGCCACTTTGCTGAGTGTCACGTGGCGTGGCTTGTAGTCGGGGTGCCCCCGTGTTGGCCTGGGTGGTCGTATAGAACGCGGACAAAGTCTGCCGTTGAGGTGTCGGGAGCGATCCCGGTTAATTGTTAATGCTGCCGTATATCTCGGCTAGCGGGTTGGGGCCGTTGGTTGATCCCACTGGGTTGTCGGAGGGGCTGGATAGCCCTTGCCTTAAAGGTGTTCAGGGAAATTCCTGAACCCTTGTTCTTTGGTATTTTGCTAGGGAAATTGTCTGGGTACAAGAATGATGATGGAGAATTTCTGAATGAAAAGAAAAAAGAAGCACTTCCACACGAGGAGACAGAAGGAAATGAAGACCAAGGAGAGTCAAGCAATGCTCCGGTCACAGATGCAGAGGAAGGTAACACTCAAACTGATATAAAAGTGTTAATAGACCATCCTTTATAAAACATCTTAGGTAATCTGCATGACCAAACTAAAACTAGGTCTCATTTAGAATTCTGGATGAAATTGAACAATTAGCTCTTGTGTCTCAAACTGAACCTAAAAACATTGTAGAGGCTTTAAAAGATGAAAACTAGATAAACTCCATGCATGATGAATTAAACCAGTTTGAAAGAAACAATGTGTGGCATCTAGTTCCTAGGCCCCAAGAAAAATCTGTCATAGGTACTAAATGGGTCTTTAGGAACAAACTTAATGAAGATGGTAAAATAATCAGAAATAAAGCCAGATTAGTGGTTCAGGGGTATAATCAAGAGTTTGGCATAGATTTTGAAGAATCTTTTGCCCCTGTAGCCAGATTAGAGGCCATTAGAATTTTGCTTGCATTTGTATGTTCTCGTAAAATCAAACTACAGCAAATGGATGTCAAGAGTGCATTTCTGAATGGTTTAATAAAAGAAGAAGTATATATAGAGCAACCCCCTGGTTTTGAATGTTCACATTTTAAAGACCATGTTTATAAGTTGGACAGTGCTCTATTTGAAGCAGACACCCAGATCTTGGTATGATAGACTAAGCTCATTCCTCACCGATCAAGGCTACACAATAGGTAATGTAGACCAAACACTATTCACTAAGAGACAAGGTAAGGACATCTTGTTAGTTTATATTTATGTAGATGATATAGTGTTTGGGTCCACAAAATCTCAAATGTTTGAGGATTTTGCTAAACTCATGACTAATGAGTTTGAAATGAGTCTTATAGGTGAGCTTCAATTCTTTCTTGGCTTGCAGATAAATTAAAGCAATGAAGGCTGTTTCATTAATCAAGCCAAATATGTGAAAGAGTTGCTGAAAAGATTTGATCTGACCAACTGCAAACCATTAGGAACTCCAATGGGGACTTCCACTTCACTGGATGCAGATGAACAAGGTACACTTGTGGATGCAAAGAAGTATAGAGGTATGATCGGTTCATTACTTTACTTAATTACATCTAGACTAGACATTCAGTTTAATGTTTACCTTTGTGCTAGATTTCAGTCTAGTCTTAGAGAGTCCCACTTGACTGCTGTCAAGCGTATCTTTAGATATCTTGCTGGCACTTAGATCTGGGATTATGGTATCCTACATCTTGTGAGCTTTCACTCATTTCATATTCAGATGCAGACTATGTAGGATGCAAACTGGATCGCAAGAGCACTAGTGGCTATTGCCAATTCTTGAGTGGGTGCTTGGTTTCTTGGGCCTCCAAGAAATAGCACTCGGTTGCCCTCTCCACCGCAGAGGCAGAATATGTTGCTGCAGGGAGTTGTGGCATCCAAGTGCTGTGGATCAAACACCAACTCCAAGACTATCTAATAGATCTTGGATGTATTCCCATTTTGTGTGATAACACAAGTGCTATAAACCTTGCAAAAAATCCAGTCCTTCACTCTAGGACTAAGCATATAGAAATTAGGCATCATTTCATTAGGGATGAAGTTCTTAAAAAATATTTTGAGCTCCATTTTGTTGACTCAAAAAATCAGATTACAGATATTTTCACAAAACCTTTAAGCAATGACAGGTTTTCAACCTTGAGAAGAGAGCTAGGTCTATGCAGACCTCAATCAACTCAGGTTTGAGCCATTTACTCCTTTTTGATGCACAAGATACTTGTCTTTGCTATGATGGTTGTTAGTATATCTGATTTGTCTTGAAATGTTCTATTGCTTGAATGAATTTCATGAAGGATGGTCACATTCAAGGGGAGCTAGTGTGCATTTTGAATGTTTTGAATTACATATCATCTTTTGACTACATGGTATCTCAAATGCCGAGTTGTAAAAAGACAGGCTACGCCTATCAAAAAACTCTCATCATGCGTGAGGACTGACCTCCGCCAAGTACCATGAGTCAGAATTGCATGTAGAAATCTACATAGTTAATCTTTAGCGCATGAGCATATTTAAAGCTTTAACATAAAATAAAGTACTTCTCACTAACAACAAAAAGGTAAATTTATGGATGATTGACTGAAATCAAAAAGTTAGAGGCACTAGTATCAAAAATTGATAGAAGTGTTTCAGAAATGAAGCAATCATATAAGGAAAAGAATCAGATACACTGGCTGAGAAAAGGGTACTGAACAGGTCGACACATTCTGGTGATGTGCTGACACATGCATTTGAAATGCCCAAAGAATGGGCTTCTGTTCTCCATCAGCAGGCCGACACCTTCATGAAGGTCGATGCACATCTTGGTAGCACAGTGAACGGAGGTCGATGCACATCTTGGCTGCATAGTGAACAAAGGTCGATGCACATCGACTAGGTACAGTATCTAAGGTCGGTGCACATCATGACCAACATAGAATAAAGGTCGATGCATGTTTTGAGGGTCGATGCTAGTGACCCAACAAAGGTCGATGCTACCTCAGCTATCGTAAAAGAAAGGTCGATACACCTTGACCACTTTAGAGGAAAGGTCAGTACAACTTTTTCTAAACTACTAGTAAGGTCGATGCACATTGCCATTCAGCAATGAAGGTCAATGCACATCTGAACTAAGGTCGATGTTACCTCAGTCATCACAGAATGAAGGTCAGTGCACATTGGATTGAAGGTCGAGGCATATCTTAATAAAGGTCGAGGCACATCTTAATGAAGGTCGAGATATAGGTCGATGTTACCTCAGTTATCATAGAATGAAGGTCAGTGCACATTGGAATGAATGTCGATGCACTTGGCCAAGCTTAGGTCGGTGCATGTTCAAGACGGTGCACAAGCAAGTAAAGGTCGATGAACATGGTGCTGATATGAACTGAAGGTCAATGCTACCCTTGTGATTTCAGAACCAAGGTCGATGCTACTTTAGTTGTCACAGGAACAAGGTCTATGCAACTGTTTCAGATCTGCATGTAAGGTCGATGCACCTTAAGAGTCTCAAGACCAACAGGTCGGTGCACATCTTACAAAAGGCCAACACACATCAGAAGTGTCGACACTGTCGCTCAGTCACTGCAGGTCGACACCTTCATAGGAAGTGTCGACACTGTTACTCTGCCACTCAAGGGTGTGCGATCCAATGGAGAGTCATTCTGTCTATTCACACTACTTTATCATTGCCTTCTTCATTTCTTCATTAAATCTTTTGCTTCTGAACCATTGCTTAGTCACCGGTCATTAATTTAGGGGGAGTTGAGAAAGTTTTAATTCTTTCATACAACCTTGGCTAAGTTATTATGTTCTACCTCTGTTAAAGAAATGGTTTAATGTTTATAACCCTCAATTTGGTTGATAATTGT
Source organism: Amorphophallus konjac (assembly GCA_022559845.1). Lineage (NCBI taxonomy): Eukaryota > Viridiplantae > Streptophyta > Magnoliopsida > Alismatales > Araceae > Amorphophallus > Amorphophallus konjac. The sequence continues at coordinate 157,247,547 of CM040126.1, read as the reverse complement.
GTTAAGTTGCACCAACCTTGCACTCATAATAGGGTTAAAACATTCATCAAGTTGTTGAGAATCACCAAGGCCTAAGCGTCTGAAAGTTAATTGTAAAAGGGCTTCTTTGGTTAAAGAAATGTTAGACTGTATTGTCCTTAAACAAGTCACCTAAATTGAAGCCATCTAGAGAATACGCCTCCTAAAACCATATTGCAATAATTTCAGAGCAATGGCATCATCTTTAGAGAAACTAGATCCTGCGTCAATGAAATGCAACAAATCTAGTCATGACGAAGACTGCTATCTCTGTTCAAAAGAAAATAGAAAGATAAGCTACACTGAGTAACCAGGGACTCTTGCGTCTAAACAACGTGTTTCCTTGTGTCAAAAAGTGAATGCTATGTCAGACTGTTAAATTAAAAAAAAATTGGGGCTGCCTCTAGGTTTTACTTCAAAAAGGGTATTTTGTTTATTTTCAATACTTGTTTAATTTTTCCCCCAATCTTGCCTAATGAACTTAATGTGTAAGATTAATAGGCTTGGCTAAATCATTTGACTTCACTTAAATGTTTTAATCTTATTATCTGTTGCAAAAATGATTTTTCTTAAACCTTTATTATTCAAAATTGAGCTTATAGGCCTTAAACCATTTAAAAATAAAGACATGGGTATTTCAACACTTTCTTATCTAAAGGATGTTCTTTCAAAAATAAAAATCTCAACTTTACCTTTTTAACTAGCCGGTGAACATTGTGTTTTCACTTTACCATTTCTAACCCTTTCTCTCGCACAGCCACTTCTCCGGCGTGTCTGCTTGTCACTACGTGGAGGTCGACACTTTCCTCCGTCTCCCTCCGTAGTGGATCCTAGCACTCCAGCTAGCTCCATTCCTCTGTTGCGCCGCTCCAGCAACCCAAACTACCCTCTCTTCTTCATTTTTGCCATCGCCATGACTCCTCCGGTCACCCACGGCAATAAAAAGTGATAGGGTGCTAGGCTCGGATATAGAGGGAGGTGATGTTGTGTCCCTGAAGTCATTTGAGTCATTCTGTGGTCACTTGGGTCATTCGACATCATTCTATGGTCATATGCATTCTGTGGTATTCTTGGTTTTGATAATGGCTAAACACTATTAGTCATTGATATTTCCCACTCTCATGTGACTGACATACGTGATGGTTCGATCATGACAGGTACACCATTACATGGACAAAAAAACAAGAGACAGTGGAGTCGGCAAAGTGAAAGCTCGTGGATCGCGCCCAAGCAAGGATGTGAAAACAAGCACAAGTCGACACGTGATATTCGGCTCGTCATCCATATAAGGTCAATGCACAAAGAAGCATAGCCTAGAGAATCCAAGGCCATAAACTCCGTTGATATCTTTTAGACTATCAAGGGAGATGCCACCGACATGCACGGGCTGCTAATGGAGTTGAACGATGGAGCTAGAACGGAAATTGGACCGACCCGGGATAAGCCGGGTTCTGCCCAGTTGGCGGTCGACCGCCAGCACAGGGGCGGTTGACCGCCCCAGCCAGGGAATCCCAGGCCGAAGATGTTTCAGTAGCGGTCGACCGCCAGCCAGTGGCGGTCGACCGAAAATCCCAGGGGCCATTCATCTACAGCATTTCACAGTAGCGGTCGACCGCCAAGAGCTGCAGGTCGACCGCCAGCCCCGAGCCTTCAATGTTGACTTTGTTTCCAACATCGAAAAGGGCCATTCAACATGGATTTCTTTAATCCAAAAGTCACCTAATCACCCACAAATTGTGGATCTGGTCTGAGGCTTGTCTATAGACCATTCAAGGTTTATAAAACTCTCACTTGAGGGATTAGAAAGACAAGGGCTTCAAGGCTTCAGGGGAGATCAAGAGAGTTCATTTTCGAGGTACTGTAGCACCTTTCGTGAACAGTGTTTCGGGAAGGAGTTCTTCATCCATTCCAAGGCATTCAAGTCCAGATCTGAAGCCATCTCAACCTCCAAGGAAGAAGAAGGAATCAAGGCTCTCAAGGGTGATCTAAGCTGCATCCTACATCTTCTACATCCTCTTCATCGACTCAAGAAGATCAAAAGGAAGATTGAAGCTACATCATTCGTCTTCTTCATCAACTAGAAGAGGTTCAAGGAAGATCATCCCGCAAGAAAGAAGACACCGTCAAAGCATCCGATTCAAGCTTCTGCAACTCAGACAAGATTCTTTTCTTTGAGCATACTCTATATCTTGTTTGAGTGATTTCATATTTGTTCTCTTTTTCATTTCATACAAACAATTGAATCTGAGAATCGTCCCTACCGGTGGTTAGTAGGAAGGCAATCGGAGGTTGTCCGATCTGCGTTGTTGACGTCCCTACCAGGTGGTTAGTAGGAAGGCAATCGATGGTCTTTCCGATTTGTGGTTCAGTGCGTGGCACTAGTGGAGCCTCACCGGATTTGGTGAGGGGTGGACGTAGGACTGGGGATTCAGTCCGAACCACCTTAAAATCTCATGTGTTGTGGTTTTTTCGTGTGATTGCTTCGTTCTAAATGCATGCTTAGGTTCGAATCGATATATTAGTAATCATCTTGCTAAGCAAGTTGTTGTGTCCTTCGTTTAGCTAGTTATATTCTGCTGCAATTTATCTCATCTAGCTATATAGAGGGTTACATTGCGAAAAGAGGGGCAGATCTATTCACCCCTCCCCTCTAGATCCGCTGTCCACTACACAACAAGTGGTATCAGAGCCTAATCTCTCATTATGGGGTCCAACGACCTTGAGGGAAATGGCGGATCAGCATCTAAGGGTTATTTACCTGAAGGACACTCTGTGAACAGACCTCCTTATTTCACTGGATCTAACTATTCTTATTGGAAACATCGCATGCAGGTGTTCATTCGCGCCCAAGACTACGAACTTTGGCGTGTGATCAGCAAAGGTCCATATGAGCTTACGGATAATGAGGACTTGTGGACCAAAGAACAAATACGACAATCCACCGTCAACTGGAGTGCTAAACATATCATGCAATGCTCACTCCATCCAGTTGAATTCTCAAGAGTAGCCACCTGCGCAACTACGAAATTGATGTGGGATAAGCTAGAGGTAATGTACGAAGGAACTTCTCAGGTACGAAAAATAAAAGCCAATATTTTAGTTTCTGAATATGAAATGTTCCGCATGAAGCCTGATGAGTCAATTCAAGATATGTATGCTTGCTTAACTATGCTTACTAATAGTTTAACTGATTTGGGAAATAAATATACAGAGCAAGAGCTTGTAAGAAAAATTCTCAGATCATTAACTCCAGCATGGCACACGAAGGCAACCGTTGTTGAAGAATCAAGAGATCTCGCAACCACCAAGGTAGATGAACTTATTGGGTCATTAATGACCTATGAGATCAACCTCAAGAACAAAGAGGCTGAGGCACCTAAGAAGAAGTCCCTAGCTCTTAAAGCAGGACCCAGCGGTCAAGGCTCTTCTGATGAAGGTGAGGATTCGGCAAGTGAGCGAGATGAGGATGATGTAGCCATGCTCACACGTAAGTTCAAGAAATTCTTGAGAAAGGAAGGTAAGAGCTTCATGAGAGGAAGGTCAAAGGTAAGAAATGGTTTCAGATCTAATTCTGAAAATTCTAAGAAATCTGATAAAATCATTTGCTATTCTTACAACAAACTAGGGCATTTCAAGAATGATTGTCCCGACAGATTCAAAAAATCTGACAAATGGAAGGGCAAGAAGAAGAACAAGGCCATGGTGTCCACATGGAGCGACGAAGAGGAAAGTGATGACGGAACTAGCTCCTCGGACAAAGAAAAAGAAGATTTCTGCCTTATGGCCAAAGGTGATGAAGAAACTGAGGTAAATTCTCCATTTGAAGATTATACAATTGATGATTGGGAGGATGCATATATACAACTCATGGAAAAATATGAAATGTACAAAAAAAAATAAATCATTGAAAAAGAAAATCAATTCTTTTGTGCATGATCATGACAAGGATGATAAGAATGCTCTACTTGAAACTGAAATTGAAGATCTTAAGAAAATGATTGAGGATTTGGAAGAAGGAAGAAAAGAAATGGCTGACTTGGAAACTGAAAATGAAAACTTGAGAAATGAGATTGACAGCATGAAACTTAAAATGCAAACCTATGAAAAGGATAGCAAATTAAGCAATGAGAAGTATGAAGCTGTCAAACATGTCAACACTCAACTCTTGCAAAACATTGAAAACTTACAAAAAGAATTGAAGGATAAACAACAATCCTTGGAAAATTTCGTGGATGGAAAAGAAAACCTAGATGCTTTGCTAGGTACTAGGATGAATTTCAACAAGGGTTGGGTTTTGAACCAACAAACAAAAGGCCAATTGGGCTAAAAACAGTCACATTTGTCTTATCTTCAGAAGTCTCCACCTCAAACATAACTCCCATACAAAACCAGCAAAAATAAAAGGAGAAAGGAAAAGAAAAGATTGAAGGGGGAGTCACCAACATTCTCAAAAAGCCTGTCCAAAGACCTAAGAAAGGTCGACCTTCCCCGCAGTATAGGTCAACACACTCTTGGCCATTGCATGCTCAATCTTCCAGATATCACCAAAACTGGATTGCACATTCATATAGGCCAACACCACCATACTTTTGGAGAAATTATGATTCATGTGTTCATCAATCCTATAACTTTCAATCTCCTTGGTGGCAGAACAATCACTCTCAACCCAAAAATAACCAATGGCCAAAATGGGTTAAGAAGCCAACTTCATCAAACTTTCACAAATTCCAACCAAGAACCTCCAAACAGGAAATGAATGTCAAAGATGAAAAGAAAAATTAAATCCCTGCTCTAAGCAAACAAAACATGAATGTTAGAAAAGTCTGGATTCTAAAAGAAATGGTTTCATGCTTTGAAAATTTGAAGAGTATGATGGGACCCAAATTTGGTTGGGTTCCAAACACATTTGCTTAATTGCTTGTGCAGGAGTGTCTTGCAGCCATACATAACAGGTGGTACGTTGATAGCGGTTGTTCAAGACACATGACTGGAGACAAATCAAAATTCTATCTCTTGGAGGAAAAGGAAGGAGGATATGTCACATTTGGAGGAAACAATAAAAGAAAAATCATTGGAACATGTAATGTAGGTAAGAACCTCTCCAACTCCATTTGTAACGTGTTGTTAGTTGAAGGATTGAAATATAACCTGCTTAGTATAAGTCAATTGTGTGATAAAGGACACACAGTGTTATTTGACTCTCATGAATGCAGAATTCTTGAACCAAAATCTGACAAGGTAAAATTTTCTGGTAAGAGAGTCAACAATGTTTACATGATTGACTTAGATGATCCTGCTCATTTAAATCTTTGTCTTGCTGCACCAAAATCTGAACTTGCATGGATATGGCATCGTAGACTAGGACATGCTAGCTAGAATGTCTTGCATAAACTCGTGAAGCATTCAATGGTGAAAGGTTTGCCTGAACTATCCTTTAAACAAGAAAACAAATTATGTGATGCATGTGCCCTAGGTAAACAAACTAGAAAATCATTCAAGGGAAGATCTGAAAATACATCATCCAAACCACTCGAGCTAATTCATATGGACTTGTTTGGCCCAACCAGAACTGCTAGCTTAAGTGGTAGAAAATATGGATATGTCTTGGTGGATGACTTTTCTAGATTCACATGGGTTTTCTTTCTCACACACAAAAATGATGCTTTTGATGAGTTTCAGGCACTCTACATGAAGATAAAGCAGGACGGTGAGTATAAAATTTCCAAGATTCAATCTGATCATGGTGGTGAATTTGAAAATGCTAATTTCTATAATCTCTGCAGGGCTGAAGGCATTTCACACCGATTCTCTTCACCAAGAATGCCGAAACAAAACGGTGTGGTTGAAAGGAGAAACCGGACACTTGTAGAGATGGCAAGAACCATACTTGCAGAATGGCAACTTCCAAGGAGGTTTTAGGCTGAAGCGGTAAACTCGGCATGTTACATTATCAACCGCTCTATGGTAAGGCCACACACCAAAAAGACTCCTTATGAGTTGCTAAAAGGTAAAAAGTCCTCTCTCTCACATATGAAAGTGTTTGGATCGAAATGCTTCATTCACAACAATGACAAAAGAGACTTAGATAAATTCGAGCCCAAGAGCGATGAAGGTATATTCCTTGGATATTCTGTTAGATCTAGGGCTTATAGAATTTACAATATCAAAAATCAAACTGTGGAAGAATCACCCCATGTTTCCTTTGATGAATATCATGATTCTTACAATGATAACTCTTGCAGGAAAAATGATGAAGATGGGGAATTCCTAAGCATTAAGGACAAGAGTGATCCTCCACAAGAAGAAATAAAAGAAGATGGTGACCTAGCTGAATCAAGCAATGCAAGGGATCAAGCTCTAGGAGAAGGTAACGATTCTACAAACATTAGAATTCTTAAGGATCATCCCTTGGAGAATGTCATTGGTATCTTGAATGACCAACCTAGAACTAGGTCACATTTTAAAATTGTGGAAGAATTAGATCAACTTGCTCTTGTCTCGCAGCATGAACCCAAAAATATTGATGATGCTTTAAAAGATGAAAACTGGATAAATTCCATGCAAGAAGAGCTAAACCAGTTTGAGAGAAACAAAGTTTGGCATCTAGTTCCTAGACCTTCATCACAATCTGTCATTGGCACTAAATGGGTCTTTAGGAACAAACTAAGTGAGGATGGCAAGATAATAAGAAATAAGGCTAGATTGGTGGCTCAAGGGTATAATCAAGAGTTTGGGGTAGACTTTGATGAATCTTATGCCTCAGTTGCTAGACTCGAAGCCATCAGAATTTTACTTTCCTTTGCATGCTCTCTTAGAATAAAGCTGTATCAAATGGATGTCAAAAGTGCTTTCTTGAATGGCTTGATCAAAGAAGAAGTCTAAGTTGAGCAGCCCCCTGGCTTTGAGAATTCTAACAATACAGATTTTGTATACAAGCTAGACAGGGTGCTTTATGGACTTAAGCAAGCACCAAGAGCTTGGTATGAGAGACTAAGCTCGTTCCTCATTGAAAAAAGGTACACACGAGGTAAGGTAGATCAAACACTTTTCACCAAGAAGCAAGGTAAGAACATCTTGATTGTTCAAATTTATGTTGATGACATTGTGTTTGGTTCTACAAAATCTGAAATGTGTGAGGAATTTGCTAATCTCATGAATAGCGAATTTGAGATGAGCCTAATGGGAGAACTTCAATTCTTTCTCAGTTTGCAGGTCAACCAAGGAGAAGATGGTTGCTTCATAAGTCAAGCCAAATACATCAAGGAGCTGTTGAAAAGATTTGACATGGCTAACAGCAAAATCATTGCAACTCCTATGAGCACCACAACATCACTGGATTCGGATGAAAATGGTAAATTAGTGGATGCAAAGATCTATAGAGGTATGATTGGCTCTTTGCTTTATTTAACTGCATCCCGGCCAGATATCCAATTTAGTGTATGCCTTTGTGCTAGATTTCAAGCTAGTCCTAGAGAATCTCATTTGACTGCCGTCAAACGTATCCTTCGATATCTTGCCGGCACTCAAGATTTGGGATTGTGGTATCCGTCATCATGTGATTTATCTCTTATATCTTATTCTGATGCGGATTACGCTGGATGCAAGCTAGATCGTAAGAGTACTAGTGGCTATTGCCAGTTTCTAGGCGGGTGTTTAGTTTCTTGGGCCTCCAAGAAACAACACTCGGTTGCCCTCTCAACTGCGGAGGCAGAATATGTTGCTGCGGGGAGCTATGGCACCCAAGTGTTGTGGATTAAACACCAACTCCAAGACTACTTGGTGGATCTTGGTTGTGTCCCGATTATGTGTGATAACACTAGTGCAATCAACCTTGTAAAAAATCCAGTCCAGCACTCTAGGACTAAGCATATTGAGATTAGGCATCACTTCATTAGAGACGAGGTCAGTAAGAAAAATTTTGAACTGCATTTTGTTGATACTCTAAATCAAATTGCTGATATTTTCACCAAGCCCTTGTGTAATGACAGGTTTTTAACACTCAGAAGGGAGCTTGGTATTTGCCGACCTCAGGCCACTAAAAATTGAAATAATGATCTTGTTCAATTTAGTGTGTGTTTTTGCAGATTGGTGTTTCATGCATTGTTGATATGTCAGTAAGTCATTTTGCCATGTGTCGCATTGCATATAGATGCATAATCATGAATTGAGTTCATGTTCATAATACATTACATGGTTTGTGTTGAGAAGCATCATTCTTGCATGGCCATGGTATATCAAATGTTGATGTATAGAAGGGCAGGTTATGCTTTCCTAGAAGCACTCAATATGCGTGAGGTTTCACCTCCGCCAAGTACCATGCGTCACTGTCGCATATAGGCCATATAGTAAGGGGGAGTTGTCTTTTTACAGCATTCATACATATGTTTCATCTTTATTATGTTGCATTTATTAAGTGTACAACCATGTGTTGGGTCATGCATCTCATGTCTGTCATATTCATGTCAACCCCTGCATGTTTCAGGTCATTCTCCTCTTGACACTTCTCATTACACTTGCTTACACACATAACTCCTTGCGTGCATTCACTGCATATCCTTAGGGGGAGTCTTGCTGCCTTTCTTAACCTCTTGCAATATGCACTTCTTGGCTTACAGTCTGAATTTGAGATCATGAGACTGACGAACATATGGTGTAAGAGCTTTCTATTATATGCCCTAATGATTGTCCATCCAATGAAAATGGTTCAGATTTAATGATTTCCTTGACGTTCTGAAATATTGGTTATGAAATCATCTATGTTCTGTGGTTTTAATAGACCTTAACTAGAGATTGCATATTGTGCTTTGAATGACTATCCTGATATCTAAAAATTCAAAGTTCATGACCATCTTGGTGATACACTCAGGCTTAGTATTATTTTTAAACATCTTGATGAGCTAGAATTCTTGAAAATCAATTTGACAGAGCAATGATATTGCTGCACGGAGAAACATGTCATGTCATCGAATCAAGTGACAAATGCATATGTCATGATGTGCCCTTGTTATCTCTATCTTAAAACTTTTAGACTCTAGGCAGAGCAATGGCATGATTGCTGAGAAATATATCCCCTCATCAAAGAATTGAGAAAGGATATGTCATGACGTGACTTTGCTATCTCTGTTCATCTTGAAACATGACAGTCAGTCTTACCAAATTCTTAGGAATACTGGCGTCTAAACAACGTGTATTCTTACGGCTTGGAGGCATGTACTAGACTTGATTGCTCGTAAAATATGAGTCTTGTGCCTTCAAATGCAAATGATATTGATAATCAAACTTGTTGAATTCCTAAAAATTCCATGCTTTAGTCATGATTGTTTAGCCTCAATACATGCTTTTGTGTTATTGCCTTTGTCGTTATTGAATATGGATATATAAGACAAGGGAAGGTTAAACACTGTCATGATATGCACCTTTGGTTCATTTCTATTAAATCTTGGATGTAGCCGCTCTTCGACCTCTGTTGATGAATTCAGATTTCATTAGATTTGAACCATATATGTTACTCACGGTCTGTTTCAGGTTTGCATATAATGGTTTGCTCTTCACTCCTTTCAGCTCTGGTCTCACAGATATTTCACTTTCTTACTCCTTTTTGCTGTTGGCAAAGGGGGAGAATTCTTTGTGTGAGTCATGTGTAAGAGCTATGTATGCGTTATCGCGTTGTCTTATGTGTTTTGTGAGGATGTGAGAATGGTGTACGGGGAGAGTCCAAGGGGGGAGAATCCATTGCTCACTTTGCATCTCATATGTGTATGTGATGGGGATTGGGGCTTGCATAACTGCTAGCATTCATATTGCATATTTGTTATAACTTGTGCCATTTTAGACACTCATATCACATAATGACTCACAGTGTTGCCATCATCAAAAAGGGGGAGAATGTTGTGTCCCTGAAGTCATTTGAGTCATTCTGTGGTCACTTGGGTCATTCAACATCATTCTATGGTCATATGCATTCTGTGGTATTCTTGGTTTTGATAATGGCTAAACACTATTAGTCATTGATATTTCCCACTCTCATGTGACTGACATACGTGATGGTTCGATCATGACAGGTACACCATTACATGGATAAAAAAAAGAGACAGTGGAGTCGGCAAAGTGAAAGCTCGTGGATCACGCCCAAGCAAGGATGTGAAAACAAGCACAAGTCGACACGCGATATTCGGCTCGTCATCCATATAAGGTCAATGCACAAAGAAGCATAGCCAGGAGAATCCAAGACCATAAACTCCGTTGATATCTTTTAGACTATCAAGGGAGATGCCACCGACATGCACAGGCTGCTAATGGAGTTGAACGACGGAGCTAGAATGGAAATTGGACCAACCCGGGATAAGCCGGGTTCTGCCCAGTTGGCGGTCGACCGCCAGCACAGGGGCGGTCGACCGCCCCAGCCAGGGAATCCCAGGCCGAAGATGTTTCAGTAGCGGTCGACCGCCAGCCAGTGGCGGTCGATCGAAAATCCCAGGGGCCATTCGTCTACAGTATTTCACAGTAGTGGTCAACCGCCAGGAGCTGCAGGTTGACCGCCAGCCCCAAGCCTTCAATGTTGACTTTATTTCCAACTTCGAAAAGGGCTCTTTAATCCAAAAGTCACCTAATCACCCACAAATTGTGGATCTGGTCTGAGGCTTGTCTATAGACCATTCAAGGTCTATAAAACTCTCACTTGAGGGATTAGAAAGACAAGGGCTTCAAGGCTTCAAGGGAGATCAAGGGAGTTCATTTTCGAGGTACTATAGCAACTCCGTGAACAGTGTTTCGGGAAGGAGTTCTTCATCCATTCCAAGGCATTCAAGTCCAGATCTGAAGTCATCTCAACCTCCAAGGAAGAAGAAGGAATCAAGGCTCTCACGGGTGATCTAAGCTGCATCCTACATCTTCTACATCCTCTTCATCGACTCAAGAAGATCAAAAGGAAGATTGAAGCTACATCCTTCGTCTTCTTCATCAACTAGAAGAAGTTCAAGGAAGATCATCCCGCAAGAAAAAAGACACCGTCAAAGCATCCGATTCAAGCTTCTGCAACTCAGACAAGATTCTTTTCTTTGAGCATACTCTATATCTTGTTTGAGTGATTTCATATTTGTTCTCTTTTTCATTTCATACAAACAATTGAATCTGAGAATCGTCCCTACCGGTGGTTAGTAGGAAGGTAATCGAGGTTGTCTGATCTGCGTTGTTGACGTCCCTACCATGTGATTAGTAGGAAGGCAATCGATGGTCTTTCCGATTTGCGGTTCAGTGCGTGGCACTAGTGGAGACTCACCGGATTTGGTGAGGGGTGGACGTAGGACTGGGGATTCAGTCCGAACCACCTTAAAATCTCATGTGTTGTGGTTTGTTCGTGTGATTGCTTCGTTCTGAATGCATGCTTAGGTTCGAATCGATATATTAGTAATCATCTTGCTAAGCAAGTCATTGGTCCTTCATTTAGTTAGTTATATTCCGCTGCAATTTATCTCATCGAGCTATATAGAGGGTTACATTGCGAAAAGAGGGGCAGATTTATTCACCCCTCCCCTCTAGATCCGCTGTCCACTACACAACAGGTGAATGTATCCCTCTACCAATAATGCCCAAATTAACTCTAGGATGCTAGACACAGTCCCAGAATAAAACTAATTCAATTGAACTCATGAACAAACACTTGGAGCGCGCCTAAGCAATCATCTAGCGGAAGCAAAGCAAGGCAATCAAACCACTGCACATATAATTTTTTAGGTGATTTGGTCCCAGACCTACGTCCACCCCTCACTCCCAACCGGAGTGAGGCTTCCACTAGCACAAACTAGAAACCGCAGACTCAGTCTACAACAGGTGCTGCCAAACAGCTTGACCAGGGGAACAACCTCCCCTCTTCCTCCAGACCGGAAGGACACCCCAAGTGACTCCCAGCCACTTGGAACCAGAGACTAGGTCTCTCTTCCTCCAGACCAGGAGGGAACCCACCAGTGACTCCCCGTCACCAGCAAACCAGAGGTCACAGACCTCTCTTCCTCCAGACCAGGAGGGAACCACTGATGACACACAGTCACCAGCGAACTGGAGATCAGATCTCCCTTCTCCTGAGTCCACAGGAGGAACCCGACCTCACTACTGAGTATCGGAAGAACAAAAGTAATCAGAGTAACAAAAGGAAAAACAAGAAATGAAAATAACACAGCAAACAGAAAGCTGGAAACTCAAATGCACAATGTGGCTCTCAACGGAGCTGACTGACCTGGATCTGATCCACGGTCCAGTAGGAACTTCTTCTGCTACTTCTCTTCTTCTTCTTCTCAACTCACGCTCTCTCTTTCTCTTCTCTGCTCTCCTTTTCTCTCTCACTGTCTTTCTCTTTTCTTTCAATCCTCACGAGCTCTATCTCTCTTTCTTTTTCTTTTGCTGCTCTCACACTCTGTCTTTTTCTTCTGCTACTTCTCTCACTCTCTGCTGCTCACTTTTTCTTCTTACTGGATCGTGCAGACACTTTCTCTTTTATTAGCACTTGATCCTTCTATTTCTTCTTCTTCTGCTCTCTGCCTCTCTATTTCTCTCTCCTTCTTCACTCACAGTCTCGATCTCTCTTGCTCGATCGCTTCTATTTATATCAGCAACAGATGTAGGGCGTCTGCAGGGCCTGTGCCCTCTCTGTCCAGATAACCTAGGATCACGTGCCAGGTGCCTACCTCGGATCACGTGCCCATACATCTTTATTCTCGAAGGATGTACCTGTCAAGCAGTCATAAGAGGATATTAGAAGGGTGTACAGACTTGGCGTGCAGGCTACCAGACGCAATGTTCAGACTTTGCGTACAGCTGTTGGACGCTGTATAGACTTTGCTGTGCAAGCTGCCAAATGCAATGTAGAGACATTGCATGCAGGCTGCCACGATGTGTAGACATTTCAGTGCTGCTGTGGGACGTTGTATAGACTTTGCTTGCAAGACGCTAGACGCTGTATGGACATGCTGTGCAGGCTGTGGGGGGAAAGCGTAGACTCTGCTGTGAAGGCAATGCATGAACAAGTGATGCAGTGTACAGACTTGATGAAAGTAATGCATGTACAATGATGCAATGTTCAGACTTTGCTGAAGGCTGCCAGTCGATGTATGGACTTGGCTGAAGGCAACGCTGAAGCAATGTTCAGACTTCATGTATGCAATGCAGTGGCATGTACACACTTTGTGAATGCGAAGCTATAGCATGTATAGACTTCACATATGCAATGCAGAGGCATGTACAGGCTTTGATTTCGTGCATGAGAAAACAATGTTCAGACTTGCTATAAAGCATGCATGATAAAGGAGCAAACGGATGTATAGACTTTAAGTAAAGATGCATGAGCAAGGTATAGACTTAGCATCTAACTAAGTATGCACAACGACAAGGGATGCTCAGGCATGCAGTCAAGGGATGTACAGACTTAGGAGCTAGATGCACACAATGTATAGACATGATCAATCTTCAACAGATGGATGTATAGACTTAGAAGATATGTGTGTGAAGCTCAACAATGTATAGACTATGCATATGCACAATAGCGAGTGTATAGACTTGCTACGGCATCAAAGTATGCACAACGTAAATGACGCCTTCTTCCTAGGCGTTTGTTTCAAAAGTGACGCCACTTTTGGTGGGCATCAAATTCCAGACACAGTGGAATGTGTAGACTTCCTTCGGCACAAAGCAACATATCGATGTACAGACTTTGGCTTGATCAATGCACAATGCACATATGGATGTACATACTTGAACGTAGGTAAAGATACCAATGTTCAGACTTGTGCAATGTATGGACTTAGTGTTGTGCGAGCATTGCTGCTGCCAGTGTACAGACTTGATGATGTGCAATGCATGAACAACCGATGCAGTGTGCAGACTTGATCTCTTGTAATGCAGCAATGTATAGACTTTACTATGCGTGCATGCTACGATGTGTAGACTTGATGAAATGCAAGGCAACGCAGACACTGGCTGTATAGACTTGGATATGTATGCAGGGCGAGGCAAGGCAAAATCTGTACAGACTTGAAACACAAAGAAGCACAGGGAGTGTACAGACTTAGTCTTGCGACAACGGACTGTACAGACTTGGTCGAGACGATGCATAAGACGCTGCCAGACTTTGTACAGACTTGCTAAGACGATGCATGAGATGCTGCCAGACTGTACAGACTTCGAGTGAGACGATGCATAAGACGCTGAACAATGTATAGACTTTATCGTAGGTAAAGTCAATATTGTCCAGACTTTAATGTAGGTAAAGCAGACATTGTATAGACTTGCGATCACACATCAATGTGTAGACTTCGAATGCCTGCCTACATGCGATGTACAGACTTAGTGTTGTGACACTAGGCCAATGTATAGACTTAGACCGCCTGCATGCTATGCAATGTACACACTTTGAATGCCTGCATGCTATGCAATGTACAGACTTAGTGGCTTGCTATGCCTGCGATGTACAGACTTGGTGGCTTGCATGCTATGCAGTGTACAGACTTTGAAGTCTAGCAAGCTGTGCAATGTATAGACTTGAAGTCTCGCATGCAATGCAGTGTGTAGACTTGGAGTTGCTGCATGCTGTGCAATGTGCAGACTTCCACAAGCAGACTTCCACAAGCAGAGAAATGCAACAGATATATATGTATATGAATGCTTTATGCAGCAGATAGTTTGACTGAACATCAAATGCAATACTTTATGATCCGATAAACTGACTGAACAACAGAATGACTGAACATATGAAAGACTGCATTATGATCTGATAAGACGACTGAATAACAGCAAGGTGACTCACAGTGTTTAACTCACATCAAAACCAATCATCAAAACCATAGGGGCACAACAATCTCCCCCTTTTTGATGATGGCAACACTACACTGTGAGTCATTCTGATGACTCAAACTATTCTCCCCCTTTGACTTCATCAAAAAAAATAGTTTGAGATGGAAGTTAAAGCATATTTAGGACTCAGCCAATTTCTCCCCATGAAGAGATATGAATGCAGAGATGCAGATGTACCAAGAAATGTAATACCTCCCCCTAAAAATATGAATACAGGATCACAGTTGATATGAACATGATTCAATATGACAAGGAAGCACCCCCTGAATAAATGGAGTCTTATGATATGGATGAGAGGGAGACAACAGTGGCATTCAAGGATAAGTTCAGGTCAATGAATCAAGGACAGTGAGCAGAAGAGTTTCAAATAATAGATTTTCAAATAAGCTGCAAACACAAGAAATTCAGCCAGATTTTCAAGGAGATACCAATCTCATAAATCAATAACAGAATTTTTCAAAGTCTTCCATTATAAGGGCTTATGAATGAACTTTATTGAACAACATGGTTTAAACATGATGTATGCAAAGTTTGTCAATAAAATTCTGTATTTATATCTAAAATCATAGTTTAATAAAAGTAAACCAAGCCATCATATTTATATCTTGATTAACCTCCCTTTCTCTTACACAATCAAATTTACTGACTTCTTTAGGAATTACATTCACTAGTATTGAGATCAAGCAATTATGAAGTCATGTGAATTTGTCTAGGGTTATAGCAATTTAGCTTTTGCATCAATATTCAAATATTGCAATTTGTTCAGCAAATTTTCATTCTACATATTTCTAGAGCACTCTAGTTCAGTGCACACCTTGTAACTAGAGGATATACGTTGATCAAACGCCAATATCCCTAAGCACTTAGTGTGACTAACAGTCATGCTTTATCAACAGAGTTAACATTTACACCTCATGACATACCTCATTTCATTTCTTTGATGAGTGAGATGTATTTCTCAGTATGCATGCCATTGCTCTGCCAGATTTAACAATCATTTTTAAGCAGAGTTAACTATGACACCTCATGACACAATCCTTTGGACATGGTTTCTCAGTGACCAAAGTCATTTCTCTGAGAATTATTTACCCTTTAGACATTTTAGAGAGCTCATTTGCTTCAAAACAATACTACTTTCATGTACTTAACCAAATAAAGCCATGTATTTAATAATGCAGATTTCAGAAGATTTTACAAGACACAGCATGAAACAGTTGGTTGAAGTTTATTAAAACATGATTCAGATATTTTTTAAGAGATTTAAAGTCAAACTTCAATGAATACATTAAACTTAAACCAGCTGAGTTATTTCAGACATTCATAAAATCGTATAATAGAAGATTCCTAATTCAAGTGTTTTCAGATTTATGAACGAGAGATGTCCCATTGAAATCTTCATGAATGACTGATAGAAGAGATTTTCAAGAATGAGTGTTTTTGAAGCCCAATGTTTTCTGATATGATCAAGGTTTGTCAATTAAAATCAATGAGGAAAAGGTTATGCACATCAAGCAAGATATCAGGAGGTCAAGCATGCTTCAGGATTTTCAAGATTAACATGCAATGAATTTTGACCTAAGTGTATGCATTTGACAATCTGTATGCTATGCATAGACTCCCCCTGACAATATGCATTCAATCACTCTTTTTGGCATTTTTCAATGTAAGGAAATGCAATGCACTATATGTATGCAAGGACATGCAATGTTTGCCATGAAGACTGAACATATGACAATGTGACTCATGCTCATTCAGACTGCCCTACTAAGCAAAATGACCCATGGTACTAGGCGGAGCACTTGGTCTAAAAGACCACCTCACACATAGTAAGAACCTCCAGACAGATTCCCCTGCCTTTTGGTAGCTTACTCTTTGATATACCATAGTGGTCATGCATGATAATTCAACATAGGCAGCATGCATGGATCAAATTTCAGCTTTTCAGATTTTTTAGAATGCAATTTGTTTTCAGAGATTATGCATATCAACAATTATCAAACAACTGCAATTGGCATATGTATGCATCAGATGCAGACAACCCTTTTAATCTCATATTTGCACAGAACACTCAGCAAGTGCATGATCAGAAAATAATGCAAATGGCAGATGATGAATGAATATGCAAAATCAGATTTAATGTGCTATGCAGTAAAACTAAAAACAGGAAGTGCAAGAAATTTACCTGAAAAGTTCAGGAAGGGGTTTTCTTTTGAGTGCCTTGGTTTATTTCCCCTCCTTATTAATCAGCTTCCAAGGCACACCTGTAAATTAGCAAACTATTTTGCATGGGTAGGTACCCAAGAGGTTTTGGGTCCTGAATTAATAGTGACACCTTTGGCAGGTGTTCTAAATAATTTCTTAGCAACATGGTCATCAGATCTCATCAAGTAGCAATTATTCATTGAATGACCAAATGTACCACAATTATAACAAGATGCAGCAGATTTCAAGTTCTTTTTATGCAAGTTACTGTTGTCATGAAATTTATTAGCAGAGTGGGAATTCTGTTTACTAAAACTAGCCAGCCAACAATCAGCAGCTCTATGGCTTGGCTTTGCACAGTTATAGCATGAAAATTTTGTAAATTATTTTACAGGGAATTTGACAGCATGGGAGTTAATAGAATTCTTCTGAATATGCCAACAGTCCTTGACTGTATGGCCATTTTTCCCACACTCAAAACATGTAGATATCTTTCTTCTAAATGCAAATTTATTCCCACCAAATTCATTTCTATTTGCAGAGAATTTAGCATGTTTGAAATTCTCATTCCTACCCTGAATATGCCAACAGTCCTTGACTGTATGGCCATGCTTTCTACAGTGAGAGCAATTGAGAGAATTTCTTCTAAAAGAACCTGACCAGCATTCAGAGGCCTTATGACCAGTTTTGTTGCAGTTAAAACAGATGATGTGCTGGTTCTTTGAAACATATTTATTTTTATTAAAAACATGCTGATTTGCAAAGTATTTTGTATGATATGAACATGATTTTTTCTTACCACTTGCAAACCAGCAATGAGCAGTAGTGTGTCCTACTTTATCACAATTAGAACATGTGACACTCTTTTTCTGAGGGACAGGGAACTTGACCTGCGAATCCCTACCATGCATTTCTCTAGCTTTCAGATCATCTGATTTCATTAAGTTACATTCATGCATCAAGTGGCCAATCTTGTGACAGTAATGACATTTCATGATTTCCCTTTTATGTGCATGTCTAGGTGTATCAGTGTGTTTTACAGCATGCACATTTTCAATGTGATTCAATCCTTTCTTCACATGACTGACCTTTTCCATTTTTCCAGTTTGTTTCTGATTCTTCTGAACATTTGGTTGTTTATTTTCTAAGGTGGTGGCTACATCTGATGCTTTGATAAAAGATGTCATTAGCTTATTTTTGAAAGCCTTTTTATTGACATTGTTGTAGCCTAACCCTTCCTTTTGAGTATTGACCTTAACTCCTAACAACCTGTCCAGATTTTCTTGTCCATCAACAAATTTAGACAAAGAGTTCCTCAAGTCTTGGATTTCATATTCAAGAGAGGTAATTTGTAACTCATAACTAGCAATCTCTTGCTCACTGCAATTCACACATTGAGTTAGCACCTTGTTAGCAGTTTTATATTTCTCAATTTCATGTTCCAGATTGCTCAGTTTATCAGACTCTTCTATGTGAACAAACTTTCCTCTTTCTAATGCTACAAGTCTTTCAGACATAGCAGTGTTCAACTGTTTTAACTTTTCATTCTCCTTAGATAGAGCATCATTTTGAATTAACTCATCAAGAAGAGTCTGATCATCATTTGATATTTTTGGATTATCTGAAATTTCAGATTCTCTTTGCATATTTTCAATGTCTTTCTGAAGCTTTATGTTCACAGAAGTTATCACATCATATTTTTCAGCTATTAGACTCTTCTCATCTTCAAGTCTTCTGAATTTCTTTTCATGATCAGTAATCTCATTTGCAAGTTCTTGTTTTCAATTTTCAACAACCCAATTTGATCTTTAAGGATTTGAATATCAGATAAACATGCATCATGAGATTGTGTCAACTCTAGACATTTTCTACAAGAAGAACTTGAACTTTCTAACCCAGTACCCTTTTTCAATTTTTTATACTGACTTCTTAACCTCTCATGTGACTCTAATAATTCAGCATATGAATTCTCCCAATCATCTAAAGTATAGTTCTCAAAGGGATTTACCTCATCATCATCCTCTTCTTCATTTTGGCTGCCACTTTGATTGCTTCTGTTAGCCATCATGCAGCTGTCCTCATTTCTCTTCTGAGCTCGCTTCAGCATATCCAGAATGTCTTTAGCAGAACTGCAATCATGAAAGCAGGAATGTAAAGCCTTATCAGTAGCTGCCTTCATTAGATTCATAGCTATCTGATTCTCTTCATGCATTGATCTATGACTGTCAGTCCATTTGGACTTTTTCTTTGGTAATTTATGAGGACCGTGTGAAATTAACTTCCACAGATCAGGATTAACTGATATAACATAATTGTGCAGACTGACAGACCACACATTAAAATTTAAGCCATTGAAAACTGGTGGATCACCCATGGAAACAGATCAGATTTAATGCAACAGGAATATTGATGCACCAAAAGCAAATTAGCACTGAAGACTGCAGGATCGAATCTGCAGGTCGCTGGACCTTCTATGCAGACACCGCTCTGATACCAATTGATAGGGTGCTAGGCCCGGATACAGAGGGGGGTGAATGTATCCCTCTACCAATAATGTCCAAATTAACTCTAGGATGCTAGACACAATCCCAGAATAAAACTAATTCAATTGAACTCATGAACAAACACTTGGAGCGTGCCTAAGCAATCATCTAGCGGAAGCAAAGCAAGGCAATCAAACCACTGCACAGATAATTTTTTAGGTGGTTCGGTCCACAGACCTACATCCACCCCTCACTCCCAACCAGAGTGAGGCTTCCACTAGCACAAGCTAGAAACCACAGACTCAGTCTGCAACAGGTGCTGCCAAACAGCTTGACCAGGGGAACAAGCTCCCCTCTTCCTCCAGACCGGAGGGACACCCCAAGTGACTCCCAGCCACTTGGAACCAGAGACTAGGTCTCTCTTCCTCCAGACCAGGAGGGAACCCACCAGTGACTCCCCGTCACCAGCAAACCAGAGGTCACAGACCTCTCTTCCTCCAGACCAGGAGGGAACCACTGATGACACACAGTCACCAGCGAACTGGAGATCAGATCTCCCTTCTCCTGAGTCCACAGGAGGAACCCGACCTCACTACTGAGTATCGGAAGAACAAAAGTAATCAGAGTAACAAAAGGAAAAATATGAAATGAAAATAACACAGCAAACAGAAAGCTGGAAACTCAAATGCACAATGTGGCTCTTAACGGAGCTGATTGACCTGGATCTGATCCACGGTCCAGTAGGAACTTCTTCTGCTACTTCTCTTCTTCTTCTTCTCAACTCACGCTCTCTCTTTCTCTTCTATGCTCTCCTTTTCTCTCTCACTGTCTCTCTCTTTTTTTTCAATCCTCACAAGCTCTATCTCTCTTTCTTTTTCTTTTGCTGCTCTCACACTCTGTCTTTTTCTTCTGCTACTTCTCTCACTCTCTGCTGCTCACTTTTTCTTCTTGCTGGATCGTGCAGACACTTTCTCTTTTATTAGCACTTGATCCTTCTATTTCTTCTTCTTCTGCTCTCTGCCTCTCTATTACTCTCTCCTTCTTCACTCACAGTCTCGATCTCTCTTGCTCGATCGCTTCTATTTATATCAGCAGCAGATGTAGGGCGTCTGTAGGGCTTGTGCCCTCTCTGTCCAGATAACCTAGGATCACGTGCCAGGTGCCTACCTCGAATCACGTGCCCATACATCTTTATTCTTGAGGGATGTACCTGTCAAGTAGTCATAAGAGGATATTAGAAGGGTGTACAGACTTGGCGTGCAGGCTACCAGACGTAATGTTCAGACTTTGCGTACAGCTACTGGACGCTGTATAGACTTTGCTGTGCAAGCTGCCAAATGCAATGTAGAGACATTGCATGCAGGCTGCCACGATGTGTAGACATTTCAGTGCTGCTGTGGGACGTTGTATAGACTTTGCTTGCAAGATGCTAGACGATGTATGGACATGCTGTGCAGGCTGTGGGGGGAAAGCGTAGACTCTGCTGTGAAGGTAATGCATGAACAAGTGATGCAGTGTACAGACTTGATGAAAGCAATGCATGCACAATGATGCAATGTTCAGACTTTGTTGAAGGCTGCCAGTCGATGTATGGACTTGGCTGAAGGCAACGCTGAAGCAATGTTCAAACTTCATGTATGCAATGCAGTGGCGTGTACACACTTTGTGAATGCGAAGCTATAGCATGTATAGACTTCACATATGCAATGCAGAGGCATGTACAGGCTTTGATTTCGTGCATGAGAAAAAAATGTTCAGACTTGCTATAATGCATGCATAATAAAGGAGCAAATGGATGTATAGACTTTAAGTAAAGATGCATGAGCAAGGTATAGACTTAGCATCTAACTAAGTATGCACAACGACAAGGGATGCTCAGGCATGCAGTCAAGGGATGTACAGACTTAGGAGCTAGATGCACACAATGTATAGACATGATCAATCTTCAACAGATGGATGTATAGACTTAGAAGATATGTGTGTGAAGCTCAACAATGTATAGACTATGCATATGCACAATAGCGAGTGTATAGACTTGCTACGGCATCAAAGTATGCACAACGTAAATGACGCCTTCTTCCTAGGCGTTTGTTTCAAAAGTGACGCCACTTTTGGTGGGCATCAAATTCCAGACACAGTGGAATGTGTAGACTTCCTTCGGCACAAAGCAACATATCGATGTACAGACTTTGGCTTGATCAATGCACAATGCACATATGGATGTACATACTTGAACGTAGGTAAAGATACCAATGTTCAGACTTGTGCAATGTATGGACTTAGTGTTGTGCGAGCATTGCTGCTGCCAGTGTACAGACTTGATGATGTGCAATGCATGAACAACCGATGCAGTGTGCAGACTTGATCTCTTGTAATGCAGCAATGTATAGACTTTACTATGCGTGCATGCTACGATGTGTAGACTTGATGAAATGCAAGGCAACGCAGACACTGGCTGTATAGACTTGGATATGTATGCAGGGCGAGGCAAGGCAAAATCTGTACAGACTTGAAACACAAAGAAGCACAGGAGTGTACAGACTTAGTCTTGCGACAACGGACTGTACAGACTTGGTCGAGACGATGCATAAGACGCTGCCAGACTTTGTACAGACTTGCTAAGACGATGCATGAGATGCTGCCAGACTGTACAGACTTCGAGTGAGACGATGCATAAGACGCTGAACAATGTATAGACTTTATCGTAGGTAAAGTCAATATTGTCCAGACTTTAACGTAGATAAAGCAGAAATTGTATAGACTTGCGATCACACATCAATGTGTAGACTTCGAATGCCTGCCTGCATGCGATGTACAGACTTAGTGTTGCGACACTAGGCCAATGTACAGACTTAGACCGCCTGCATGCTATGCAATGTACACACTTTGAATGCCTGCATGCTATGCAATGTACAGACTTAGTGGCTTGCTATGCCTGTGATGTACATACTTGGTGGCTTGCATGCTGTGCAGTGTATAGACTTTGAAGTCTAGCAAGCTGTGCGATGTATAGACTTGAAGTCTCGCATGCAATGTAGTTTGTAGCCTTGGAGTTGCTGCATGCTGTGCAATGTGCAGACTTCCACAAGCAGACTTCCACAAGTAGAGAAATGCAATAGATATATATGTATATGAATGCTTTATGCAGCAGATAGTTTGACTGAACATCAAATGCAATGCTTTATGATCTGATAAACTGACTGAACAGCAGAATGACTGAACATATGAAAGACTGCATTATGATCTGATAAGATGACTGAATAACAGCAAGGTGACTCACAGTGTTTAACTCACATCAAAACCAATCATCAAAACCACAGGGGCACAACAAAAAGGATGTGGCAACATCAAAGAAGGCTCATACTCACGCTCCTGCAGCTCAAAAAACATAAAAGGAAGGGCGCTCCAAAAGCATCAACGACAGACCAGTCGTAGAACCAGCGAAAAAGAGGAAAGGAGCAGAAGCCTAGGGTTCTAACAGCTACAAGGGCACGCAGCAAGAAAATCCAGCCAAGAGGAAACACCTATCGGCAGCAGAAAAAGGGAAGGACAAACAGCAGCATGCTCCTCCACAACCCAGCTCTGTCAGGGAAGAAGAGAGTGACCCTACCAGGATACTATTTCCTAGGTATGTGGATTTCGGTGACCACCAGATGCTTGATAATTTTCCTGAACTACTTCCCCTCATCGAATTCCAAGGATGGAAGAGGTTTTTGTCCGCTCAAAGGGTGTACTATCCCTTCCTAGTCCACCAGTTCTACAAGAACCTAGTTTATGACCAGAATTAGAAAGCCCTTAGAACTGAAGTTAAGGGAGTACATATTAAATTGTCAACAAAGCTTCTTCACAAAGCTTTTCGTGTACCCCGGGATGGGCTACTAGAATCCGAATTTGAAATTGATTTGCTTGAGGCATACACCATACTAACAGGCAAGCCCAGCAACCCTGCGGATGAAACCCAACTGCTTGTGAAACATTTTGACACAAACTGGTTTCCCCCCTTGCAGCGTCTACTACACCACATGTGCACTACAATGATTACCCCACAAGGGGGTGGCAGGAGTAGACTCACAGAAACTCAGAGATTCCTATTTTACTGCATGTTCAACAATTTACAGATATGTCTTCCGAAGATTATTCTACAAATTATGGGGAGTTGTATAGGGCACAAGAGAAGTCTACCCTATTCTGCACACTTGATAGCCATATTTCAGAGAGTTGGAATTTCTCTGGAAAATGAAAAGATGAAGGAAATCCCACAGAGTAATGTGTACTGCATGAGATTCATTGAGAAGTACATGCACTTCAAGAAGAAAGGAGATAAAGTTGTAAGGGACTTACCTGGTCATCAGACTGCACCTCCAGCTGCACCTGCGCAGCAACAACAGGCAGACCAGCCAGTACAAGCTCAACAAGCTGTAGAAGAGCAGTATGAAGAACAGTTTCATATAGATACACACTTTGAACAACAGCAACAGTAGCAGGATGCACCAGATGATACATACTTTGGTCCCATAATACCATTTGGGACTCTTCCACCTCAGACTCCTCCATCTGACCCTACAGTTCATACTGAAGAAGAGGTGCCTCCTGTTTTCCACACTGAAGCCTCATCATCAAGAGGACCTCAGTCTGCTGCCAGAGAAGGTCCAATGGGTATTCACCCAACATTGATTAGGTTTCTAACAGCTCAATTTGCCAATGCCAACTCCTCCATCATGCAGCTAGACATGAAAGTTGAAAGACTAGATGCAAGGTTTGTTCACGGTGAACAAGTTTAGAATAGTAGATGGGAGAAATCTATCAGGGATAAACACAAGTCTGATGGTAAAGTGTATGCCTTTATGAATTCCCTGATTCAGGTATGTGAAAAAGTAGGGACAGTCATGAAAAGATTGAGAGAGGTTCATGTTGAAACACAAGAAAAGACTTCAGAAATGCTTATGCATGCCTATGACATCCGAGAAGATCAAAGAAACATGAATCTTAGATGTGCAACCCTCATTGATTCCTCTCACAACCTTGAGGAAAAAGTATTAGTCGAGTCCCTCACAAATAGAGAACAATTGGCTGCTGAAACTGCCAGGATTTTAGAAGTCACCTCTCATCTGGAAGCAACAATTAATGCCAATTCTGCTCGGCTAATTGATGCATCCAACTGACTAACAAGAAAGGTTCACTCTGACTCCAACAAGCTTCTTGATGCCTCCTCAAAGCTAGTAGAACAAGTCCATACTGACACAACAATGATGGTGAACATCTCCACTAAAGCTGAAGCAAAAATGAATGTTGTTTATAACAAACTTCTTATGGTTAGAACTGAGATTCTGGAATTGATACATCTACATAAAGCTCAACTCCAACCGACTTTGGAAGACACATGTGATGATTGGTGTCCTCGTCCCACTAAAGCTACCTCTTCTCATGTCTCACCAAAAGGGAACCAACAGAAATCCCAGACAGAGTATATATGTGACATGTTGCACAACTGGATGGATGTAATCAATGACAATATCAAGTCACTTCACAAGTTTGTGAAACAAAGAGATGAGCAATTTACTCAGAAAGTTGATTCTCTAGCTGCAGCAGTTCTGCAACTGCAACAACAATTCAGCGAGGCTCAGAAACTTCAATTTCCAGGCAGCACCAGCTCCAGCACACTGCCTCCACCGCTGCAACCACCTCCATCACCCCCTCCTTGCTGATGCCAAGGGGGAGACAAGTCAAGTCTGCTACAAGCTTGGAAAGTCTGATATGATCCTTTCATATAGCATTAGGCATATAGATTCAGGCATCCAGTTAGGTCATGCATAGTTTTTTTGATGAATGAATATGGAAATTTTTTTTTGGAAAAACCTCTCTGGTTTGGTTTATCAATGGAGAAACTTTTTGATTGATCAATGAACTTATATGGATCTCCTTATCCTTGTGAATGAAAAGTTTTCTGTCTAATGGAATGCCATAAATGCCATATGAATGCTTGTAAACAATGACTCATGGTTGTCATCATCAAAAAGGGAGAGAATGTTATGTCCCCTGGTTTTGATGATAACAAACCATAATCAATTGTTAAATCTTTATGGTATGACTAACTGTTTTGTTTAAGTTCTTGTCTGGAAAAGTACAGGTAATGTACTTTCAAAGTGTCGACCTGTCACTTGGACGTGTCGACACGCCAAGAAGAAACTTGTCCTTGAAGCTATTTCTGGTAGAGCTCTGGCGTGAGCAGAGTGTCGACACCTCCTACAACATGTCGACACGTCTAGAAGAAATTTGTGATTGAACCATTTCTGTTTGGGTTCTGTCTAGCACCATGTGTCGACACACTATGGAAAACGTGTCGACACCATCGGCTCAGCGCAACAGACTTCATCTCTATCAGGCACACATGCCCCGACACTTCCACGTGAAGCCTCGACACGGAGGCTCGAGCCGTACGCGAGTGTGGCGCACGTGTCGACACATCGCCATCGAAGTGTCGACTTGTTTTGCTTGGAAGTCATATTTCTTCAAGACTCCAATGAGATGTGTCGACACCTTGTCTGAAAGTTTCGACACCTTCATGTTCCCCCAGAACAGATCTGGATCCCGTCGCATCTGCTATTCAAGATCCGCAATCGGTTGTGGAGCATCCAATCGCACTTGAAAAAGCTTCTGGAAGCCCACCTTGTCAGAAGATCTGATTGACTGGTAGAGGAACCCTCCAGATGTAGGTACTTTTGCAGATTTGGTTCCCTACCTACCCAAGAATGTGGTACACACGGGAGAAAAGGACAAGAAGCTGTTGAAGCAAAAAGAGGAACGAGGAATGCGACGTCCTGCGGATGGGGTTCCAAAAAGGATAAGGCTGGAGAGATTGTGAGATATTGACATACAAGGGGAGAGCAAGCTCCAGTTTCTGCAGGGAAGAAGTAGAGCGAAGAAGGAGAAGAACCAGAGAAAAAGAGGAGCGCAGCGAAGAAGCTAGCTCTGGGTGTAAGGCCCCAAAATTTATATATAATAATTTTTGGATTATTTATGGAATTTTTTGAGATTTATAAGGGCTAAATAAATTAATAAATGAATTATTGAATTAATAAATGGGTTATAAGGCCTAAATATGGTAAACAATTAACCTAGCCTATTTAATTGAAACCCAATAGGTTCATGGACCAAGCCCATTAAAGTTGGCCCATATTCTAGAAGGTTATTTAGCCTATTCACGAATTTTAAGGTAAATACTATTTTTATAGATAATTATATAGATAAAATGAATAAAAGAGTTTTATTAATTTGAAACTCTGCACACGTTGTCTGTAACGGTCTATCGTGCGACCGCCACATGCATGTGACGCATCAGGACTGGACCGTCACACCCTACTGATTTCGTGAGAGGAAGAACAAGCAAAAAGATTGGATTTTTACTAGCTTATCTCCTAGGGATAGAGATGGGAAGACTAATAGAGGTGTTAAGAACTCTTAGAAGTTGATCTAAGCTTTAACAAGGACTCTAGAATCGATCTAATCTTCAAACCCTAGCCAAAACCCTATAAATAGGACCTAGTTCTGAACTAAGCGACCCTTACTTTTGGCTCGCGTGGAATCAAGGTAAGGAGATAGAATCTTGGGTAAGTTCTTTAGAACTTTTTATTTCTAATACTAAGGTCTAACTACTCTCAAAATTTCATGATAGGAGGTCGAGTATCCAAGGAGTTAGAGGCGTCCAAAGTTACTGGTACTACCTTAGCAATCCAAGAATCTGAACGAAAGTCCTCTGAAGATCAGAAAAAAAGAGAGCCTAAACGAGGTAATTAGAATTAGATGCTTTAGAACTTTTTGTTCCCCTTAGTATCATCTTCTTAACCTCCAAATTTCACGTCCTTAGGTCAAGAGACTGAGGAGCTAGAGCAGCGTGAAGTTGTTGGAAACTCACTGGAAAGGGAGAACTAGGGCACGTCTTTCAGACTCAAATTAGAAGTTTAAAGCCTAGTTAAGCGGTAGGTTATCTCATGATTGGAAAAAACATCTCATTAGGGATAAAAGCCCTCTGATTGTGCTTGATTTCATGCATTATAGATCATGGATTTCATGTTTTAGTGGGTTCATGCATACATACATATCCTTAGCCCTAATCAAGGATCAAATATATTATCTTGTCAATTCACTGCAACCTATGCATCTAGATGACCTTTACTTCATTTTGTCATGATTGGGGTAGTTAAATCTTTTCAAAACATGTCATGGTTTCAAATCAAAGTCTTTTAATTTCTTTATACTATTAGCAGGGACTCTGACGCATTATACTTAGACCGTCACAACACTGTAACGGCCTTACGATAAGCCATCACACTCTCTGTTGTATGAAAATTTGCTCTGTTGTCTCTGACGGACCATAGATGGAGCGTTACAATACTGTAACGGCCCCACGATAAACCGTCACAATCATTGTGACGCCCCCACTCACGACCGTCAGGAGAACTGTAGACAGAATTGAAGAACAATCACATTAACTTATAAACATGCTTAGTTATCTAAGTTTTGACCTATTAGAATGACTTAAAGTTTATCTACTGATTCATAATAGGAATTGCATGATCTTGAGTTATTTTAAAGCATATGTTAATTTTATTGACTAACTTTATAGTTTTGTATTTAAATCATGATTTTTTCAATGTTCTATTGACGGAGTTTTATCTTGGTTTCACATTGCTACACATTCTCTCTCTATCAATAGAGTCATTTTCTTTAAGTACATGGCGCATATTCCGGTATGTTATCCATTAGTTCACACTTTGCACTATAGGAACATATTCTTGAACATGAGGATCTCTCTATTGGATATTCCTTCCAATGGACTAGGAAATCTTGTTTCAAGGCCTCCGTAATTCTCTACGAGCTTGGGATTCCCACTAGGACGCCGAGTTGGTTGTACCATGAAAGCCCAATCATTAGAAAACACTATCGATGGTTTCTGGTTTTCGGGTATGTAACGGATCAAGGTTGGACCGTCAGGCTCATCTAACGGCCCAATAAACGATTGTCACATTGAACTGAGTCCATCTTTATTTCATTCGGATTCAGACCATTGTAACGGCCCAACATTGGAGCGTCACGTTATGTAACGGCCCAGTCCTTGACCGTCACAATGTTAGAGTGCTTTAACTCAAGGTTTGACCCAAGGGTTGATATTCTAAGTCCCTAGATGGCTTGATAATGTTCTAGGACTTATCATATCGATCAAGAAACTTAATATAATGAATGGAAGTTAAAGAAATGTACCGTTATGCTGCCGATTTATTTCCATAAGCATAACATTGTCTTAATTCATTCATGATCTCTCATATTCTAAAATTGAAGCATTCATTCAATTGAATTATTGTTATCATGAACTTGTTGAACTTATTACATTCTTGGCCATACTTTATTGTTACACTCATGGAAGTAGCTTGATTTATACGTGAAGATGCAGTTCGGGCGCTGATTATGTCCAAGGGCTCTATGCTAGTCCCCTCGGCTGATTGCCGAAAACATACTATTATAAATCATGGGGTATGATGCTACTGGCGTCACATTACGCTGGGAGTACTTTCTTTATAAATAAGTGAAATCCATTAGCACTCGTGAAAATCTAGTAAATTGCTACATGATTGACGTTCTAGTGCGTAACCTTTATGGTTATGAATGTGAAAAGTGAAAGTGCATTCTCGTTACATTCTTGTTCATGAAAGGCCATGCTACATTCTTGTACATTCTTGTTACATTCTCGCAAGCTCATACTCGTTCATTTTACCTTACATGATTGTCTTATTGCTCGGTTATACTTGTGATTCATCGCATTCGCGTGATTTTACCTTATTCCTCTAGAGCTAAAATGCTAATTACTTAAATAGTGCTAATCATGTTGATGCGAAGATACCTACTGGGCAAGTGTGCTCATTACCTATTTCCAATCTTTTTCAGGAAATAGAAGTGAGTCGGGTTCAGATTCGGAATGTTCAAGTAGCGGATCCGAGAGTGAATAAAGAATGAGCGAAGACTTAGGAAGTTTACATTGTTTAGATCGAGTCTATGTACTTTTTCTTATTTCTTGAGTCTAATATGATGGAAGTTGAATTAGTGGTTGTATTTGAATATTGGATTGATTGTTAATGAAATAAGTTGAAGTTGAGTAAATGTGTGCGATTGCATTCTTATGTGTGATTGCCTTGCGCTCTGATCATTCTTGCTTGCAAGAGGCTTACCATGCCGGCTGTTCGTGTTCCTCGAGTGAGTCTTCCACTATCATAAAGGCTCGGGGCATGACACCGGGAGATATCTTCTTCTTTGTGTTGCTGGCGTGACTGCAACGCAGCAGACCATCTTCTTCACCTCAGGGGCTCCCACAGCAAGGGAGAAAGCATCTGGTTGAAGCCTCATCAGGTGCCCTTGAAAGCTGGGAAGCAAGTTCATTGTTCCCTCTTGCGGTCGTGGTGAAGAACCAGGAAGAAGAAGAAGAGAACCCATGCGTCATCCAGTTCTCTCCTAGACAGGAGTTTTCTCTCCCATTGAACTACATAGCCACACTCTGTCTGGTTGTTCCTTTTTCAATTTTGTTTTTCTCAAAAACACATACTCTTACTATTGCACCCTACCTGCGAGTAGGAAGACAGACGGTGTGTCTACCGGTCTGTAGGATTTGGGTTGTGTACCCTCAAGCTGTTTGGCAGCGGAGTTGAAAGAGTTTGTCTCTCTGTAAAAAGCTGTGAATCAGTGGTATAATAAAGCCTCACTTGGTTGGAGTGAGGGGTGGACGTAGGTCTCCGGATAGAGACCGAACCACCTTAAAATCTTGCATTCTCCTGGATTGCCTTTTATCTTGTCTTGTAGCTAGATGCTTGCTTAGGAACGCCTTGATCATTTTCCTTGCATTTAGCTTGCTAGCTTGTGAGTGTTCCTGCTTTATTGGTATACGTTTTTATCTAGTTGTTATTTCCGCAAAGAAGGGGCTGATCTATTCACCCCTCCCCTCTAGATCTGCCTATCATTACTCATCAATAGTCTGGTCTGCCTAAACCCCCCAGGGGGGTTAATGCAGACCGGCTTTGGGGCTGGGGTTTTTTTATTAAAAAATATTTTATTTATTTATTTATGGTGTTTAGGCGGACTAGACCAGGGGGGCGGTCTGGTCCGCCTAAACCCCCCAGGGGGTTTACACGGACCAAACTGGGGGGCCAGTCTGGTCCTCCTAAACCCCCCAGGGGGGGTTTACGTGGGGCAGAGAGGGGGTTTTTTTTCCCAGCCTATAAAGTCTCATGTTTTTACTCATCTGGGCCCGCATTGACTTTGTGTGACCAGAAGAGGACAAAGGATACTGGTTGGCTGGCCGCTTTTGCGCGTGGATTGAGGAGATTGACCGTGTGAATCTCTGTGATACCGAGGCCCCGTCTTCGCGAATTCTCTCACACAGGTACCTCTATCGACCTCTGCACCAAGCTGGGACTGGGATGGATTCTCACTGGGGCTGATTGGGTTGGATGAAGGGGCCGCCCCCGGGGGAGTTCGCCCACACTAGGGCGCGGCTGCGCCTGGGGCGAACTCCACCCCGGGCGAGCTGTGGCCACTAGGGGGTGGTCCCGGGGGCCTTCTGATGTTCTTTTGGGTTGTCCTTTGAAGGACCGAGTGCTCCGGGGTGCTGGGATCCGCCCGTGGGGGCTTGTCGTTGTCGTATTGTAGTTGTCGCTCGCGAGGTGTTCGGAGAAATTCCCGACACATCTCGGGTCGTCAAACGGCTCGGGTAGCTGACTGGCGGGCCTTAGATTTGGCCTCGGGCTGAGGGTAAGAGCTTGCAAGAGTTAAGAGAAGGCATTTTTGGCATGTGGGCTCTGCCTTCGTGGCATATGCTGCGTTGTAAGGTGAGTTGGCAGGCAACCCCGGGTTGGCCCGGAAGCTGGAAATAAACGGCTCGTCGCCGCATATCTGATGGTCGGGGGTGGCCCCAACTTACTAGAGGGTTGTCGTAGAACACGGATGGTGTGTTGGAGCCATGGGTTGGCCCCCGGCTTGCGGTAGAATGGCTGGGATATGTGCACCCGCGAGGTGTTCGAAAAAGTTCCCGACACAGGCGCATGGGCCGCATGAGTGTGCCGTGGGCCTCCGAGGCCCATGGTTGACTGGAGTAAGTCTTCATTTGACTTTAGGAGGCTGGAGGGTGGCGTCTTGGTGATAAATCTTGGCCCTATTGCTGGGTGCCACGTGTCATGGCTCGTGGTCAGGGCGCCCCTGGGTTGGCCTGGGTGGCTTGGTTGAAGGCTGGTAAACCCGCAAGCTGGGTGATCGGGGGTGGCCCCAATCAACTTTTGATTATGCCGTTGGTCACGGCGGGTTCGTTAGGACCCTTGATTGGGCCCGATGTGTCGTAGGAAGGGCTGGATGACCAACGCCCTAAAGGTGTTCGGGGAAATTCCCGAGCCCTCATTTCTTGATAATTTTGCTAGGAAAATGTCTGGGTACAACAAATGCCCCACGGGACGTGCGTCGGAGGTGGAGATGAGGGCGGCTGGCCCGCGAGTTCCTTATTTCGCTCCTTTGTAGTTGCATTTGGAGCCTTGTGTGCACTTTATGTTTGTGCTTTGTCTTATATGCTGGCTCTTATATACATATGACTAATGTTGTGCACCTATTTTCTTTTGTGCTTTATCGTGCAGCTATGGCGAGATTCGACAGGGATGACCGGGTTCCGAGGCGTGCGGCCCGTGAGGAGGACCACTGGGTGAGGAGGACTGGGCGGCCCTTGCCTCCTTTGGGCCCGCCCGTTGTCACCGTGGCCAGCATTGGCCAGTTTGACCGGGGCATTTGTTGGTGGCTGAGGG
The DNA here is from genome assembly GCA_022559845.1 of Amorphophallus konjac. Taxonomy (NCBI): domain Eukaryota; kingdom Viridiplantae; phylum Streptophyta; class Magnoliopsida; order Alismatales; family Araceae; genus Amorphophallus; species Amorphophallus konjac. The sequence goes on along the minus strand of CM040126.1, from coordinate 157,215,176 downwards.
CCCTATTGGAGAGGGGGCGAATGGAGCAAGAATCGTTGAGCTGGCTAGGATTTCTGAGACTGAAGGGATTTACACCTACGACCGCATGGGAGGTTACCCGATGGAGTTTCCGTTGGATCGGCACCTGTTCGAATTCATGAGGAGTTTCGTCCCTCCCAATATGGTAGACAAAGACCCTTGTGTTGTTAGAGAGCGCCGCCAGCTGGAGCGGGCTATAGTGCTGGGCAGGGACAGCCTGAATGGGGTTGCCTTCTACAACTTCCTGAGCATCTCTATAGATTTCTGGAGATAGCGACAGTTTCCTAGTGCAGAGTGTTTGGGTTTCTTCAGTAGGGCGGACCAGTTTGGGGTCCGTGTCGACGCGCTGGGTATAACGTCTTGGGACCTGCACGGCCATCATCGGGCCGAGACTGAGGGAGTGACAGGGCTGGTGCTAGAGCTGTCAGGGCTACAGTTCACTAGGGAAGGATCTACCTGCCAACTTAATATGCTTAGACACGAATCTACCTGCGCACTCCCCTGCCACCGGCGCCCTCCAAATCCGACGCGCCCCTACCCGGTGAGCTCCCCTCCACCGGCACCGTTTGATTCGGTGGAAAAGAAAGCCCTTAACTGGTGCGCTCACCCCCCGCACGGGTTATGTTATGCCGTTTAAGCCCTATAAAGAGGCTTGATCCACGGTGAAACAAAGAGAGAGGTAGACAGAAAAGAAAAAAAGAGGGATCGAAGGGAAAAGACTTGGAAAGAAGAAATGTAATGCCGCGAAATTTTTATAAATTATTTCTGGAATATTTAAGTATTTTTTGGACTTATGGACCGAGCCCATGAAGTTTGGCCCATATTCTAGAAGGTTAATTGGCTATTTAAATCATTATTAAGGCCCAATTATGGTAAACCATTAACCTAGTGTAGCATCCCGTATAAAAATATATATATATATATTTATTAATAATATTTCCTAAAAAAAATATATTAGATAAACTCTAGATTAAGTAAGAAGTTGGAACACGTAGTTATCATATATAAAGAGTATTCATTTAACAAGTGGCTTCCTAGTGTAGTTGGTTAAGTAACTTATCTTTCAACCCAATGACTAGGGTTCAAATCTTAGCATCCACAATTTACTTTTTGTGCCAAATAATTATATACGATAGGCTAGCAATACACGACCCCCCTCCAGGCTTGTGATTTTTTTGACAAACCTGCGTTGGCATCTGTCCTTTTCATACGTGAATAGTGCCATGAATAGTATCACTTTTTATTTAATTTTTTTTAAAAAAATTATATGTAAAAATAGAGAAAAATATAAGGATCTTATCCATGAAATTTCATTAACTAACTCCATCAAATTTTAAAGATAAAAATCATGAAAGTTAAGTGGGAAGTTTAAAATAAATAAACCACCCTCTCATAGGAGCTACAATCCACCGGACAACCTTTCGATTTCCTTATCCCCAACAACCTGTATAAGCTGGCATCCCACTGAGATCCGATTTTCACGGATCTTGTTTCCCCTCTTGCCAACTCAAACCTTATATTATACTCCTAACGAAGCAAACCTTCGTTGGCTAGAAGGCTTGCTGTTGAGAAGGGGAGACACTTCTGAAGGGTTGCAGAGAAGGGAAGAGTTGCTTCTTCCATTTGCTACAACTACTGCCACTTCACAGAGGTAGATGTTCTCAACTTTTAACTAAACTAGTAGCTAATCTAGGATGATTAGTCTAGGCATTTAGTCTTAGGCTCATTTCCATGCGATATTTAGTATTTCTAAAGCATGTGTTAGCTTAAATCTAGGATGATTAGCATGTATTAGCTTCATACCTAAGATAATTAGCATGTATTAGCTTTATACCCAGAATAATTAGCATGTATTAGCAAGTATTAGCAAGTATTAGTCTCATACCTAGAATAATTAGTATGTGTTAGCTTAAATCTAGGACGATTAGCATGTATTAGCTTCATACCTAAGATAATTCGCATGTATTAGCCTTATACCCAGAATAACTAGCATGTATTAGCAAGTAGTAGTCTCATACCTAGAATAATTAGCATGTGTTGGCTTAAATCTAGGATGATTAGCGTGTATTAGCTTCATACCCAAGATAATTAGCAAGTATTAGTCTCATACCTAGAATAATTAGCATGTGTTAGCTTAAATCTAGGATGATTAGCATGTATTAGCCTCGTACCTAAGATAATTAGCATGTAGTAGTCTTATACCCAAGATGATTAGCATTGATTAGCATGTATTAGCTTCAATCTAGGGTAGTTGGCATGTATTAGCTTCATATCCATACGATATATCCGTCTAACACAAGTTTTATCGTGTTTTTACGTAACTTACTAGTTTAACTAACCTGTTAACATACCTAATTAACATGTTAGTTGATCTACTAACTAATTAGCATACCTAATTAATCTGTTAGGTAGCCTATCTAGAAACCTTGTCTCCATTTAGTTCCTTTAAAAATAAAAACTTGTATGATACGTCATGTTAAAAATCTGATATTTAAGCAACTAAAGCATGAAACTAGTGCATAAATAAATATCTATAATCCTTACAGTTTTCTCTATCTATCCATGTCATCAGTTTTACCTAAATAAACTAAAATCAAAGGTTAATACCCTAGCTTAATCAAAGATTAGTACCTTAAGCCATTTTGAGCAGATTTGAACTGCAGAGTCGATCCTGCCAGTTCACCGCGTTGACGCGATGAACGGCAGAGTCGACCCTGCCTGTTCACCGCGTTGACGCAGTGAACGGCAGAGTCGACCCTGCCTGTTGACAGGGTCGACCCAGCCTGTTCACCGCGTTGACGCGATGAACTACAGGGTTGACGCGATGAACTGCTGAGTCAACACAACTGGCTCATTGCGTTAACCTGATCGTTAGGCTTTCACTTTTGCCAACTCCACTGATAGATGGCAGCTTGAGAGGTGATATTTAACTCCTGACAGGGTCCTCTAAACCCTGTATAATTCCCAGGAAGGGCATCCCACAGTAAGGGTGTCGTTTCTAAAATTGTCAGGTGGCCCATAAGGCACCTCTCCTATCTAGTTTTTTTCCGTGTATCAAACGTTACTGGTTTCCACTCCTAGTTCATCCCTACACATCAATGCGCCCTTGGATTTCATTCCATAATTCCACCTTATATATCATACTGGTCAAACCTTGAAATTCCCTATTGGCTATAAATGAGAGTGGATGTCAACAAACATGATTAATGCTGTGCATATAGGGCCCGGTCTGGTCCTGGGAGGAGCACCCGAAGGTACTTGTGCCCATGGGATTTTATTGACCACGGTGTTTGACATTGCACCGGAGTACTTGCTTGCTAGGCTTTAGACATTCCACTCATTCTCGTGATATTACTTGATTGATTTGACTTGAGATCCGCAGAAGGGTAAAGTTTTGCTTGAATGAAATTGATAAATAGCCAATTCCAATTTTACATGCTTGAATTTATATTACTTTCTATTACTTTCTTGACATGAGTTTTTACTCTCTTGGAAAGATTTCGTTAATTCCAGTTATTACTTGCTTGAATCTCTTGCTATTGCTGCATTGAAGTTGGAATCCTTATACTCTCACTTGTTATTCCTTCACTGCTCTTGTCGATTTTTACAATCCTTGATATCTACTCATCTACATGCATAGTTTTACTGACATTAATTGAACTTGTAAACCACTTAAAGCCTGTTAAATCTTGAGATGTAATTCCTACTGAGCGATTCGCTCATCTAGTTGTTTTCTAATATTTTCAGGTAATTTAGATGCCAACCAACACTCGGAAGGGAATGAGACTGAGTGATGAGTGTTAGAGTGAAGTTATCAAATTGTCATGTCCCTTTTGTTATTGTATTAGTTCACTTATGTCAGTTGTATCAATTCATCTATGTCATTTGTATTAGTCAACTTGATTAGAACTACTCAAGATTTGAAGCCTAGTCGTTGGACTCTGGGAACACATGTAATTGTCCTTTGATTAATTATGACAATTGTCAGCTCGTACTATTTGTATTAAATTTCGAGTTAAATCTTAGTTATTTACGCACTCTGATATTTACATGATTGGCACAATCTATATAGACGCGTCACGCCTCCGGGTAATCTTCCGCGCTCGGGGCGTGACAGTCTTCGTGGTATCAGAGCCTACGTTTTCAAACCTAGGGAACTAGAAAAAAAAATATAAATGGTTAGAAATTGAAATCTAAGTAAAAACTTGAGTCCAAGGATAGGTAAAAACCTAAGTCCAGGGTTAGAGAAGTCTAAGGATATAAATAGACCTTACCTGGTGAGATGGATAGAGCCATGGGTTAAGATTTCTAATGACTTTACCCTTATAAGTAAAAACCGACCCTTATCTTACTTAAACACTCTAAACATTTTGTAGGATCATGGCTGCTGAAAGAGCACAATGGCGCGAGATGTAGCGCACCGTGCAGGGCCTTACACAGGCACTACAACAAGTGGCCCAAGGCGGAGCTAACCGTGGAGCGGGTGACCTCCACAGGAGTTTCCGTAACATGAACCCACCAAGGTTCACAGGTTCGTCCGACCCCGAGGATGCCGAGAATTGGCTAAAGGAAATGGAACGAATCTTCCGTGTAATGCAATGCATAGACGAGGAGAAAGTTTTACTGACTGTATTCTAACTTGAGCAGGACGCTCGATGCTGGTGGGAATCCATAGAAGCAACACTGCCAGAATACCATGTTACATGGGATGAATTCACGGAGCATTTCAACAACAAGTACTTCTCCGATCATATCCAGGAAAAGAAGGCCACGGAATTCGCCGTTCTAAAACAACGGGGCTTGAAATTGGCCGAGTATGAGGCCCAGTTCTCCAGATTGTCTAGGTATGCACCCCACTTGGTGTGTACAAAAAAGATGAAGGCGAGAAGATTCCTCAACGGGCTTCGGCCCCATTATATCACACAACTTGCCCCGATGGACATCCAAGTCTATTCGGAGATGGTTCGGCGTGCTCAACTACTGGAAGACGCCACCGAATTATCTGAGAGAATCCGAGGAAGAGACAAGAAGGAACCCGTCACAAGCCTGGGAAAATTCAAACAATCCTTCAACAAGAAGCGATTCTTCATGGGAGGGGAGCCCTCTAAGGCGAAGAAATTCCAGAAGAATGACATGCCATTCTCCACCACCACACCATCAAAGGAGATTTGCAAGTATTGTGATAAAGCTGGTCATAAGACCGAGGAATGCTGGAGAAAGTTAGGAGCTTGTCTTCGATGTGGGAGCCGAGAGCATCGAATCCTAGACTACCCACTGATGAAGGAACAAGACACCAAAGACGAGAAGCGTCCGGTAAAGAAACAAGGCCGTCTGCAAGCTCTCCAAGAGACGGAACCCACTAAAGGTGGAATTGTGGAAGGTATTCTCACTATTTGTTCAAAAACTGCTCAAGTTTAATTTGATACCGGAGCAACTCATTCATTCGTTTCCAAGAACTTTGCTGCTTCATTTTCTAAGAAACATGAACTGTTAGATTTGGTCATATCTACACCTCTTGGGAATGAGTCTGATAGCACTTATCACTATCCAAATTGTGAAGTGATGATTAAGGGAAATAATTTACTTGCTGACCTGATATGCCTAGACATAAAGGGTTATGATGTCATACTAGGTGCCGACTGGCTATCCACATACCAAGCAACTGTAGACTGCCGGCATGGCAAGGGAACTTTCGTAGATTTCCCAGAGCTAGTTTACAATAGCCCTCGGAGTAAATCACTTCTTATATCAGCACTCCGAGCTAGTAAACTTATGAATAAGGGATGCATGACTTTCATAGCATTCGTGACTGCCACGGAAGTCGAGAAGGTTAAACTTGAAGACATCCGTATAATTCGAGATTTTCCCGATGTTTTTCCAGAAGATTTAACTGGCTTACCCCCGGAAAGGGAAGTGTCGTTCACAATCGACCTTGTCCCTGGTGCTGGTCCTATTTCCAGGGCACCATACAGAATGTCCCCTGCTGAGCTGAAGGAACTAAAAGAGCAGCTAATGGAGTTATTGAACAAGGGTTTCACCAGACCGAGTACTTCCCCATGGGGAGCACCCATGCTATTCGTCAAAAAGAAGGACGGATCGATGAGATTATGCATAGATTATCGACAGCTAAATCACCTTACAATCAAGAACAAGTATCCACTGCCAAGGATTGATGAGCTGTTCGATCAACTATCTGGAGCTTTATATTTCTCCAAGATTGATCTTCGTTCTGGTTACCACCAATTGAAGATCAAAGAAGAAGATATTCATAAAACTGCATTCCGAAGCAGGTATGGGCATTACGAATTTAGTGTTATGCCTTTCGGACTAACAAATGCCCCCGCAGCTTTTATGCAGTTAATGAACAACATATTCAGGCCCTATTTAGACCAATTTATTGTGGTCTTTATTGATGATATTCTGATCTATTCAAAGACCGAAGAGGATCATGAAGAACACCTCAAGAAGGCATTGCAGATATTAAGGGGAAACAAGCTATATGCCAAATTCAGCAAATGCGAGTTTTGGCCCGAGGAAGTATCCTTCTTAGGCCATATCATTTCGAAGAACGGAATTGCTGTTGGCCCATCAAAGGTCGAAGCCGTGAAGAACTGGGAACGACCCACAAATGTAACTGAGATTCGGAGCTTCTTGGGTCTAGCTGGTTACTACCGGCGTTTTATAAAGGACTTCTCCAAAATTGCTGTTACCCTGACCAGGTTAACCCGCAAGGAAGTGCCTTATGAGTGGAAGGAAGACTGTGAAAAGAGTTTTCAAACTTTGAAGGATCTCTTGACCACTGCTCCAATCTTATCATTACCAATGGAAGGAGAAAAATACGAGGTATATACCGATGCTTCTGGTATTGGCCTCGGATGTGTATTGATGCAGAATGGGAGAGTCATTGCATACTCTTCCCGACAATTGAATAAACATGAAGAGAACTACCCAGTTCACGACTTCGAACTGGCCGTAGTAGTATTCGCTTTAAAGATCTGGAGGCACTATCTCTACGGAGAACAATTCACTGTGTACTCCGATCATAAAAGCCTCAAGTACTTATTCTCCCAAAAGGAGCTGAACATGCGGCAAAGGCGTTGGCTCTAGTATCTCAAGGATTTCGACTTCACTATACAGTACCATCCTGGTAAGGGTAATTCCGTAGCTGATGCCCTTAGTCGAAAGCCGAGAACAATATTGGCCAACTGCATGATACAAGAATGAAAACTGCTGGAGAAATTCTCTGAGCTTGATATCAGCACATATGAGAAGAACATGTGTATTATTCTATCTCATATGAGCCTACATCCAGATTTACTACCTGAAATCAAGAAGTTACAAGAAGAGGATCCCTCGCTAGTGGAGATAAAGAGCAAGCTGGACGAGAGACTGGATTTCAAGCTGGCACCTGATGGCAGATTACTATTTCATGAACGGACATGTGTGCCCGACTGTCCCGAATTGAAGAAGAAGATTCTTGAAGAAGCTCATAGATCGAGGTATACAATCCACCCTGGAGCCACTAAGATGTACCAAGACTTGAAAAGAACTTTCTGGTGGTCTAACATGAAAAGGGAGGTAGCAGACTTTGTGTCTCGTTGCCTCACATGCCAACAAGTGAAGGCGGAACATCAAAAACCCGCCGGAAAGCTACATCCACTGGATATTCCCAAGTGGAAGTGGGAAGACATTGGCATGGACTTTATCATGGGTTTACCCAAGTCTAGGGGCGGATATGATGGAATTTGGATAATTATCGATCGGTTAACTAAATCGGCCCATTTCTTACCCATCAAAAGTCGATGGTCAGTCGACGTACTTGCTGCCCTGTATATGAAGGAAATGGTTAGATTGCAGGGAGTTCCCGTCTCGATCGTATCTGACCGAGACCCGCGCTTCACCTCTTATTTCTGGAAGAGCCTGCAACACTCCTTGGGGACGAGACTCAACTACAGCACTGCTTTTCATCCCCAAACAGATGGACAGACCGAGAGGACTAATCAAGTTGTGGAAGATATGTTAAGGGCATGCATTATAGACTTCGGTGGTAGTTGGAATGACCACTTACCACTATCCGAATTTGTATATAACAACAGCTATCAAACCAGCATACAAATGGCACCTTTTGAGGCATTATATGGCAGGAGTTGCCGATCTCCTATATGCTGGGATGAAGTTGGTGAAAAACAAATTCTAGGTCCTGACATGGTGTGAGATTCTACCGAGAAGATACAACTCATTAGAGAAAGGTTAATGATAGCACAGTCCAGGCAGAAATCTTATGCCGATAACAGAAGGCGAGACCTGGAATTTCAAGTCGGAGATCATGTTTTCCTCAAGGTATCTCCCGGACGAGGCATTAGAAGATTCGGTGTTAAGGGCAAATTAACACCAAGGTTTATCGGTCCATTCGAAGTACTGGAAAGGGTAGGCGAAGTGGCTTATCGTATCGCCCTACCTCCACAACTGTCAGAAGTGCACAACGTATTTCATGTTTCTATGCTAAAGAAATACGTGCACGATTTCTTACACGCCATCGATCACACTGACTTGGTGATACAGAAGGACCTCACCTATGAGCAAAGGCCAGTAAAGATCCTCGACCAAGAAATCCGAGTTCTAAGGAATAAGACGATCCCTATGGTAAAAATTCAATGGAATCGATGCTTAGAACAAGAAGCTACATGGGAAACCGAGGAGTCTATGAGAAGGAGATTTTCAGAATTATTCTAGTCCGTAAGTAATTCTCACCCTCCTTGTCTCCGTATATTGTAATTGAATTTGGGGACCAAATTCTTTTAAATGGGGGAGGGTGTAGCATCCCGTATAAATATATAAATATATATATTTATTAATAATATTTCCCAAAAAAAATATATTAGATAAGCTCTAGATTACGTAAGAAGTTGGAACACGTAGTTATCATATGTAAAGAGTATTCACTTAACAAGTGACTTCCTAGTGTAGTTGGTTAAGTAACTTGTCTTTCAACCCAATGACTAGGGTTCAAATCCTAGCATCCACAATTTACTTTTTGTGCCAAATAATTATATACGATAGGCTAGCAATACACGACCCCCCTCCAGGCTTGTGATTTTTTTGACAAACTTGCGTTGGCATCTGTCCTTTTCATACGTGAATAGTGCCATGAATAATATCACTTTTTATTTAAAAAGAATTTTTCAAAAAAATTATATGTAAAAATAGAGAAAAATATAAGGATCTTATCCATGAAATTTCATTAACTAACTCCATCAAATTTTAAAGATAAAAATCATGAAAGTTAAGTGGGAAGTTTAAAATAAATAAACCACCCTCTCATAGGAGCTACAATCCACCGGACAACCTTTCGATTTCCTTATCCCCAACAGCCTGTATAAGCTGGCATCCCACTGAGATCCAATTTTCACGGATCTTGTTCCCCCTCTTGCCAACTCAAACCTTATATTATACTCCTAACGAAGCAAACCTTCGTTGGCTAGAAGGCTTGCTGTTGAGAAGGGGAGACACTTCTGAAGGGTTGCAGAGAAGGGAAGAGTTGCTTCTTCCATTTGCTACAACTACTGCCACTTCACAGAGGTAGCTGTTCTCAACTTTTAACTAAACTAGTAGCTAATCTAGGATGATTAGTCTAGGCATTTAGTCTTAGGCTCATTTCCATGCGATATTTAGTGTTTCTAAAGCATGTGTTAGCTTAAATCTAGGATGATTAGCATGTATTAGCTTCATACCTAAGATAATTAGCATGTATTAGCTTTATACCCAGAATAATTAGCATGTATTAGCAAGTATTAGCAAGTATTAGTCTCATACCTAGAATAATTAGTATGTGTTAGCTTAAATCTAGGACGATTAGCATGTATTAGCTTCATACCTAAGATAATTCGCATGTATTAGCCTTATACCCAGAATAACTAGCATGTATTAGCAAGTAGTAGTCTCATACCTAGAATAATTAGCATGTGTTGGCTTAAATCTAGGATGATTAGCGTGTATTAGCTTCATACCTAAGATAATTAGCAAGTATTAGTCTCATACCTAGAATAATTAGCATGTGTTAGCTTAAATCTAGGATGATTAGCATGTATTAGCCTCGTACCTAAGATAATTAGCATGTAGTAGCCTTATAGCCAAGATGATTAGCATTGATTAGCATGTATTAGCTTCAATCTAGGGTAGTTGATATGTATTAGCTTCATATCCATACGATATATCCGTCTAACGTAAGTTTTATCATATTTTTACGTAACTTATTAGTTTAACTAACCTGTTAACATACCTAATTAACATGTTAGTTGATCTACTAACTAATTAGCATACCTAATTAATCTGTTAGGTAGCCTATCTAGAAATCTTGTCTCCATTTAGTTCCTTTAAAAATGAAAACTTGTATGATACGTCTTGTTACAAATCTAATATTTAAGCAACTAAAACATGAAACGAGTGCATAAATAAAGATCTATAATCCTTACAGTTTTCTCTATATATCCATGTCATCAATTTTACCTAAATAAACTTAAATCAAAGGTTAATACCCTAGCTTAATCAAAGATTAATACCTTAAGCCATTTTGAGTAGATTTGAACTGTAGAGTCGACCCTGCCAGTTCACCGCGTTGACGCGATGAACGGCAGAGTCGACCCTGCCTGTTGACAGGGTTGACCCTGCCTGTTCACCACGTTAACGCAGTGAACGGCAGAGTTGACCCTGCCTGTTCACCGCGTTGACGCAGTGAACGGCAGAGTCGACCCTGCCTGTTGACAGGGTAGACCCTGCCTGTTGGCAGAGTCGACCCTACCTGTTGACAGGGTCGACCCTGCCTGTTCACCACGTTGACGCGATGAACTGCAGAGTCGACCCTACCTGTTCACAGGGTCGACCCAGCCTGTTCGCAGGGTTGACGCGATGAACTACAGGGTTGACGCGATGAACTACTGAGTCAACACAACTGGCTCATTGTGTTAATCTGATCGTTAGGCTTTCACTTTTGCCATCTCCACTGATAGATGGCAGCCTGAGAGGTGATATTTAACTCCTGACAGGGTCCTCTAAACCCTGTATAATTCTCAGGAAGGGCATCCCACAGTAAGGGTGTCGTTTCTAAAATTGTCAGGTGGCCCATAAGGCACCTCTCCTATCTAGTTTTTTTCCGTGTATCAAACGTTACTGGTTTCCACTCCTAGTTCATCCCTACACATCAATGCGCCCTTGGATTTCATTCCATAATTCCACCTTATATATCATACTGGTCAAATCTTGAAATTCCCTATTGGCTATAAATGAGAGTGGATGTCAACAAACATGATTAATGCTGTGCATATAGGGCCCGGTCTGGTCCTGGGAGGAGCACCCGAAGGTACTTGTGCCCATGGGATTTTATTGACCACGGTGTTTGACATTGCACCGGAGTACTTGCTTGCTAGGCTTTAGACATTCCACTCATTCTCGTGATATTACTTGATTTTTTTTTAATCAAACACCGACCAATCTAAGAACGCACAGGTCGAGTGCACCCTTCCTCAGAGAGAAAGAATGTTCTCACTCCTCCTGGCTGTTCCCAGTGGTCCTAAATTTTATTGATATGAGATTAACAATGTTTACAACCCAAGGGACAAATGCCTAAAAGAAACAAAGGGCAAGTAAAGAGAGCCTAAGCTAGGCAAAAAGGGTCAAAACCCAACTAAAGAAAAACTACTAGCAATCTAGTAATGACGAAAAGAAGGCAAGCCAGCCTTATCTACTCTTAAAGCACCCTTGGTATGCTGTGGTAACTCCCTTGCTTTGGTATAGAGTTGGTTAGTTGTAATACCACAAGCATAAGAAGCCAGTGAATCAGCTACTTGGTTTCCCTCTCTGAAGATATGATAGAACTCACTGCCACTTTCTTGAAGGAGAGTTAATGTTTCTTTCCACCATGGGTAGACATCCCAATTAGGAGGAGTACCACTCCTACATGCATCCACAATCAAGGAACAATCTGAAAATATAGCCAAGAGTTTAATGCCACTTTGCTTTGCAATATTTAGCCCATCATGTAATGCCCTGCATTCAGCCATAATGCTATTTCCAATACCATAAGAGAAGGCAAAGCCTATTATCAGGTCCCCAGAATTGTTTCTGATACATCTGCCTCCACCACATCTGCCGGGGTTACCTTTTGATGCCCCATCAACATGAAGGGTATATCCCTGTTTTACAAGTTTACAGGTGACCATAATGGGATGTTTGATCTGTACCCGAAGCAGCAAACCATAGGAGGCCAAGCACTTGATTTTAGCAGGAGAAAGGGGCCTGTGGAAGACAATTTTTTCTACCACCATCTGGACAGAAGAAAGGATTTTCCTTTTAATGGCAGTGATATTAATTGAAACCCCTTCAAACTTGGAGGCACATCTCTGCTTCCATATTTCCCAAAGCATGAGGAATGTAGCGTACATTCCAGCTAAACTAAAAGCTGAAGGCATACTAGTTGCAGATAAGAGTTCCCAGCACCTACTAGTGATTTGGTCTCCCAGCCATATTTTATTACTGATTAGAGGTAACAACCAACCCCATAATTCTGAAGCCAATTCACCATGAATGAAGACATGATTGAGATCTTCATGTTTAGGAAGGGAGCAGCAATTGCATTTTGAAGACATTTGGATGCCATAATCAATGACCCTGCTATCAACTGGAATTGCCCGGTGGATGAGTTTCCAAATGAATAAAACTGCTCTTGGATTGAAAGCAGGATGCCATAATTTTGCCCATGCTGACCTCTTCACTCCTTTTGTGCGAATTAGATTGTAGGCTGATTTAATAGTGAAACTACCTGTAGCAGAATTCATCCAAAAATAGGTGTCAGCCTCATTGTTAAGCTGGACAGTAGGGATATGTTGACCATTGCTAATAAACCCCCAAGCCATATGCTGAGTATTTCTGATAACATCTCTAACAGAGAAAAAAGGGATTACATTCCCATTATTTCTGTTTGCAGCCTGATCTGCATTAAAAAAGGGACCATTACCAGTCCAGTTATCTCTTAAGAAATCAGTTGTATCTCCAGACCCAACAAACCACCTGCTATTTTCAAGAATAATATCTCTGGCTTGTTTGAAAATTGATTGAGGCATGCCAGGAGGAAAAGGTTTTTTACTGCTGGAGATATGAGCTTTAATGAATCTCTGTCTGGCATATTGAGACCACAGTGATGAACCATGAAGAATACTCCATAACATCTTAACAGCAAAGGCAATCTGGATACTTAGGAAATCTCTAATGCCAAGGCCACCCTCTGTATGAGGTTTCTGGATGTGAGACCAGGCAATCCAATGCCTGCGCTTGATGCCATGATCCCCTTGCCAGAAGAAGGCTGCACATTGACTTTCCATGAAGCTGATTATCTTTTTCGGAATAAAGTAAGCAGAAGCTAAATAGACTGGCATACTTTTAAGAACAGAGTTTATAAGAACAGCTCTGCCAGCTTGAGAAAGTAATTTGGATTGCCAGCCTTCTAGTTTGTTCTGAATCCTTTCTATAAGGAATTTGAAATCTGAACATAGGTATCTGCCCTTTTTAATTGGAATTCCAAGATATTTGATTCCATCAGTATGGTACTTGTAACCAGTAAGTGTCCTAACAGCTTGTATTAATGATAAAGGGGCCTTATGCGATAGGATAAAACAACTTTTTGCAACGTTTACCTTTTGTCCCGAGCCACCTTCATAACTATTGATAAACTGCTGGAAAGCCCCTATATTTCTTCTACTAGCATTTAGGAAAACTAGGGTGTCATCTGCATATAGCAAGTGGGAAATCTGCATTAGACAAGGAGATCCCATAGCACCTTATCTCTTTATTATTGCTTCGGAGGTCTTAAGCAGAGGTTTATCAGCACTATTTCAATCTGGGAGAATTAAAGGGTAAAGTTTTGCTTGAATGAAATTGATAAATAGCCAATTCTAATTTTACATGCTTGAATTTATATTACTTTCTATTACTTGCTTGACATGAGTTCTTACTCTCTTGGAAAGATTTCGTTAATTCCAGTTATTACTTGCTTGAATCTCTTGCTATTGCTGCATTGAAGTTGGAATCCTTATACTCTCACTTGTTATTCCTTCACTGCTCTTGTCGATTTTTACAATCCTTGATATCTACTCATCTACATGCATAGTTTTACTGACATTAATTGAACTTGTAAATCACTTAAAGCCTGTTAAATCTTGAGATGTAATTCCTACTGAGCGATTCGCTCATCTAGTTGTTTTCTAATATTTTTAGGTAATTTGGATGCCAACCAACACTCGGAAGGGAATGAGACTGAGTGATGAGTGTTAGAGTGAAGTTATCAAATTGTCATGTCCCTTTTGTTATTGTATTAGTTCACTTATGTCAGTTGTATCAATTCATCTATGTCATTTGTATTAGTCAACTTGATTAGAACTGCTCAAGATTTGAAGCCTAGTCGTTGGACTCTGGGAACACATGTAATTGTCCTTTGATTAATTGTGACAATTGTCAACTCATACTATTTGTATTAAATTTCGAGTTAAATCTTAGTTATTTGCGCACTCTGATATTTACATGATTGACACGATCTATATAGACGCGTCACGCCTCCGGGTAATCTTCCGCGCTCGGGGCGTGACACCTAGCCTATTTAAATGAAGCCCAAAGGACTTATGGACCGAGCCCATGAAGTTTGGCCCATATTCTAGAAGGTTAATTGGCTTGTTCACGAATTATAGGGATAAATACCCATTAATTAGATAAATTAGTGGATAAGATGAAATTAGAGTTTGAACTCATTCAAAGTCGGTACCCAGGATCTGTAGCGGTTTATCGTAAAACCGTTACAATCATTTGGCGGACCAAGATTCGATCGCTATTCCCTGTCAGTTCTGTGAATTGAAGAAAGAATAAAAAGATGGGTTTTTTGCTAGTCTATCCTTTAGGGATCAAGATGGGAGGACTATTAATCATGTTTAGGACTCTCTGAATTCGATCTAAGTTTTAACAAAGACTCTAGAATCGATCTAATCCTCAAACTCTAGCAAAACCCTATAAATAGGACATAGTTTTGACCTGCGCGACCCTTACATTGGCTCGAGTGGAATCAAGATAAGACGACATTATTTCAGGTAGGTTCTTTAGAAGTTTTTATTGATAATACATAGGACTAACATCTCCCAAAATTTTGTGCTAGGAGATCAAGCACACAAGGAGATAGAAGCTTGCAAAGTTGCTGGTTCCATCTTAGCGACCCAGGAAACTGTGCAAAGGGCCGGTGAAGATCAAAGGATTAAAGAACCAAATCAAGGTATTTAGCCTAAGTGCCTTTAGAACTTTTTGTTCCCCTTAGTATCTACTTCTTACCCTCCAAATTTCACATCATTAGGTCAAGAGAGTAAGGAGTTGGAGCAGCTTGAAGTTGCTGATTTGTCACAAGGAGTACAAGGGACTAATGGTAGCATCTAGTATCAAATTCGAAGTTTAAAGACTTTAGCAGAGGTAGGTCATCTCATGAATGGCAAAAGTACTACTCTAGGGATAAAATCCCTCTGGTTTTACTCGATTTCATGCTTTATATGTGGAGAATTTCATGTTTTAATAGGACCTATGCACTTAGTATTTCATTCATGCATATTCCTTAACCTTAATGAACCAAATAAATTCTCTTATTCCAATACATGATTCCCATGCATATTACAACCTATTTCTCGTACTATCATGTAGTAGTTTTATTAATATGTTGATTTTCAGACATTATATGAGTTAAAAACCTTAGAACCCTCTTATTTAAGTTGCTGTCTGTCGTGATCTAGCGGCTTAGGGTTTGACTGCCATCTCTATGTAGCGGCCTTACGATGAACCACTAGACACTTTGTAATCTCATTTTCATGAAACCTCTGGCGGACCGGAAGTAGACCATTAAAGTTACTATGGCGGCCTTACGATAAACCGCCAGCGTCCTGTAATGGCTCTATGATAGATCGCCACTATGCTATTTTCTGTCAACACGAGATAGATTTAAGAACAGCCATATTACTTATAATTAAGCCTAGTTAACTATATACTAACCTATTTTAATGGTATATGTTACTCTGAATTTTAATATTTGATTCATATACAGTGAGTTCATGTTTCTTTGTGGTACTTAGGATTATTTTAAGCATAGGGTATTTTGTGCCAAAGACCATATAATTTTGTATTAAATTATGGTTTGAATGCTTGTATTGATGAGATTTAACACTGATTTTTCACTGCACACATTCTATTCTTATCTCAAAGTCATTTCTATAAGTTCATGGCATATATTCCGGTATATGACCATTAGTTACACACTTTGCACTACAGGAACATAATCTTGGACATGATAACCTCTCCTTTGGATATTCCTTCCAATGGACTAGGAAATCTTGTTTCAAGGCCTCCGTAATTCTCCGTGAGCCTGGGATTCCCACTAGGACGCCGAGTTGGTTGTACCATTAAAACCCATTTATCTAGAAAGCAGTACTGTTGTTTTATATTTTTGGATCTTAGCGGCCCAATAGTTGACCGCCATAGTCTTCTAGCGTGCCTTATATAGACTGCTAAAGAGACCTTGACGGATTTACCTTTGACCGCCAAAGACTCCAGAGAGCCTGTTTTCAAATATCGAACAGTCTTGTACTTAACGATCCAGAACTAGACCGCTATAGTCATGTGATGGCCCAGTTATGGACCGCTAAGTTTCCTAAGTTGTTGACCCAAAAGGGGTTAATATTCTTATGATCCTAGATGGACTAATGATAGTCTAGGACTTGTGACCTTATTCAAAGAGATCTAAGATAATTTATGAAAAATAAAGAACATACCGTTATGCTGCCAATTTATTTCCATGGCATAACCTAGTCATTAAAGTATTTATTGAAATTCCTTATTTCCTTATACAAGCATTCATATTTTTGGTTACTTTATCATGAATTATCTTTGAAATTGAACATTCTTGGCAACATTATTTACATGCGTGGAAGTTGCTTGATTTATACTTGAAGATGCGGATCGAGCACTGATTGTGTTCAAGGGCTCTATGCTAGTCCCCACGGCTGATTGTCAGAAACATAGTATTATAAACCATGGGGTATGATGCTACTGACGTCGCATTGCGTTGGGAGTACTTTCTTTATAAATAAGTGAAAATCCACGGCATCACAGAAATCACGGTAATCACGGAATTATCCATAAAGTGATATTCTATAGAAATTCACGAAGTACTTGCTACTAAGTGAAGAGTACATTCTTGCTTATTAACATGACTTTCTAGTACATTCTTGTTCATGAAAGGCCATTATTACATTCTTGCTTGATCGATTCATGTTCTCTTATATCTTGTTATTTGGTTAGAATCACATGTTTGATCGCATTTCGCATGATTTTACCTTATTCCTTAGAGCTAAAATGCTAATCACTTTAATATTGCCAATCATGTTGATGCGAAGATACCTACTGGGCAAGTGTGCTCATTACCTATTTTCAATCTTTTCAGGAAATGCAAGTAGTTCGGATTCAGATTCAAGTTATTCAAGTGATGGGTCCGAGAGCGACTAAAAGTCACATGAAATTGAGAGTGAAGACTTAGGAGTCGATAATGTCTAGATCGAGTCCATGTAATCTTCCTTTTTATTGAGTCAAGTAGATTTGAAAGAGTTGACTGGTTGATGTATTTGAGTTATTCTTCTTATTAATAAAAGTTAAGGTTTGAGTAACTGTTGTACCCGGACTATTTCCCAACTAAAATAACAAGGAGTAAGGGTTCGGACATTTCCCTGAACACCTTCAAGGCACGGGCTATCTAGCCCTTTCTACAACCCTGTGGGCCCCCACAAGGGTTCCGACTAACTTGCCGTGACACGTGGCGACACAAGCAATTGTCCGGGGTCAACCCCGGCCACTCTCATACGGGCTTTGTCCGTACCCTACATGGCCTCCCGGGACCACCCAGGGGCGCCCCGACGTTAAGCCACACCACGTGGCATCCAGTGAAAGAGCCACGGGCTCACTCTAAGGCACTTCATTCAACCCTCCAAGGTCAAAGGGAGACCCGAGCAAGTCAACCACAGGCTCTGGAGGCCCGCAACACGTGTATACGACTCACACACGTGTGCTCGGCATTTTTTTGAACACCTTGTGGGCGCGTATACTTCAACCCTTCTACACCAACCCACGGGCCACCCTGTGGTTCCAATACACTAATTGGGCTCTACAACGCCCCCCAGCAAGTCGGGACCACCCCCGACCCTCAGACACGTGGCAATAGGCCATTAAACTTTAGCTCTCGGGCCAACCCGAGGCTACCCTGCCAACCCACCGTACAATGTGGCACGCAACACGAGGTGAGGCCCATGGGCCCAAGGTGCCTCCTCTCAGCCCCTATAGACTTCTACCCTTGACCCTAGGCCAAATCCAAGGCCCGTCGGGCACCTACGCGGATCGTTCGGCAACCCGGAGTGTGTCGGGCATTCGCCTGAACACCTTGCGAGCGGCCACTACGACTGGAAGAACCACGGCCCTAAAGGCCCATGCCAGCCTCCCGAAGTTCAAAGTCCGTCAAAGGACATCCCCAGACAACACAAGAAGACCCCTGGGGGCCACCCCCCGGGGTTACGGCCAGCCCGGGGCCAGTTCACCCGGGGCATGGCCGCGCTCTCCAAGGAGGGTGAACTCCCTGGGGGCCGCGCCCTCCCTCTAGCTCGGTGGTCCCACGACCCCACTCTGCCCCGGTTCGTCCGTTTTACGGTCCTACGATGCGATTCGTGTGCCGTACCAGTTCGAGAAGGTGACACGTGGACGCGGGAGCGCAAAGCGACAGCACGCGGGGATTCCGCAAGTCGACGCGCACACAAGCCTCCGCAAGCTCAACGTATCCTGCCACCCAGTTGTCCTTTTCTTTCTTAGTCAAATTAGGAAGAAAATGGCCCAAAAATCAAATTTTTATCAGGTGGGGACCGCCCAACTCTCTCCTTGGAGCGAACCCGCCTAAACCCCCCATGGGGGGGGGGTTTACGCGGACCAGCTCACCCCCCCTGGGTGGTCCGCGTAAACCCACCCATTCAATTTAAAAATTTTGATTTTTCACAAAAGAAAAAACCCATACCACTCCGCCTAAACCCCCCGGGGGTGGGGTTTAGGTGGACCAGCCTGGGCCCCCAGGCTGGTCCGCGTAAACCCCCATCCAAGGGGGGTTTACGCGGACCAGCTCAGCCCCCTGAGCTAGTCCGCGTAAACCCCTTCCCCCCCTCTCTCTGTCAGTCCATAACCCAAGCACTATTCACTTGGGTTTACGCGGACCAGCTCACCCCCCTTAGCTGGTCCGTGTAAACCCCTTGTGACCTTTGAACTTCCCCTATAAAAACCTTGTAGGGGCTCAAATGCATGCATATAGCTGATCATCCATCTAAGCTCCGGCATCCAGCAAGCACATGACTTCAAGCGCGGCTCTAAGCAACGAGCAAAGGAGAATTATGCGTGGGTGCCTTGTTCATCGGTCTAACACGCCGGGGGTATGTCATTTGCACTCCCCTCACGCCGTATATAGCCGTCATACACAAGTCAACACCCACCATATGTGAGGCATTACGACATGGGCGGACGTCCCCTCATGCCGGGATTTCCTCTCGCGTGCCCGTCGGTTGCAACCACACGCGTACCATGACGTCCTGCTCTCTCGCAGTCACGAGGCCATGTTCGACCGCTCAATTCGAGTCGTGATCGACCCTTGCCCAGACACCGGATCGATGTATCCCTCCAGTCATCCAGTCACATGCCCCCGTTCGGCTCCGCGGCCCTAGCCCACGCCACGGGAGGAACCCTCTGTAAAACGCATATGTGCTCATTCATCACGCATCGACCCGTGGACCGACTAGCACGTCGGAGTTGTCCCGTGGCATGCGCCAGTTATACCTTGGCCATTATGGCTTTCCTGTAAAGAAGTATACACCTCAGTATAACACTGCCGATTGGACGAGTGCTCTCGCACCCACGTTCAGGCCCTCAGTTTTCTATCTACACCACTTGGCATCCATGCCTAACACCCTAACCCCAGCAAACACTCCTCAATCTAACATGCACCCATAGCTATTGAATGCCCCCAACCCTCTACCCACGGCTTCAGACATATATACATAATTTTCTTCAGCTTGGAACGAAGGTATTCAGATTCAATCTGATGTAAATAAACACCGGTTGCTTGCAGCCGGTGGGGAAAGACGTCCCGTACACGATTCCCGCAATCTCCTACGCACTCGCACCCATAGAACCCCTTCTCTCCACGTGTCGCCCGATCGCCCGAGCCCACGTGCCGCGCCCTGGTGGCGCTTCCCCGGTCAAGCCTAGGTTCCATGAGTGATTGTCGAGAAATCGGCTGGCATGCCCGCACCCTGTCCGATTAACCCTTATCCTGACATTTCCATGCCATTCGACCCTTTTCGACTTTCCGTGAAAGGAGGGTGCCCGATACCGTCGTGAGAGGCATGCAACCGTAAGGAGGATACCCGAGATATATCAAACTCCCGTATTTTCCTTCCCCGTTGTATCCCTTCCTTCACCCCGGTAATCTGCATAAAAAACGCACGCAACAGAGAGGATGGCACGCCCGGTGGGACGTCTCTTGCCTTCCTTCTTTTTGCTAAAGAAAAGTCTGTGCCAGCCCTGAAGCCCCGGTGCCCTTTCCCTGTCCTTGCAGGAGCGGTAGAGGAGGACACTTGTGCGCGCCTTCTTCAACAGCTTTTGGTCCTCGTTCTGATCGCCGGACCGCTTTCGACGACTGTCAGCAACCGTCGCCTCCGTAGCACTCAGCACTCCAGCAACTATGGCGGCCGTCACCTATGGTCCCAACGTCATTGCCACCCATGCCCGGGTGGGCTACTTGGCGACGCCGATCGCTTTCGGCAGCTTCGCCCCTGTTATCGGATCACCCTACTTCTTGGGTGTGATCCCCGTGGCTGCGCTTCAGCCAACTCCAGTCTCTTCATTGGCTCCTGCGGCCAGTGTGCCACATGCATCTCCAGTTCCAGTGTCTCGCCTGAGTGCCGGGCACCGGACCGTCACCACTGGCCCCTGTAGGGCCCCCAGATCAATGCCGGCCCGGGTAAGCATTAGCTTTCGGGGCCAGCCTCGTCCGATCTCCAACACGGCCCCCGTGCCCCAGACTTCGGTCACCTTCTCAACACTTTCCTTGGGTTCCCAACCCCGAGCCCCAGTCAACTCGGCACCTAATACGGGCTCCCAGCCCCGGGTCCACGGTTTCCCAGCATCTTCCTCGGGTTCCCATCCCCGAGCCGCAGCCAAGCCGGCACCCAATACGGGCTCCCAGCCCCAGGTCCACGGCTTCCCAGCATCTTCATCAGGTTCCCAACCCCAAGACGCATCCAAGCCGGCACCCAGCATGGGCTCCCAGCCCCGGGTCCACGGCTTCCCAGCATCTTCCTCGGGTTCCCAACCCCGAGCCGCAACCAAGCCGGCACCCAACACGGGCTCCAGCCCTGGGTCCACGGCTCCTCAGCATCTGCATCGGGTTTCCGATCCCGAGTCCCGACAAAGCTGACTCTTGACACGGGCTCCCAGCCCCGAGTTCGCGGTTCCCCGGTATTGCACTCGGGGCCCCGGTCCCGAGCTCCAGTTGAACCAGCTCTCCCCGTGGGTCTTCTACCCAGGGGGCAACGTGTTGTGCCCCTGTGATTTTGATGATAGCAAACACTATGAGTCAGCATTGCATATCATGAAACATCTCTGTCTAAATGAAAGTCCTCATGCATATAGGAAGTCAGTGCAATAGTCTCTCATGCATTTAAAGTCTGTACATCGTCTGCTCTCCATGCATATGCTCAGTCTGTACAGCCCATGCTTAGGTTAAGTCTGTACAGGGTCTTGCTGCATCGTGTGCTTCAAGCATTTCCAAAGTCTATACATTCTTTACAGTTATGCTCGTGCATCACTTTAACAAAGTCTGTACATCGCCACTTGTTCAAGCACATGCATTGCCCGTGCATCAAGTCTATACATCGCTGCATACACCAAGTCTATACATCGCCACTTGTTCAAGCACATGCATTGTCCGTGCATCAAGTCTATACATCGCTGCATACACCAAGTCCATACACTATGCATTCGTGCATCGTTCAGAACACAAGTCTGTACATTCTTCAAATGACATGTCCATGCATTCATTCTTGATGTACATACTTTGATATATGCATTGTAGCATGCACGCACTCAAAGTCTATACATTCCTCAATGGCTTGTGTAATCCTTCAAAATAAAGTCTGTACATCGCATCGCATGCACATTGCATCTGTCAAGTCGGAACATCATCTGCCCGCACACACAAGTCTATACATTGTCTGGTTGCACGCCACACAGCTGAGCAAGTCTATACATCCGTTAGCCTTGCCTTATGCACGCAGAGTCTATACATTCTCTGCTGATATGTTTATGCTACAGTTCAGCAAGTCTATACATCCGTTAGCTCTGCTCGTGGCTTAGTCTGTTCAATCCATGTTCATTGTGCATATGTGCATCTCCTTCAAGACAAAGTCTATACATTCATTGTGCATATGTACAATCCTTTCCATGCATTCAAAGTCTATACATTCTTCGGATGGCATCAATTAAAGTCTGTACATCGTTTGCATGCACACAAAGTCTGCACATTCTTTGCTGTTATGTCCATGCATCATCACTTCAATGAGTTTATACATTGGTGTAGCATGTACACTAAGTCCATATAGTCCCTAATGGCATGCTTGTGCATTCGTCATCAATGTGCATACTTTACTATATGTGTACTGCATTACATGTTATAAAGTCTGTACATGCTTTAAAAACTTACTCAGTGCATCCTCGTCTGACCTGACAGAATATCTGCTCGAGGAAATTGAGAAGGACACGTGATCCAAGAAGCCAGGATCGTGACACGTGTAATGCAGCAGGCTGAAATGCTGCCACGTGGTCAAGGCGCTTTGGCGGGAATTGTAGAGAACACACGCCCTATCTGTCCACTGCTCTATAAATAAGAAGCCTCTTCCAGAGGAGCAAGATGATCGTGATAGAAGAGTAGAAGTAGAGAGATAGCCTGCACGATCCAGAAGAAGAAAAAGAGTGAAGAAGAGAAAGAAGAGAAAGGGAGAAGAAGCAGAAGAGAAAGAAGAGCGAGAGAGAAGGAGTTCATGGAGAAGAAATCAGAAATCCTTGAAGATATGTTCTCTGGCATTTGGATCAAATCCAAGCCAGACCTGCTCCTTTGAGAGCTATATAATTTGTGCTTCATTTTCAACTTTTCGTTGCTGCATTCTCTTGTTTTCTATTTTACCTTTTTTCAAGCTGTTTGCCAATAGTGCAAGCTGTGATGCACAGCAGCGAGGTGGATACCTCGGACGGCTAAGCTGTATTGCCCAGCAGAGCAAGCTATGAAGCTCAGCGGTTGTAGAGAACATGGTTCTCTGGACAGCAAGCTGTGAGGCTCAGCGCAAGCTGTTAGGCAGCGGATGGCTAAGCTGTATTGCCCAGCGGAAGTAAGCTGTGAGGCTCAGCGGCTATAGGCTAAGCTGTAAGGCCCAGCGGTCGCAAGCTGTGTTGCGCAGCAGTAATCCACACTTGGGTTTGAGTGTGGGGTGGACGTAGGTCTGGAGGACCGAACCACCTAAAATATCCTGTCTACTGTGTGATTGATCTGTGGTTTGCATTGCCTCTTTATTTTTGATTCTTTGTGCAGTAGATGATTATTTAGGATTGTTCTTTAGCAGTTCTGGCTGGTATTCGTTTTGTGCCCTCTATCTGTTTAGCAGAAGTTCTTATATTCACACTTGAATCTGCTGCAGTCAATTTTATCGGGTGACTGATCTATTCACCCCCCTCTAGATCATCTTAAGCGTCTCAACAATTGGTATCAGAGCCTAACTCTTTGTGCATGACTAACATCCTAAAGAGGAATGACCATGGATGCTAGAGGGTTAATAGCAGAGGGACAGTCCACTACAAAGTCACCATTCTTCGACGGATCCAACTACCGATATTGGAAGAACCGGATGCAGGTCTTCCTCAGAGCCAAAGATTATGAAATCTGGAAAATTATGAGCAAAGGTCCTTATGAGCTACATGAGAACGAGGAAGTGTGGACTAAAGAAGAAATCCAGAAATCTACTCTGAACTGGAGCGCCATCAACGCCATTGAATGTTCACTCCATCCCACTGAATTTGATAGAGTGTCATCCTGCAAGACGGCGAAGGAGATGTGGGATACTCTTGAGGTCATTTATGAGAGAACGTCTCAAGTGAGAGAGACGCGGGAAAATATGTTAGTGTCAGAGTATGAAGCATTTCGAATGAAGCCCGGTGAGACAGTAACCGAAATGTTTGCTCGTCTGACCATTATAACAAATGGTCTAAGAAATCTGGGAAAAAGTTATACCGATTATGAAGTTGTGAGGAAGATCCTTCAATCGTTGACTCTGATATGGCATACCAAAGCGACTGTGGTTGAGGAGTCAAGAGATTTACAAAAGATGAAACCTAATGAGCTGATAGGCTCTTTAATGGTGTACGAGATGAATATTCTACAAGCTTAAGAGCTCGAATACAAGAAGCCTATTACTATGAAGGCCAAGCATAGTTGTTCAAAGCAGTCCAGCTGCAATGGATCATCCAGTGATCGGAGTCTATCTGGATCGGACCTTGAAAAGGATGAAATAGCTATGATTACAAAAGAGTTCAGAAGATTTCTTAGAAGAGAAGGGGAAAATGTCTACAGAAGACATCACATCAGGAAGCAAAACAGGTATAAATTCAACCCTGCTGAAAAATCTGACGATAATATTTGTTATCATTGCAGGAAGACTGGCCATATGAAGGCTGATTGTCCAGAGTTCTAGAAAAAGAAAGAGAGACCATGGAAGAAAGCGCCAGAGGGAAAGGCCATGGTCAGTACATGGAGTGATGAGGAAGAAGGCACGCTGAGCACTTCCTCAGATAGTGAGAAAGAAGAAAAGGACATCTGCTTGATGGCCAGGAATGGAAGAGAAGAAGAAGAATCCGATGAGGTATCATCCCCCTTCGAACACTATACTATTTCTGATTGGGAAAATGCTTATGGAGAACTGTTAGATAAAGTGGATGATATTAGGAAGGAAAACAGACACTTGAAGAAGAAAGTAAATTCTCTGGTTAATGATAAAACACTTTCTGATAAAGTTGCATGTTTACAATCAGAGAATGACAGATTGAAAAGTGCATGTTCTGATTTTGATGAGTTAAAGCATGTTTTGATTGACTGTAAGAAAGAAAATGAATTGCTGAAAAATGTCGTTGATAAGTTGAAATTGACAATTCAGAAGTTTGAAAATGAAATAAAGATTTCAAATGAAAAATATGAAGCTGTCTTGTCAGTGAATGCTGAACTGAAGAAAACTATTGAAAATTTAGAAAATGATAATTCTGACAAAAAGAAAATCATTGAAAGCATGACCCAAGGAATAGAAAATCTTAATGCCTTGCTAGGATCAAAAGTCAATTTTAGAAAGGAGGGTCTCGATTTTAATCCCTCAGCTAAAAGGAGTTTTGAATTGAAAACCATTTCACTCGTGGGAGAAAAGAACAAAGGATCACTCATAAAAATGGTCAGCGAAAAATCTGCTTCCAAAAATGTAAAATCAAAAGTGTCCAGTGCTAAGGACAAGGGAAAGCAGAAAGTTGTAGAGCCTAGTGCTGCATGCTCTTCTCCCAAGGGTAAGTCCATGGTTAGGGGTCAGCCAGCTAGCACATCAAAACCCCAGTCCAAGGCTACTAAGTCTCCACCACCATCAACTGCTCAGAAAAAGACCAAATATAAGTCAGTGCAGAAACCTAGAGGGTCAAAGGTGGCAGGGAGACCAAGTGTCGCTAGGAACCAGTTTGCACATCCCTATTTTTCTCGAGCCCAAGTCTATCATCACATTCACTCACAACCACTTAATAGGTTTGGGTGGAATCCTGTGTACATGAGGTCTAGGTATCAGAATTTCTCCACTCAGCCCTATAGATCTCAGCCAGCTAGGAGATGGGATAGTCACTTTAGGACATGGAGTCCTAGTCAACAGGTGTTCTATGGTCAGCCTAGGACCAATTTGGGCCACAACTTCCAGTACACTCATTGGTCAAGGCACTGGCAGAAAAACAACAATGCTTCTAATATAATGAATGCTAGGACTACACAAAAACCATCACAGCACCAGAAAAAGAAAGCTAAACCTGTTGGTGCTAAGAAAAAGAAAAATAACAAAAATAATTTTCAAGCTGTAGAATCCACCAAACCATCCACTTTCACACAAATGTGGATCCCTAAACAGCTTTTGTCATGTTTTCACTCTCACATGTCTGTTTCTGTCTTGGGGCCCAAACTATCTTGGGTTCCAAAATCTGCTCCCTAAGTATGTTTGCAGGTATGCCTGGCAGCCGGGAACAAAATGATGAAACATGAATAGCTACTCCAGGCATATGACAAGAGGTAGGGCCAAAAATTCTAAAAGTTGAAAGAGATTGGAGGCCTTGTCAACATTCTGATGCAACACCAAGGGTAAAAATAAATCAGTCACGTATAGCAGGTAAGTGAATTACCTTTAGAATTGAGAAAGCCATGTTGACTTAGGGCATTGAGTTGTAGTTGATTCTCAATTCTCTAGATTATATACACCTGACTTTCATGAAATAGATTCTCTGAAAAAGGATAAAATGTTCATGACTTGGGTGCATAAACTTGAAATGATTGCATACTTGCTTTATGTATAATTGTTGCATAGTCTGCATTTAGTTAGTTGAAAGCATTGCATAGCATATTGTTGCATCATGGTGTCAGGGGGAGCTGAGAGTTCAGTTCAATACATTGAATCCTTTTCACTTCTCTTCATCCCCACTCAATTCATTCATATTCTTTGACATCAGATGCTCTTGGACCTTAATGCCTATTGCTATCACTTCTTAACAATTGCTATCATTTCCCTATCACCTTCACTGAACAACAGTATTGCTTCTGGTTTAGTACATTGAGTTGTGGTTATTGCATTTTTTCATTTATAAGAATCACACTTGCAAATTGAAAGGAACTAAAGGTTTAACCTTTATAAATTGAAGAGTTAAGTGTCTGCACTTCAGAACTTGAAATAAAAGAAAACTGTTATAGCTCTTAATCTCTGTCTCATGGTTAGAATAGAAAAAGTTTTTTTTAATGCCTGAACGTGTTAAACTGGTAATGTCTAGGAAAGGTGAATTAGAGTGTGTATTTTTTTTAAAACAATCACTCTCAAAAGAAATCAGGGCAGCAGTAAATAAGAACATTAGTGTAAAGAGCTGAACACAGTGACAGAGCAATGACTGAATTGCACTGAGAAACTGTGATCTCCTCCAAAGAAGCAGGAGAATTCATAAGTCATGAAGTGCTTCAGGCTATCTCTGTTCATAGGGTCAAATCTATAGGGGGAGTCTTCACCAAGTAACTGGGGGTACTGGCCTCTGATCAAGGTGTACCCTTAATGTCAAAGGTGAAAATTGTTTCTTGTAGGTCTTGATCTGAAATAGATCTAGTAGTTTATGCCTAGTAACTGGGGGTACCTGCCTCTGATCAAAGTGTACACCTAATGTCAACAGCATAAATGCCACCGGTCTATTCGCTTAGCTCAGTTTCTAAAAATTAAAAGGTGAAAAATAAACTACTGTAACCCTTTGAAATCAAAAGTCATTGAGTGCAAATTGTTTTTCTCAATACATATTCAAGTTGCCTTTCTTGAACTTCTATGTTTAATCACAAAGGGTATTATTTCTGACTTATCTATTAAAACCATGTGCCATAGATTCATTGCTATAAATGGAGTCTATAATTTTTTTTCTGTGGTCAGCTGCTTTACTCTATCTTTATCACTGTTAAACCTGAATTCTTTTAAAACTGTATATTGCTGACTCTTATGCTTTAACAGTTGTCTATAATCATGCTCACTTTTTGAACCAATGCTTCAGCTGTTGTGTAGTGACCCCTTACCTCATTCATGTTCTTTCCCTCCTATCTTCTCTACCTTTTGATCATGTCACAAGAGGAGATGGGTTTCATCCGCTCATATTCCTTTCTCAAAGGGAGAGAAATAATTCAGGGGGAGTTATACATTCAGGGGGAGAATGGGTTGTTCTAAGGGAAATCTGCATGGATACTGCATTTAGCATTCATGTTGTGCCATTAAGGGAGAGAGAGCCTTTCATGACTTAGTCAAAGGGCTTTCATGACTAAGTCAGAGAGCCATTAAGGGAGACTTTCATTCAATCATTGCATGTATATTTGTATTTCTCATCAAAAGCTATTTTCTTTTTGATGAAGTCAAAGGGGGAGAATAATTTGACATGAGTCAGTGTGACTCATAGTGTTGCCACCATCAAAAAGGGGGAGATTGTTGTGCCCCTGTGATTTTGATGATAGCAAACACTATGAGTCAGCATTGCATATCATGAAACATCTCTGTCTAAATGAAAGTCCTCATGCATATAGGAAGTCAGTGCAAGTGTCTCTCATGCATTTAAAGTTTGTACATCGTCTGCTCTCCATGCATATGCTCAGTCTGTACAGCCCATGCTCAGGTTAAGTCTGTACAGGGTCTTGCTGCATCGTGTGCTTCAAGCATTTCCAAAGTCTGTACATTCTTTGCAGTTATGCTCGTGCATCACTTTAACAAAGTCTATACATCACCACTTGTTCAAGCACATGCATTGTCCGTGCATCAAGTCTATACATCGCTACATACACCAAGTCTATACATCGCCACTTGTTCAAGCACATGCATTGTTCGTGCATCAAGTCTATACATCGCTGCATACACCAAGTCCATACCCTATGCATTCGTGCATCATTCAGAACACAAGTCTATACATTCTTCAAATGGCATGTCCATGCATTCATTCTTGATGTACATACTTTGATATATGCATTGTAGCATGCACGCACTCAAAGTCTATACATTCCTCAATGGCTTGTGCAATCCTTCAAAATAAAGTCTGTACATCGCATCGCATGCACATTGCATCTGTCAAGTCGGAACATCGTCTGCCCGCACACACAAGTCTATACATTATCTGGTTGCACGCCACACAGCTGAGCAAGTCTATACATCCGTTAGCCTTGCCTTATGCACGCAGAGTCTATACATTCTCTGCTGATATGTTTATGTTGTAGTTCAGCAAGTCTATACATCCGTTAGCTCTGCTCGTGGCTTAGTCTGTTCAATCCATGTTCATTGTGCATATGTGCATCTCCTTCAAGACAAAGTCTATACATTCATTGTGCATATGTACAATCCTTTCCATGCATTCAAAGTCTATACATTCTTCGGATGGCATCAATTAAAGTCTGTACATCGTTTGCATGCACACAAAGTCTGCACATTCTTTGCTGTTATGTCCATGCATCATCACTTCAATGAGTTTATACATTGGTGTAGCATGTACACTAAGTCCATATAGTCCCTAATGGCATGCTTGTGCATTCGTCATCAATGTGCATACTTTACTATATGCATACTGCATTACATGTTATAAAGTCTGTACATGCTTTGTTCAAAAACACAAACTTACTCAGTGCATCCTCGTCTGACCTGACAGAATATCTGCTCGAGGAAATTGAGAAGGACACGTGATCCAAGAAGCCAGGATCGTGACACGCGTAATGCAGCAGGCTGAAATGCTGCCACGTGGTCAAGGCGCTTTGGCGGGAATCGTAGAGAACACACGACCTATTTGTCCACTGCTCTATAAATAAGAAGCCTCTTCCAGGAGAGCAAGATGATCGTGATAGAAGAGCAGAAGCAGAGAGATAGCCTACACGATCCAGAAGATAAAAAAGAGGGAAGAAGAGAAAGAGAGAAGAAGCAGAAGAGAAGGAAGAGAAGAGAGAAGAAGTAGAAGAGAAAGAAGAGCGAGAGAGAAGGAGTTCGTGGAGAGAAATCAGAAATCCTTGAAGATCTGTTCTCTGGCATTTGGATCAAATCCAAGCCAGACCTGCTCCTTTGAGAGCTATTTAATTTGTGCTTCATTTTCAACTTTTCGTTGCTGCATTCTCTTGTTTTCTATTTTACCTTTCTTCAAGCTGTTTGCCAGCAGTGCAAGCTGTGATGCACAGCGGTGAGGTGGATACCTCGGACGGCTAAGCTGTATTGCCCAGCAGAGCAAGCTGTGAAGCTCAGCGGTTGTAGAGAACGTGGTTCTCTGGACAACAAGCTGTGAGGCTCAGCGCAAGCTGTTAGGCAGCGGATGGCTAAGCTGTATTACCCAGCGGAAGCAAGCTGTGAGGCTCAGCGGTTGTAGGCTAAGCTGTAAGGCCCAGCGGTCGCAAGCTGTATTGCGCAGCAGTAATCCACACTTGGGTTTGAGTGTGGGGTGGATGTAGGTCTGGAGGACTGAACCACCTAAAATATCCTGTCTACTATGTGATTGATCTGTGGTTTGCATTGCCTCTTAATTTTTGATTCTTTGCGCAGTAGATGATTGTTTAGGACGGTTCTTCAGCAGTTCTGGCTGGTATTCGTTTTGTGCTCTCTATCTGTTTAGCAGAAGTTCTTATATTTCACACTTGAATCTGTTGCAGTCAATTTTATCGGGTGACTGATCTATTCACCCCCCTCTAGATCATCTTAAGCGTCTCAACACAACGTTCCTCAGCACCTTCCTCGGGTCTCCCGACCCAAGCCCAGGCTACATTGGCACCTACCGCGGGTCCTCGACCCAGGGGCATCGGCACCTCATCACTTCGATGGGGTCGCTTCCCGGTGCAAGGGTATCATCTCAAGCATCACTAACACTCCTATCGGCGCGGGTGAAGGCTTACACCCGAGTCACCCAGCCATCGACTCCCGGCATGGGTTTCATACCCCGGGGGCTGATCTCAGCACCTCAGACTGACAGCTTCACGCTGTCGGTCGCTCCGGGCCGGATCTTCTCGATCTACCATCTTGGGGCGGAGTCTTCCTCAGCTCCTCAAAAGAAGCATCGCGATTGCCGCAGAGGCAAACGGCTCGCTGTTGCAACCAGCAACATCGGCAAGACGGTTCTTATCGATGATTTGCGGATCCATCTCGACGGGGGTGAACAAATCATACCCCAGGAACAGACCATTTCCACCATCTCCACCTCCAATCATTTTGACCTGTTGCGTTAAACACGAGAGGACGGGGCGAAGCTCAAAAGAGCGGGTTCCTCGACTGCAGTCCGGGGGCACCCACCACAGCTAGACACACCGCCTCCCAAGACAACACATTGGAAAGGTGGCGACAAGGGAGACCAGCAGCCTGACTTGAGGAGAATCTGGGTCACCCCAGAAGAAGCTCAAGCTGTTCAAGGGGCGCGTATTAGGAACCCCCTGCGAGCACTCAGACGCGGCATCCGACAGGATGCGACTGGCCTCACAGTAGCATCGTCCGACGACGCCCGATCGTCCAATGTCAACCGCGCAAGCAAACGGAGGCAAAGGCGAGCCTATTCTCGAGCCCGTTCCGGGGGCACCCACGCAAACATTCGCGTGCTACACCGCCGAACACCAGCCAGACACCCAGTCTGATGACTTGAACCAGCCTCTGTCCCACTTCAGAAGGCCACGCCACCAGGCTCCGCCGCCTCCCCCAACAGGTCACATCGGCACTTCTGCCGGACCGCAGGCGTCGGAACGTGTGGAAGAGGTCCTGGCTGAAGACCGTGACCCTCCTATAAACGCAGAGCCAGTCAACAACGACCCTCTTGCGAATGAGGCTCAAGAAGTGACCCTCGACACCCTTATGAAGAAGAATTAGCATCTGAAGGCCCTCATGCAGGAACTCCTCCAGGAACGAGACCTTCATCCTCAGTAGCTTGCTAGGCCCCAGGCTGAGGCACTAGTACCCCCGGCGGCCCATGATGCTGCCAACACCTCAGCGGCGATTGCCCTAACTCCGTTGGCAACTGGGTTTGGCATGCCCCCGGTTGAGGTTCAACCATGAGCCTCCAACACGCCAATGTTAGAAAATCTCCTGGCGCAACGCCAGATGATCGAGCGCATTATTGAGACAAAGCTCGCCCAGTATGACGAAGGGGCTGTCACGGTAGATCTCTACAGTGTACCCTACCCGCTTCAGCACCAGTTGAAAAAGCTTCCCCTAGAGTACTCCAAGCCCCCGAAGCTGCAAAAGTTCGACAGGCAGGGGTCGCCACATGAACACTTGGCCTACTATGTTATGGCCATGGGTGAGTTAGCGTTGGATGAATCATATCTCTTATGCTACTTCGCCACTTCG
Organism: Amorphophallus konjac; assembly: GCA_022559845.1. Lineage (NCBI taxonomy): Eukaryota > Viridiplantae > Streptophyta > Magnoliopsida > Alismatales > Araceae > Amorphophallus > Amorphophallus konjac. Next base: position 157,182,870 of record CM040126.1, on the reverse strand, counting down.
CTCACAGGAACGGCCTTTCAATGGTACTCCCGCCTGAAGCCTAACTCAGTCATCCACTGGGCCGATCTCCAGAAGAAATTCCTCGACCGCTTTCAAACGGTTGAGCTAAAGGTCTCCCTAGACGAACTCTGTTCTCTCCAACATAAAAAGGGTGAGAGTGCCGTCAACTTCATCAAAAAGTGGCGAGACCTCAGCATGAGGTGTGTCAATCCACCCGTTCAAGAGGACGCCATCACCATATGCCGTCGAGGTCTGGCGGACGAGGTCAGCGAGAAGCTTCTCGGCACCAATATCAAAGGCTTCGACCAATTCAATTCGACGGTCGCCAAAATAGAGATGTTCTTCGTCGATAACCCAAGCTATATTGTAGCAAAGGGTAAGCAAACGCGAGAACACCAGCCCGGTAAGGAGGTGAATATCATAGAGTTCACCCCTGCCGCCAAGGCCAGTAAGGGGGCCGAATCCAGCGACTCTGACAAAAACCCAGCGGATAAGCCGGCCGCTCCCTCCTTCTCGGAGCGTATGAAGACACCCTTCTCATTCAAGAAGGAACACACAAAGATGCTCTTCGACCTCTGTATGGCCCAGAAAATCATCGAGCTGCCTGAAGTCTGCAAGCCGAATGAGGCTCTGAAGACCGACGATCCCAGTTATTGCCTGTATTACCACATGCTGGGTCATTCAATTGAAGATTGCTACATCTTCAAAACCCAGGCGCAGAAGCTAATCCGAGACGGCCTTGTCAAAATGAAGAGTGGTCTCGTCGATCCTCCGCAACCACATACGTGGGCCAGGCCAGCTAAGGCAGCACGCGTGGCTCACCCCTCCGCCAATGTAATCCACATGATGGCCGGATTTTCTCTTTCTGATGATGAGTCGGAGGAGCCCAGTGCCAATCAGAAGAGACGTTCGATCTGGTACCCAGGGTGGAGGCCTTGGCACGATCGGCGACCTCTCCTTCCCTAGGGAGAGAACCCGGCGCCTCTTTGATATCCTCATCGAGAACGGGCAAATCATGCCCCGCGACTCACTTGCTGACTACACCCATTGGGATCGTAGTCATCCCCAATACTGCCCCTTCCACGCTAGAATCTGCCACCCGATCGAGTCCTGCGAGGAAGTTCAACACCTCATCCAGGAACAAATCCGATGGGAGCAGATCGACGCGGAAGGAAACTCCATGTCGCTCGTCAGGCTTCGGAAAGCTGTCGAAGATACCCTAAGCATCGCCAGGGATGCGCCAGAGCGGCCAGACTCTCCCCAAGAAAATGGGCACGGGCTGCCTTACCAGCATCCTCCAGAATGGCTCGAGTTGCGGGCTGACAACCAAGAGGCGCTCGAGCGATTGCGGAGGCGTAGAGAGCGGGATGCCAGTCAAGAGACAGAGTCGACCAACTTCTCGGTCAACGTCATCCATTCCCCTGCTCCTCCGGCCCCTTCGGGCTCTCAGACATCTGCACCCAGCCAGCCAACCCCAGCCACTTCGGCCCTGTGGTGGCGGTCCTGGCGAGAGCTAAAGTCTCTCCCTTTCCCTGAAGAAGATACCACCAGGCTCCTCCGGGTCCTTCTCAGCCGAGAGGATGTTCTGGTGGGCAAGGCGATGACGAGCTCCATAGCTCTCCCTCGTCCTCCTCCCGTCCTATCTCTGTCACCGGCAGCCGTGGATAGGAAGGGAAAGCAAAAGCAGGGTGAGGCCCCGCCTCAGCCTTGTCGCATCTCCTCGGTGGATGGACCATCGGATCCTCTCCACCTACCTGTTGACACAATCCGAAGTATGAAGAAGGCATCTTCGGAGTCTTCAGCGGCTTCAATTCAAGTGGCGTGCCCACCGCCACAAGGCTCAGCCGATCTGCAGAGTCGGGATAACTGTGCAGAGCGACAATGTCCTGCGACGCCGTCAGTTGTCACCAGGCCCAGCCCTCAGCACGATCACAAAGGCAAGGCTAAGGAGCAGGATGACAAGCATACCTCTCTGTCTGCTTCTCAACAAAAGCCTTCGCCACCGTGGTTAAGGCATCAAACTACGCACACGTCTTTGGACGCCAGCACCAGCCTACCGACTCCTCGTAGGCTCCAGTCGCCACCACAGTTAAGGCATCAAACCGCGCACACGTCTTCGGACGCCAACACCAGCCTATCGACTCCACGTAGGCTCCTGTCGCCACCGCGGGTAAGGCATGAAACCGCACACACATCTTCAGATGCCAGTCCTAGCGTCCCGGCATACCAGGAATTGCCGCTCGAGGTAATCGAGCAGGCGATCAATGCCACCTTTCAAATACAACAAGTGGAAGACGCCTGGATCGAAATTCGGGCGAGGAAGAGTCATCGACCTTGCTATGCAAAGACACAAGTTTGGAGATATCCTCACCAGGATTTATCGACTCCGACTCCAGCATCTCTCCCTCCTACTCCCTTAGAGACTGCTATCGCCAAGAGACAAGAGAAAAATAGGAGGAAGAACCTCAGAAGGCGGCTCAAGAAACAAGCTGAACAAGCCGCCGCCCTACAATTCCCAGCTGAGCCAACACCTCTCCAAAGGCTTCAGCGGCTCATTGATGACCTGGAGGAATACGTTCCTCCTCGTCTTACCGGGGCTCTCTCACTCGATAGCTACATCCAATGGGAAGAAATGCAGAAACGAGCCCGCCTCAGAAATTGGGTCAAAGAGATGATCCAAAAGCTCAAGAATGGTGAAAGACTCGTGATCCCAGACGAGCTCTCCTTGTGCTATAAAGACAAGGAGATTACCACCGAGCAGCTGGTAGAAATGCTTCAGCGTTGCACCTGCAACATGGTGGCCATCCCACCTCCCGACAATATCAACGCTTCTCGGCGGGGTGACTCAGTAGCCTCCCGAACAAGACAGAGAACCACTGCTCCTCTTGGGCTATAGCCAGCTCCAGAGCACACAGGTCGCGGCCGAGGTCATGGCCGGGGACGCGGTAGAGGCCGTGGGAGAACTCCCGAGCTACCCCCTCACCCGTCCACCTTCGACCGGGAGCGAATCATCCTCTTTCGAGGAGAGGAATCAGCTCCCATTCCGGAAGTAGAAATTTGGGGTAGACTCGATATTTTTAATCCTTCCGGCAATGAAGAGGTTACTACTAGCCTCCCAGCCCCTGCGCCAGTACCGGCTTCTACAGCAGAGCAAGTGGGACCGTCCGGCAAGGAGGAGCCAGCCCGCCAGTCACCCCCAGAAGAGCCATCACTGGCATCCCTGTTCTAAGAGTCCACTGGCGATCAGGGTCAGTCCGATCCCGGTGGTAAGGGCAAGGCAGTGCAACTCCCCGATGGGGAACAGCACGGCAGCTCGCAGATGGCTCAGCCTGACATACTACCTTCCATGGAGGATGCTCGAGCCCGAGCTGACCGAAAGGTCCTCCACCAGATGAAACGCTTCCCGGCCAGCATTTCAATTTGGGAAGCCATCGCTTGGAGTAAGGACCTAAGGGAAACCCTTATCAAAATACTCCAAGAGCCGGAAGTCTATGAAGCACATGCCGTGGAAATGAAGGCGGCCGCCTATAGAGCCTTCTCAGCCACCATCTCCTTCACGGAGAAAGACATGCTGCTTTCCCCTCCGTGCCACAACCGTCCTCTCTACATGAAGGGGAAGATCAACATGCATGATGTGAACCGAATCCTGGTGGACGTAGGTGCTACTGTTGATATCATGCCACTCAAGACATTCAAGTCTCTATATCTGACCCCATACCTCCAGAAGGTTCAAGCGGTCAAGATATCTGGCTTTAACCAGAACACCGAGGACGTCCTCGGCCGGGTGGATGTCGACCTGGTGCTCGATGATTTCACCTCTAAGGTGACATTCTACATCATCGACTCCAACACATCTTATACGATGCTGCTGGGCAGACCCTGGCTCCATGAAAACTGGGTCATCCCGTCAACTCTCCACCAATGCATCAAGTATGCCAAGGATGGGGAGCAACATAAGGTCTTTGCAGACCTGTCGCCGTTCACACCGGCAGAATGCAACCTGGCCGATGTTGCGCTCTATTTCAAGGGGATTAGTCTGTACCCCGTGATTAAGAGCAAAAGCAATGGTTGGCTCTCAGAGGAAGACGATGATGATCTCTTCTCTGTTGACGAGGAAAAGGCCAAGCTTCATCGGCTACGCCTCGGCTCCAAGTCAACCCCAGATCACCCAAAGAGGCGCTAGATTGACTTCGAAGCTAATCTTATTAGCTGAGCTATTGGCAAGAGTATATGATTGCCACCAGACTGCATCCAGTTCCCATGTGCATCCGAGGAGCACATCGTCGAGTCGCTGACGAAATTTATTGTCACCTTCATGCGACAATGCCGAAACAAGAAGAAGGCTAACAGGGACAAACCCATCGTCTTCTACAAGGGAGACATGGTCCCTCAAGCCCCGCCAGATGATGACTTCGGCTGGTCTAGGCAAGCCGACGATACCCCTAAAGCAGTTCAGGTGTGGGATGACCTGTCGCCGCATATTCAAGAAATGTATTTGAAGCAACACATTCCCCTGTGGCAAACTTCTGCACAGTAGAGATACTTCCACCGACTGTGGGACCCTTCCCTGGTCTGGGGGCAGCCCCGGTCCTTCCATAAGGACACCAGGGGACTTGGCTACGACCAAGACCCAGACTTCCATGTCCACTACGTAGTTAACGTCATAGGCTTGGCGTAACCAGCCAACGACCGAGCTAGAGTCGAAGCCAAATTCGACAGCTCTGGGGATGAGGAGGAGGAAATTCTGATCCCGATCTCCGCCAAAGCCAGAATCCCAGCTTAAGCCGTCGGGGAACCTTCTTCACCTCCCTGCCAAGACAAAGGGGCAGAAGAAGCTTCTCCGGTCTCTCAGCCAGTCGGGGGACCCAGTTCAATAAACCCTCCTGAGGGGGGGGATATCGCTGGCCCTAGCTGAGGATGACTACCAGCTTCACCGGGCAACCCCGGGGAGATCCCAGCAGCTCCAGTTGATGATTGCTGGCCAAAAGTCGGTGGCCCAGATCGATCCCCGGTGGATCCCAATGACAACCACTCTCCGGTCCCTTCAACATCAACCGGCGACTTCGAGAACCAGGAAATACACGAAGCCGACACCGACGATGAGGATTTCATCGACCTTCAACCTGCTCCTCCCGAGTTGGAGGACGGCGGCCAGGTGGCCGTCGACAATCTCGTCGAGATCAATCTTGGAGAAGATGAAGCCCCACGGCCTACATTCGTCAGCGCTCTCTTTACCGAGGCAGAAAAGTAGGACTACAAACAACTCTTGCTTGAATACAAAGACTGCTTTGCCTGGATGTACAAGGAGATGCAAGGACTAGACCCCTCTGTAGCAGAGGATGACCTAGACATTTCTCCCTCAGTCACTCCGGTCAAGCAACCACAGCGGCGCATGCGCCATGAGCTGGAGCTCCAGGTTTCGGCCGAAGTCCATAAAATGGCGGAGGTCGACTTCATCGAGCCGTGCATCTACCTGATCTGGCTCGCCAATATAGTTCCAGTCAAGAAGAAGAGTGGTCAAGTTCGCATCTGCGTCGACTTCCGGGACCTCAACAAAGCCTGTCCAAAGGACGACTTCCCAGTCCCAATTACAAAAATGATGGTCGATATGACCACCGGCCATGAAGCCCTGTCTTTCATGGATGGGTCATCCGGTTACAATCAAATCCGAATGTCCCTCAAAGACAAGAACCACACAACCTTTAGATCCCCCAAAGGGATTTTCAACTACAAGCGCATGCCCTTCGGTTTGAAGAATGCCGGTGCCACTTACCAAAGGGCCATGACCAAAATATTCGACGAGATGCTACACAACACCGTCGAATGCGTCGTCAAGACTAAAAGACGCAAAGACCATCTGCGCAACCTTCGCCAAGTCTTCGAGCGTCTCCGGCAATATGGGCTCAAGATGAACCCCATGAAATGCGCCTTTGGCGTGTCTAGCGGCAAATTTCTCGGCTTCGTCGTCAAGTACCGAGGAATCGAGGTGGATCCTAGCAAGATCAAAGCGATTCGGGAGCTTCCACCACCCAGCAACATCACCGAACTCAGGTCCTTCCAAGGGAGGCTGACCTACATTCGGAGGTTTATCTCTAACCTCTCCGGCCGATGTGCGCCTTTCAGCAAGCTGATGAAGAAAGATGCCCCATTCACATGGGACTCAGAATGCCAGACGGCTTTCGAGTGAATCAAGGAGTACCTCCTTACTCCCCCAGTCCTGGGGGCACCAATCAAGGGTAAACCCCTCATCCTTTACATTTCCGCCATGGACACTTCGCTTGGAGCTCTATTGGTGAAAATCAATGAAGAAGGTAAAGAGCAACCCCTCTATTATCTCAGCTGGAAGCTAATCGGTGTCAAGTATCGCTACTCCCCCATGGAGAAGGTCTGCTAGGCATTGGTGTTCGCGATTAAGAAGCTGCGACATTACCTCCTGTCCCATCAAGTCAAGCTTATATCCAAGCACGACCCCCTGAAGTATCTCCTTCGACGACCTGTCCTCTCAGGCAGACTGGGAAGGTGGGCTCTCCTGTTGATGGAGTACGACATTACTTATGTCCCCAAAAAAGTAATCAAGGGATAGGGTATGGTTGAATTCTTGGAAGCCCATCCAGTGCTAGATGACTCACCCTTCAGCTCGGAGCTCCCGGATGAGGAGTCCCTTGCTGCTCAATCACAACAACCGGTTGAACAGAGCGAAGATGTCTTGCATTACTGGCAGTAAAGCGCTCTCACAACCACTGTTGTTAAATCACAACCACTAGTTGAACAGAGCAGAGATGTCTTGCATTATTGGCAGCCAAGCGCTCTCACAACCAGCATACCTTGCTGGGAGCTCTACTTCGATAGTGCTTCCCGGGGGATCACCCAGAGCAACCAGGATCCAGCCACCGTGGCAGGTGCCGACATAGTCTTTTTGACTCCTCAGAGCAGAGTTTTGTACAACTCTTGTGCCCTCATGAAATCCCTGACCAACAATGAAGCCGAGTATGAAGCTCTACTCATTGGGCTCCAGATGGCTCTCCACATGGGCATCAAATGCCTCAAAGCCTACGGGGACTCCCAGCTGATAGTCCGGCAGGTCCTCGACCTCTACGACGTGCGGAAGCCAGAGTTGGTTCTATACCACACCGCTATCACCAGATTAATCCACAAATTCTATTTTTTTTCAAAATAGATCATGTCCCCAGGAGTCGCAATGCTCAGGCGGATGCCTTAGCGAAATTGGCCGCGGCCATCAAGCTCCCGCCCGAGGGTGAGGTCGACATCATCATCAAACACAGAAAGTTGATGCCAAGCTCACTCAAAGGCAACACCGGTATTACCATCTACGAGGTCCACGACCTTGACCAGGGCGCGCCTCCAGAAGAGGATGATTGGCGTGCGCCCATCATCAACTTCAAGAAAGGGTGGCCCCCTCCTGACCGAGCTCAAAGGGTTCAGCTACTTCGCCGAGCAATCTCTTACGAGTTGATTGGCGACTCCCTGTATCGGCTTGTCCACGAGAAGGACAAGTCAATCCTCCTGAGATGTGTCTCCCTTGCCGAGGCTCGAGCCGTCATGCAAGAGGTTCACTCCGGATTGTGCGGCGCACACCAGGCCAGAGATCGAATGAAGCACAACATTAAGCTCAAAGGCTTCTACTGGCCAACCATGTATGCGGACAGCATCCAGTATGCCCGTGCATGCCATCAATGCCAAGCCATTGGCCCAGTACCCAGAAGACCTCCTAACCCACTGCGTCCTACAGCCCCCACCTGGCCATTCGCTGAGTGGGGCATGGACATCGCGTGGCCTTTCCCGTCATCTTCCAAGGGCCATAAAAACATCTTTGCCGCCACTGATTATTTCTCTCGTTGGGCGGAGGCCCATCCCTTGCGAGAAGTCACCGGAGAAATCGTTGCTAGATTCGTCCGACACAACATCATATACCGATTCGGTACTCCCAGTCGCATAGTGTCCGACAATGGGACACCATTCAAAAATAAGGCCGTATACCAGCTAGTGGCCAAATTCCATATCGATTGGAGAACCTCTTCGGTCTACAACCCCCAGGCTAACGGTTTGACGGAAGCCTTCAACAAAACCCTTTGTAAGCTCCTGGCTAAGATGGTTAGCCACCGGAAATGTGATTGGGGTTAGAAGGTATTCGAAGCATTATGGGCCTATCGAATGGTCTACAAAACCCCCATGGGGTGCTCGTCGTTCTCCCTTGCTTTCGGGACAGAAGTAGTTATCCCCATCGAAGTCCAGTTAGCCTCTTATCATGTGGTAGTCCAAACTGGCCTTGCCGGCCCTGACGAAGACGAGTACCGGAGAAGGCTATTAGAGCTCGCCGATTTAGAAGACAGGCGACTCAAAGCCTACAAACACTTGCAAGTATACCAGGCCCGCATGACCCGGGCCTATGATAAGCTCGTCAAGCAGCGAGCTTTCAAACAAGGTGACCTTGTCATGATCAAGGAAAAGGAAGTCATGGCAGGGCACTCCAGCAGAAAACTACAGCCAAATTGGCAAGGTCCATATGTCATCTAGAATGTCTATGAGGGTGGGGCCTACACGGTTGTTGATCACAAAGGTCATAGACCGTTCCCGCCTCTCAACGGCAAACACATGAAGCTGTATTATGCACCAGAACACGAGTTCGCGTGCCAGCCGAACTAAGGCGCACGTCCCACCTACTACCAATAAGGCCGGTCCTTCCCCGTGAAGGATCTAACCAGGCAGTTCTCCCAGTCTACAATTCCCAGTCAACCAGCCAGCTCAGCTCTCCGGAATCACTGCCAGACATCCGCGGGGACTAATCTCCTGCCCTCATTCCCGTCATCGCGGGAGCACGTGCACTTCTACACCAGCATCAGTCTAGCCATCAGGCTCACATGTAAGTCAAAAAAAAACTAAATAAAAAATGGGGTCTAAAATAGAGATGTCCCGACAGACCCAATCATCCTCACCACAAGGGGGCGACTGGGGGCAAAAAGGCCTGTAACCCGGCTGAGGTGGAAACCCGAAAGGGCACCTCCAGGCAAAATCGGGAAACCCCTCGACGTGAAAACCCGTAAGGGGGCATCGGAAAAAGCCAAAGGGGGTCAGCTCTAGCGAAAACCCGAAAGGGCGGTAGAGCCGATAAAGAGAAAATCTTCTTCTCCCTACCAGTCAGAACGGCCTTCCGCCTATTCCTTGGTGGGCCGTCAGCCTCATCCAGAGCCAGTCTCCAATCCATTCGCACTGCTACTACGCAAATTCTCTAATCCCTAGTTGACCTTGCATTACACTCGCTCAGTTTGGCCAACCTTTGGCCCGTGCTTTGGCAACACAGATCAACCAGTCCCTGTGACAGTCAAGCTTCCAGTCACCATCCTGGTAAACTTATATCCCGTTACATTCCCATACATTTATCACTCTCCGCCCCTACATCCTACATCCTCGGCAAATCCAGAGCCTTCTTGTCCATTATAATCCCAGTTCTCCCATACAAATCTTGATCCACTAGCCTTAACTCCAGTCATATCTTGCCGTAACAAAGTGGCCCCTCGCCACCATGGCGTGAGGATTTCTAAAAATACCCTTGTTATTGGTCGAACAATATCCGGCTACCCATACCTTCCAGTCTCAGGTTACGTCCCCTGACAGCGATACGCTATGGACGACAGTCTCACAAAAATTATATACAAAAAAAATGGGGTTAAAAATAGAGATACCCCGGCGGGCCTGGTCGAATCCATTACAGGGAGCCGACTAGGTGCAAAAATTGCCACTAACCCAGCTAAGGTGAAAACCCGAAAGGGTGCCTTAGGCAAAATCAGGTAACCCCTCGGTGTGAAAACCCGCAAGGGCACTGTAGATCATGGAAAATCCACTTTTAAGACAAAAAAAAATATTTATATAAGAAGGAGAATAATGAAAAGGAGTAAAAGAGCACGTGGTGCTAATAAGGAGTGTGATCGCCAGAGGGGTTACCTCAAAAATAAAGGAAATTGATCGCGAATACCTGGTGAAAATAAGGATGCGGGATGGATGTAGATTCCTTCCTCCTCCTCCTATCGGCCGGCCGATGAAGGGGGTTTTCCTCTTGATTACCCTTAATCAAATAACAAACAATCAAAAGAAGAGGGGATCAGCCAAACGTGTGTAGTATCAATCCAAGAAAATAATATGATGATGAAAGAGGAGCATAAAGTGTGCACCTTTTGTTTATTTTTTAAAACCCCTAGAGAATTAGGGAAAGGGAGAAGATGCAAAGCAAAACTAATACAAGAGAAGACTATATGATGATCGATGATGAGATGATGAAGACAAACGTGAGAAAGAAAGCCCCTGCTGTTCCTGTAAACAGTAAAGGGGAAACCACTTTGATGCCTCGGTTGCGGCAGCAGGAGGAAGCAGAGAGCCTCTGTAAACTAGCTTCTGTAATCTTAATCGCCGGCACCCGTAACCTCGTGCGAGATCAACCAGGGCATCCTTTTATAGGGTTTCGATCAATGATAGCCACAGATTTGGGAAGATAAGATCAGGCAATGATCATCAATGGCAAGGACTCTAGTTCCCAGATCGATCAAGTGATTAACCAAGGCAGGGAACTCTCCAAGGAAGGTGTACCCAAACAGGACACGGAAAGGTGAGAGACGACCCTCAGAAGGGCGTCAATTAAAATTGACGACCTGCCCTAAGGCGTTAATTCAAAACACGAGTGGGACAAAGGCGTCAACTCCTGGATTCAATTTTAGTAATACAAACTTTCTTTTTCTGAAAATTGTGAGACGACGCCTGAAGCAAAGGCGTTAATTGAAAACACGCCCTAAGGAAGGACGTTAATTCTTGAATTTTAATCGTGGTGGGACTCGTAAAACGCCAGAAATTGACGCCCTTAACACCAGCCGTCCTTTCTTGGGAACACGCCCCAGATTAGGTCGCTATTTAAATCACGCCCCTCTTCAAGTCGTTAATTACAAAAATGCAAGAAACATCATAAAAACCCACACAAAAGAGAAAAACTTTATATTATAGAAATATTGAAGTTCACTTCGGGGTGTTAACATAGTGACATGAGATTTGATCAACATAGTATCAATTTTGGCGTGTCTACAGCTGCCCCGCCTTGGCGTCTGCTTTGCAAGGGAGTGAGACGGAATGAAAGTGAAAGTGTAATGAAGTGGAATGAAGTGGAGCGAACTGATAAGTAGATGCCAAGGTGTGATGTGACATGCTTCAGATACGAAGCATTAGAAGTCTTTCCGAGATTCTGAGTGAAACAACTCTAGGTGATTCCAAGAAAACATCAATTTGCTGGATAAAGGAGACTATACTAAAAATAAAATGTGCGCGTGGGCACAACAGGGAGGCACCATTGGAGAGCGGTTACCAGCCAATGTGGACGTGGTACAACCAAGGTGGATTTGCAGAAAAATAAAGGGAATTGAGATGAAGACCCAGCAAAGGGATATTTTTCGAAGAACTAGCCTGAGCGGCTTCAGAGAGAATAAAGTACTCAATTTGGAGTGGAATATCTCATGTCAACTCAATTGAGAGCGAGTGACCTTCATTATTGCCATAATATGAAGATTTTCAACACGAAGCTCAAAGTCCTACATGATGCATGCTGGGCTAAAAGAAAAAGATAAAACAAACTAAAAATAAAGAAAATAATCAAGGATAATATTGTTAAGCCATCTAGATTTGGTCAAGAATCCAGATCTCTGAGCTGACACTAAGCCGAAGCCCATTTGTCCGCGCATCAACTCAAAAAGTGGAACCATCGTCCCAAGCCTTTAACGACTTAACGGCCTATCCGTGTGATCAAGACTTTCCTGGAATTATCACCATTTTTGATGAAGGGGAACTCAAATTCCAGGTTCATCCGAACCACAAGGTCCTTGATATGCTATAATAGCGTAGATATCATATAGTAACAATGCTTACAAGATAGAAATACAAGAATGGGATGATGTTACTCTCATGAGTGATCCAAACGCCTCAAAACCTGCACTCCTCTACACTTGAAAATTCATTAGGCCTCTCAAATCATGAAGTGATCAGAAATAATCCTCAATTCAAAGCAAGACATGATCATAAGTGCTTAATCACAAATAACTCCAATTAAAAGATAGCACTTAAGTTCATCAAAATGCACAGACAAATAAATAACGACTGGGGGTAGGGGCGTCAAAATTATAAGAGACGACTGACATCAGGGCGTCAAAATATAAAAACACGTCTATCATCCAGGCGTTAATTCGTTTGGGAGCTCAAGAAGAAGATGACCCTTAGGGAGGCGTTAAATAAACAACGACTTTGGTCAAGTCGTCAATTCAACAATTGACGCCCTGAACAATGTCGTCAATTATCCGGAATTTCGAAAACCATGCTTCCGACTCTGAGTCAAAAGCTAACCCCAGTTCTAGTTCTAATCGTAATCGTAATCAACCCTGCAGCTTCGAACGGTCTCAAAACCCTCCAGACTTCTATAAAGGAAGAAACTCCCTTTGATTAATCAAATAACTCGTCCAACCTCTGTTTCTCTTCACAGGTACTGCTACGGTTCAAGTTCTTCCTGTAAATCAAAGATGGAGAGGGCAATTAAAAGATCCAAGATTTCTGCTCTCAGACTAACCGAGATCAACGGGCACATCAGCAGCCGGATTGCCATGAACCAGGTAGAGAATTGCCTTTCTATTTCTTCTTTCATATCCTCACCGTCCTTCTGTGTTGTATTCTCATCTTTTTCTCTGTGCTTTTCTTTCCTTCTTTTTTGTGTCTCCCACAGGATTATCCAAACATTCCAGGAGCCAGAAGGTTCACCAAGATCAAGTGGCTGCCTCTTCTTCTCTCCAAATTTTCTTCAGACATGAGGGTTTATTTAGCAAGATGGCATCTTTTAGGCTTAATCACCCATGCCAAACACTATGATCAAGTTCACCTTGATTGGGCTGCCATAGGAGCTCTAGTTGAAATATGGCACCCTTCCACTCATACATTTCTTTTCTCAACCTTCGAAGCCACAGTCCTATTAGAGGAACTAGAGATGATCTTGGGCTTAAAGAGGATGAAACCAGGAGACGAGGAGAAGATGGCCATCATGCCAAAGTAAATCTCTTCACATGAGTTATTAACAAGTTTAATTCCCAGCCCAAACTTAGTGAACCAAATCAAAGCTACCAAGGGAATCAATCTTCTAAAGCTTGCTTCTTGGGTGTACAAGAGATCCGACCAGGCCAAAGAAGATGATGAAGTGGAGCGAGTGGCAAAGGCTTTTGTAATGTGCTTGGCGGGAGCGATCTTATTCCCCTCCACGGAAGACTTCTTGGAAGAGTCCCAATTGAGTGCAATAGTGAGCCTATGGGAAGGAGATAGAGTGGGACCGGCGATATTAGCCTATCTATATAGCGGGCTTACCTCGGCGGCAATGGGGGGACCAATCTATGGGTGCATGCTAGCACTATCAAGTTGGGTAGATCTCCATTTCAAGTTCGATCCATGTGAGGAGGCCCAACAACCTTCTAGAATCTTCTCAAAAAGCCCACTCTCTTATATGACCGGCTCATTGGGGATAAGCAATAGAGTGGTGAACCGGATTCCTCAAGTCAAGAAAAGAGTGGAATGGAGAGAACATCTCAAAGTGATGCCAAAGAACTTCTTCACATGCGCCCCGGGATTACTCAAAGCTCAAGAACTCCGCGCACGATTCTCCCCCGGGACGGACCTTAGACTCATAGGTGCTTCAGAATTCGTACTATACAACTCATACCGATGCCTTCCTCAACTTGGGCTCCCACGGCGAATATTTGAGAACCCATGTCATCTCCCTCCTATCAAGGCAAGGGATATCGACAGCAAAGAAGATGGAGAAGAATGCACCACAATCCAAGCTCTGTGGAAAATCTGCAAGACTCATCAACCTGTGGAGAACTTGGAAGAAGACAGAGATCAGTGGAAATCATATGTAATAGCTTTAAGAAGTTTGAGGCCCAAAATGGCTCATTAGATCAATGTAATCTTTCTTCCTTACTAATGATAATGATGATATTCTAATTGAGCCTTTTGCAAAGTTTCTGATCAAATCTTCCAATAATCTGCGATTCTGTTGCAAAAAATGACTCAAAGAATGTCGTTAATTCCATAACTGACGCCTCAGCCAACGTCGCCTTCAATAATCCATCTCTCAAAATTGACGCCTTCACAGTTGGGCGTTAACTGACTAACGACTTAAAGCAGGACGTTAATTGATTCAAATTCCTAAAAGATATTCGTTGAAATTCCAAGAGTAACGCCTCCAGCATAGCCACGTTTCATGTAAATAACGCCTTTAGCCCAGACGTTAATCAAAACAGTAATCATTATTCCCATCGTATCAATCAATTCCCATTAAATGCCTCTGACGACGGTTATCATTCCCCATGCAAAAGAAATTAACGCCTCAAGTATCGTCGTCTCTTCTATAGGTAACGCCTACAAGCACAGTCGTCTTTTAACAAGAAACACCTTCCCCTTAGGCGTTAATTCTTTTTGACCGTTTAGTTTTACTTTCCCTCCTTTCTTCTTCTTCCTTCATCCAGATCCCTCTTTCTTTCTTCTCTCCCACTGCAACCCTAACCGAACCCCTCTTCCACTCCCTATCTCTCTCTCATACTCTCAAACCCTCTCGCCCCCTAGCCCTAAGCAATGGCCGGCGGTGGACAAAAAAGACAAAGGGTCTCGGCCCCGGAGGTTGTGGACTTGGGCGAAGATACCCATGCCGAGAAGGAAACCCCTCCCATGGCGGCCGAGGAGGAAACACCGGCGGAGCACGGCGTCGAGCACGACGATGACGACGAAGGAGCAAGAGATGAAGGTGAAGACAAGGGAGGAGAAGATGAAACTGAGGAAGGTGGAGACGACGATGAGGGAGGGGAAGAAATTGAAGAACGACCGGCGGCGGCGGCCCCTCATCCCGGCCAGCTCCGGCGGCCACGGCAACCAAGGCCTGAACACCGTGGTGAACCCAAGAGCCACAAGGTAGGCCCCAAGACCAATCCTTTCATTTTTTTTATTTTGTTTCCATTTTTTTTATTTTCCATAGCTCTCGGGAAGAAGAGAATCAGGGACTCAGAAAAAAGACGCCTCCATGGGTGTCGTGATTTAAGAATAAGATGCCCAACCCCGGGCCGTCAATTCATTTATTTCCTGAAAAATAATAAACCTCATGAAAACACGCCCTGGAGTATGTCGTCCATTTAAATTATCATTTTTTTTCATATCACGCTGTTAATTTCCATGTATTTTTTTCAATTATTTTTAAGCACGCTGTCCTTTATTTATTTTGAAACCCTGGAAAACAACGCCCCCTAGCGAGGCGTCAACTCAACAAAGAACGACCAAACCAGCAGTCGTCAATTCATTTTATCCCAGAAATTACTAAAAGTTCATTTTCAGAAGACGTCCCTCACAAGGGCGTTACCTAACCAAATGACGACCCTGGGACGGGTGTCAATTGAAAAATCTTTAGGAAATTAGAAATTAACCACAAAACCACGCCCCCCACAGGGGCGTCTCTTAAATAAACAACGACCTAGGGCAGGTCGTAAATTCAAAGCTCACTTAGAAACCACGCCCCGCTCAGGGGCGCCAATTAAACAAACCACGACCCAAGGGCCGTCGTTAATTAAATCAAACATCAACATCTCAAACCAAGGCAATTAAGTGAACTTCCTCAGGAATGATCAAAATAATTAAGCCAAATTTCTTTCTTTATGCATGCAGGGGTTGATGAGGACACGGATCTCCTGGGTCATGGTGCGGGCAGCATATTACGGCCTCCCCGAGTTCCAGAGAGCCAGGGTAGACGCTATGGGGTTCGGGGCCTTCCTTAGCATAGAGCCCATTAGGCCTGACTTAGCACTTATCCAGGTTTTGAGGGAGAGATGGGATAGGACTAGCCGGGCATTCCTGATGCCTTGGGGTCATATGGTTCCTACCCTAGAGGATGTGGCTAGGATTACTGGGTTGAGGGTAGATGGTGAGGCAGTGAGCGGGATCACCTTACCAGACTATATCGAGTTGGCCGAGAGACTGCTAGGGCTAGAGATGGTCTACGAGACACCTAGCGAGTGTAGGACTATCTTCCGCACTGATCTGACTACAGTGATGGGCTTGGGGGATGCTAGGCATAGGTCCGGGGAGTCCTTAGAGTAGTTTTCTCAGAGGTTGATCGATGGGGCTAGAGCAGCCTATTGCCAGGACCCAGCCGACAGGGAGAGGGCAGACCGAGACCTGAGGAGGTTCCTATTCTTACTGCTCGGGAGGCTATTGCTCGGCACGAAGGGCGACGTCATCAACTGTCGATTCCTAGGGATCCTCGAGGACTTAGAGGGAGTCGGCAGGTACGCCTGGGGAGCAGCGCTGCTGGCGCACCTGATAGCCGACTTGTCTACGGGGACATGTCGAGAGACGACCGTCAGTGGTTTCTCACCTTTTCTTCAGGTATGCACATCTTTTTTTTCTTTCTTTTCTTTTACTTTATGCATGTGAATGCCTCACTAATGGAAAGAAGGTGAGAAACCATCTGTACATGCCGATGGGACACGTCGACCCACGGCCTGGAGGTGAGGGGGCTTTCCCTCTAGCACGGCGCTGGCTGCCGGTGGTGTTTGGAGCCCCACTCGGCTACGAGCTGTGGGTACTACGTAGAGAGTTTCGAGACTTCCCTCCCTCGCTGGTATGCATGATGAATGTTATGCACCTTTTTGTTCTTATTTTTGTGCAAAATATTTTGATATGATGATGATGATGCGAATGTATGTTTGTGGATGCAGGTGCGATGGAGGCCCTATGAGGGGATGACCGACGAGGGCCAGCCGTGGGTCGTAGCGGGGCGACCTCGCTTTGAGCATGAGCTTTGGGTTCATTGCCTGAGCGAGATCGAGCCGCTACGGCTTAGGCTGGTGATGATGACCCTGGGCCTTCACCAGGAGTGGATAGAGGTAGGGGAGCTGCGAGGAATTGGAAAGAAGACACGCGGTCGCACGAAGGCGATCGACTGGAGAGTGCGGTTCGAGGACCAGTACGCCGACTGGCGGCGAGGCGGGACCCGAGTCACCTCCCAGGCGACCGACAGCTCCGAGTACCTCCGGCGCTACTGGGAGGTTTACGCCGGCCGACCCCATATGAGGGTCCTAGGGGTATGTATGAATGCACTTATTCTAAATTGAATGAAAATGCTTATGCATCTATCATGTGACTAATATGTAATGGATGCAGGATGCACGAGACATAGCAGCGATGGATGCCCAGTCCCACCTACACAGCCTGGAGGACCAGCTGTCCACCACATGGGCGGACCTTGAGACCCTGGTGAGTGTTAAATTTATGCAAATGAATTTTTTTTTTCATGAATTATTGATGATTAGCCACTGACAATCTCAATGAATGCAGCGAGCCCAGCAGGGAGCAGTAGGGAGAGATACAGGAGAGGCCTCCAGCTCGAGAGGGCCTAGTGCGGAGGCGACTGCACTAGCGGAGCAGCTGGCGGGCGCAGTGGCTCGGGCCGAGGCGGCAGAGCGCGACCTCGCCTCACGGGTAAGTTTCAAAAACTTAGACCTCATTCAATTATTTATTATTATGTGCTGATAAAAAGGTGTTTTGCAGACGGAGGAGCTTCGAGCCGCTCTTACTTGCATCGAGGAGGGCCAGTAGGCGATGGCCACATGGGTGAGTTTTACTTTTAACCATGCATTCATTTCATAAATTGCTGAATTATTACATTAAATGTGGAACTGATGACTTGTTTACCTGTTTGCAGACTACACAGTTACAGGCGGCTCATACCCGGGCTTCCCTAGCTGGTGCGGAGTTGGCGATCCGTGAGCAGCGGATCGCGGAGCTGGAGAGGGCTTTGAGGCGGCATGAGGAGCTGCCTCAGGACATAGCGGAGCTGCGGGTCGCTCTTGAGCTGGAGCGGAGAGAGCGTGCGCGAGAGCGCGAGGAGCACCTTGCGGACCGTGCCCGTCACCACGAGCTACAACAGTCAGAGCGTGCCCGGTACCAGGAGCAGGTGGCAGCGCGCGAGCGTGAGCTGCAGGGTACAGCTTCACTAGCTCCACCTTTGTGGCGGGCTCTTCCCTTCGAGAGAGGAGCGAGGCAGGGGGCCAGGTTCGGGTTCCAGCTTCTTCACGGGGGCCCATGCCCCCTCCACCAGCGCCTCCTCGGGACGGCGAGGACGAGGTAGAGAGTAGGAGAGAGGAGGGTGGAGGCGAGAGCTGAGAGACTGTTACTTGTACTCCTCCACCTTCACACCTGTACTCAGATATTCATGATGTATATATATATGAGATTGAAATTTTTTGTTACCTGAGCACTTGTGTAGTTGTGTACTTGTGGTTACTGAGCTCCTTCTTTTTTCTTCACGTTGTTCGCTTTTGCTTTACGTTTCCCTGTGCCTGCAGCTGTAGTCCACACTTGAATAAATAGGTTAATTCATCTGTTCGACTTGGCCCCTTGCTCAATAAGTAAGGGATGTTTTACTTGTGACCTTGATAACGGGTCAAGGGGCCAAGCCTTTAATCAAATAAGGCAAATGAAACAACCGATAAAGGGAGATGCAAGATGCAAGCAAACGCATGCAAACAATAATAAAGATGCCCATAAAAAAATGCAAGCACACTCATGAAGAATAAATCACCATTTTTTTCTTTTTTCTTTATATATATATTTTTTCTTTTATTTGCTGAAAAAGACGCCTTAGATTAAGTCATTATTTAAATAAAAGACGCCCAGGTGACGGCGTGATTTTGAAAAAGATTTTTGATTTTTGTTGAAAAGACGACCTGTCCAGGTGCGTTATTTTAAAAAAGATGACCTTTCCATTAGGCGTTAATTCTATTAAACGCGCCTTAAACAAAGGCGTTAATTTTTTTGTTATTTTCCAAATTGGGTTTGTCAAGGCTGCGAGGGCTCTGAGCCCTACCAGGCAACCATTTAGGATTCATTAATCTTTCTTGCATAATCAAAAGAGAGTCCACGTGCTAATGATTGAACTCATACACAAGATCTCGCGCGGTGCAATTTCCTAGGCCAGTCTCGACCGTCATGCTGGTTTATGACTTACCACCAAGAAGAGATGGAAGAAAATATAAGGAAGCCCATAAGGGATTCAGAGAAACCTGAGGCAAAACTACCTCCCCTACCCTATGCCTGTTGGGGTTCAGTCGTTGGCATAGGGAAATTTTGTTACCTTTTGCCTCTTTCATATTGCATGCATACGCCCAAGGTTTTCCTTGGGGACTTTACCCTCTTGACATGCTTTTCTTTTCACAATTTGACTTTCACTTTGAAGTTGATTTGCATTGATAAAAAAAAACTTAATTGTACTTGGGCTTTTTGCGGCATTTTTGTTCCCTTTTGGGCCCTGACTTCCACCTACTATGGCGGTGGGCAGGCTTGGCGAGTCTACCCCGAGACCTCCCTTCCTCCCTTATGGGCCGAAGAAGAAAAGAATGGGTATTGTCTTCACCTTTAGTCAGGTTTTGACCATCCATCGGACTTTGCACCGCTTGAGTTCAAGGATAAGCGTGTAGTGTGTGCAGGTGTTGACCCCATTTTAAGTTAACAAGACTGATGAATGAATACTGAATTTTGACCTTTCAGACCTTGCGTCCTCGCAACCATGGCAACCATTTCGAAAAATTTTCAATATATATTTTTTTTTGGATTTTTGAAATTTTATTATATATTTTTTTGGATTTTGAAGATTTCTATTGTTTTGGATTTTAAATTAGGAGTAGTATTTCTTAAGGTACAGACCATTCCAAGGGTGAGTTAGTTCTTCTCCTTCAGCATTAATCAGTTTATAAGCATTGCCAAGATAAACATCTTTTATAACAAATGGTCTTTCCCAGTTTGGTTGAAGTTTTGAACGGGGCCCACCAGGTTTTACAAAAATTCTCTTAATTACCATCTCACCGATTTTGAATTTTCTCTCAATTACTTTCTTTTGATAAAAAAGTGAAAGCCTGTTTTGATAAACGCGCGCATGCTCAGCGGCGACCAGACGCGTCTCATCTAGGAGTTCCAACTGGGCAAGGAGTGAATCACGACGCTCATCAATAGAGCATTCCTTGTCCAATTGTACTCGCAAAGATGGAATAAGAATCTCATAAGGGACTACCGCTTCCATTCCATAAGTAAGGGCGAAAGGGGTTTGCCCTGTGGGGGTACGAATGGAAGTGCGATAGGCCCAGAGAGCTTCAACTAACTTGTCTGGCCAGTCCGAGAATTTATTAGCCCCACACGTCTTTCTAACAATTTTGATCAAGGTTTTATTAGTTGCCTCTGCTTGGCCATTACCCTGTGGATAATAGGGAGAAGAATGATGCAATGCAATGTTATACCTGTTGCAGAGATCCTTGAGCTCTTGAGAGATAAATTGAGGTCCATTGTCGGTGATGATGGTACTTGGTATGCCGAATCTGGCGATGATATTCTTCATTATGAATTTGCAGATGGTTGATGCTTTGATCTCCACGAATGCTTCCGCTTCCACCCACTTGGTGAAGTACTCCGTTGCCGTGAGGATGAATGATTTTTGCTTCGTGACGAGGTTTGAGTCACCAAGAGGTCCAATGATATCGAAAGCCCACATGGAGAAAGGCCATGGGGAGGACATATGATGGAGTGAAGAAGCAGGAGAATGAATCTTGTCGGCGTGCAGTTGGCACTTAACACACCTTCGAACATATATGGAACAATCCTCTTCTAGAGTTGGCCAATAGAAGCCTAGCCTAAGGATCTTCTTAGCTAGCATCTGGTTATTCACATGACCACCACACACTCCTGAATGCGCCTCTTCCACGACCTTCCAAGATTCATCATCGTCGAGGCATCTTAATAGAACACCCGTGAGCCCTCTTCTATAGAGCACACCTCCAACCAAAACATACCGTTGAGCCACTCTTCTGATTGCTTTCCTTTCTTCCACAGTGGCTTCTTCAGGATAGGACTGATCATTGCAATATCTGGCAATTTCATAATACCAAGGTTTCTCTTCATCAGCCAATTCTTCTTCCCAATCTAACAACATGACCTCTTTGCCTTTAAGGGCTTCACTCCGCCTGACCTTCTCGAGCACCTTGTCCCTAATGTCGAGGAATGCACGATCCTTAATAGCTGGAGTGTCACGCTGATGAATGAGAGGAACGTGAAAATCTTGTTGGGGAGGAAAGACTAAGGCAGAAGCCAAAGAAGCAAGAGCGTCAGCTAAGATGTTCTAGCTTCGAGGGACATGGACGAAGATCAACTTGGTGAAGAGTTTGGCATAAGCTGAAGCAAGTTCCTGGTAGGGCTTGAGTTTAGGATTGATAGTGCGGCACTTGACAAGCACCTGGCGTAGAATGAGTTGACTGTCACCCACGATTCGTAATTGGGTAACACCATATTTATGAGCGGTTTGAAGACCGGCCAAAAGGGCCTCATACTCAGCTATATTCTTTGTGACAGGGAAAGTGAGCTGAGCAGCAAATGGGATGGTGACCCCTTCTGGTGTTAAAAGAACCATGCCGATCCCTCTTCCTTGAGAATTTAGAGCTCCATCAAAATGTAACGCCCACATAGGATCGTGGGGTTGATTAATGGACATTAGTTCTTCATCTGGAAACTCTGAATTGACAGGATCAAATCGAGGGAGAGGGTGGTGAGCAAGATGTTCGGCGATGGCGTAACCTTTGATTGCTTTCTGTTGAATGTAAGTGATGTCAAATTGAGAAAGAAAACTTTTCCAGCGTGCCAATCGATCGGTAAGGACAGATTTTTCAAGAAGAAATTTAATCGGATTCATGCGAGCAATGAGGTGAACCTCGTGAGCTAAGAAATAATGTTTTAACTTCTGAACTACCCAGACTAAAGCAGCACAAGTCTTCTCCATGGCTGAGTACCTCTGCTCACAAGGATTGAGAAGTTTAGACAAGTAGTATGCTTCCCTCTCCTTCCCTTCTTCATCCACTTGAGCTAGGACAGCACCTACAGAGTCATCCAGGACAGAAACATAGAGGATAAGTGGTTTGCCCGGAACCGGCGGCCTCAGGACAGGAGGATTGGCCAGATAATTCTTCAATCCGTCAAAAGCTACCTGACACTTGTCATCCCAATTAAACTTGACCCCCGGCTTAGTAAGCTCATAAAATGGCCTACATCTTTGTGAATGCTGGGAGACAAAGCGACGGATAAATTGCAACCTCCCGATTAATCCTCGAACTTCCTTCAAATTCTTGGGAGAAGGCATATCTCTGATGGCCTTTGCCTTATTGGGATCAACTTCAATTCCTCTTTTGCTGACAATAAATCCAAGCAACTTCCCTGATGAAACACCAAATACACACTTTTGGGGTTCATTTTCAACTGATATTCTCGTGATCTTTGCAAGACCTTAGCTAGAACCCCAGGATGCTCAATCCTTGTTCTTGATTTTACTACCAGATCATCCACATACACCTCAATATAAATATGGATCATATCATGAAAAATTGCCATCATAGCCTTCTGATAGGTGGCTCCAGCATTCTTGAGTCCAAAAGGCATGACCACATAGCAGTATGTACCCCATGGTGTAGTGAACGATGTTTTCTCTTGATCTTCTTCAGCCAGGCGAATCTGATTATAACCCGAAAAGCCATCCATAAAGGAGAGAGTCTCAAATCCTGGCGTATTATCAATCAAAACATCAATATGAGGGAGGGGGAAGTCATCTTTAGGACACGCACGGTTGAGGTCCTGAAAGTCTATACAAATCCGAACCTTTCCATCTTTCTTCATGACTGGGACGATGTTAGCCACCCAGTTCGGATAGAGGACAACTCTAACAAATCTAGCCTTATGAAGCTTGTCGACCTCTTCTTTCATCTTTAAAGCCATGTTAGGGTGGAAACGCCTCAACCGTTGCTTGACCGGGACAGACCCTGGCTTAAGTGTAAGGCGATGTTCAACGAGCGCAGGGTCTAATCCAGGCATATCTTCATAACTCCACGCGAACGTGTCCTTGTATTCTTGAAGTACCAAAATAAGCGCCTCCTCTTCGGAAGGCGGCAAATTCTTGCTGATGAGGACAATCCTAGGGTCTTCCTCCGTACCCAAATTTATTTCTTTGGTAGGTTCCTCTACTGAGGCTGATGGTTCATCAAATCTTCTCATGCCACTGGCAAAGGCATTAGCCTCGTCCCCATATTCTTCATAACTTTCATCCCCCTAATAGGGTCTTCATCATTCATAATCTCATAGACACCCAAACCCTCATAAGAAACATCAGTATCCTCGTATTCCAACTCTGGCAGGATAATCGGATTCTCTAGAAATTCGGGAAGGGCTGAACAAGCCTGGCATCTTCTAGCCAATTCTAACAAGAACATACGGGGAATCTGCTTACCCCTGGATTTCTTATATAACGCTACCCCATGAACTTTATTATTGGAGGAGGAAGAGCAACTAGCTTGATTGAAGGAAGGAGGTGAAAAAGTGGATACAGGAGGTGATACAGAAGGAGACCCCTCACCAGAGGGGGAGAAAAGATTTACCAATGAATCATGGAAGAGTGGCCCCTGGGTCGGGACACACTCAGAGAGAAGATAAGAGGTCTCTTCAACAGAGATAGAGGATGAAAAAGTTAAAATTTTGGCATTTTTTTTCATTTTTATCTTTATTTTCATTTTAATTTTCCTTTTCTAGAAGAAAGCAATGTGAAGGGAGAATAGCAGGAGGAGTGGAGATTGAAAGTTTGGAGAAAGATTGAATCAGAGATGACCCGCGCGGGGGTGTGATGGAGAGTTCGGAGAATTGCTCGAGGAGCAAGGGAGGAATCAGGAGAGAAACTTGTGATGAATTTGGGGAAAAGCTGATCATGACCGGAGGCGGTCTCGGCACGTGAGAAAATAATTGAGAATGTAGAGAAGCAAGAAGAGACGGATGCATAGAAGTGAGAGAGAAAAGGCCGGCCCACAGCCAGTCTATTGTAAATCCTTCTTCATATGGTACATCAGGCTCTCCAGTGTCTGTATAATCACTCAGCAGCTGCCTCTTTTCTGTTATCACAACAGGCTTTTCACTCAGGTCGTGGATCAGTGGCGGCCATCCCGGATCTGTCGACATGAAGAGACGGCTTAAGGCAATAGTTATGTCATTCATATCAAACCATCTATACCAGTCACACTCTGGATCATCCATTTTCCTTCTCTTATCAGGCCTTAGAGATTCCAGGGCCTTGTATGTGACCAGTGGAGCAATATGTCGAGCAAACTGTCTAGCATGAACATCTTGACAGTCTAACATGGAAGTGATTATTGTAGTCTGCTCATTATTTTGGACGCCACCTTTAATAAAATGTGTCTGTAATGTCCATGTAAGCGGTTGGCGATCCGTCTTCAGAGTGGATGTCATGACTGCCCATGGTTCATTTTCATTCTTGCTTGGTCCTTTATAGCCTAGGCCGCCCCGTGCAATCAATCTTTGTGGCTTGACAGGCTTAGTTCTGCCCTGACAATTGACACCCAGGCCTTTGCCAACCTGGTACCCCATTCTCATCAGAATATTCCAAAACGGGGTATTCATTGTGTTATTCTTCTTCTTCCCCTTGGAAGTTAGGGGTGTCATGGCAACTGTTGTAACTATCTCAGGTGGCATCGGCCTTGGGTGAGGGATGTCTAATACTGATAGCAACGGCTTGTTGGAAGGCCAGATGGAAGGAACTGATGAAGCCAAGTGTATATCTTCCTCTAGCAGAATTGGCATACTGGTAACTTTGATGATGCGGCCCTTGTGTGGAAACTTGAGGCACTGAT
Source organism: Amorphophallus konjac (assembly GCA_022559845.1). Lineage (NCBI taxonomy): Eukaryota > Viridiplantae > Streptophyta > Magnoliopsida > Alismatales > Araceae > Amorphophallus > Amorphophallus konjac. The sequence goes on along the minus strand of CM040126.1, from coordinate 157,158,079 downwards.
GATTTGTGGAGGGCACTGCGTCGAGCTGTTGAATATAGGGGCGGCCCAGAATGCCATTAAATGTTGGATCCATATCCAAAATGTGGAAATCGACCGTGATTGTGGCTGGACCCAAACTGACTTTTAATGTGATCATGCCTAGAGGAGGCTTTTTGTTATTGTCATATGCTGTGACTGTTATGGTAGACGGCCGAATTAGGTTTTCGGGAATGTCGCACATCTTCAAAGTGCTTGGTGGCAAAACATTGATAGATGCCCCAGTGTCCACCAGACATTGTTTCACCGCCACCTTGTTAATATCCACCGTAATACATAGAGCATATTTCCTTGCTGAGAGTGGTGCCAGTTCATGCTCATGAAAAGTAATCGCCGGCTGACTGCTAGCGGGCGTTAATACTGTGGTTATCTGCTCGACAGGGATGTCTTCATTGACCATGACCTTCTGCAAATATTCCTTCAGAGCTAATTGGTGAGTGACTGACCTCTTAATCAATTCCAGAATGGAAATTCTTGCTGGAGTTCGGTCAAGATGCTTTAACAAATCATACTGAGTACCCGGCACGGACTCTTGCTCATGTTCTTGTTCATTAGGCCCCTGCACGGGCTCTTGCTCTCTCTGGGGAAAGATGCGCTGGAACATCCGTCCACTGCGGAGCGGTGCCACGTTTTGTCGTGCCTCTGTTGGGGCAAGTAAGGGAGGATTGGAAGAAGAGGAGGGTGTATTGGCGTTAAAAAGCGGTGGAGAGGTGTTTAAAGAAGGCGACCCCGTAGGGGGTGTTGGTGAGGAGTTCAATGAAGAAGCCCCCGCAGGAGGCGTAGGAGTAAGAAGGGGTGCCCGAGTGTGGGAAGAGTTAGTGGGCGGAATGAGGAGAGATCTGGGTATAAAAGATGGGGAAACTGATGGTGGAGGGATCCTTGCCGGTGGGGGAGTAGTGGTGGTGGATGTGACAGGTGTTGGTGGTGAGCGGATAAGGAGTGGTCTAGACGGCAAATGTGAAGGGTTAGTAGTGAATGGCGAAGTTTGCTGCATGGTAGGCTGCATAGGCGGTAGGTGGGTAAGGAGAGGTTGGGTTGGCAAGGATGGAGAATTGGTGGGAGCAAGTGGATTAGCGGGGCGCAAAAGGGAACGGCTTAATTGGGGAGTAGAAGAAGATGGAAGGGTGCGCTAGAGGCGCGGAGGTTGATTTGAATTATGATTAAATGCCCCGACAGAGGCGTTTTCTTCATGCCATCCCTGCCCTCTCTCCACCTCGTGGAGGGACGTGACAGGGTTTACATGCTGATTTGCAGGATGCCCCGGCAGTGGGTTGTGGACGATTCCCATATCTTGCTGAGGTGCCGGAGCTTGCTGTTGTACTTGTGGAGCTGGTTGCTGCGGCTGCTGAGCCTGCTGCTGCCGAGGAGGCCTTCTTTCTTTCATAGTGGCGATAAACTGTCTCATCTCATCCCAATTAATGCCACCCTGGTCATTTAAATCATAAATGTAGTCCTTGAAGTGGAAGCAACGATCAATGTTATGACCAGGGGAGCGGTGGAAGACACAGTAGCGGGACGTGTCAACATTGGCGGGCCACGCTGTCCTTTCCTTTGGTAGCATGAGCAAGTTGGCGGCCATTAAGGCATTGAAAATATCCGGGAGACTTTCTGGCAGTGGAGGATAGTGGGCCCTTTTGGGGCCTAGTGGTCTCCTTTGTTGCTGTTGTTGGCCATAGTTGGCGGGTGGCGGCACTTGGTGGTATTGTTGCGGAGCTGGAGGGTCAGTGCGGGGCGCTTGGTTTTGTGGCAGTGCAAAGGAAGGTTGAGGTGCGAATTGGTGTTGTGGTGGCGAGTTGAAGAGAGTGCTTTGTTGTGGAGGTGGTGGAGGTCATGGGTTAGATAGGTGATGGGGCGTGGGGTTGCCGACCGCGCCAACCTGCTCATTTGCTATTGTGCCCTCAGTTGTGGGCCCACTGCTGTTGACATTTGTATTCTTTTTAACCAACCTTGGTTTTGGCTCAAACATGCCCATGATGGGCGAATCTTTCATTTGGGTCTGAATATAACGAGCTCTTTCATAGAGCTCCTCCATGGTGGTCAATATGTTCATGGCCAGTATATGCCGGAACTGAGGGGTTGCATTGGATATAATCATCTTAACCTGTTCCGGTTCTGATAAGGTATCTTTCAACTTCTCGGCCATTGACCGCCATCTATCAGCAAATATGATGAAGTCCTCCAAGGGCTTCATTTTCTCTGCAACCAAGTCTGTAACAGATAAAGATGGTCCGACCCGGTCCCTATACTTCTGCAAGAATTTCTTCTGAACCACATCGAAATCACTAGCATCTGTCGGATCCAAGGAGTAAAACCATTCGAGGGCTGGCCCTTCTAGAGATCTTCTAAACAAATAAGCCAATGAAGCCTTGTTGCCTTGCCAGAAAGAAGTCTCATACATAAAATCCTTCAGATGGATAAAAGGATTGCCAGTTCCATTATATCGCCGAAAGTTCGGCATCTCAGAAGGTGGTAAGTGAAAAACTGGCAATGTAGGCAGAGAGATTTCTGGGGCATTCTTGGCAGCAGTAACCTTGTTGAGTTTTTCTTCCATGCTAGCCAATTTCTGAAGGAGTAGAGCATTAGTATCTGACTCGACTGGGGCCGAATTTTGAATGAAGGAATTTGGTATAGGCGTCCGTAGAATTTGGGGAGGTTGGAGAAACTGAGGCCTAACCGCTGAGTAACTTGCCTGTTGGGCCGGCATGGCCGCACCAGGCGTTGGTGGACAAGAGGGGGGTTTGTGCAGAACCTCCTGGTCATTGGTGATGTGATGGCCACTCTCGGCCGGAGGGGGATTGGAGGATGAAGAGGGAATGGACTTCCCTTTCAAAGCGGCATGAACTGCCTGCCATTGGGAATCGTCCAATTGAAATAATGCATGAATTAAATCATTGACGTTGAAAGAAGGGGAGGTGTTCCCCGATGTGTTGGAGGGTAAAGCCTGAGAGGAGGGCACAACCTCTTGAGTAGTGGTATCAACCACATGAACTTGAGGATAATGAGAATGAGGAGGAGGGTAAGTCCCCTCATGATAGATGGAATCTTGGAGGGGTGCCTCATAAGATTGATCAAAAACATTTTCTTCCACGTCATCATAAGAGTATCCATAACTTGCCATGTTGATGATCTTACCTGAACGGAGTTGCATGCTTAAGAAGAGAGAAAGCTTTATGAAGGAATTATCACACAATCAATCACTCAATCAAAAGAAGCTTAAGCAAATCAACCCAACCAAGTTTATGCAATCAAGTTGAGATGAACGCAAGATTTTAGTGTTCTGTTTGAGATTAAAGTGGATTAAATTGCAGAATAATTCACTCTTCTTTGCAAAGTGAAAGCTAGTTCTGATCCAAGTGTAGTCTCCGGGTTAACTAGGTTCTTTCTCTCTCCTCACCAACGATAGATTCTCTAAACTCCGGGTACTTCAAGGGTACAACCAGCCCAGCGTCCGTGAAAGAATCCACGGGTGCGGGGACTTACGGAGGTCTTGGAAAAGGGATTTCCGGTCCAAAGAGACGGAATGCTCAATGGAGGGTTGTCCCGATTCCAAGAGAGGTGCGTGGAAGCCTAGTGTAGAGAGAGGAGGTCTCTCAACCAAATGCCACAAAATGTAGTATAAGATAAGCAGATCACACCAATATAATCAAATAATCAAGGTAAGTATCAATCCATCATGAACAAACACAGGAAGCAGGGCTCTGTAAACACATAGGAAAGAGATGACTCTGAAGCAGTCGCTACCAATAGAAGAGACGACAGGGTGGCTGTCGTGAATCTCACAGACAGTGAAAAGACGCGCCTTGATATGAGGCGCTAAACGTAAGACGGACACCTCTGACAGTGGGCGTCAAATATGAATGGTGCACACGGTCGAATAAAAACACGCCTTTATGTAAGACGCTAATCAATAAAAGGACACCCGGAGAGAAGGGCGCGAATTCACAGATAGAGTAAAAAATCAAGAGACGTGATGAAAGACGCCTTAGCAGAAGGCGTTAAACAGAAAAAGGACGCCCTGGATGAAGGCGTTAGTTCAAACAGCACCTTTATAGAAGGCGTTAATTTAGGAAAATCACTGGACTGGCTGATCCTGAAGTGTGCAGTGTGCACAGTGGAGGGTGCCCGTAGGGCACAAAGGGGAGGGGTACCGTGGGTACCAAAGGGAAAGGGCACACGTGGGTGCCAAAAGGGAAAGGGCACACGTGGGTGCCAATGGGAAAGGGCACGCGTGGGTGCCAATAGGAAAGGGGTAATCAACAGAAAAATAGTGGAAGTCCCACCGTGATCGCCAATTTGTAGATCATGGAAAATCCACTTTTAAGACAAAAAAAATATTTATATAAGAAGGAGAATAATGAAAAGGAGTAAAGAAGCACGTGGTGCTAATAAGGAGTGTGATCGCCAGAGGGGTTACCTCAAAAATGAAGGAAATTGATCGCGAATACCTGGTGAAAATAAGGATGCGGGATGGATGTAGATTCCTTCCTCCTCCTCCTATCGGCCGGCCGATGAAGGGGGTTTTCCTCTTGATTACCCTTAATCAAAGAACAAACAATCAAAAGAAGAGGGGATCAGCCAAACGTGTGTAGTATCAATCCAAGAAAATAATATGATGATGAAAGAGGAGCATAAAGTGTGCACCTTTTGTTTATTTTTTAAAACCCCTAAAGAATTAGGGAAAGGGAGAAGATGCAAAGCAAAACTAATGCAAGAGAAGACTATATGATGATCGATGATGAGATGATGAAGACAAACGTGAGAAAGAAAGCCCCTGCTGTTCCTATAAACAGTAAAGGGGAAACCACTTTGATGCCTCGATTGCGGCAGCAAGAGGAAGCAGAGAGCCTCTGTAAACTAGCTTTTGTAATCTCAATCGTCGGCACCCGTAACCTCGTGCGAGATCAACCAGGGCATCCTTTTATAGGGTTTCGATCGATGATAGCCACAGATTTGGGAAGATAAGATCAGGCAATGATTATCAATGGCAAGGACTCTAGTTCCCAGATCGAGCAAGTGATTAACCAAGGCAGGGAACTCTCCAAGGAAGGTGTACCCAAACAGGACACGGAAAGGTGAGAGACGACCCTCAGAAGGGCGTCAATTAAAATTGACGACCTGCCCTAAGGCGTTAATTCAAAACACGACTGGGACAAAGGCGTCAACTCCTGGATTCAATTTTAGTAATAAAAACTTTCTTTTTCTGAAAATTGTGAGACGACGCCTGAAGCAAAGGCGTTAATTGAAAACACGCCCTAAGGAAGGACGTTAATTCTTACTTTTTAATCATGGTGGGACTCGTAAAACGCCAAAAATTGAAGCCCTTAACACCAGTCGTCCTTTCTTGGGAACACGCCCCAGATTAGGTCGCTATTTAAATCACGCCCCTCTTCAAGTCATTAATTACAAAAATGCAAGAAACATCATAAAAACCCACACAAAAGAGAAAAACTTTATATTATAGAAATATTGAAGTTCACTTCGGGGCGTTAACATAGTGACATGAGATTTGATCAACATAGTATCAATTTTGGCGTGTCTATAGGCGCACCAAAAAAAGATATAGGGGGACAGCTCTGGTGAAAACCCACAAGGGCGGTAGGGCTAGTAAAGAGAAAGAAAAAACATCTCTCTCCATCTCTACTCTTCACTTACAAAGTCGTCGGCTATGACACGCTCCGATGGCAAGCTCAATATCACCCCACGACAATGATGGCCACTACACCCCCGAGGGTCGGTCATCGCCAACCTCCAGTCCCAATCTTCGGCTACAACGCCTTCACAGGCCAGCCGCCAGCCTTCAACTCCAGTCTTCGGCTACAACGCCTTCGCAGGCCAGCCGCCAACCTCCAGTCCCAGTCTTCGGCTACAACGCCTTCACAGGCCAGCCTCCAGCCTCCAGTCCCAGTACCCCGACTATAATGCCTTCACAGGCCAGCCGCCAATTTCTAATCCCAGTCACCGGCTGTAACGCCCTTATGGACCAGCCGCCAGCTCCCAGCTCCAGTTTCGGCCACGATCCCTCCACAGGTGGGCTAACTAGTCCCAATCCCGATCACGGCCCTCGGCTGTGGTGCCCTTTGAGGCCATTTGGCCAGCTCAGTCCCAGTTTCTCAAGCCCAGAAGAGCTACATTACCAGCTAACGCCATACAAACGACCAACACTCAGGCGTCAACCTACAACTGATACATCCCAGAATCAGTTCCCGACCTTAACCAAGTAGGTCACCACGCCTCGATGGGCCTACTCCAACCCAACGCTAGGGGTTTTCCCACACTTCCCAGCAACCAGCACTCAGTTCCCAGTACTCAAAATCCAATCACACCACTCTCCACACCCAATTTTTTATCCCAGCTCTAGTTTCGGGTAAAACCCAGTCCGCTGCCCCTTACGCTGGTACGTGTTAAAACAATCAAGCACGACCGACAGTAAGTGGTAGCCACCCCTTGTACTCAACCCTATTCCATGGACTAGGGGGGGAGAACAACTCAACAAACAACAAAGTTAAAATCTGGAGTTTGTCATTGATACTCTATAAAAGGGAGCCCAAGACATGCCCTTGGGGTAACAAAAAGACATACAGTCCAGATAACAAAAAGGGGGAAGGAAAGCGATACAATCACGGCCTAGCCTCGCTCCCCTCCAGCTCCGCCAAGCGGGACTCCGTAGCCGCCAACTCTGCCTCCAAGGTCGACGCAAGCTGAACGCTGGCCTTGGCATCGGCTTTGGCAATTCGCCACTCAATCCCAGCAAGCTCTACGGCTTGCCACTGCTCCTCTAAGGCCTTCTGCAGAGCCTTAGCTCTGCTGGTCGCCTCGCTCAGCTGCCTGGCACGGTCCTAAGCAAGAGACACGGCTACGTCGGCAAGCCTCCTCTGCTCGATCGCAGCTAACACAAGCTGAACAAACTGCTCCTGTATCTCACGAATGGCCGCCAGTCACTGTGCCCGCTGCTCCTGAGCATCTAGAAGCTGCAGGTACTCCGCCCAGATGCTGGCCAAGCCAGACATCCAGAGCCCACGAGGGAATCCAAAGCCATGCTAGCCACGTGTGCACTCCCTCAGCCACTGTCGAAGCTCCTCTAGAGAAGGCAGGGGATCCCCCCTACATAGCCTCGGGCTCGCTGGAGCAAGGCCGCACCTACGCTGGCGTCCAACAGCGGCTCCGGTGGTGAAACAGATGTAGGCCACTCGATCCCCAGCTCGAGAGAGGAGTGACCCGTCTCAGCCAGCACACCGGAAGGGCCTGCACAACCCCGTCGAACGCAAAATGGGTCAGTAATGTTCAGGGCTTCCCAATGACAAGACAAGGTGAAACACCTGAGAAAGGTCCTGACTCTCACCTGGTGTGGCTACTACCGCACCTGCAACTTCCCCGCTCGGGGTCGATGAGGGCAACCTCTCCTCCGCCCCGGAAGTGTCCCCTGCTGGAGTCGGAGAGGGTAGGTCCTCCCCTGCAACCCGGTCCTCCCCAACGGCCATTGAGGTGACAGAGGGCTCCCCTCGACCCTCCTCGACCGGTGCCAGCGCGTGCTCCTCCTCAGACTCCAGTCCTGGACACAACACAAAAATATCAATACTTTGCCATAAACTCTGTATCAAACCTGATACGGATACAAAGAGAAGCCGCATATACCTCCCAACGCCACCTCCATCTCGGCGTCCTCGACAGAAGAAGCCTCAGAGGAAGAAGAGCTCGAGCCTGAGCTCTCGTCAGTCTCCATTGTGGCGCTGCCACCCCCTGAAGAACCAGACAAGCTCTCTGATGAACCCCCGGCCATGGGCAAATCAGGGGCACCTACACGTTGGGAAACCATATTAGGCTACTATCAAGTCCAGCCTCACATAAAGATAGCTCCCTCGTCGAATGTGTCAGAGAAGAAGCTCACCAGTCGGGGCATCCCCTTCAGAAATCCCCTAAATGTCAACAAACTCTTCGTCGCCCTCAGCAGTAGTTGCGATGGGAAGCTCGTCTCCTGATAGCCAATCCGCATCCTGAGGGAGCTCTCCTTCCTCCAGAGGGGAAGAGGTACCTGCAATCCATCCCAGTCAAAGCTCAGCACGGGTGGGAAAGTCAAATAATCCACCCTAAAGCGATCAAGTGCTCATCTATGTACCTGATGGTCCCACATTGGAGGACTCCACTAGCCCCACCGTACAGGCCGACACCACGGTCGACAAAGGTTGGAGAGGCACCTTAGGCAGCAACGGTGGTGGCCTACTCAACGTGTCCTCAACGGTGACTGGGGGCATGGAAGTCATCGGTCCGGGCTCATCTCCAAAAGATGGCAGGGCCATTGACGGGCCGGCATCCGCCAATTCTCGGATCATCTCCAGAGTAGCCGCCGCGTCCTTTCCTACCAAACCAGCAACATAAATCAAGTCAATAATTCTGGCTTGCTAAAAGAGTCCAACAACAATGGGAAGATCCCCTCAACGACAATTGGACACTTACCCAGACAACTACTAGCCACCGTGGGTGCTGGCTCTTTCGCCTGCTCAGGGGCTCCGCTCGATATCTCAGCAGGGGCCTTGGACCCTGACACCTCTGCCTCCCCTACACAATCCAGATGGTTATGTCAGTAACCGAAAGCAAGTGAATCGCATCTCACACTTAGCATCAGAAGCCCTTACTCGAAGGAGCTCCGCCAGTAGCCTCCCACAACTCAAAGTCGGGGAAGGTCCCAGCATGGGGTGCACGCTCGTCTGTCAGACGAAGGAGCCCCTCCATGTCTATCTCGAACTCGTCCCCTTCCTCAGGTGGAGGAGCCACCTCCCGAGGGGGCGAGAAAGTGGCCTCCACTCTAGTCTCCGGCGGGGCTACAAAACACAAGTCCAGTAAAACAAGATTAGCCGTCTATCATGGCTAAACCTAGCAGGAGCAAAGAAGGCGAAGCGACACTTACTCAAGGCCATCCCCGCCTCAGCCTACTCACCGATCTCGAGTCCCCCAGGGGACTCACCAGCCTCAGTCGCTGCATCCTCCACACGAGGGCGTTTTCTCCGAGGCCGCAGACCTCCGTCTCCATTCCCTGAGGATGTTCCCGTGGAGGGCTGGTCCCCCTCTACCGCAGAACCTGTTGACAAACACTACAATATACAACACCTCAGTTCTGTATCTAAGAATTACATAATGAAAGAGAGAGAGCCGGCTAAAGAAGGAAAGCCTAACCTGAAGCCCCAAAGGGGGTCAATGGTAAAGGCACCAGCTGCTCCATCCCTAACGCCAGGGCTCGGGCCGCCATCATGACGGCCTCCCGAATGTCCCGTGGAGTGCGTGCGTGATGTGCATAAAACTCGTCATTTAAAAGCTGTGCCACAATTTCAAAAATAACCGGACTCACTCACTAAAAAGATATAAAATCTAAGTCGAGTGGTGAGTACGGGTCGATCCCACAGGGAGGAAATATTTCTTTTAAACAAGTTGGAAAAATTCTTATGTTTTGAAAATCAAGTTTTTGAGTGAGTTAAAGCTAATGGAAAATAAATTACATGAACTTAAGACTAGAAATAAATCAAACTAAAGAATATGAGAGGGTTAAGAATAGAGTTTGGAAGGAGATGGAAAGAGAAAATAAAGAACAATTGCACAAACTCAATTTTTATTGCTAATGAAGAGTACAACATATATGAAAACTAAAAATACAACTTGAATAATGCTAAGGGAAGAAAGGAAGAAAGGAGCAAAGCTGAAGAAGAATAGCGCCGCCATCTCCATGCCGAGACTTGGAAGAAGATCGTCCCGCCTTAGGATTAGACACCGCCTTTAGAGCATCGAAGGAAAAGAATCTCCGCCTTGGGATGTTTGTATGAAAATAGAGGAGGCGGAGAGATAGAAGATGAAGAAGAGAGTTTGAAAATAGTGAAACAGAAATAATGAAAATAAGTCGAGATTAGAAATGAAATAACTTTAAAAGCGGACAGAATTAGAGGAAGTGGTAAAAATAAAAGTTGAAGATCAGAGGAATATGAAGTCAGTTTGTGAAGAGTGCAGAGGGAGAAGAAGACCAAAAGATGGTGAAAACTAGGGAAGAATAAAAGTGGTCTGCACGGATGAACAGTAACAGTGCATAAAAACTAAACTAAGAAGAATTAAAAATAACATAAAAACGTGATAGAATTAGAGGAAGTGGTATAAGAACAAAATCTATATATACATGAGAGAAAGAATGTTTATGAAGAACTCAGATAGAAAATAAGAGCAGAAGGGCTTCAAAACGGAGGAATAATAGAGGCTAACACCTCGGATGAACAGTAAAATCTCAGGACAACAAGTTGAATAACTAGAAATAACTTTCAAAGCAGAAAGAATTAGAAGATGATAAAGAAGAAGAAGTTGTAGAACACTTAAAACCAAAGAACGTGTATGAAGACATCAAGAGGAGAAAATGACTAGAAGTGGGAGAAATAAAGGGAAGAACAAAGAGAAATACTGGTTCACAGATGAACAGGATAGCACAGTGAAAAATACAAAATAACTTAACAACTAGATGGAATTAGAAGATGATACAGACGATGGAGTTTCAGAGCATTTAAAAATGAAGAACTTACATGAAGAGTGCAAGAGTAGAAAACAAACCGAAGGGGGAGAAATCGGCGACCTAAGGTTGGGAGAGAAATTGCCAAAAGAAGAACTCCCCTTCACCTCCTTGTCATGGGCTATTTATAGGGACAGTTGGGTTAATGGAGGGTGGAGATTGTATCAAAAAGAGATGGATGGCTGAGATTTAGGTAGAAGATGATGCATGGGGGAAAGGAAAAGGAGGTGGGCACCCCCTTTCTTGGACTTTGGGCACCCCCTTTCCAACTTTGAATCTCCTTTTCAAACATTGAATGTCCTTTTCCTCCTTTTCAAACTTAAACTTTGAATTCTTCCTTTTTAAATTTTGAATTCAAAATTTTGAACTTTCTTTTCCCTCCAACCAAAATATTTTGAATTCTTTATTTGACTTGGTCAAAGTGGTGATGACAGTTTTGCCCCCGGCTTCTTTTGCAATTACCTTCGGTGTCCTGCACACACATAATTATGATTTAGTCCAGAAAAATTACCATAATGTGCACATGAATCTCAATTGCTCATTTTTATGCAATGGATAATTAATGTTCATGACCCTCAACTCCATTTTATTAAATGAAATCACCAAATTAATTAATTTACGTGAAAGGTCCAATCTACATGCGAAGTTGAGATTAATGATAGAACATGCATAATTACCAAATTATATGCACATAAAATGGTGTATATGTGATGAATTACCATAGAAAATGGACACTTATCAGTGCGCAGTCAACCTGGGACACGAACTCCACAGGTCCCACTGAGCCAATCGCATGGGTGATGTGTCACCTCCAGTCATCGACCGCTGTATCGGCAAAGCTTCCGTGCGGGAGTTCCCAGTCCAGCGACCCTCTGCCCCGGATGCCACAATCGGCCAAGAACTGAGTCCACCGGGCCTTAGGTGCCCTCGGTTGAGACACCTTCACTCCAGTCGCTATAGCCGATGCCCGTCCCAGGGACTTCAGTGCCCCTCCGTTGCTTCGGCTCCCGGAAGACGAACCCCGGCCACTCCGGGGCCACTGTGCTACAATCCGCTCAACCTCTCGGCGAATCCGAGCGACACGGTTCCTCAGATACCCCTCATCCAGTGCGATAGCAGGTAGATCTTTTCTCAGCAAGTGACTCACCTCCGCCTTCCTGATCACGGAGGCCTTCTATCGATAGAGGTGACTGTGCTCGAACCACCACTTGGCATAGTGCACATCAAATCATCCCCGACGTCCCTGCTCCGACATCAAAAATCGCTCCGGCTCTCGGTGGCAGTAAAAGTCCCACCAGGCCGCTGCAAGTAGGTGGGTATCCTTGCCCTTGTATTGCCTGCCCGTCAGATGGAACTCCCTGTTCTGCGGAATCCCATGGTCATATCCGAAGTTTCTGGCAAAGCGATGTGGGTAGTACGGCTCCAAGGAACTCATCGCCGACCGGTGCAACGCCAACAGAGCTGCTCGGGTGCTCAGTATCCACTCAGTCCGTGGTCCTGTATCGCCCGCCCCCTGACCGGGGTGGGTGCTGGTCGCCCCTCCGCCTGAAGCCCCCAGAAAGAGGCCCGAGTCCCTCGCTGCACTGTCAAAGGGCAGTCCCTCCACGCCCCGGGTGGGCAGGTAACAAAGGGCCCTCCTGGCCCCCTCAAGCTGCTCCTCTGCATCCCCATTTGGCTGCCCAGTAAAGCTGAACCAAAGTGGTGCCATCGGGTTCGCCACAGTACCTCGTGTCACCAGCCCCGGGAATAATAACCCGGCCCACACGCTAAGGTAGTGGGTCGGCAGGAGTATACTCCTCTCCCTCGGCGCTGAGTGTGACGCCAGAACTCGAAACCCCTGGTAGATGTTAGCCAGTGCAGCGGGAGCTAGAGCTAACTGTCTCCCCTCAGCCAATAAGCAAGCTGGCCACAACAACTCAGCTCTCAACAGCCCGTACTCTCCGTGAGGAACTACAAAAGTCGCTAGCCAATATGCCAGATACGCTGCAAGGTATGTCACATTTGGCAGACCATGGGGATTCCACCCCTCCCGTGGTGCATACACATATCTGGAGTACGTCCGGAAGCATAGCTTCACCTCCGTGTACTCCTCCCATGGAGTCTGGTCCCTAGCGAACTCTTGGTAGAAGCAAAACGGCTCGTTGTAGAAATGTTGGACCCATACATTCAGCGGCACCCGAGGAGTCTGTGTGACTCTCTCTCTCCCTGCTAGTGCTAAATCTCTCTAGAGAAAATCATTCTAATAACTCGTTTTGAGAGTTAACTGAACATAAATTTCCAAGATATGAGATATCCCATGCCAAATTGTGTCCTCAGTTCACCTTGTTGCTGTTTTAGGCTATTTCCTTGAAAACTCCTTTGTTTGGATCATATCCCTTTATTCAATCCTCTTCCTTTGATACACCTTGGTTGTAGCACGTCCACATTGGCTCGCTCTCTAATGGTGAAACCTACATGTTTGTGACCTGGGGTACTTCCACCGCGCTAGAAGTTGATCGCCTTATTTTTCTTATCTCCTTCGTGCCCGCGCGCACACTCCTTCTTTATCCAAACAACTGTTGATTTCATTGAATCTTCTCAAGAGTGCTTCATTTTGGGCTCTTGATCCAATTCTTATCAAGTGATGTTGATTGCGTGTCTCATCACACCTTAACATCTACTTTTCAGTTCATTCCACTTCATTTCATTTAATTCCGTGTTGCTCCCTTGCAAAGCAGACGGCAAGACGGGATAGCTGTAGACACGTCAAAATTGACATCATTATCAGCATATCTCCTATCGCATTGCGATGCCCCCATTTGACCCTCAAATTGACTTATTTAAGTGATTTTCCTAATTTCTCTCGAATATTCAGCTTTCCTCAGCTTTCACCCATTTTTCATGATTTTTCCTGGGCTTTTCTCTAATTTTTCGGAGCTTTTCTGAATTTGTGCCAGTCCATTGGACACCAATTCCTTTCAGAAAGAATCAACGCCTTTTCGAATTGATGCCATTTCTTCTAAGTCGACGCATCAACTTGGAAGAGTCGACCTTTTTCAAATACGCGTCCCCTATGGCGGACGCATTCTTATTTTTCCATTATTTTTGGCTTAAAATATTTAATGAAACAGCGTCTGTCTGGAAGGTCGCCTTTTCTTGAACGCGTTTGGGACCCCGGACGCGTCTTCTTCTATTTATTTTATTTATTGAATTAATGCCTTTTGAAAATGTCATTATTTTCTAAAACGCGTCTGACACAATGTACACGTTCTTGAAACTACGTCAGGCCCATCGACGCCTATTCCTTCCTTTCCCCAAACTTCGCCTCCTCAAAGAATTAACGTCTTTCTTCACAGGCGCCAATTCTTGAATGGGCGACCATCATCTTGACATTAATTACCAAATTTACACAATTTCCTGAATCGCGTCTGTCCTAGTGGACGCGATTTCCTTTTTCAATTTTTGGTAATTTTTTAATTTCTAAAATATTGAAGAAATGGCATTCGTCCGGGCAAACGCCAATTTTAAGATGAGTCCAAGACCCCGGATGCGTTCTTCCTTGCCTTATTTTGACCTTCCAACTTCCTCCAAAATTCGTATAAATTCTTAATTGGCGACCGGCCCCCTAGACGCTAATTCTTTTCTAATTTAAAAAAATATATATCTTTCCCAAAATGACTCAGTTGGCGCCTCTTCGAACTGTCATTATTTTAATTGGCGCCCACTATGGTGGTCGCCCATTCTTACAGTGTTCTGAATCCGGCCAGAACCTGCTTCTTTCTTTGTTTTGAGCTCCTTTTCCATTTGGGAAAGGGTCCTAAGGCTTTCTAAGGCTGGGAGGACACTTGGCTAATGAATATTATCTTCCAAATCCTAATAAAATTGATTTTCCTATTTTCCATGGAATTAAAGCTCTGAATTTCCCCTCTATAAATAGGGACCCCCTCTCCCTTGTTCATAAGGCTGCTCAATAAATCAAAGGGGAGGTGCTGCCGGACCGAGGGCTCAAGGAGAGGACTCCCATGAACTTCAAAGCTACATCCTTAGAGATCTTCATCCCTTGAAGCCAATTGGGAAAAAAAACCAATAAGCCCATCTTTTCTTCTCATCTCTTTCTTTTACTTTTATTAGATTAATTCATATTCATGCTCATGCATCATACTCTCTTTGACTTTTGTTTATTTTTATCATCTCAACATTAAGATCTCCCTCTTGTGCACTCTAGCACATCTCCCAATTGTGCAACACTTGCACCCTCCTATTCATTTCATCATTATTTCCCCACCCTTTGCCTAGGGGTTTAAAAGCCAACACCAACAAGGTGTGTTCTTTTACATGATTCATTGCTTATTGATATTAAGAATTTGATGCTACACTCACCTTGTTTCTAATCCATATCTTTTATTGGTGTTTTCTTTGTTTTGCAAGGGTAATCAACACAAGAGGAACTCTCTTCATCGGCCGGCTGATTGGAAGAGAAGGTGCCCTCACAATCTCCCACGCATATTTCAAAGGTATTTATTCGCAATCCCTCCTCTATTTCATTATTATATTCTTTTGAGGTAACCCCATTGGCGATCACACTCCATTTAGCATCCACGCATGCTCCCCTCTTTCTCCTCTTTCCCCTTCCTTTTCCCCCATTAATATTCTTTCTCTTTTTTAAGTGGATTTATTTTCATTGATCTACAGGGTTTATTGGGTTTCGATGGGTGTTGGGACACCGTACAACTTGGCTTAGACGAAAGGTCTTGCCACCAAGACAAAATATTAATCGCCTTAGACGTAAAGCCATGACGCCGAAGGACTTGGCTTAGACGGAAGGTCATGACGCCAAGTAGGGTCAGACAGGCAGGATCATGATGAGAGGAATTTGGGGTGTGTGGGAGCAACAATTCTCCACCGCCTTCTCTTGTTGCTACTGCGTCCGCAGCCGCATCAGCAACCATTGTGTTGGAGCATATATAACCGGAGGTAGTCATCATCATCTCCCTTATAATTGTTTCCCCCTTTGCGAGTGGATTTGTCCTTTCATCAGGCTTGAATATCTCTTCTTGCTCACAGAGTAGAGCTTCATATCCTTTGGTTGTTTCAGTAGCATAGAGGAAATCTATTTTATTGTAATGTATCACCCCTCGCTTCATTTCTTCATGGTGAGAGAGATTATAGGGGTACCATTCTTGATAGGCATGCTCCCCAATCAGTAGCATTTGGTAGCCTTGGAAATTTCTTGTAGTATCCACAGTCCTTGGAGGGCCTCGACTGCTTGGGATTGTATGTTGCAAGCCATGGAAATATCCATGAATAGCCTGTCTTATATTAGCCTGCCCTCGGGAGGAAGAAGGCATAGGCAATAGAGGTCCTTCTTCTATGCGAGGTGGATGCCTCATCATGGCAACTTTGCTGCTGGGCCTAGAACGGGTATGTGCACCCTCTATCCATGCCTTTGCAGCATGTGTCGAGGTTGAAGTATCGGCCTGATTTGTCTCGGGTGCTATGAGGTGGCTTTCTTCGTCTTGGCCTTCCCCTGGTGGGTCAAGTAGAGCTCACAAGGTATTGCAATACAGGGTGAGCACCCTTTTCTTATGCCTTAGTTTCATCTTTCGTCGGCCTTATTTAGCTGGCTTCTGTCCCCAGAACTGGCTATCATCTGTTCCTGCCGGCTTATATTCCTCCAGCCAATCGAGGAAAAGGCATTTGAGTTGCCCCCAGGGTGGCTGAATGTTGGCCTTTGATACTCTTTCGAGCAATTGCCAGTATGAAGAGATCATATTTATCGCCTGCTTCAAGGCGGGCATCTTGTGAGACTGTGGCCGGTCCACCTTATATTCGCCCATTTGTAACTCACCTTTCCTAATCAAGTCTTTAATAATATTTTTGAATACATAGTGATTTTCTATTGGGTGGCCCAATATCTAGTGGTAAGGGTAGAAGTATGGGTCTGTCACGCCCCGAGCGTGGAAGGAATCCGGAGTGCGTGACGAGTTTATATCGATCATGTCAATCAGAGCATTAGTGTATTTGACACAAAGACAGAGTGCACAAAAGTAAAGATAACCCAATCCTTTATTCAATCACAACCTCAAAGTACTTCTATTACAATTCACTTAATGAAAGTGCTAAGACTCAATAAAAGAAAAAGTACAAGGAATGACACAAGAAAATGGAAAGACAAGACTAGACGACGCTTTGATAGATGGTTGCAGCTCTAGTCTCTTTACTCTTGACCTTCCCTATCCGATTGTGTTTCGTCTTCGGACTTACCTGAAAAATAGGGGAAAACACTAGATGAGCGAACGCTCAGTAGGAATTATATCTCAAGTGCTAGCTTGCTTTAAGTAGATTCAAGTTACATGAATGCAATATAGCTATGCATGTTTGCGTAAAACGATAAGAGAGAGAGTGTATAACAAGAGATAATTGAGTGAACTAGCATGTCTTTCAAGAACTCATATCAATAAATATCAAGATATTCAAGCAAGTACATTCATCCTGTCATGTTGAGAATTGGCTATCATGTTTCAAGCAAGTATATAATAAATACCCTTTCCGGGCCACGCAAGTCATGTCATGTCAAGTCGAGTCAAGTACAAGATTGTGGAATGTCATCGAGAACGTCAAGCACTTCGGTGCAATGCCACACTGTGATCATTACAACTCCCATGGGCACTAGTACTTTCGGGTGCTCCTCCCTGGACCAGATCGGGCCCTTATATGCACAGGCATTGATCATATATTTTTCGACATCCACTATAGTTATAGCCAATATAGAATTTCAAAGGAATAAGCTTGTAAACTTTAAGGTAGATCATATAGAATAGAATTTCAAGGATTGATCATGATATGTAAGGACGTACCATGATAATAACGGTATAATCACGATTAACATTGAAAACTAGGTGGAATCGGCTCCCTAATTGGGTGCCATGACATTAAGAATGAGCGCACATATCCACATGGTCGCTCGTTCTTGTACATGATAAGGCAGATAGATTTAGTGTCCACGAGTATAGCACATAATTCTTAAAGATTATTAATGGTGTGGTTTCCCCATTCCATTAGTTTAAGAATATTCTCATGACATCCACATAGCATGTCACGAGGGCTGGTATACCATGTTTCTTTAGAGTGACATGGCAATTTAATCGTGTCATGGGTTTTAATGGTACAACCAGCTCAATCGGCCTTGAGGGAATCCAAGACATCGAGGAGACTTACGGAGGTCTCTATGACTAACTCACCGGTTCGAAGGAACGGAATGTCGAACGAAGGGCTCGTATGTCATCGAGAAAGTGTAGGGTAATCGATGAATCTCCGAGAAACGTGAGACTATACTCACGGTATGGAATATAGTGCCTAATATGTAACCCATTGCTAGGGTATACATGAAATCGACGAAAACATATATCTCAGAAAATGGCGCCTGGGTACTGGTTGCTATTTCTTAAATAGCAAATGGGGTGCAGCCACTATATTACCGAAACGCGACTGTGACCCACCCGTGTCCTTTAAATTCCATTTCCAGTCAAAACCTGGAATTTGTATAGTCTTTCAATACATCATTATGTTCTGGATTAAATAGCGCCCATGGCGCAACCATGTTTCAAAAATAGTGCCCTTGGTCAAGTCGTGTTTCAAGTCTGTGTATAGGGTGATTGGCGCCCTGATTCCAGTCGCCTGGCAATAGATAGCGCCCAACTTATAGGCGATATTTTAAAACAGCACCCATGCTTCAGGTGTTGTTTAATCCGAAGCAAATTTCAGGAAACGGTTCACATGGTCATGTAGAGGAATATAAGGGGAATCAAGTCATGCACGTATCAAGTTAAGTAGATTTCAAGATGTCAAGTTATTAAATTTTAAACATGTTGATTTAATTATTCAGTTTATGAAAGTGGCGACTACCAAGCGGTCGCGCCTTAAGAATAGCGCCCAAGCCTGGGTCGCTATTTCACTATAAGTTCCAAAATCAAAACAGCAAGCTATAAAACATGGTAAAAAGGGATTATATGCATGCATGAACTTTATATACTTATGAATTCGGCTAAGACTTGAGAAAACCTACCTTTGAATGTTGATTTTTGGGTTGATGAAATAAACGAGGATTGAAACTATAGATGCTTGAAACCCTCAGCTACAATACTCAGGTTTCAACTGAGTACCAGTAATGAAGCTTGATGGTAGTAGTAGAAGATTAATAGCTTGACGGATAGATTAATGAGAAGCCTTTAGCAGCAACAATAAGAAGGGATAGAAGGGTTCTTCCTCAACCGAGCTTCTTTGATTAACCAGATGGAGAAATCAATAATAGAAGCAGAAGCAGCTACTCCTTCGGCAACGGACCCCTTTTTGGAAGAGAATGAATCCTCAGCTAGGTACGTTAGAGGAGAAGATGACTGCCAGAATCTTAGTCCAGCAAGAAGGGAAGAAAGTCACTCAACCGAAGAAGAAGAAAGGTTGCAGGCAACAACCCCTCTGTTCGTTTGGT
Source organism: Amorphophallus konjac (assembly GCA_022559845.1). NCBI lineage: Eukaryota > Viridiplantae > Streptophyta > Magnoliopsida > Alismatales > Araceae > Amorphophallus > Amorphophallus konjac. The sequence continues at coordinate 157,139,042 of CM040126.1, read as the reverse complement.
AGGGAAGAGGAAAAGGCTTTAGCACATGCAAGCCTTCTCCTAGCAAGAAAACCCATTGCAGCAGGGTCACATCAATCTCCAAGAAACCGCAGAAGAATATAGCAGCCAGGAGCATCGTAGCAGAGAAGACTTAACGCGTTGGGGTTTCTATGTGGTATTTATAGGGTTTTGGGAACCCCAATGGATTTGAGTTCGATTGAGATTAGTTTTCCTAGTAGCAATCATAGTGGTATTAGTATTTCTCCTTTTAAACCCTTCTAGAATACAATACTTCCTAGTTATAACCCTTCCCAATTGGCGTTCACGTTATTAACATATAATTTAAAGTTTTACAATCTTTCTAGATTTTTATCTTTTTTATATGATGGGGTATTGACATGAAATTTTATGGGTAAAGTTTTTCCATTTTCTATAATTTTTCATGTAATTAGTTTTATAAAATTATTTTAATTTAAAAAATGGCACTATTCACTTATTTTGGAATAGCACCTTTGTTAATGCCTTTTTGTGGGCGCTATTCACTTTTCATTCCATTGCCAAGCATACTTAAAAAGACCAATATTGTATATATGCCCACTCTATTACCGTTTTATTATCTTTAACGTATTTAAATATTATCAATATACCCTTCTTCCTTCTAATAAAATATATTGTAACATATATGAAATATTAAAAATTTTAAATTATTAATAAAATACAAATTGATGTTTTCTTCGAGATTTATTGATTCTTAATTCAAATAAAATGATATTGTTCTTTTAATGCCTATTTAAAAATGGCATGTTATTCTTACATTTATTATAATACAAGGGTAAGGTCATTAGGATGTCAGGGATTGTATACAGGGTCCAGGCTTTGTTTTAATTATTGGTTTTGATTTATTTGGACTTTCTAGTCCTTTAATTTACCAGGGTTGCTACACCCTCCCCCACTTAAAAGAATTTGGTCCCCAAATTCAATCGCATATAAATGTGGAGAGTGTAGAGTACATACCACTTAGAATAAGTCCGGGAATCGCTTACTCATAGACTCCTCGGTCTCCCATGTGGCTTCGTGTTCTGAGCATTTACTCCATTGCACCTTTACTATGGGAATATTTTTGTTTCTTAATGTTCATACTTCACGATCGAGGATCTTCGTGGGCTTTTGCTCATATGTGAGATCCTTTTGAATCGCCAGGTCTCCATGATCGATGATATGTGACAGATCGTGCACATACTTCTTTAACATGGATATGTGGAACACATTATGAACTTCAGACAATTGAGGAGGTAAAGTGACGTGGTAAGCCACCTCGCCAACTCTTTCTAGTACCTCAAAAGGTCCGATAAACCTTGGTGTAAACTTGCCCTTAACACAAAATCTCTGTATTCCACGCCCGGGTGATATCTTAAGAAATACATGATCTCCAACTTGGAATTCAAGATCTCTTCTTCTTGTATCGACATAAGCCTTCTGTCTAGACTGAGCCACTTGAAGTCTTTCTCTAATGAGTTGAATCTTTTCGGTGGTATCCCTTACCATGTCTGGGCCTAATAGTTGTTTCTCGCCAACTTCGTCCCAACATAAGGGTGATCGGCAACTCCTTCCGTACAAGACTTCAAAAGGTGCCATCTGTATACTTGCTTTGTAACTATTATTGTATGCAAACTCGACCAAAGGCAAGTGATCATGCCAGCTTCCACCAAAATCAATAATGCAAGCTCCGAGTTATCTTCTACCACTTGATTGGTTCTTTCAGTCTGACCATCCGTTTGAGGATGAAAAGCAGTACTAAATTAAGTCTAGTCCCCAACGAATGTTGTAGACCCTTCCAAAAGTGAGAAGTAAATCATGGGTCTCGGTCAGACACGATTGAGACGTGAACGCCATGTAGTCTGACTATCTCTTTAACGTACAAAGCAGCAAGAATATCAACTGACCATCGGCTCTTGATAAGCAAGAAGTGTGCCGACTTGGTCAAACGGTCGATGATAACCCATATTCCATCATGTCCTCCTTTAGATTTAGACAGACCCATAATAAAGTCCATATCGATATCCTCCCACTTCCACTTGGGAATATCTAGAGGATGTAGCTTACCGACAGACTTTTGGTGTTCTGCCTTAACCTGTTGGCACGTAAGACAGCGAGACACAAAGTCTGCTACTTCTCTTTTCATATTGGGCCACCAGAAGGTCCTTTTCAAATCTTGGTACATTTTGGTAGATCCTGGATGAATGGTGTACCTTGATCTGTGAGCTTCATCTAAGATCTTCTTTAGCTCTAGACAATCCGGTATACAAGTTCTATTTCTGAATATCAATCTTCCATCTAATGCGATCTTGAAATCTGATTGCTCTTCAATTTTGCCCTTGACTTCCACTAATAATGGGTCATTGTCTTGAAGTCTTTGTATTTATGAGAGTAGATATGGGTGTATGCTCATAAGTGATAGTGTAACACACCTGCTCTCCTTGTCCATGCTTATATTAAACTTAGAAAATTGTTCTAGCAACTTCCACTCCTGAATCAAACAATTGGCTAATAGTGCTCTCGACTTTCGACTGAGGGCATCTGCTACAGGATTACCCTTTCCAGGATGATATTGTATTGTGAATTCGAAGTCCTTGAGATATTCTAGCCAACGTCTTTATCTTATATTCAATTCCTTCTGAGAGAAGAGATACTTGAGACTTTTATGGTTAGAGTATATAGTAAACTACACTCCGTATAGAAAATGTCTCCATATCTTCAGCGCAAACACTACCGCAGCCAATTCTAAGTCATGAACTAGGTAGTTCTCCTCGTGCTTCTTCAATTGGCGAGAAGAGTAAGCTATAACTCTTCCATGTTGCATTAAGACACATCCGAGGCCAATGCCAAATGCATCGGTGTATACCTCAAACTTTTATCCTTCAACTGGTAAAGTTAAGACCGGGGCAGTAGTTAGGTGATCCTTGAGAGCTTGGAAGCTTCTTTCACATTCCTCGCTCCATTCATAACGGATCTTATTGCAAGTTAGCCCAGTGAGTGGTACGGCAATCTTGGAGAAATCCTTGATAAATCACCTATAATAACCCGCAAGACCCAAGAAACTCCGGATCTCGCTAGCATTGGTCGGTCTTTCCCAATTCCTTACAGTTGCAACCTTTGAGGGATCTACGGATAAATCGTCCTTTGATATAACATGTTCCAAGAAAGATACTTCTTCTAACTAAAATTCACATTTATTGAGCTTTGCATATAGCTGATTCATCCTCAATATCTGTAATGCAATCCTCAAATGCTCCTCATGCTCTTCCTTGGTCTTTGAATAGATCAGTATATCATCAATGAAAATCACCACGAACTGATCTAGATGAGGTCTGAATATACTATTCATCAACTATATAAAGGCTGCAGGGGCATTCGTTAGTCCAAAAGGCATAACAACAAATTCATAGTGCCCATACCTACTCCTGAACGCGGTCTTATGAATGTTCTCATCCTTGATCCTTAGTTGGTGATATCTCGATCGGAGATCAATTTTAGAGAAATACTTGGATCCAGATATTTGATCAAATAATTCATCGATTCTCGGCAGTGGATACTTGTTCTTGATAGTGAGATGATTCAACTGTCGATAGTCGATGCATAACCTCATAGATCCATCTTTCTTCTTTATAAACAGCACAGGTGCTCCCCACGGGGAAGTGCTTGGTCTAATAAATGCCTTCTTTAGAAGTTCCATCAATTGTTCCTTTAGTTCTTTGAGTTCAGCCGGGGACATCCTATATGGTGCCTTAGAAACTGGACCAGCACCAAGGATCAAATCGATGGTGAAGGCCACTTCTCTTTGTGGAGATAATCCAGGCAAATCTTCCAGAAACACGTCTGGAAATTCTTGTACAACAGGGATGTCTTCTAGCTTAGTCTCCTTAATGGTGACAAAAGCAAGGAAGGATACACATCCTTTCCTCATTAGCTTGCTAGCTCGAAGAGCTGAAATAAGAGGCGACTTGCTCCGATTCTTAGGGCTAGTATAGACCAGTCCCGGAAATTCTTTGAAAGTAACCTTGCTATTACGACAATCAACAGTTGCCTGGTATTTGGATAGCCAATCCGCTCCTAATATGATATCAAATTCCTTCAAATCTAGGCATATTAGGTTGATAGGAAAGTTTCTACCCTCGACCAAGCCTTCACAGTTTTGGTAATGATGAGTAATATCGGCTTCGCTTCCGAGAGGAGTAGACAAAACTAATTTTATCCATTCCGGTTCCATAGGTAATGGATCAGCAAACTTCTTGGAAATAAATGAATGCGATGCACTAGTATCAAATAAGACATATGCAGACTTGGAACAAACTTTTAATGTACCTTCCACTAGTCTGCCTTCGTCTTGTTCTATCTCTTTAATAGCCTGGAGACGTGCATTCTTTGTTGCCGGGCGCTTCACTTCACCGACTTGTTCAGTAAGCAACGGACAGTCGGGAATCCGATGATCACGGCTCCCACAACGGAGACAAGCTCGAAGTTTTCTCCAACATTCTTTGGCCTTATGTCCGGCCTTGTCACAATGTTTACACACCACTTTAGAAGGTGTAGTGGTGATGGAGAACGGCTTGTTAATCTTTCTAATTTTCTTTTCTTGGGAGGGCTCTCCTCCATTACTTGGCCTCTTCTTGTTGAAATTGGGTTTGAAGGAACCAGAACTAGTGACATGTTCCTTCTTATCTTTCCCACGAATCCTATCAGATAGCTCCCTGACATCTTCTAGTAACTGGGCTCGTAGTACCATCTCCGAATAGACTTGTATGTCCATCGGTGCCAGTTGTGTGATATATTGGGGCCTGAGCCCATTTAGAAATCTCCTAGCTTTCATCTTCTTGGTACTGACTAGGTGTTTAGCATACCGAGACAACCTCGAGAATTATGCCTCGTACTCAGCCACCGACAAAGATCGTTGCTTAAGTGCGACGAATTCGGCGGCTTTCTTCTCTTGAACTCGGTCTGAGAAATACTTGTTGTTGAAATGTTCAACAAATTCCTCCCAAGTAACTTGGTCTTGCTCTAAAGTGGCTTCTACTGACTCCCACCAGCATCGGGCGTCCCTTTCCAGTTGAAATGTTGCTAATAAGACCTTCTCTTGGTCTGTGCATTGCATAACTCTAAAGATACGTTTAGTCTCTCGGATCCAGTGCTCGGCGTAATCCGGATTAGTGGATCCCATGAACTTAGGAGGGTTCATGTTTCTGAAACTTTGGTGAAGGTTTCTCGCTCCACGGTGTGCACCTCCTTGTGCTACCTGTTGAAGTGCTTGAGTAAGACCTTGGATGGTCCTTTGCATGTCGCGCGACTGAGCACGTTCTGTGGCCATGATCCTACAATTACAATAACTATATTAATATATGATTATGTTCAAAGGTTTTAGTTCTAATGTTAACTCAACCCTTGGTGCTACCCAATCTCACCGGGTAAAGGTTTAAACCTATCCTTGGACTTGGGTTTCCTAGGAATTGAATATCCTAGGCTATGATACCACAAAACTGTCACGCCCCGAGCGCGGAAGGAACCCGGAGTGCGTGACGAGTTTATATCGATCATGTCAATCAGAGCGTTAGTGTATTCGACACAAAGACAGAGTGCACAAAAGTAAAGATAACCCAATCCTTTATTCAATCACAACCTCAAAGTACTGCTATTACAATTCACTTAATGAAAGTGCTAAGACTCAATAAAAGGAAAAGTACAAGGAATGACTCAAGAAAATATGCTTTGATAGATGGTTGCAGCTCTAGTCTCTTTACTCTTGACCTTCCCCATCCGATTGTGTTTCATCTTCGGACTTACCTGAAAAATAGGGGAAAACACTAGATGAGCAAACGCTCAGTAGGAATTATATCTCAAGTGCTAACTTATTTTAAGTAGATTACAAGTTACATGAATGCAATATAGCTATGCATGTTCACGTAAAACGACAAGAGAGAGTGTATAACAAGAGATAATTGAGTGAACTAGCATGTCCTTCAAGAACTCATATCAATAAATATCAAGATATTCAAGCAAGTATATTCATCTTGTCATGTCGAGAATTGGCTATCATGTTTCAAGCAAGTATATAATAAATACCCTTTTCGGGCCACGCAAGTCATGTCATGTCAAGTCGAGTCAAGTACGAGATTATGGAATGTCATCGAGAACATCAAACACTTCGGTGCAATGCCACACCCTGATCATTACAACTCCCATAGGCACTAGTACTTTCGGGTGCTCCTCCCAGGACCAGATCGGGCCCTTATATGCGCAGGCATTGATCATGTATTTTTTGACATCCACTATAGTTATAGCCAATATAGAATTTCAAAGGAATAAGCTTGTAGGACTTTAAGGTAGATCATATAGAATAGAATTTCAAGGATTGATCATGATATGTAAGGACATACCACGATAATAACGGTATAATCACGATTAACGTTGAAAATTAGGTGGAATCGGCTCCCTAATTGGGTGCCATGACATTAAGAATGAGCGCACATATCCACATGGTCGCTCTTTCTTCTACATGATAAGGCAGATAGAATTAGTGTCCACGAGTATGACACATAATTCTTAAAGATTATTAATGGTGTGGTTTCCCCATTCCATTAGTTTAAGAATATTCTCATGACATCCACAGAGCATGTCACGAGGGCCGGTATACCATGTTTCTTTAGAGTGACATGGCAATTTAATCGTGTCAAGGGTTTTAATGGTACAACCAGCTCAATCGGCCTTGAGAGAATCCAAGGCATCGAGGAGACTTACGGAGGTCTCTATGACTAACTCACTGGTTCGAAGGAACGGAATGTCCAATGAAGGGCTTGTATGTCATCGAGAAAGTATAGGGTAATCGATGAATCTCCGAGAAATGCGAGACTATACTCATGGTATGGAATATAGTGCCTAATATGTAACCCATTGCTAGGGTATACATGAAATCTACGGAAACATATATCTCAGAAAATGGCGCCTGGGTACTGGTCGATATTTCTTAAATAGCGACTGGGGTGCAGCCACTATATTACTGAACGTGCCTGTGACCCAGCCGTGTCCTTTAAATTCCATTTCCAGTCAAAACCTGGAATTTGTATAGCCTTTCAATACATCATTATGTTCTGGATTAAATAGCGCCCATGGCGCAGCCACGTTTTAAAAATAGCGCCCTTGGTCAAGTCGTGTTTCAAGTCTGTGTATAGGGTGATTGGCGCCCTGATTCCAATCGCCTGGCAATAGATAGCGCCCAACTTATAGGCGATATTTTAAAACAGCGCCCATGCTTCAGGCGTTGTTTAATCCGAAGCAAAATGATGTGTGTGTGAGCAAGCTGAGGAGAACGAAGATATAGGTCTTCTTGGAGGTCTCGGGGGGGGGGCCCAGTGGCCCCCGCTGCTACTGTGCCATGTGCATCTGCTTTCCCCGCGTTGGATTCATCTTCAAACACCGCTCCTTCCGCACCCCGTCCCGCTGCCTGCAGCCGCTCTTTTGCGGAAGCCCTCTCTTCCTCTCTTTTGCCTCCGGTTGTGCAAGGCAAGGTTCATGACCCAACTTTTACAGATGGCGGAGAACCGGCAAGGAGGATTTTATTATCAGTGCGTTGGACTCCAAGCACCTTTTGCTTCGTTTCCGAAATCAGGATGACTACTTGCAGCTTCTTCTGCGGGATCAGCTTTATGTCCAAGGCCGATTATTCAAATTCTTCAAATGGACATTGCATTTTTCTCCCTTCAAAGATTCTCCAATCCTGCCGGTATGGATTTCCTTCCCTGGCCTACCCGTTAATTTTTTTGTTGAACCGTTGCTGCGATCCAGTGCTGGGAATGTAGGCAAGGTTCTTAAAATCGACCCGTCAACGTTGAACCTCACAAACACTGTAGTAGCCCGTGTTTGTGTTGAATTGGATATTCAGAAGCCGCTTCCCCAAAGGTTGTGGATTGGATTTCCTGGAGGGGGAGCTTGGCAGGAAATAATTTACCCAGATCTTCCTTCTTTTTGCCCGGGATGTTCACGGCTAGGCCATGGTTTGAAAGAATGCAAAGGTCAAAAGAAAATGGTCACTTGTCCTCCTGGTGTAGCCCAAGAGCCTGCTCGTCAGATGGCTAAATTAAAAAATGTCTGGAAACCGATAAAAAACTGCATCGATGCATTTGAGCATCACGGAACTGATATTAGACATGCTAATACTGATATGTCTTTGCTTCAAATGTCAGCAAAGAACAATGAGGAATCAAATGTGCTAGTTGATGGTTCTTACATTGATGATGTGCTTCCTTCAAAGGATATGATGGACGGTCAAGTCTCTATTATTGAAACTTCATATAAAAACCCTGACAGGGTGATGTCCGCTGACAAGGTGAAAGATTATTCATCAACTGAGGAACCGAAGTGTCCTTCTGGAACTGCTACCAAATTGTGCCCTCCCACAGTTAAGGCTTCTTGTCCTATGGAGCTCCCTTCAAGCCAAAAGTCTGATGGAATTGGCATCTTTATTCCAGCTCCAGATCACCAACAGAGAGAATTCCCCCCCCCCACAGATCACCGGTCAGATTTAATTAATATCATAGATGTTCATAATCAAGTGCATGCGACGGATTTGGCAATTAAATGTCAGGAAATTGCAATGAGTGCGACCATTGACAATGCCAAAGCTCTACCAAGTGATCGACCAGGAGTCAAAACGCGATCTATGATCCGATTTGGATCAACAGGCAATCTGTCTAACTCTCAATCCTCATGAATTTTATTATCTGGAACATTAGAGGCATTGGAAATGATGTATCAATCGGGAGAGCTAAACTTTTCATCAAAGCTTACAAAATTGATGTTATTGTTGTGTTGGAACCAAATATTCATCTCAGTAAAATGAATGGTATCTGCAGAAAGTTAGGAATGAATTTTTGCACTGCAAACAGTGATGATATGGCGCACATTTGGGTATTTTGGAGGGATTCTATGGATTTTTCCATTGTCAGTCGAGATGAGCAGCAGATTTCTCTATGTCAATCTGGTTCGGCCAGGCCAAAATTTCATGCTTCTTTTGTATATGCCAAATGCTCAGTTTCAGAGAGACAGTCATTGTGGGCCACTCTATCCCATATTCACTCCCAAACTACAGGGCCCTGGCTAGTGGCTGGTGATTTCAATTGTATTCTAAATGTAGATGAAAAGCTTGGTGGAAACTTACCAAATATGAATGCAATTTCAGATTTTACTGATTGTGTTTCAGACTGTGCTCTTATAGATGCAGGCTACAGGGGTTCCAAGTTTACTTGGCATAATAACCAATCTGGGAGTAATGGTATCTGGGCTAGGCTGGATCGAGTGCTCATAAACTCGAAATGGCAAAATTTACTCCCCACTGCAGTTGAGCATTTATCAAGGGAAGCATCAGATCATGCTCCCTTATTGGTAAAAACCTTATTGCAGGATAAATTCAAGAGTAGATTCTGCTTCCAAAAAATGTGGTCTTTGCATGATAAATTTCTCATGGATGTAAAAACCTGCTAGATATCTAGCCCTCTGGCTTCTTCTCCTATGACAACTCTGTACTTGAAATTAAAGCACCCGAGGAACATGCTTCGCAGTTGGAATAAACAGACCTTTGGTCATATACAAGATAATCTGATGGCTACTGAGGATTCAGTTCTCAAAGCTGAAGTTATGTATGATCTTGACCCGTCCAAGGAAAACCTATCTTCCTTAGAGGAAGCTAAATCAAATCTGTCTGAAAGACTCCTTCAGGAGGAATGCTACTGGAGGCAAAAATCTGGGATCAGGTGGTTACAGGAGGGGGATAGAAATACCAAATTTTTCTATACTTCTACAATGGCTAAAAGGAAAAAGCACTATATTCCCCAGCTTAGGAATCCTGCTGGGGTTATTATCTCTGACCATGGGCAGATGAAAGACATTGCTTCATGTCATTTCCAAAAAGCTTTTACTACCCAACATCACTATATTGAAGATTCTTCACTGAACTGCATCCCAGCCCTTGTATCTGAACAGGACAATGAAATGATTAGTGCAATTCCTACTGAAAAAGAAATTCAAGATGCAGTTTTCACCCTTTCTGCTGATAGTGCACCAGGGCCAGATGGCTTCACAGGAGCTTTCTACCAAAAGGCCTGGGACATCATTTCTGAAGTGGTTATTAGTGCAGTCCAAGAGGCTTTCATTACTCAGCAGATGCTCCCTAGAAGTGTTACCTCCACCTTGATTGCCCTCATACCAAAAAAATCAAATGCTTTGGATATCTCGGATTACAGACCTATTAGTCTCTGCAACTTCTTTTACAAGATTTTTTCTTCTATTGTAAACAAAAGATTGGCATCCATTCTTCCCAAAATAATTTCCAAGGAACAGACTGCCTTTGTAAAAGGGAGGCACATTATTGAAAACATTGCATTAGCTCAAGAATTAACTCAAGAATTGGGCAGGAAAACCAGAGGCAAAAATATTATTTTCAAATTGGATACGGAAAAGGCATATGACAGGTTGGAGTGGGATTTCCTTTTTGCAGTCTTTCACAGGTTTGGCTTCAGTCAGCAGGTTACTCAGCTAATTGGAAAAAATGGTAACAAACCGCTGGTTTTCAGTTCTTATGAATGGTGACACAGCAGGTTTTTTCAAGTCAACAAGGGGTGTTCGCCAAGGTGACCCTATAGCTCCCTCTTTATTTATCATAGCAGAGGAAAGTCTTAGCAGATCCTTAAAACAAGCTTATCTTAACAGTCAAGTTGAGAGCTTCCAAGGGCCGGGAAGATGCCCCCCCATATCTCATCTCCTTTTTGCTGATGACACCATGATTTTCAGCAAGGCCAGCCTTGATTCTGTAAAAAATTTATTGAAAGTCCTCAAAACATATGAAAGGAGCTCCGGACAGCTTATAAATGTTAGCAAGAGTGGTTTCTTTCTGCATCCTAGGTTTCATGGCTCTATCATCACTCGCACCTCAAATGTTACAGGTTTCAACTCCCACAGTTTCCCTCACAAGTACCTTGGTTTTCCATTGGTTCTGGGCCGCAGCAAAAAAGTTCACTTTGTAGGCATTATTCAATCCATCCAAAAAAGAATTTCAGGATGGAAATCTAACCTGCTCTCCCAGGGTGCCAAGATGATTTTGATAAAGCATGTTTTAACCTCTATTCCCATTTTCTCACTCTCCACTTCACCACTTCACTCAGGAACCCACTTAGCACTTGAGAAGTCTTTTGACAATTTTTTTTGGGGTTCTTCATTCAATGGGAACAGAAGGCATTGGAGACCTTGGTCCTCAATATGCAGACCCATCCATCTAGGTGGTCTTGGCATTATGTCACTCCGACAAATGGACATTGCCTTACGAGTTAAAATGTTGTGGCAGGCAATGAATTGAGATTCTCTTTGGGCAAATTTTTTCAGAGCAAAATATATAGGTCCGAGACACTTGAGAGATGTTCAGTTCAAAAGCATGAAGGGACTTGCTAGAAGAAGCTGGCTACAGGCAAAAGTCCTTTTTGTCAATTACAACAAGATGATTGTAGGGGATAGAAAACTAACAAATTTTTGGTATGACAATTGGATTGGAAGTCAATGCTTGGCTGAATATGTTCCTGTGAGCATCATCACAAATCCTAGCACCTCTGTAAAAGATTTCATTTTGCAAGCTTCAAGTGAGGAGAAGGACCTAATGGATAGATTCATCCCAGCTCCTATAAAAATAGCCATCATGAATACCAAATTATCTCAGGAAAATGACATACAGGTATGGAGTTTATCATCATCAAGGAAGTGCTCAGTTGCATCCACTTACCATGTTTTAGCTGAAAACACACCCAGCCAGATCGGCTTAAATTGGTCCAGACTTTGGTCTCCTTGGCTCCCAACAAAAATTACTATCCATTTGTGGAAAATCATTCATAACAGCCTCCCAGTGGATTCCAATATTAAGAGATTGGGTGTGCAATTATGCTCTAGCTGCTCTTGCTGCAAGATTCATCAAGAGGAAAATTTAAACCATCTCTTCTTGCACAGTGAGCTGGCCTCCCATATTTGGTCTTTCTTCAAAGCTTTGGGACTGCACCTTGAGGGCAACACAGTAAATTCATTTATCACACATGCTGCAAGTAGTATTCAACTTAAATCGGCGTATGGTCTTCTCATCCTGGCTGTTATTGGCCATGGTATGTGGAACATTTGGAGAGCAAGGAACGAGGTCAGATATGAGGGTAGAACAATAGCAAATAACAGTGTTCTTCATCAAACTCTCACTCACGTGAAGCAATTGTGTTCTGCTGCAAAGTTTAAGGAAAATATTTTTAGACACAAGATGATTCTGGACAGCTTGGGCATTCCACTTCCTATCTTTAATGGCGCTCAACTGAAAATCATCAAATGGAAAAGCCCTCCGTGGCCCTTTCTTAAGCTAAACTCAGATGGAGCTTGCAAGTCAAACGGAGAAACTGGAGGAGGAGGTGTTATCAGAGATTATAGAGGGAATGTCATTTTAGCCTACTCTCATTATTATGGGATATCCAACAGTCTTGTAGCAGAAGCAAGGGCCCTGAATGATGGCATTAAGTACCTTCACACTATTTCCACTCAACCTGCCTATATAGAATGCGACTCTCAAATTCTGATTCGGATTATCAAAAAAGAATATCATTGTCCTTGGTCCATCCTTCAGCATGTCAGAGAGATATGGAGATCAATCACTCAACATGACAAAGTTGATCACATATACAGAGAAGGAAATAAAGTTACGGATTCTTTGGCCTCCATTGCTTGCTCATCTAAATGTAATGTTTTTTTCTTTTCTAATGAGCTCCCCTCAATTATAAAGGGAGAGGCCCGTATGGATAAACTGGGAATGCCCAGCTTAAGACTGATGTAACCTTTCCTTCACTTTTGCAATAAAATTTACCTCCTAGAGACTCGGTGGTGGAATGGCCAGTCCTTTACCTCTGGCAAAGGGTGCATTCTCCCACTCGTCCCTAGGCAGGGTTTCTTATTGAAAAAAAAAAAATCCGAAGCAAATTTCAAGAAGCAGTTCACATGGTCATGTAGAAGAAAATAAGGGGAATCAAGTCATGCATGTATCAAGTTAAGTAGATTTCAAGATGTCAAGTTATTAAATTTTAAACATGTTGATTTAATTATTCAGTTTATGAAAGTGGCGACTACCAAGCGGTCGCGCCTTAAGAATAGCGCCCAAGCCTGGGTCGCTATTTCACTATAAATTCTGAAATCAAAACAGCAAGCTATAAAACATGGTAAAAAGGGATTATATGCGTGCATGAACTTTATATACTTATGAATTCGGCTAAGACTTGAGAAAACCTACCTTTGAATGTTGATTTTTGGGTTGATGAAACAGACGAGGATTGAAACTGTAGATGCTTGAAACCCTCAGCTACAATACTCAGGTTTCAACTGAGTACCGATAATGAAGCTTGATGGTAGAAGTAGAAGATTAATAGCTTGATGGATTGATTAATGAGAAGCCTTTAGCAGCAACAATAAGAAGGGATAGAAGGGTTCTTCCTCAACCGAGCTTCTTTGATTAACCAGATGGAGAAATCAACAATAGAAGCAGCATCAGCTACTCCTTCGGCAACGGACCCCTTTTTGGAAGAGAATGAATCCTCAGCTAGGTACGTTGGAGGAGAAGATGACTGCCAGAATCTTAGTCCAGCAAGAAGGGAAGAAAGTCACTCAACCGAAGAAGAAGAAAGGTTGCAGGCAACAACCCCTCTGTTCGTTTGACAGGGAAGAGGAAAAGGCTTTAGCACATGCAAGCCTTCTCCCAGCAAGAAAACCCACTACAGCAGGGTCACAACAATATCCAAGAAACCGCAGAAGAATATAGCAGCCAGGGGCATCGTAGCAGAGAAGACTTAATGCGTTGGGGTTTCTATGTGGTATTTATAGGGTTTTGGGAACCCCAATGGATTTGAGTTCGATTGAGATTAGTTTTCCTAGTAGCAATCATAGTGGTATTAGTATTTCTCCTTTTAAACCCTTCTAGAATACAATACTTCCTAGTTATAACCCTTCCCAATTGGTGTTCACGTTATTAACATATAATTTATAGTTTTACAATCTTTCTAGATTTTTATCTTTTTTATATGATGGGGTATTGACATGAAATTTTATGGGTAAAGTTTTTCCATTTTTCTATAATTTTTCATGTAATTATTTTTATAAAATTATTTTAATTTAAAAAGTGACACTATTCACTTATTTTGGGATAGCGCCTTTGTTAATGCCTTTTTATGTGAATAGCACGCCTATACGGTGGGCGCTATTCACTTTTCATTCCATTGCCAAGCATACTTAAAAAGACCAATATTGTCTATATGCCTACTCTATTACCCTTTTATTATCTTTAACGTATTTAAATCTTATCAATATACCCTTCTTCCTTCTAATAAAATATATTGCAACCTTTATGAAATATTAAATTTTCTAAATTGTCAATAAAATAAAAATTGATGTTTTCTTCGAGATTTATTGATTCTTAATTCAAATAAAATTATATTATGCTTTTAATGCCTATTTAAAAATGGCATGTTATTCTTACATTTATTATAATACAAGGGTAAGGTCATTAGGATGTGAGGGATTGTATACAGGGTCCGGGCTTTGTTTTAATTATTCATTTTGATTTATTTGGACTTTCTAGTCCTTTAATTTACCAGGGTTGCTACAGGGTCCTTCTTCCTCCTGGGATCCATAGGATTCTTTGGTTCGAGGGGAACCTCTTTATCATATTCGCAGGTCCATTCAAAGAGGACCTGTGTCTTGTCTTTTGGGAAAGAATATAAATTTTTCAGCTGATCCCTTAATGAAGGGCCTTCCTTTGTTTCAGCTGACTAGGTTGGAGAAGGTGCAGATACTGCTCTACGACTCCATTTTTGCTGTTCTGAAGTTTCCATATCAACGCGTGGGCTTCCTTTGGAGTTATCCGTCGATCCACAGTCTTCCCTTTTCGTTCATCATTGGCCTCAGCCGAACCATGCCATGCAAAGAAAGATTCTATTTCAGCCATCACGCAGTTTATATGGTCAAAGGACCTCATATTGATGCCTATCATTCTTTCCAACACTTCCCTTTTCAGGTTTCGTTTGCAAATCTGGGCAACATCCTCTTGATGTGGGGACCATTTGCATCTCATGCTATGGCCTCTCCACCTCTTGATATATTTGTTAGGATGCAAGGCCCGGATACAGAGGGGGGGTGAATGTATCCCTCTTCAAATATAGCCTAATTAAAACTCTAAAGCTCAGTTATGCGGAATTAAAACTGTTGCAGAAATAAACTGAGGATACTTATAAGGATCAAAGCAAGACAACAACTCAATAAGCCCTCAAACGATCCTAAGCAAGCATCTAATGCGCAGCAATAAGAAGAACATATAAGGAACAAAAGCACACCACAAGGGAACACCAGGATTTTTAGGTGGTTCGGTCCACAGACCTACATCCACCCCTCACTCCAAACCGGAGTGAGGCTTCCACTAGCTAGGCTAGAACAGCAGACTCAGTCTGCAACAATTGCTGCCAAACAGCTTGACCAGGGGAACAACCTCCCCTCTTCCTCCCAACCGGAGGGACACCCCAAGTGACTCCCAGCCACTTGGAACCAGAGACGCAAGTCTCTCTTCCTCCAGACCAGGAGGGAACACCTAGTCTTGCAAACCACAAGACCAGAACCGGAGATGAATCTCCCTTCCTCCAAACCAGGAGGGAACCCACAAGTGACTCCCAGCCACTTGCAACCTAGAGGTCTCGGACCTCCCTTCCTCCCAACCGGAGGGAAACAACCACAAGTAGCACCCAGCTACTTGCAAACCGAAGACACAAGGTCTCCCTTCTCCTGAGTCCACAGGAGGAACCCGACCTCACACTAGAGGATCGGAAGAACAACTGAGTATAGTTAAAAAAGAAAAACAAAAACAAAAGACGCAGCAACAGAAAGCTGGAAAGATGAAATGCACAAAAGCTCTCGCAAGAGCGAACTGGATTGGATCTGATCCAAGGTCCAGTGAACGATGCTTCTATTCTTCTTCACGAGCTCTCCATCTCTCTCTTTCTCTTTTTCTATTTCTTCTTCTGCTGGATCTCACGATCTCTCTTCTGCTCTCTCACTCTTCTTCTTTCTTCTTTCTTCTTCTTCTGCTCACTGCTCACTGCCTCTCTGCAACTCTCTTCTTCTATATTGATCACTTTCTTTCTTTCTGATCTCGATCTCTTTTTCTCTTTTCTTCACTCACACTCACTCTCACTGTGTTCTCCAGATGGAGGCGGCCTAGTATTTATAGCTATAGCATTTAGGGCGTTATCATCGGATCACGTGCCAGGTGCCAACCTCGGACCACGTGCCACTTATCTGCTTCTCGAACAGTACCTGTCACACAGACATAAGAAGGTATCAGATAATGTATAGACTTGGTTCAGGCTGTTTAACAAAGTGTGTATAGCCATGATGCAGCTTGAGTGTATAGACTTGAAGGTTAACAGACGAGTGTATAGACTTGAGAGTTAACAAACGAGTGTATAGACTTGAGGCCTGATATCAAGTGTATAGACTTGAAGCTTTGAAACCGAGTGTATAGAGTTAAAGTTCTTCATGCGAAGCTCAGTGTATAGACTTGCAGTGTGATAACGAGTGTATAAAGTTGAAGCAATGGAAACGAGTGTATAGACTTCGATCAATATGCATCAGACGACTCTGTATGGACTTGAAGACCCTTAGCCAATGTATAGACTTCAAGTGAAGACCAATGTATAGACTTCACGTGAAAGCCCAATGTGCAGACTTGAGCTATGCAAGCTACAGTGTCGATGTATGGACTTTGTGAATGTTCAGACTTGAATGCTCAACCAGTGTACAGACTTGCAGAGCCGAACCCAATGTATAGACTTGAGGAATTGAAACCAATGTATAGACTTGTTGAATGGCTCAGCAATGTATAGACTTGGCGAACCACGGTCCAATGTATAGACTTGAAGCCTTAAGAACGAGTGTTTAGACTTTGAAGCAAACGCCAGGTATACGATGTGTAGACTTGGCCAGAAAACGTAGGGAAAGGTATGAGTGTATAGACTTGGCCAAACGTAGGGAAAGGTGAGGAGTGTATAGACTTGAAAGTCTGAAGGCGATGTATAGACTTCAGCTAAGTAGGCCACAGTCTAATGTATAGACTTCCGGTGTGAATGAAATGCTGTACATACTTGCTCAAACAGTCTGATGTATGGACTTGAACGCTTCGAAGGCCAAAACAGTGATGTCTAGACTTTGCAACAAAGGCAATGTATCGACTTTGAAACAAAGGCAATGTATAGACTTTAAAAACCAAAGGCAGTATATAGGCTTGATGCAGTTCAGCTGCCAATGTACATACTTTGATTCCCAAATGCGATGTATAAACTTTATGAGAAGGCAACTGAACACTGTACACACTTCCAACATACAGACTTCATATGAACAGTCCAATGTGCATACTTCCCTTCGATGCATCTACAGTGCAATGTATTGGCTTGACGAACATTATGCAATGTATGGACTTTGATGAAGGGCCCAATGTATGGACTTCGCCTGAAATGCAGGAACCTGGGCGCTGTACAGACTTGAGTCTTCAACAGACCGATGTACATACTTGGAAGGCTTTGAAGGCAATGTACAGACTCTACCCATATGCGGACTTTGCCTAAATTGTAGTGTGAGACGCTGGCTGAGACGGACGCTGTACAGACTTTGAATGCACTAAGACACTGAACAAGACGGACCGATGTACAGACTTCTAAATGCTGATGGACTATGTATGGACTTGGCTTGAGATGCTGCATGAGACGATGCAGGCTGTATAGACATTAAGTCCAATCAGAAGGCTGTGCAGACTGGAGAGACGGACTAGTGTATAGACTTCAATGATGCGTGTGACAGTCCAATGTATGGACTTTGAAGATTGATGCATGTACAGTCCGTTGTACATACATCCAATGTACAGACTTTATGGAACTCTAGACACTGGATGCTATGAATGTATAGACTTTACAGTGAATGCATATGCCAATGTATATACTTGCATGAGACAGTCAGTGAGACGCTCAACAATGTATAGACTTTGAAATGCTTGAAGAGGATGTACATACTTCATGAGACGCTGCATGCCAATGTATAGACTTCATGAAAAACACACGATGCAATGTGTGGACTTGGTGACTCATGCAGACAGACGAGTGTACAATCTATGCCATGCTCACAGTTAAGTAATGTACCAAGTTCTGAATGAGCAGTTCTGAATGAAGTAAACACATATGACATCAAACAATCCAGATAAATGCAATTATAAAATGCACCAAAGCACACACCACACAGCCATATTTAAATGCAGTAGTAATTCAGATAAGATTTTCAATGAAACATTCATATGCACTACAAACAGAATTGTATGCATTCAAGTGACTTATAGTGTTTGCTATCATCAAAATCAGAGGGACACAGCAATCTCCCCCTTTTTGATGATGGCAACACTATGAGTCATACTCTATGAGTCATACTGACTTGATCAAATATTTCTCCCCCTTTGACTTCATCAAAAAAAAACTTTGATAAACAATATCAGAATCATTTAAATCAATTCTCCCCCTTAGTCAAACAACTTATGCAGTCATGCATATGCAACAAATACTCCCCCTTTGACATGGCAGAAGATATAGAGCTATTGCAGACAAACAAATTGATCAGACAATCTAGCACATTGTCCCCTTATGCATATAGTGTCTCAAACAGACCAGAGAGTTCTACCCTTATGATCCATGATGCAAGAGAAATCTACAAGGATGAACTCTGGTTATCCCAAAAAAAATTCTGATAGTTGTGCGTCACATAAAAGAGAATCAATGTCAATCAAAATACATTGATAGAGGGCAATATGATCAGAAATGTTTAGAAGGTTGAAACCAATTGAGATGAAGGGAGAATATCAACAAAAACACAGGGACACTCAAGAATGCTGACTAGATTTCCCCCTTTAAGAAAGACACTCAGCAAGACAGGAAAGCTCCCCCTGATTAGGTGATGGAGTGAAGCCAATTGATATAGTGAAGTGATGAGCATCTATCAGCAAAACACAAACTGAATTCACAGTGAATAAATGAGGAAGACAGATTTTCATTAGCACACCAAATTCATAAATCTTTGTAAACGAATTTCAGATTCTTCAATTATAATAGATTATGAATGAGTTTAAACTGACCATCATGATTTAAGAGAGATGTATTCAAAGTTTATCAAGAAAATTCAATACTCATATCTGAAACACCTTTTAATAAAGGTGAACCAACAACTCATTTGATATTCATGTTTAACCTCCTTCCATCTAACTCATTTAAATTCAATGACTCCTTTGGAAAATACACATGATCATATTGAGATTAAACAGAAATAAATGAGACTGAGCTTGTCTTTAGATTTTCAGAATTTTCTGACACCAATTGAGCATCACTTATTTTTCCTTGAGCAAGTTTGGTTCAGTCAACACCTTTTTACGTGAGGCACAACACGTCTTAGGTGAAGTGACCCAGTTACTCAGTGTGACAACCTAATTGCCTCTCAAAAGGAACAGAGTTAGTAATGGAGTATCTTTTTACATGAGGAGACACCTTGATCAGAGGCCAGAATCCCCAGTTACTCAACACATCCATGCCATTGCTCTGCCAGATTTTCAAACATATTGAAAAGAGGTAACTATGGCACTTCATGACATGGGCTTACTCTATTTCATTGATAGAAAACCCAGTTTCTCTGTGACCACAATCATTGCTCTAGCTTTAAATTTTAACTATTTTCAGATTCTTCAAACAAAGCTCAGTACACTTGAAATGATTAAGAACAATACTTTCTACATGTATCTTAACCAAAGAAAGCCATGTCTTTTAAAATTTCAGATTTCAGAAAGTTTTGCCTGAAATTCATGAGGCAATTGGTTAAGACTTATTAAGCATGATGATTCAGATATTTTCAAGTCTTTTACATCAAAACATAGAAAATACATTAGGCTTAAGTCAATTTGATTTATCAAAACATTCTTAAGCCAGTATAGTAGAAGATTCTTCTTTTCAGATTGTCTGATTTATGCCTAGGGTGCACTGATTAAATCTTTCCTCATTCGGCTGAATCAATGACATTGTCAAGAGAAATTAGCAGAGAGCAATTCTGATACCAATAGTTGAGAGAATAGAGCAATTCAGAAACCAGCATTAAAGACTAAAAATCAGTTAGATTAGCTTTGACCAGTCTTGACAAGATATGAAGAAATGTGTATGATAGGAACAAGCTACCAATTGAATTCATAGTAGACAGAATCAATGGCTGAGTCTGGGATACAAATAGATCAGCTATATTAGTGTAGACAACAGAGAATTCAAGTGAACCACATATTTGCCAAGATTGGATCAGATTGCTAGACAGAAGGAGTTCAAGAGGTAAAGAGATGAATCAGGAATGCTCCCCCTATCTAGATGCAATGAATCATTTTTTTTTATGTAAGGAAATGCAATTGCAACTAACTACATGTATGCATTCAGCAAATGAGATTATCATGATTATGCAAGCATCAATCAAACTCCCCCTTACAAAGTGCATGATATGCAATTAACATATATGCACACAGCTCACAGTACAAGCAAGAAAGCCTACAAAGCTCAATGCAAGAGTCAAATCAAATAAAAAGCATGTATGCATGAAACTATGACTTATCAGCTCAACCATAAATTTCATTTGAACAGATTAGAGAAATTTACCTGAATGAGGTTTTATCAACTTGGGTGCCTTGGTTTATTTCCCCCTTTTTATTCTTCAGTCCAAGGCACTCCTGCAAAATATTGAACATTTTGATCCTGCAGGGACCCAAGCAGCTTTGGGTCCTGCATTAGCTCTAACAGGTATTCTAAACATTTTCATAGCAACATTATCACCAAATTTCATCAGTGAACAGTCATCCATAGAATGTCCAAATTTTCCACAATATCTACATGAAATGGCTAGTTTTTGGTTCTTATGATGCATATTAACAGCAGGGTGATGTTTATAAACATGTTCATAAGATTTTCTGTTATATGCATGAGCAGTTTGATGCTTGTTCTTAACCATCCAACATTCAGCAGATTTATGGCCTGGCTTCCCACAGTTATAGCATGAAATTTTCACAAATGATTTTGCAGGGAATTTGACAAAATGGGGATTAACATAGTTCTTTTGAACATACCAACAGTCCTTGACTGTATGCCCATTTTTCCCACAGTGGGAGCATGCAAAAGAATTTCTTCTATGAAAACTATTTTTACCCCAAGTGGATCTAAACCAGCACTCAGCAACCTTGTGCCCAGGCTTATTGCAGTTGAAACACACAATGTGCTGACTAGAATTGTGTTTAGATCCATATGGACCATGAACATGAATGGGGGACTTGGCATGCTGTTTATTGTCTTCTTTCATGATAAAATATTCACTCATAAGATGACCATGCTTCCCACAATAATAACATGAGGCATCAGGCTTCCTAGCAACATGGTTTCTATCAAAAGAGTTTCTAGAATGTAAAGTTCCACTAGCATGCTCATCCTTTAACATCAATCCACAATCCTCCATTATGTGTCCTACTTTCCCACAATAATAACATGACCCCTTTTTAATATGAGTGTGTGAGAGATCATGTGAATTGTGTGCAGTCTTCTTTATAACAACAGGAGTGTCTTTGTCCTTTTTCTGTGAGTTTTCACCCTTTTTCTGTTTTGGAGTTTGTTCCACAGTTTTGGGTTTTTCCTTTTTCTGTGAATTTTCACCCTTTTTCAGTTTTTGAGTTTGTTCCACAGTTTTGGGTTTCACAGTGGACTTTTGTGCAGTGAATTGAAAAACAGAAGGAGCAGGGGTTGTGTTCTGATTAGAAGCTTTGATAAAAACAATAGATGTTTTATTCCCATTACTCCTTTTGTTTGTCGGACTGTAACCCAGTCCCTCTCTCTAAAAGCTAACATTATTTCCAAGAAGCTTATTCAGATTGTCCTTTCCTTTGACAAATTTTGACAAAGAATTTTTCAAGTCTTGAATTTCAGAATTTAAGCCACAAGTATTAGCTTCATATTTGGACAAATCTGTTTCACAGGAAATGAGTTGTTGATGCAAGGCATCATTCAAACTTTTGAGTTTTTCAACTTCCTGTTTTAGCTTTGTTTCATTGTCAGCTTCAGATAGGGACTTATAAAGATCATCAACTTCTTATTGAAGGGATGTGATAGTGAGCTCATAATTAGCTACCTTCTCTTCACAGCATTTGACATTTCCACTCAACATTAGGTTGATGGTTTTTAGACTCTCAATTTCTTGTTCAGCATTCATCAACCTATCAGAATTATCTATGCTCACACCCTTACCTTTTTCAATTGTCAATAGCCTATCTGACAATTGGGTGTTTAAATGATTTAGCTTGTTGATATCCTCTTTCAATTTCCTATTTTTCTCTAGGAGATCATCATCAAACATCCAATCATCTAAGGAAGACTCACATTCATAAAAGTTTTCCTATTGTTTCTCAGATTGAGGTTTGTTGAGATTTTTCTGAAGCTCTAGATTCATTATTCTATCAGCCTCCATTTTTTCAGAAATCAATCTGTTTTCTTTTTCAAGACTCATCAATTTGTGTTCAAATTCCTTGGACTGGTTTTTGAGTCTTTCATTTTCAGATTTCATATCTTCAGCTTCAGTTTTCTTTTCTAGCAATGATTTATTTTCTTCTTTCAGAGATTTGATTAAATCCTTTTGAAGTTTATCATCAGAATCAAATTCATTTATCAAGTCTCTTAAAGCTGCACAAGCATTGCAAGCATTTTCAGATTTCATTTTTTCAAGTTCAGAGTTGACACACTCTAATTCTCTCACCAATTTTTCATTCTGAACTGCATTATAGTGATGAACCTGATCATCAATTAAACTAAGCCTCTCCTTTAGTTTAGAAATTTCACAAACAAGCTCCTGATTCTCCTTTTTGTGTAAACCAATTTGTTTCACAAGGGTTTGTTTTTCAGATTTCAAATGATCTAGATCTGTAGTAATAGAATCAAAATCTTGTAGTTGTCTTCTAAAAATTTCATTTTCAATTTTTAGAATTTCAGGGCTTTCACCTCGAGATTTAGCATTCTCATGATTCTTTAGCTCCTTTTTCAGACCTTTATACTTCTTCCCTAGTTTTTTATAGGATCTTGTCAGATTGACATAGGCATCTTCCCAGTCATCTAAAGAAAAATTCTCGAAAGGGTTTACCTCCTCATCATCCTGTTCTTCGGATTCATCTTGATCACTGCCATGGTTGCTCTTGTCAGCCATCAGGTAACTGTCCTCATCTCTCCTCTGAGTTAGCTTCAGCTTTTCCAGAATGTCCTTAGCGGACCTGCAGTCATAAAAACAAGAATGTAGAGCCTTGTCAGTAGCTTTTTTCATTAGATTCAAAACTTTCTGATTCTCTTCATTTCTTGATCTATGACTTTTAGTCCATTTGGACTTTTCCTTTGGCAGTCTGTGAGGACCATGTGAGATTAACTTCCACAGATCCGGATTCATCAAATTCACATAGTTATGTAGACTGCTAACCCATGAGTTAAGGTTAGAGCCATTAAAAACCGGTGGAGACCCCATTGATTAATTCGGTAAACAGATTAATGCAGCAGATAGTAGAATCAGAAATGCACCAAGGACAGCAGGATCCTCTGCAGATCGTTGGATCTGATTAGTCAGAGAACTGCTCTGATACCAATTGTTAGGATGCAAGGCCTGGATACAGAGGGGGGGTGAATGTATCCCTCTTCAAATATAGCCTAATTAAAACTCTAAAGCTCAGTTATGCGGAATTAAAACTGTTGCAGAAATAAACTGAGGATACTTAGAAGGATCAAAGCAAGACAACAACTCAATAAGCCCTCAAACGATCCTAGGCAAGCATCTAATGCATAGCAATAAGAAGAACATATAAGGAACAAAAGCACACCACAAGGGAACACCAGGATTTTTAGGTGGTTCGGTCCACAGACCTACGTCCACCCCTCACTCCAAACCGGAGTGAGGCTTCCACTAGCTAGGCTAGAACAGCAGACTCAGTTTGCAACAATTGCTGCCAAACAGCTTGACCAGGGGAACAACCTCCCCTCTTCCTCCCAACCGGAGGGACACCCCAAGTGACTCCCAGCCACTTGGAACCAGAGACGCAAGTCTCTCTTCCTCCAGACCAAGAGGGAACAGCTAGTCTTGCAAACCACAAGACCAGAACCGAGATGAATCTCCCTTCCTCCAAACCAGGAGGGAACCCACAAGTGACTCCCAGCCACTTGCAACCTAGAGGTCTCGGACCTCCCTTCCTCCCAACCGGAGGGAAACAACCACAAGTAGCACCCAGCTACTTGCAAATCGAAGACACAAGGTCTCCCTTCTCCTGAGTCCACAGGAGGAACCCGACCTCACACTAGAGGATCGGAAGAACAACTGAGTATAGTTAAAAAAGAAAAACAAAAACAAAAGACGCAGCAACAGAAAGCTGGAAAAATGAAATGCACAAAAGCTCTCGCAGGAGCGAACTGGATTGGATCTGATCCAAGGTCCAGTGAACGATGCTTCTATTCTTCTTCACGAGCTCTCCATCTCTCTCTTTCTCTTTTTCTGTTTCTTCTTCTGCTGGATCTCACGATCTCTCTTCTGCTCTCTCACTCTTCTTCTTTCTTCTTTCTTCTTCTTCTGCTCACTGCTCACTGCTCACTGCTCACTGCCTCTCTGCAACTCTCTTCTTCTATATCGATCACTTTCTTTCTTTCTGATCTCGATCTCTTTTTCTCTTTTCTTCACTCACACTCACTCTCACTGTGTTCTCCAGATGGAGGCGGCCTGGTATTTATAGCTGCAGCATTTAGGGCGTTATCATCGGATCACGTGCCAGGTGCCAACCTCGGACCATGTGCCACTTATCTGCTTCTCGAACAGTACCTGTCACACAGACATAAGAAGGTATCAGATAATGTATAGACTTGGTTTAGGCTGTTTAACGAAGTGTGTATAGCCATGATGCAGCTTGTGTGTATAGACTTGAAGGTTAACAGACGAGTGTATAGACTTGAGAGTTAACAAATGAGTGTATAGACTTGAGGCCTGATATCAAGTGTATAGACTTGAAGCTTTGAAACCGAGTGTATAGAGTTGAAGTTCTTCATGTGAAGCTCAGTGTATAGACTTGCAGTGTGATAACGAGTGTATAAAGTTGAAGCAATGGAAATGAGTGTATAGTCTTCGATCAATATGCATCAGACGACTCTGTATGGACTTGAAGACCCTTAGCCAATGTATAGACTTCAAGTGAAGACCAATGTATAGACTTCACGTGAAAGCCCAATGTGCAGACTTGAGCTATGCAAGCTACAGTGTCGATGTATGGACTTTGTGAATGTTCAGACTTGAATGCTCGACCAGTGTACAGACTTGTAGAGCCGAACCCAATGTATAGACTTGAGGAATTGAAGCCAATGTACAGACTTGTCGAATGGCTCAGCAATGTATAGACTTGGTGAACCACGGTCCAATGTATAGACTTGAAGCCTTAAGAATGAGTGTTTAGACTTTGAAGCAAACGCCAGGTATACGATGTGTAGACTTGGCCAGAAAATGTAGGGAAAGGTATGAGTGTATAGACTTGGCCAAACGTAGGGAAAGGTGAGGAGTGTATAGACTTGAAAGTCTGAAGGCGATGTACAGACTTCAGCTAAGCAGGCCACAGTCTAATGTATAGACTTCCGGTGTGAATGAAATGCTGCACATACTTGCTCAAACAGTCCGATGTATGGACTTGAACGCTTCGAAGGCCAAAACAGTGATGTCTAGACTTTGAAACAAAGGCAATGTATCGACTTTGAAACAAAGGCAATGTATAGACTTTAAAAACCAAAGGCAGTATATAGGCTTGATGCAGTTCAGCTGCCAATGTACATACTTTGATTCCCAAATGCGATGTATAGACTTTATGAGAAGGCAACTGAACACTGTACACACTTCCAACGTACAGACTTCATATGAACAGTCCAATGTGCATACTTCCCTTCGATGCATCTACAGTGCAATGTATTGGCTTGACGAACATTATGCAATGTATGGACTTTGATGAAGGGCCCAATGTATGGACTTCGCCTGAAATGCAGGAACCTGGGCGCTGTACAGACTTGAGTCTTCAACAGACTGATGTACATACTTGGAAGGCTTTGAAGGTAATGTACAGACTCTACCCATATGCAGACTTTGCCTAAAATGCAGTGTGAGACGCTGGCTGAGACGGACGCTGTACAGACTTTGAATGCACTAAGACACTGAACAAGACGGACCGATGTACAGACTTCTAAATGCTGATGGACTATGTATGGACTTGGCTTGAGATGCTGCATGAGACGATGCAGGCTATATAGACATTAAGTCCAATTAGAAGGTTGTGTAGACTGGAGAGACGGACTAGTGTATAGACTTCAATGATGCGTGTAACAGTCCAATGTATGGACTTTGAAGATTGATGCATGTACAGTCCGTTGTACATACTTCCAATGTACAGACTTTATGAAACTCTAGACACTGGACGCTATGAATGTATAGACTTTACAGTGAATGCATATGCCAATGTATATACTTGCATGAGACAGTCAGTGAGACGCTCAGCAATGTATAGACTTTGAAATGCTTGAAGAGGATGTACATACTTCATGAGACGCTGCATGCCAATGTATAGACTTCATGAAAAACACACGATGCAATGTGTGGACTTGGTGACTCATGCAGACAGACGAGTGTACAGTCTATGCCATGCTCACAGTTAAGGAATGTACCAAGTTTTGAATGAGCAGTTCTGAATGAAGTAAACACATATGACATCAAACAATCTAGATAAATGCAATTATGAAATGCACCAAAGCACACACCACACAGCCATATTTAAATGCAATAGTAATTCAGATAAGATTTTCAATGAAACATTCATATGCACTACAAACAGAATTGTATGCATTCAAGTGACTTATAGTGTTTGCTATCATCAAAATCACAAGGACACAACAATATTACAGTGTAGTCTCATCATGTCTCTGCTTCATGCTGTATAGCTCTGCCACTGTCACTTCTCTTTCAGTCATATAGAATCATTCGCAGACTTTTTGCTGCATATCCGACCAATCCAGAATGGATCCAGCCGGTAAGCTAGAGTACCATTCAAAAGTGAGTCCCATGAGGGAGGACCCGAAAAACTTCAGTAGGTAAGACTCGTCAACTGCCAAGTCACCCATAATAGTCATATACTATGCAATATGCTCCTTTGGGGAGCCCTGCCCGTTGAACTTCTCGAACTTGGGCGGCTTGCTGATGCCAAGTGAAAGTCGGTTCGCCACATGATGCAGTAGGTACGACACTTTATACACATCAAATGTGACAGGGTCAGTATTATCCCTCTTGGCTAGCTTCATCTCGATCATTTTCTCGACCATCAACTTGTTCACCATGACTGGATCAACCGGCTGAGGGTAAAGGTGAGCAGGCTACATCAATGGCGTGGCCAGAGCTATAGCATGGGGTGAAAAAGGTAGTAGTGGTGCTTGTTGCTACATTTGAGGAAGCATCGGCCGTGCTGGCAGGAACTGCTAGGAATGATGTTGGGGAGTAGCCCGGCCATGGTCGGCAGGAGGTGGGGAAGCTTCCACGGGGTCAGAACCTCCCCGTGACGACTCAGCCTGTGCCCCCAGTTGCTTGGGCACCACTGTAGCAACCCGGATAAAATATAGGAATAAAATTGGAATGGACCTCCTCTGAATCGGGGCTTGACAGGAGTTGGGACACTCGAAAGGTTCGTAACTTTGTGGCGGCGCTAGGGTTTCTCCCGGCGTTGCCTCCGATCATGGTCTCCCCCGGGGGGCCTCCGGTGCCCCCCCCTCTCGCCCTCATCTTCCTCCCCCGCCTCGCCTCTGGCGAAGCCTCTAGGCTTGACTCGATCATTTGCGGAGGTTCTCGCTTCATCTATGGCGCCGCCGGCCATCAGTGGTGTTGTTCGTGATCCTGTGGCGATAGACAATGGTGAACGAGCTGTTTTCTTTAGCAAGGAGGAGATTGTGATTTCGCTTAAACCCTTTACTTTCGCTCTTGTTGCGCGCAATCCTCGTGGCAGGCCTCCATTCCCAGACATCAGATCTCATCTCTCAGCTAGGTGTGGTTTTAAAGAAGATTTTGTGATCAGTGCTCTTGATCCTCGGCATCTTCTTCTGCAATTCCAAAACTATGATGATTATCTGAAACTCCTGCTGCGGGACTCCCTTTTGTATATGGCAGGCTATTCAGATTTTTTAAATGGACTATGGATTTTTCGCCATTAGCTGATTCTCCTATTCTTCCTGTCTGGATTTCTCTCCCAGGGCTTCCTATTAATTTTTTTTTTGGAGCCGATGCTTCATTCGATAGGTGGAAATATTGGGCGCGTTCTGAAGATTGACATGTCAACTCTTAATCTGTCCAATGCCACTGCAGCGAGGGTCTGCATTGAGCTGGACATTTCGAAGCCGCACCCATCTCGGGTTTGGATTGGATTTTCGGGGGGCGGAGTGTGGCAAGATGTTTGTTATCCTGATCTTCCGGACTTTTGTTCTTCTTGTGTTCGAATTGGCCACAATGTGGAATCTTGCAAAGCAAAAAAAAGATTACCTATTGCTAGCAAGGTTGAAGAATCACTCTCCACTAGACCGCTGGCTGTGATTAATAAATCCAAGCCAAAATGGGAGCCGATTATCTCAAAGAAAAATGCAGATGCTTCAGGTAATACTTCCGAGCCTATTTCTTTATCTGCCCCTGTTCAGAATGCTATGGCTCCCCCTACAAAATCTTCTCTTCCGGAGATGTCTGATATGTCATTTTCATTGAGGACATCCGCTGCCAAGGAAGGGGGACCATTACATGGTATTCAATCTTTAGATTTGGAGATGATTGCTCATGTATTAGATACCACATCTCCCCTCTTGGAGCATTATCAATTGCCTCTCGGTCGAGTCCTTCGACATCTAATAACAATTATCAGGCGATGTCCTTGGTGCCAATTTCACCTATGAGGGATCCCAGTCATCTGCCTCAGACAATTAAGGTCTCTCCCCTAGAGGAGCTCCCTTCATCCCAAATTGCTAGTCATACGGGCGACATTGCCCCTGTCCCTGAGCTTATTATGGTTGACAATACTCACTGCCGGGCTAAGCATAATTCTGAAGTGTTACCAGTTAGTAATTCTCTTCAATAAGAGGATGCTCTTATTCGTCAACAGGAGATTGCTTTGTCTGCTGACTTAAATAATGTGCGGGTCATGCACAAGGGGCATTCGGAAGTTATTACCAGGTCTATGAAGAGGATGGGGTCTGCGGGTAACATCACTGAAATTACTCATTGCTGATGTCTTTTATTATTTGGAATATCCGAGGAATTGGGAATGCTATTTCCCAAGGCCGTGTCAAATTTTTTCTAAAATCATTCAATATTGATTGCATTGTTCTTTTGGAGCCCAAAATTAATTCCTGCAATTTGGTTAGGATTTGTAAAAAGTTGGGAATGGACAAGGCATTTGCTAATAATGATGATATGGCTCACATCTGGGTAATGTGGAAGGAGCCTCTGGACTTCTCTATTATTTGCCGGGATGACCAACAAATTTCCCTTCTGCAAACAACTTCATCTAGGCCAAATTTCCATCTTACCTTTGTTTATGCTAAGTGCTCTATTACGGAGAGACGCATGCTATGGAATTCTTTGAAAAATTTTCATTCCCAGATTAATGGTCCATGGCTTGTGGCTGGTGATTTCAACTGTGTTCTGGACATTGATAAGAAGTTAGGGGGTAATCCTCCTAGCATGGTGTCTATCTCTGAATTCAAAAAATGTATTTCGGACTGTGCTCTCATTGATGCCGATTTTATGGGCTCTAAATTCACATGACATAATAACCAAACTGGAGGCAAAGGTATTTGGGCAAGGCTAGATAGAGTTCTTATAAATAATGTGTGGATGAATCTTCTTCCCATTTCTGTTGAACACCTTTCCAGGGAAGCCTCTGACCATGCCCCTCTCCTTGTTAAGCTTCCCTCCCCGGGCAAGTTTAAGAGTAGGTTTACTTTTCAAAACATGTGGACTCTGCATGACAAATTCCTGGTGGATGTTGATCTGTGTTGGCAAACCAGCTCCATTGCTTCTTCTCCTATTACCACTTTATTTTTAAAACTGAAGTATTTGAGGAAGATGCTCGGGGTATGGAATAGAAATGAGTTTGGGAATGTGCATATGAATCTTATGACTGCTGAAGATTTGGTTCTGAAGGCTGAACACCTGTATGATCTTGACCCTTCATATGGAAATTCTATCAATCTAGAACAGGCAAAATCTTCTCTCTCCAACCGACTGCTTCAACAGGAAATATTTTGGAGACAGAAATCTAGAATTCGCTAGCTTCTTAAGGGGGACAGAAATACAAAATTTTTCCATATGACAACTGTGGCAAATAGAAGGAAGCATTGCATATCCCAGCTTCATAATTCTATAGGCAATCTTACTTCAGACCATGAACAGATGAAGGGTATTGCTGTCGACCATTTTCAACAAGCTTTCTCTTCTCAGGACCATTATATTGATGACAGTATCCTAAATTGCATCCCTCGATTGGTTACTTTGGATGATAATGAGCTCCTTTGTGCTATCCCTGTAGAATCTGAAATCCATGATGTGGTTTTCAATACCTAATAGTGCCCGTGGGCCTAATGGCTTCACGGATGCTTTCTATCAAAAAGCATGGTCTATTATTTCTAGTGTGGTGGTGGCTGCTATCCAATATTTTTTACAATTCGGCTTCCTCTCCCTAGAAGTGTGACATCCACTCTTATAGCTCTTATCCCCAAAAGAAACAATAAGGTTGATATTTCTGATTTCAGACCAATTAGCATGTGCAACTACTTTTACAAGATCATTTCTACTATCATTAATAACAGGTTAGCTGCCATTCTTCCAAGACTCGTTTCTCTTGAACAATCGGCCTTTGTGAAGGGAAGAAATATTGTGGAAAATATTTCCCTAGCCCAAGAGTTGGTTCATGAGCTTGGTAGGAAAACAAGAGGGAGCAATGTTATTTTCAAGTTGGATATGGCTAAGGCCTATGATCGACTTGAATGTGATTTCTTATTTGCTGTTTTGAAAAGATTTGGTTTCAACATTTCTTTCATCACTCTTATAGAGAATATGGTGAACAATTGCTGGTTTTCTATTTTACAATATGGTGATTCTGCTGGTTTCTTTAAATCCTCCAGAGGTATTCGGCAAGGGGATCCTATTGCTCCTTCTTTGTTCATTATTGCTGAGGACGCTTTGAGTAGATTTCTGCGTGAAGCTTATACTAATGGCAGGGCTGACTGGTTTATGGGCCCCCGAAGGTGTCCGAATGTCTCACATTTGTTATTTGCATATGACACTCTCATTTTCAGCAGGGCTACAGCTGCCTCTGTCAGAAATCTATTTCATGCTCTTAGAATCTATGAAAGGGCTTCAGGCAAGCTTATTAGTGTTGGGAAAAGTGGTTTTTTCATTCACCCAAAAACCAAAGAGTCTATTGCTAAACGTATTCAAGACATCACTGGCTTTACCCGGCACACATTTCCTCATAAATATTTGGGGTTCCCCCTGGTGCTTGGCAGGAGCAAAAAAGTACACTTTGCAGGCATGTTATCTTCCATTCAGAAGCGTATCGAAGGATGGCTTGCCAAATTTCTATCTCAAGGAGCTAAGCTGACTTTAATTAAGCATGTTCTCACTTCCATTCCCATTTATTCTCTGGCCTCTTCCCCTTTTCATTTAGGCATTCATCAGTCTCTGGAGAGATCTTTTGCCAATTTCTTCTGAGGATCTTCCACTCAAGGTAACAAACGCCATTAAAAATCATGGCACACTATCTACAACCCTATTCCCTAGGGTGGCCTTGGTATTATGTCCCTTAGGCATATGGAGATTGCTCTGCGAGTTAAGATGCTTTGGAAGGCTCTGCATTCCAATTCTCTGTGGGCTGAATTTTTCAGGGCCAAATATATCCGTGGCTGTCATCTTTCTGATGTTCACTTCAGAAATATGAAAGGGCATGCTAGAAGATGTTGGTTACAAGCCAAAGGCCTTATTCTGCAGCATAAAAGAATTATTATGGGTGATGGGAATTATACTAGTTTCTGGCATGATATCTGGTTTGGAAACCAAACCTTGGCTTCCTTTGTTCCTACGGATCTCATTCAAAACCCCAAGGTCACTGTTAGATATTTTTATGTTCACCCCACAAATGAGGTTAGTGCTCTGCTTGACAGATTTCTTCCCTCAGAAATCATATTTGCCATAAGGCATGTCACCTTATCTCAAGAGAATGACAAGGTAGTTTGGAGCTTATCCTCCACTGGTGAGTGTTCGGTTTCCTCCATTTATAAAGCTTCTCATAGCTCTGCACAAATTCAGACTTCTATCCCATGGTCTCATCTCTGGTCCAACTGACTACCGACTAAAATCTCAATTCAGTTGTGAAAAATTCTGAACAACTGTCTCCCAACTAATGGAAATGTTAAGTTGCTCGGGATTCCCCTCTGTTCTAAATGTTTTTGCTGCAAGGTTCCAAGTGAAGAGGATGCAAACCATTTATTCATTAACAGTGATTGTGCAGCCTTTGTCTGGTCTTCTTTCCAAATAAAAGGTATGCAGCCTTGTGGCAGTTCCACCAGAGCTTTGATATTAAACTCTATCCATCTTCTCAAGCCTAAATCTATATTTGGGCTGTTTAAACTTGCTGCTATTGCTTATAGAATGTGGGAACTATGGAATGCTGCGAAATATGAAGGAAAACACTTCTCCAAGCAGAGTCTCTTCCACAAAATCACTACGCAGGTCAAACAATTAGTTGAGACTGCTGATCTCAGGGAAGACATTCATAGCAGGTGCAATATCTTGGCTAATTCTGGTATTAAAGTTGCTGCTAAAGGCTACCCACAGATAAAAATTGTCAAGTGGATTTTCCCCCCTTGGCCTTCCCTCAAACTCAATACGGATGGAGCTTGCAAGAAGTCAGGTGATTCGGGTGGTGGTTGTGTTATCCGGGATTCACACGGCAATGTTCTGCTCGCCTTCTCTCATTTCTATGCTCATTCCAATAGTCTTATTGCTGAAGCTAGAGCCCTTCTTGATGGTATAAAATATCTTCATAATGTGACATCCCGGCCGGCTATCATTGAATGTGATTCTAAAGTTCTGGCTCAGATTATCAACAAACAAATCTTATGCCCATGGACGATTCTCATATATGTCTGAGAAATCTAGAGCAGCCTCACTCCTTCAGACACTATCTCACACATCTATAGAGAGGCTAACTCAGTTGCTAACTCTTTAGCTTCCTTAGCTTGCAGCACCAAATGTAATTCTTTCTTTATTTCTCAAGAGCTACCTAAAAACATTAAGGGTGCAGCTCGATTAGATAAGCTAGGTATGCCTAGCATCCGTCTGATGTAATTGTTCATTCCATTTTATAATATTAATAAAATTTTCCTTCTAGTGTGTGGTGGTGGAGTGGCTATTCCCCTTACCTCTGGTAAGGGGTGCACTTTCCCACCCATCCCTAGGTAGGGTTTTCCTAAAAAAAAGGAATAAAATTTCCTAAAATAGATAAAATCCTCCAATTAAATAATCAAAGGACCCAAATAAATTATAAAGGCCCAAGGGATGAAGCCAAGAAGGCCCTAACCTTCATATGGGCCTCAAAGCACAACCCTTGTACTTAAAACAAATGGGCCTTAACCCACACACATATGGGGCACATATATGTGTATATATATGAAGTAATTAATCCTGAATGGGCCTTGGAAGCCCATAACCTCCCTTATGTACAAGGGAAACAAAGTATATAGATAAAGTTATATTACTCCAAAAAGCCCATAACTTTCCTACGACCAAAGGAAATGTAGGATATAAATATATAGATATATATATATACATAATATTCCCTACGAAGCTTGCATGCGAATAGGATTTAGGGTTTTAAACTCAACTAGGAAGGTGGCTGCGATTTGGGAAGGAGCAGATCATCATGGGAAGGTGATGCGGGACGCTATGCGAACTAGGACCCTATACAACGATATGACTAAACGGACTCCTATGACCAGCAACAGCACAACAATCCGAGTAGCGTAACTCGATGCCTAAAGTTCCCAAGAGAGGAATTATGCTATATAACAAGGAACACAAGCTCGCAAGCACCCCAAGAGGGGGAAGCGCGCCGATCCGCACGGTTGAGAAACCGGCGAGTCTAGGGTAGGCAAATCCACACTCGCAACTCGGATGAGCCACGGGACGGTCTCACTCACTCACTGCAGCAGTGAATAAACAACTAGCTAGGACCCTACTACGCACAAGCAGCGGCTTCAAGAGAGTATACTAAATAAGCAAGCAATACCGGGGGAGGAGTAGACGCATACCTCCACGCTCGGGGCGTGGGGAAGAGGCCCGGCCAAGTCACACGATCCCGGTACAAAGCTAAGCAAGTACAACTCAACAAAACGCCCACTCCTCATAGAGAGGTAAAGGGCTACACAGTGATATCCGGGGATCATGCGAAGTGGGGTGACGGGCACGGGGTCGGTGGCGCTCGTTGCCCACGTGTGTCGCTGCGAACCGGTCGGACGGCGCTGCCTCCGTGGATCGGCCAGGAACCAACAGCAAGGACGGCGAGTCCCGGATGTTGTGGATGGTGCTGGTTCCCCTGACGGAAGGAGGCAGTAGGTGCTGGACCTCCTGGAGGAAGGCGGACGACGACAGCACCGGCGCGGACCTCTGAAGTGGCTCGAACCGGCAGGCAGGCTGCCGCTCGGTCTGCGTAGTTCCTGGCGAGCAGTAGGAAGGCAGATCTGGACGGCAACCTTCCTCTAGTCCGTTGGCCACGAAATTTTACGTGGTCTCTGGTGGGTAGGTCCCAAGGGCGTCTGAGGAAGTAGAGCTGTAAACAAGCACCGTGGCGACCGTGGCGAATTTTGAAGCGGACCTTGCGCAATCTGGCCTGTCTATGGGCAGCAGGACCAAGGGCCAATGAAGGGGTTGGAACCCGGGCTTCCTGGGGGCAAATGGGACCGGGCTTTCTGTGGTGGACTGTTAGGGGATGTGGGGTGAAGTGGTAGCAGTGGCGGGGTGGCGTACAGTGGTGGTTTTGGGCGTGGGTGGTGCAAACAGTTTGGGATCAGTTCTACAATCCAGTGCAGTCAGAACTGAGAGTTGAGAAGGTGGATGTTTTAAGCTGGGAAAATGGGCTCCCGCGGGTGCAGGGAAATTATGTTGGATGCCATGGGATGTTTATGAGCAATGATCAAAATCCCAGGTCGAACTGAGGTGGGTTGGGGGTCGTCCCTTTGTAGGGTTTGTGACTCTGTCCCGCTAGGGCAGTTTAGGTGCGGTCTGCGCAGCAAAAGTGGCTACAAAGTAGATTTTTCACCCTGAGCGAATTTTTGGGTGAAGTTTTCGAGACTGGTTTGGGGGCAGGTACGGGAAGAAATGTTGTGAAGGGGCTATGGCGGCCTTATGTCGGGAAGGGGGCGTACCGGTTGGATTTTTGCGGCTCTGGGTTCTGGCAGGCTTGCACAGGGGCTGCCAGCGCAGAAAAAAGTCCTACAAAGGCAACTTTCGCTCCTAGACAAGTTTGGGTGCGGGATTTTGAGAGCATCTTGGGGACAGGGAGAGGAACAAAATGGCAGAAGAGGCCATTAGGGTTTGAGGATGGGAGGAAAGGGTGCCAACCTGTTCTATATGGCCCTAGTTCTGCAAGCAGACGGCCAGATCTGAGCGCAGGTCTGCAAGATGAATCCTCCACGTTTTGCTGCAACTCCCGGAAGCTTGATCTCCTGGCGTGGAATGAAGATGGTGGAGGTCGCCTCCTGCTATTGGGGCAGCCAAGAACCTGCAAGAAGAGGGGGCTAGGGCGTCGCACCCAAGAGGATGAGGAAGAAGAAGAGATAGAGGGTGTCACACCCTAGAGGGGAGGGGGAGGAAGAAGAAGGAAATGCTCTTGGCCAAAACTCAATTTTCATTCATTCATCAATCCTTCCAAGAGGGGAATACAAGGTAATATATAGAGTATGGGCTCCATATTCCCTCCTTGGAGTTTGAATTTGAACCCATTTGAATTTGAAATCCATGGGCTCTCTTTTCCACCTTGGAGTTGGAACCCATCATGAGCTCCACTTTCTCTCCTTGGATTTTGAACCCATTTGAATTTCAAATCCATGGGCTCCCTTTCCCTCCTTGGATAAAATTCAAATTACACACCAAAGACACACCTAAGACGTACACAATACATAATACAACCAAATACGTACATAATGCCAAATACGTACACAATACAAGTACGTATAAAAATACGTACAAAAATATGTAGAAAATATGAATACGTATAAAAATACGTACTAAGTGTCAAAGCTCCAATGGAGACTCCAGACTATCCCCCAGCCACAAGGATGTCGGTGTCGACTGGGTCGTACTGCGTGTCCGCTATCGTCGGCTCTCCGAGTCGATCCATATTCTTGCTCGGGTGTCCTCACCAACTCTCCCCGGGTGGGAAGAACTCGACCCTGTCGAGTAAGGGTCTCTGTCACCCTGGTACCACTCTAGCAAGTCTGGATCTAACCTTTCCAGCTCCGCCCGGGTGATCCATGCATCATCAGACGCGGGTCGTCCCCTCCAACGCACCAAGTAGCGGTGATACACGCCACTCCTAGTGGAGGTCACCTGCGCATCCAGTATAGACTCTATCCGCTCACACTGCTGAGGTGACAAGGTTGGAAGTGGACTCTCAGGGGAGGGTTCGCTCGCAAGGGGTGGAGAAGGCCCGAACAACTCACTAGGGATGACTGCCAGGTCCCTATATACGACTAAGTCCGAGACATTGAATGTGGAACTGATACCATAGTCGTCCGGCAGGTCTACAACATATGCGTTGGATCCAACTCGCTTCAAAACTCTAAAGGGGCCAGCACAACTAGCTTGTAGTTTCTTTATGGCTCCAGAAGGAAACAGTTCCAGTCTGACCCGGATCATGACATAATCTCCCTCCAGGAACTCGCGGGGGTGTCTATGAGCGTCAGCCAACTCTTTATATCACGCGTTGCTGGTCTCTATATGGCGACGAATACCATCATGCAAACCCCTAACATGCTCGACAAATGACTCTGCAGACTGTGACACTCTAGCATGCATGGGCAAGGGAACTAGATCTACTGGCTTCCTATGTCTATATCCGGTGACAACCTCAAATGGACTCATGCCTGTAGACCTATTGACTGAGTCATTATATGCAAATTCGGTAAGTGGCAAAATGAGATCCCAGTCCCTCTCGCGTTCCCTAATCAAGCACCTCAAGAGGTTCCCTAAACTTCTATTAACTACCTCAGTCTGCCCATCAGTCTGGGGATGGTAAGCTGTGGAGAATTTGAGCTGAGTGCCCAACAAATTCCAAAGGGTCTTCCAAAAGTACCTAGTGAACCGCACATCTCGATCTGACACAATGGACTTAGGAAGTCCGAATTGGTTCACTACACTAGAGAAGAATATATGAGCAACCCGTGAGGCATCTGAAGTCTTAGAGCAAGGAATGAAGAGGGCCATCTTGGAAAACCTATCAACCACCACAAAGATGGAATCATGCCTACGGGTGGTCCGTGGCAAACCCAAAATAAAATCATACTAATATCCTGCCATGGCCTATCGGGCACAGGGAGTGGAGTGTATGGGCTAGAAACTTGCTTCGTCATCTTGGCCACAGTGCAAGTGCGACACTGGGCCACAATGCGAGCAACATCGCGTTTTAAACTGGGCCAATAAAATCGATGCTCAACAGCCTCGATGGTCTTGTTCCGACCAAAGTGGCCGGCTAGACCTCCTGCATGTATCTCCCAAGTGAGGAAGTCACGAACTGAAGTCCGCGGAATACACAACCGACTCCCTCGAAAAAGGTAACCATCCTACATGGCATAATCTGGATACTCTCGGGACGGTCCACCTTGGATGGTAGTATAAATTGGACCGAAATCCGGACAATCCGCATAGGCCTCCTTCATCCTATCTATCCCAACCACCTCTATACTCATGGTGGACAAAAGATAAGCGCGACGACTAAGAGCGTCGGCCACCCGATTCTCTGCACCGGCCTTGTGCTTCAGCACAAAGGTATAATCCTGAAGGAACTCCACCCAGTGACTGTGACGAGAATTGAGCTTTTTCTGGGCATGGAGATACTTGAGTGCCTCATGATCAGAAAACAGGACAAACTCCTGGTGCAACAAGTAATGTCTCCAATGCCGAAGGGCCTGCACAACTGCGTAAAACTCTTTATCATACGTAGAATAACGCCGTTTAGCATCGCTCAATTTCTCACTGAAGTATGCAATGGGGTGGGTCTCCTGACTCAGAACACCACCAATACTAACCCCGGACGCATCGCAAGAGACCTCAAACACCTTCGTGAAATCAGGAAGTCTAAGAATAGGTTCTTGGGTCATGCGCTCCTTGAGGAGCCCAAATGCGGCTGAGGCGGCCTTCGTCCACTCAAACATCCCCTTTCGGATGCAATCTGTAATTGGGGCCGTGATAGAGCTAAAGCCTCGAATAAAGCGGCGATAGAAGGTCGCCAGTCCGTGAAAGCTGTGGACATCATGAAGAGTACGAGGTTCGGGCCACTCCACTATGGCCCTGACCTTCTCCGGGTCAGCGGAGACTCCCTCGCTAGACACGATAAACCCCAAGAATGTGACCTGACTAGTCATGAAAGCGCATTTCTTAGGGTTGGCATAAAGGCTCTCTCTCCTCAGAATAAGACAGACCTGCCGTAGATGGTCTAAGTGGGCCTCCCGAGTGCGGCTATAGATAAGGATATCATCAAAATATACCACCACAAAGACCCCAATCAAAGGTCGAAGGACCTGAGTCATCAGCCGCATAAAAGTGCTGGGAGCATTGGTCATCCCAAAGGGCATGACCAGCCACTCATAAAGACCATCTTTGGTCTTAAAGGCCGTCTTCCACTCATCACCGGGCCTGATCCTCACCTGGTGATAGCCACTCTTCAGATCAATCTTGGAAAATATAGTGGCTCCCGCCATCATATCGAGCATATCATCTAAGCGGGGAATGGGAAATCTATACTTTACCGTGATCTTATTGATTGCACGGCTGTCGACGCACATCCTTCAAGTACCGTCCTTCTTAGGGGCAAGCAAGGCAGGGACGGCACATGGACTCATGCTCTCACGGAGAGATCCCCTCGTCATCAACTCCTCAACCTGACGCTGAAGCTCAGCGTGATCAGCGGGGCTCATCCTATAATGTGGCAAATTGGGCAATGAGGACCACGGAATCAGGTCAATAGCATGCTGAATGTCCCGCATAGGTGGAAGACCCTCGGGTAAATCATCGAGAAATACATCAGTAAACTCTCGAAGGACATCAGCAACATTAGATGGGAGATCACTCTCCGTCTCTCCAACCACCTCTCGGACTATAATGGCAAAAATAGGGTCCCCCCTAACAAAGTCACGCTCTAACTCCCGGGAGCTGACTAGCATCAACCTCCTAGTCGGAGGAACACTCAGGGCAGGGACATCTGGAGGCAAGGTCATATCTTGAGCTGGCAATGGGATACTGGGCCCTGGAATAGCAGGAGTCGGGGTACTAGGCCCAGCGGAACCCTGGATTGATGGACTCCTCGGTTGGGACGGGTGAAGGGTAATCCGTTGGCCATTATGGTCGAACGTGCATGTGTTTGACCGGCCATGGAGGGTAGCATCCCGATCAAATAACCAAGGCCTTCCTAAGATAATACTGCCTACCTCCATAGGCAACACATCACACTAGATCCCGTCCAGGTAGGCATGGAACTGTAATGGCACCAGACATTGCAGTCTGACAAGAATAGAGGTGGAATCTACCCATGACACGCGGTAAGGGGAGGGGTGGTCCACGGGGGTCAACCCTAAGCGTGTCACTGTACCCGTGGAGATAGCGTTAATGCAACTCCCGCTATCTATGATCACCTTGTAGGCTTTCCCACCCAGCCGGCAAAAGGTATGAAAAATGGTGGTGCGACGCCAGTCATCACTCACCAACGACTGGGTCAAGATACACCTGACAACACCCAACTGAACATCATCTTGGCACTGCATGCCCTGGACATCTAGCTGCTCGCCCTCAATCAGCTCATCAAAGAACTCCTCCGCGAGCTCCTGGTCAGCCTCATAACTGACTGATACGATCCCATGTGCGAGCTCACTGGTCGAAGACTCCCCGATGACCAAAGAAGATCAGGTAGGACAAGTAACAGCATAATGACCAACTCCCCCACACCTAAAACACTCATGATGGGACCTAGTGCCCTGAGGTGCTCCACTAGTCATCGGCCCTTTTCCCTTGTCATCACGACGGGCCGGGGTGGTGGAAGCTGGGGTCGGGTAGGAATGGTGGGCTGCTAAGGCCGAGGGGCCGCGGCGAGAGCCTGGGGTCGAGGGGGATAGTCCCTCGGAAGGGGAGGGCGAGGTCTAGGGACAGTGAAGTCCTGACGAGTGGGTTCCTGTGGACGGGCCACAGGTCCCCGAGGGTAAGGTCCAGTCATAGCACAAGGGTCCGATCCATGAGGATATGTGGGTCCCAGGCACTGGACCGGAGCAAACTCGGACTCAAACTGCTCTAACTCGAGTGCGACCTGATAAGCCTCCTCCAGGGTCGTGGCATGGCGGCGAAATAACTCATACTGGTAGTGCGGCCGCAGACCCCGACGAAAGC
Source organism: Amorphophallus konjac (assembly GCA_022559845.1). NCBI lineage: Eukaryota > Viridiplantae > Streptophyta > Magnoliopsida > Alismatales > Araceae > Amorphophallus > Amorphophallus konjac. Next base: position 157,098,149 of record CM040126.1, on the reverse strand, counting down.
GAGAGATGGTCATGGCACTCTCCTCTGTGACCCCACATCGCAAGTAGTACTCATCAAAGTCAGCGATGTAGTCGGTCACGGCCCGATCCCCTTGGCTGAGACTCTGCCACCTATCAATAAGCCTCTGACGGTATGTGGGAGGAAGGTATTTTTGCCTGAGCTTTACCTTCATATCATCCCATGTCTCAATATGGGGTTGATGTCGTTGCATCAACATGCTCTCCACGTTTCTTCAATAAGTCTGGGCCTGTCCTAGCAATTTCATTTTGGCAAATCGGACTCTCCGGTGGTCCGTCATCTCATACCACTCAAAGTAGCGGTCCATACCCGCTTCCTAATCAACATAGACCTTAGGGTCCAAGGACCCATCAAAGGTGGGAGGATCTACACGCACGGACCTAAGGAGATGGTCATCCTCGTCGTCCCTATGGGGCCTATAGCCACGCCGAGCACGACCATAACCCTCAACCTCATTATCGAACCCAAAATCATCAAACTCTTGAATACGTGGTCTCCGGTCGTCGGCCCTAGCGTGTGCGGGCCGAAGAGCAGGGTGAAGTGGGCCTTGGGCCTGCCCGGGGACATCCTCACGTGGAGCTCTATCCTGGTTGGGCCGTCAAACTAGACCTTGAATCGTCCGGTCGGAAGCCTCCATCCGGTCCTCCATGGCCTTCATCCGGCCCTCCGTGAATGCAGCATGATCTCTAAAGCTCGTATCGGACTGATCTATCCAATTCATGAGAGCCTGCATCATATCCTGAAGGGACAAGTCACTAGGGGCAGCATTCCTAGGGTCAGCCATTGGGACCGGGTGTTGGTAATCTGTACCACGCCGAGTGGGCATGTAATGGAACTAAATGCAAGGGGATTTTTTTTCTTTTTTTCTAATGCAAACTAATGCAAGACTCTAAGGGACAAAAGGGGGTAGAACGAAGACTCAAATGCACCCTAGACAACCTATGGCTCTAATACCAAATTTGATGCGGGACGCTATGCGAACTAGGACCCTATGCAATGATATGACTAAACGGACTCCTATGACCAGCAACGGCACAACAATCCAAGTAGCGTAACTCAACGCCTAAAGTTCCCAAGAGAGGAATTATGCTATATAACAAGGAACACAAGCTCGCAAGCACCCCAAGAGGGGGAAGCGCGCCGATCCGCACGGTTGAGAAACCGGTGAGTCTAGGGTAGGCAAATCCACACTCGCAACTCGGATGAGTCACGGGACGGTCTCACTCACTCACCGCAGCAGTGAATAAAGAACTAGTTAGGACCTTACTATGCACAAGCAGTGGCTTCAAGAGAGTATACTAAATAAGCAAGCAATACCGGTGGAGGAGTAGACACATACCTCCACGCTCGGGGCGTGGGGAAGAGGCCTGGCCAAGTCACACGATCCCGGTCAAAGCTAAGCAAGTACAACTCAACAAAATGCCCACTCCTCGCAGGGAGGTAAAGGGCTACACAATGATATCCGGGGATCGTGCAAAGTGGGGTGACGGGCACGGGGTGGGTGGCGCTCGTCGCCCACGTGTGTCGCTGCGAACCGGTTGGACGGCGCTGCCTCCGTGGATCGGCCAGGAACCAACAGCAAGGACGGCGAGTCCCGGATGTCGTGGATGGTGCTGGTTCCCCTGACGGAGGGAGGCAGTAGGTGCTGGACCTCCTCGAGGAAGGCGGATGACGACAGCACCGGCGCGGACCTCTGAAGTGGCTCGAACCAGCGGGCAGGCTGTCGCTCGGTCTGCGCAGGTCCTGGTGAGCAGCAGGAAGGCGGATCTGGACGGCAACCTTCCTCTCGTCCGTTGGCCACGAAATTTGACGTGGTCTCTGGTGGGTAGGTCCCAAGGGCGCCCGAGGAAGTAGAGCTGCAAACAAGCACCGTGGAGACCGTGGCGAATTTTGAAGCGGACCTTGCGCAATCTGACCTGTCTATGGGCAGCAGGACTAAGGGCCAATGAAGGGGTTGGAACCCGGGCTTCCTGGGGGAAAATGGGACCGGGCTTTCTATGGTGGACTGGTATGGGACGTGGGGTGAAGTGGTAGCAGTGGCGGGGTGGCGTGCAGTGGTGGTTTTGGGCGTGGGCAGTGCAAATAGTTTGGGATCAGTTCTGCAATCCAGTGCAGTCAGAACTGAGGGTTGAGAAGGTGGATGTGTCAAGCCAAGAAAATGGGCTTCCGCGGGTGCAGGGAAATTATGTAGGATGCCATGGGATATTTATGAGCAATTATCAAAATCCCAGGTTGAACTGAGGTGGGTTGGGGGTCGTCCCTTTGTAGGGTTTGTGACTCTGTCCCGCTAGGGCAGTTTAGGTGCAGTCTGCGCATCAAAAGTGGCTCCATAGGAGATTTTTCACCCTGAGCGAATTTTTGGGTGAGGTGTTCGCGACTGGTTTGGGGGCAGGTAGGGAAAGAAATGTTGTGAAGGGGCTATGGCGGCCTGATGTGGGGAAGGGGGCGTACCGGTTGGATCTTTGCGGCTCTGGGTTCTGGCAGGCCTGCACAGGGGCAGCCAGCGCAGAAAAAAGTTCTACAAAGGCAATTTTCGCTCCTGGATGAGTTTGGGTGCGGGATTTTGAGAGAGTCTTGGGGACAGGAAGAGGAACAAAATTGCAGAATAGGCCATTAGGGTTTGAGGAAGGGAGGAAAGGGTGCCAACCTGTTCTATACGGCCCTAGTTCTGCAAGCAGACGGCCAGATCTGAGCGTAGGTCTGCAAGATGAATCCTCCACATTTTGCTGCAACTCGGGGAAGCTTGATCTCCTGGCTTGGAATGAAGATGGTGGAGGTCTCCTCCTGCTGTTGGGGCAGCCAAGAACCTGCAAGAAGAGGGGGCTAGGGCGTCGCACCCAAGAGGATGAGGAAGAAGAAGAGATAGAGGGTGTCACACCCTAGAGGGGAGGGGGAGGAAGAAGAAGGAAATGCTCTTGGCCAAAACTCAATTTTCATTCATTCATCAATCCTCCCAAGAGGGGAATACAAGGTAATATATAGAGTATGGGCTCCATATTCCCTCCTTGGAGTTTGAATTTGAACCCATTTGAATTTGAAATCCATGGGCTCTCTTTTCCACCTTGGAGTTGGAACCCATCATGAGCTCCACTTTCTCTCCTTGGATTTTGAACCCATTTGAATTTCAAACCCATGGGCTCCCTTTCCCTCCTTGGATAAAATTCAAATTATATACCAAAGACACCTAAGACGTACACAATACATAATACGACCAAATACGTATATAATGCCAAATAAGTACACAATACAAGTACATATAAAAATACGTACAAAATACATACAAAATATGAATACATATAAAAATACGTACTAAGTGTCAAAGCTCCAATGGAGACTCCAAACTGTCCCCCAGCCACAAGGATGTCGGTGTCGACCGGGTCGTACTGCGTGTCCGGTATCGGCGGCTCTCCGAGTCGATCCGTATTCTTGCTCAGGTGTCCTCACCATAGGGTTTAAACCTCTTAGGATTCACATAGGGAAACTTGAATCTCATTAGAAGTCAGAGATATCCATCTCTATAAATAAGCCTCTCCATCGACAAGCTCAGGCTACTGTTACTGCCTATGGTTTCCTACATCGACGTCATCCTCATCTTCCCTGTCGTTCTTCTTCCATTGCAGTTCGTGCCGCCGTGCATCCTTCTTACGCACTGCATACGTCGATGTCTTCCTCTGACGTTTCCTGGTGCTGTTGCAGCGCAGAAACGTAGAAGCCATCTTCTTCTTGCTTTCCAGCTGCTGTTAGTTCGTCTCTGCATCGTCTCTTCTGTGGAGATAGTATTTTGCTGCTGTTATTATTATACAGGAAGATAAGGAATTGTTGTTCTTCGTTGTCTCTACTACGGCTATAGCCGTGTGTTGAAGCGACTATTGCAGATATTACAAACTGCTTCTTCCTCTCTTCCTCTTCCTGGTCGCGAGTTGCTGTCACGAAGACGCTTCATCTTCTTCTTCCTGATCAAGCAGTTGTTGCTATTTATATTATTTCTCTTCTTTGTCCGTCGTCCAGATGAACCCAAGAGGTAGGTGTTCTCAAGATACGAAGCCCAACGTGTTTGACACAGTCAATTCATGCATATAGGTCATATAGTGTTGATTCTATGTTTTCTGTTTAAGTATCGTGAAGTTTTACCGATATATAGTAAATAGCGACCAGGTCATGGGGGCCTATTAAATGAATGCCCGCGAGAGCTATGGCCAATTCTTCTGAAATAGTGACAGTGACCAGGGCACAAATTAATGAGTCACCTTATGCCCAGCCACTAATTCTTTCAGGTATTTAATAATTACCGCATGCTTAAAAATTAATATCTATAAAACTTGATGTTAAATTTATTGCATGAGCATGTTCCTGGAACCTGTATATTTTTTCTATCCATTCATGTCTTTACTTTTCTAATTATGTGAACTCTAGTTTTATGAATACTGTTATGTGTCTGTAAACATAGCTGCCTGATGCGTAGCATCAGACAATGAATGAGCGACAGCCACATAGTCGCTATTAAAAGAATGAGCGCCCCTTTATGGTGGCGTAGAATTGTCAATTAATTAGTAAAAATTGAAATATATGGAAATTTTATTCTGCGACAAGACAGTGGACATTATTTAAAGATTGTGCGCCGTTGTGAACGGTCGCTAATTAAAATTGAATTATGAGAATTTTGAAAAATTATAAGAATTAGTGCCAGTTCATGCAGTCACTAATTCATAGTAATTTAAATTAGATGTCTGTAAAATATAAGATTGAGCGACCCTTCAGCGAGCCGCTATTTTATGATATAGCGACCTCTGATAAGGCGCCAATTATTATCTCTCAGTTTTACCACGTTTTATGACCCATATCGCGGGTTTATTTGGCACTCTCATCTCACATCCGTAGATTGAGTCCCCATTTTGTTTCTATCGATTACACACTCAACTCTCAGTGATGTTTAAACCCTCCGCGGGATATTCCTTCCTTCGGACTGGTGATTTCATCATGGAGACCTCCATAAGTCTACGCTAGCCTTGGATTCCCTCAAGGCAGCCGAGCAGGTTGTACCCTAAAAATCTATGACAACGTGTCTTGTCACGTCACTCTGAAGAAACGTGATGCCTTAGCAATCTTAGAGCACAGATCTTGGCCTCTTTGGGAAGTCTATTCTCTGTCAGTAATTGGCGACACTGACAGGGGCACCCGAAGGAATTGGCGACCTGACTAGTGGCATTATTTCCCTCATATAGAGACCTGATCCTAGGCGTTATTTCATCGAGCCTGTACTATTCACAGGAATGGGCGACAACGCATGTAGGCGCTATTTCTGTAATTGGTGGCGACTGAGTGGGCGCCAATTTCCCCGTTTCATGACATGTCTTGGTCTTTGTGAGGTTTAATGATGTGTCATGATTTGTTCAAAGTTCTGTCCTTGAACTCCTTCATTCGTGAAATTTACCTTATCATCCTACCATGGTTTATCCTTGGAACTCTATATTGGCTATAACTATAGTAGATGTCTAAAATATACATGACCTAATGCTTGCGCATATAGGGCCCGATCTGGTCCTGGGAGGAGCACCAGAAAGTACTTGTGCCCATAGCAGTTGATTGATCACGGTGTGGCATTGCACCGAAGTGCATGACTAGCTTGATTTATGGCATTCCATGACTCGTACTTGACTTGACATGACATGACTTGCGTGACCCGGAATGGATATTTACTTGCTTGATATGATCATAGCCAATTCATGTGACATGACTTGATATATTTACATGCTTGACCATCTTGATACATTTTTCATGATTATCTTTAAATCTTGCTAGTTCATCTCTATTAACTCTTGTTACACTCGATCTCGTCATTTTCATGCGAACATGCATTGCTAGACTTGTATTTATGTAACATGTAATTACTTAAAGCAAAAGTAAGCTTGTACTTGAGATATAATTCCTACTGAGTGTTTGCTCACCTAGTGTTTTCCTCTATTCTTCACATAATTCCGATGATGAAAATCAATTGAATGGGAACAGGAACGAGTAAAAGAGCGTAGAGCCATCCAGTCATAGAAGCATCTATCTAGACGTGTCTTTTTCCTATTTCTTGAGTCAATCATTGTAATTTTATTTTATTGAGTCAAGATTGTCTTTAGTTCTTTTATTAAGATTATGTAATATAATTACCTTAATGGTTATTATGAATAAATTGGATTTGGTTATCTTGCAATTTGCGCATCTCTGTCTATAAGGTCGAATTCCTTATGCTCTCATTGACATGAATGATATAACTCGTCACACGTACCGGGTTCCTTCCGCGCTCGGGCGTGATAACCAGAGTGTGTCTAGTTCTTTCATTTAATTGTTTCTTTAGTAGTTCTATCTCTTGCCGGTATTTTTATAGCATCATCATAACGGCAGGGTCTATGGCCGTCTTGCTAATAACATCCTTGAGTGTTTCACCAGAGGCACCTTCAATTGGGGGAGGTGGGAGTACCTCTTGTTCTTTGGACGTTATCACATTAGCAGTGGCAGTGTTGACGTCCTTGTCATCAACTTGTTTTCCTCTGGCGACTTGCAGAAACTCACCGGCAGCCTTACTTCATCTTGTCACCAGGCCTTCTCTTTCGGCCAATTTGGCTAGCTCTTCTTGTTCAATCGGCAAGATATCATGCCTGTCCATCACTCCTGACATATTGCAGGTGAACACCTGCAACCTTTTGCCGTATTTTCTGGCTCTCCTTCTGACCTAACGGGGGGAGGTCAATCTTTCAAATATTGAAATTCTTTTCATTTTTTCATATTGTGGAGGCACTTTAAGGCCTTCAGCCCCAGCTTTTTCCTTTTCTTCATCTGCGTCCACAGGTGACACTTCATCCTCTGTTTCTTCTTCAGCCTTGATGAAACGAAGTATCCTTTGCTGGCCTAGGGAGGGGTTCCCCAGGCCATGGAAATATTCTCGGACCATCTTAGTCATATCTTCCTGGCTATGCCCTAGAGAGAGGGTGAGAGGCAACGCCTGATCTTTGGCAGATGGCATATATGAAAGCCATGATAGCCTAGTAGCTTGATTGGAGCTTCTTTAATATTTGAAGATATCAGCTTGTCTTGCACAAGCTTTGGAATTAAATGGATGAGCTATAATCACAGCCTCCTCTGTAGGTATATTCTTATTGCCCCCTCTCCTGGGGACTTTGGCAGAATTATTGGAGCTTTGTGAAGCTGGTGTAGGGCCTCGGGTCCTCTTAGGGATCCAGACATGCTTGAACTTTGGTGATTTTAAGGCTACTCCTGCTTGCCTGTTGTCATTAGAATTCACCCTCCGACTTGTCAACAACTGGAAGGCGTTGTGGGTGGGCATGGTCGGGATGACCCAATCCGATATAAATTCGGCATCGCGGCCATTGAGGTAGACCCGGACACCACCAATCAACACAGATTTTTTGGGAACCGAGAGTCAGCACCGTGGAGCAGCAGGGACTCTTCCTCTTCTGAAGTTCTTCTTATTGCCCCCAACGGGCCTCTTCTTGGGTGCCCCAGCCTGGCAGGCAATATGGTGACATAGCAACTCACGATCACCGGGCTCTTCAGTGTAGCTTTCTTGATCTGGCTCTTGCCTTGATGAGCCGCAGCTTTGTTATCAATCATCCTTGTAGGTTCCGGGCCTTCCATATCTAGGAGACCCACGAATGCAACTCCCAGGAAGTTGGGGAAGCCAACGACGGGGGGGGGGGAGTTGCCAAAAGCAGTTGGTATGGTGAGGTAGCTGTATGCAGCATGACCAGCGACTGCCTGGGGGCCAAATACAAGTCCAGATAGTCCGCACACCATGACTTCAACCTACGAGGAGAATAACATGATGAACAAAACAATTAGTATTTGGATGAAGGCCCTAGGGCCCTCTATTTTGGCAAAAAGATGAAGGGTGGTTGAGTCCCACAGGGCGTACCAACTTGTGGGAATGGATTTTATCTTATATTTATTTATATTTATTTTAGGTTTATTGGTTTGTTTATTAGGAGTTTTATCTAATCATGGGACATGCCAGTCATAGAGTGATGATTTATTGTGCGCATCGTCTGACAAATCAGACTAAGGTGGGTATCGTGTCGGGTCCCAAGACCCGTCGTACCATAAAGGCTACGACGTTAATTACGTTCTTCTGATTAGAAAGGACAACCCTTGATTAATTGTTAAAATAGAGGGACTCTAGGGTCGAATAATTTGAAAGAGAATATGAGTTGGAAGCCCTTTTATTGAATCAAAATAGAATTTGATCATGCAGTCAAGCAAAGAGTGATACGGCGTTTATTTGGGTAGATCGACTCCCGATATGAGGCAGAGAACTTAGATTCGAAGATCACCTCACACTTAGTGATAGCTTCCAGTCGGACCTAATCCTACCTTCTACAAATCACTATTTTATATACCAAGGAGTTGAGTCATGTTAGCATACATGATCTGTACACTTATGTATGTATGTGTATACATGTGTGAACACGTGTGAATAGGTTAGCATATAAAGGTTTATTTCCTTATTCTGAATTGATGCAGAAGTTAGCTTCTGATTATTTTGAAAACTTGGTGTCAGTTAATTGAAAATACACTAACATAGCATTACCTAGACATTTATTATTATTTTTATTGACATGTTATGTTCCAGGAAGATTTCTGTAGAACCTCCCCTTGTCCTAAAGAATGTCGGGGAGGGTATAAGAGAATCATCCCCGAAGTGTTGAGACGACCTCCTGACTGACAGTTATGCCTAAATGGCACTCCCATACCCTATGATGAGTGGGGAACCCGAGGGCTAACCCTCCAAGTAGTCCCGATCACTCGTAGGGCTATCAATCGACAGATGCCTTTCATTAAGAGATGGGACAGTGTATGCCAGCAGATGGCACTTGTTACTGATTTATTCCCTTGCTGGGCACATCGCTCTCATAATCTGGCTAAAGTAGCTGCGAGGCCGTTACCACCATAAGGGATGGAAACTGAGCGGAAAGTCGAGAAAACTCGACACGGAATACGAAACGAAACTCCAATTTCTAAGAAAATTTCGGCAGCATCTCCCCCTGCCTCAGAATGTGTTGGGGGAGATATAAAGAAAGCCCATCCACAACAAGCTGAGATGGACTCCGTAAAAGACAAACATGTCAAAATGATAGCCCAGACCCTATAACGGATGTTGGATCTCCGAGGACTCGCCTACTAGGAGACCCATGTCACCCAAGGGTTGCTAATAATATCCTGCCAACTATGTTAACCCATTTCGGTGCCATGCCATATACATAGAGGCTCGGGAAGCCTAGTATAACCATGGGCCGGTAGGTCTACATATGTCGGGGCATTGTTCACTAATAAGGCGGTCTATGTTCACTTGGGGAGTGATCAGAAAATCGGAACACATGGAAATAGGCGGGACTAAAATAGTCACGTATAATGATGAACCGGTGACAAATCTATGTGTACCCCACTTATTGAGTAGGGGTCATGCTGTGAGATTTCAGCAAACCCTCATCAGCATTGGGGTTATCCAGAATGTAAATCGGAAATCTGTCACGTCCCGACTCGTAAACCCAGTCTAGACTAAAGACTCACGTCAGATTCCGATCGAAACATCACAGTGGGACAACCCAAACGGTACAATTACGGTAGAGAATTCCACATAAACATTGAGATATCATTGCAGCAGAAATGAAATTACTCAATCAGTCAACTTACAGTTAAAAGACTTCATCCACATAGGTCAAAATAAAGGTAACGATTTAACAAGTCATTTATTACATAACTAAATTTCACACACATTTTTTTTATCTAAGACATAATTACCTAAGATAAAGACTCGTAGCAAATCCAAGCCGTGATCAGAACACTGCGAGATCACTTCTCACTTTCTTCTACCACTTCTCCTAAAAATGTTCAACATGGTGAGTCTACGAATATACCCAGTAAGAGACTAAGCATAGTCCCCAGTCATAACATGGGTAAACATATCTTTTTTTTTTTTGACCAACACCGACCAATCAGAATGAGCACCGGTCGAGTGCACCCTCCCTCAGAGAGGGGGAGTGTTCTCACTCCTCCTAGCTCACCCTGTGGTCCTAAATTTTATTAAAAGAGAGCTGTATACACTATCCAAGGGGCAAACCCCCGAAAACAACCAAAAGGGCAAAAGGGAGCCCGAAAAACTCAAAAGAGAAAAATGGGTAAACATATCTAAAGTGATTTACGGTATTTCATTTTATAAATCATTCTTACGCATAATTTTAAATAGATAACATAAGATTAACACATTATAACCCAATTTCAAATTTACGATCATAAGTCATGTTATGAACATTTTATAAATACAATATGTACATTAAAACTTTATTCTTTCAATGACAAGGTAAATGAGCATTCAACATTAGTAAACATTATCATGCAATATAATTTGATTTATTTATCAATAGAATGATCCCAGTACAAGGAGGAGTAAAGTCTCATGCATAGTGAAAGGATCCAAACAGACTTAATTTGCCCTTTTCTAAATCACCATTTGATATATTGAGATTCAATAATAGTAAACATTTACAGTGTAATAATAGTGAAATGCAATAACAGTTTAGTAGGCAATAACACTGATTTCAATATCAGTTCAATAAGTAGTAACAGTAGTTTCAGTATCGATTCAATGAACTGTAACAATAGTTTCAATATTAATTCAGTGCAGTAACTGTCGTTTCAATATCGATTCAGTGAACAGTAGCAATTCCAATATCAATTTAGTGAGCAGTAATAGTCATTTCAATAATGACTCAGTGAACAGTAATAGTAGTTTCAATATCAATTCAGAAAGCAGTAATCAGTAGTTTCAATTTTAATCCAGTGAGCAATAACTGTGATAAATAGCCAAGACACAGTGCCCAAACCACAACTAGAAGGGCAGTCAGTCGGTACTCGATCACCTAGGTAAATAGTGATGAGTCTTGGTTACTACGCAGAACTGGGAGAAGTCCTCTCCACCTTAACCAGTGGTACTTGTCCACCTCCAGGATTTCAATTCCCGTTACCCTCGGGGACAATACAGTGTGAACCTCCCCATAGGGGTATTTCTATGGCTTGGTTCCAGTCTCCCCCTATGGTGGCAGTGTCCATTTGACAGCAATAACAGTACGGTAACTATAAATATGACTTATATGAAATGGACACATGTCACTCAAAAATCCATGCAGTGAACACTAAGTATGAAATATACCAACACTGAAATCCCTTCTTTTTCTAAATTTATTACCAACTTATCTAAATATAAAGGCATATATATATCAATGTTGAGTCCATAAGATGGTGCAAACCAGATTCAGAGGGGGGCTGAATGAATCTCCCCTTTAAAAATTTTACCCAATTAAAACTATACTAATAAACTATTGCAGAAATGAAAACTCATAAGATCAGCAAGATAGAAATTCTATTGAGAATCACACTGGAACACTTGTTCAGAAGTTCTAAAGTGATTCTCACTAGAGTACTTGGATAGCAGCGAGAAGATTTCCTCAGATGGCAACTATGCTGAAACACCAGATAGCTGATATGATGCAGCCAATGCAATTTGAACATAGAATTGCTTAGGCTAAATCTTTACAATAGAAACAAACCTAAGCATACATGTATCGATAGTCAGAATTGCATTCAAACTAAATAGACCACTGCACAAAAGATTTTTAGGTGGCTCGGTCCTCTAGACCTACGTCCACCCCACACTCAACCCGAGTGTGGATTCCTGCTGACTCACAGCTTGAACGGCTGGGCATCACAGCTTGCCTACATCAGCTGGGCCTCACAGCTTGCCATCCGCTGAGGATCACAGCTTGCTATCCCGCTGAGCATCACAGCTTGCTATCCAAGGTAACCACCTTGCGTACTGAGCATCACAGCTTGCTCTGCTGACTCACAGCTTGAAGTTCAAAGATAAACGAAATGAACAAAGGAAAATATGAAGCAAAGCCACAGCAACGGAAAGCTAAAAATGAAACACAGAATGTAGCTCTCGCAGGAGCAAGTCTGGCTTGGATCTGATCCAAATGCCAGGAAGACAGATCTTCAATGATGGCTTCACACTCACGAACTCCTCACTCTCATTTTCTTTCTCTATATAGCTCTGATCACACACTGGCTATCTCTTCCTTTCTTCTCGTTCTTCTTCTGCTTCTCAGACTTCGGCTCACTCTTCTCTTCTCTACTACACACTCTCTGATTCTACCGTCCTCAATTTTCTAATTTTTCTATCTTTCCTTTGATTACAGAAGAGGGATTTTATATATCTTCAGACCTGGGACCCACGAGCTCACACATTGGGACTGTGGAGGGAACACTCCCACCAAGAGAATTCTGGAACCCCTTAGCTACGTGTCAGAATCTCGGTAGTGTAGCTGTCCACGTGATAGGTTCATCCATTCCGTTCCTTGCCTCGGATCACGACCTCTTAATCTGGTACTTTGACTTGCACGTGGAATAAGCTCACAGGTTGTAGGTTCGCCCATCACATGCTCGACCAAGTGACTGACCTGGCAAACAAATGGGAGTGTTCACATAACATGCTAGCACAGACTTCATAGAGTAAAGTGCAAACATGCACAGACCATATAGCAAAACATGCACAGACCTTGGGTGTGCAGAAGAAGATATATGCACTAACCTTGTGTCACAAAAGGATGATGTGCACGGACGTTGTGTTGCATGAAAGAAATTTAGTGCACAGACCTTAGGTAACATATGAGTTGCACATACCTTGATAACATATGAACAGATGTGCACAGTGCTTGCATATACAGGGAATAAAGCATGCACTGACCTTCATTGCTGTGATACCGTGAAATGCACGGACTTGACCATGCATAAGGCAAATCATGCTCAGACCTACAGAGTGCATAAGGAAGATGTGCACCGACATTGGTATGCGTTCAGCAAGTCATCCACAGACCTTGTTTTTGCCTAACGAAGGATATGCACAGACCTTGTTTTAACACAAGGCAAAGATGCACTGACCTCATGTGCAACAAACAGTGATGTGCACCGACCCTATATGCAAACCACACACAAAGTGCACTGACCTTCTACCGAATGCACATGCTATAGAAATATGCACCGACCCCATGTACCATAGACTTAACATGCAGAGTCTAGCTACAGTGATTGGCACTGACCTTATGTGCATAGTGCAAAAGTTGCACCGACCTTAGTTGAGCTAAGGCAGAGAGTGCACTGACCCATTCTACGCATAATGCAAACCTGCACCGACCTATATATTGGACAAGAGAATGTGCACCAACTTGATTAGCACAGAATAAAACCTACACCGACCATGTTTATGCATCGACCTAAGTAGTGATTTGTAAAGGCCTTAAGTGCATTGAAAATTAGTGATATGCACAGACCTTGTGACAAGCATGCACCGACTTCCATCTGCTAAGCAAATGTGCACAGACTCGAAAGCACATACCTATATGCACGTGAACAGGGAAATGCATGGACCTTGTCTGTGCATGAATTATGCACCGACCTTATGTGTACATATGGTAAAATGTGCACAGACCTCTATATGCAACATGTGTGAGCATGCACCGACTCTATGGATGGCCAAGTGAAAAACTGCACCGACTTAATATGCATAAGACAATGCATGCACTGACCCTATGAGCAAACAGAGCTATGACATATATGAAATACTCATCAAAATCATGATGCATGCAGCAAGTGTGCAATAGAGAACATTTCAATCAAACATAGAAGTCATATGATCCAAACACTTACGATACCATGCACGCACATATAATATCATCCACAGATGAGTCATAGTGTTTGACATCATCAAAATCACAAGGGAACAATAATCTCCCCCTTCTTGATGATGGCAACAATATGAGTCATAAAATAGCATGCTGACTCATATCAAACTATTCTCCCCCTTTGACTTCATCAAAAATAAAATAACATGCATGATATGGTTGAGCCACAAAATATTCTCCCCCTTTTACTTCCAGATAAGTTGAAACTGATAGACAAAAAGAATCATGAAACCCTACTCCCCGTGAAGATGTAAGATGTATGGAAATGGGGATAGGGGAATGTCAAGAGATAGACAAGACAATGACAGCCAACATTGCAAGGACAGCCAAGAAGGAATATCAATCTGAGCATGGAGAAATCAGGATAATCTCCCCCTTAAGACCAGAAAAATATTGATGAGTCAATCTTCCAAAACTATTATCGGACAAGCAAAATTAAGTCTGATACCACTAGGAGATAAACTCAGTAGACTGATACCAATTATGATGAAAAGTGATATCAACAAAAGCACAGGTGCAGTCATAGAATTTTTCCAGGTCGAACTCAAGAGGCATCATGATCAATAAGCAAAGGATACCAATGAATTTTTCAGGTTGAATAGCAGCTAGAGACTGAGTACAAGAATTTCACATAATAAATCAACATTCAGACATCAGAGTGAGTAATTAGACAGAAATTGAATTGGAGGTGAGTTGTCAACACAATTCAGATCATGACAATTTATATTAAGAATAGTGAGCACGAGTGGAGCACAGAACTGACTAGATTGCCAATGAATAGATAAGGCAGAAAGATTCTCAACAGGATGCAAAATTCATAAATCTTGATAAGAAAATTTCAGACTCTTCTATTATAATAGATTATGAATGAGTCTAAGCTGACTAGCATGATTTAAGCATGATGTATACAAGGTTTATTAATGAAATTTGGAGAGGGGGATTTCTGCAGCCCATTCAAAGAGCATCCCAACTAGGCCCGGCAGGGCCCAATGAGGCCAAGCTCACCCAAGTGACAGCCCACAGGGCCCACTTAGGGAAGAAAGCCCAATAAACAGTGCTCGAGGAAACAACCCTCCTAGGCGGCCTCAAGGCTCGGAGGGCCCGAGCATCGGTCAAGTCACGAGAAAGGCCCGCGTCTGAGCCATCTCTCCGCCTGGGAGAGGGAGGCGTAGGCTAGCCTATCCGACCCATCTTTTACCGAGCTAAGCCTACCACCCAGATAGGGCTGGCCCCTCTGAGCTCGGAACGACCTACGAATACTTATCTTTGCAGCCGTTAAAGAGTCCGCAGCAGGCAAGAATTCAGGAAGGCAAGGCACTTCTTCTTCCCCACGATGATAACGCTCCCACGATAAGGCCATAAAAGCCCACGATGAGGACGTAACCCCCACCTGAAACCCCTCAGCTGGCAGGACTCTAAGAGACGGCGTACTATTTAAACCAGGGATACCCTCCGGCTAAAGGTAAGCCAAGAAAGGTAATCATACGCCCAAAACTCCTGAGCAAGAACCGCTTCACCCTTCTGGTGGAGAGGGATCTCGCGTACAAGCTCTCTCCTCCCTACTATTGCTCCCACCATAGCTCCACTGACTTAAGCATCAGAGGGTTTGCCCCAGGGATTCCCCCTGGGCCCTCTGATCCATTTCCCGGTCTTGTAGTTCACGATCTGGTGATCCTCAGCCCGCTCAGGACCAACGCGAGATCATGCCTCTTCATCTGGCGCCGTCTGTGGGAAACGCACGAAAAGCCAGTATGGTGCGAAGGAGCTTAGGGAGGAGGTCCACCGGCGACAGGGGTAAGGCCGTGGTAGCGGCGGGGGAGGGCCCTTCTAGGGCCTCACAGAACCCTCCCTTTAACGCCAGCGTCCCCGCCGACGGACCGCCACCCCCTCCTGTGGTGGTAGGGCTACCCCCAACGGTGGCGCCGAAGCCTTCCAAGCCCTCAACGCAAAACTTGATATCCTTGTGGAACTCATGAAGAACCAGGCGGCTAGGGATGGAAGGTCCCACGCTCCGTTAGGGAGCCCTCCTCGCGAAAATACGTCCCAGCACACCGCCGGAGGTCGCTTCACTCTCCGCGGCCAGCAGCTCATCCGCAACAGGATTGGAGGACCCTCGCAAGCTCCGCCTCCAGAGCAAGAGGCTTCCTCCATGCCAAGAAGGGGAAAACTGGGGGCGCGGTGTCTGAACCCGGAAGCTGACGTTCCCAGAGATCACCAAGACGCTCCCCCTAGCCCCACGGCACGACAGCAACCGGAACTATCCCTCCGACTGCGAGATTTCGAGAGACGCTTCATAGAACAGGAGCGCGCCCTCTGCGCCCTGCAGAAAACCTCTTTCTCGGAGGACGACGATAAATCCCCATTCTCCGAGTACATCTTGAAGGCAGAGGTATCTCCCAGAACCTCCATTTCGACCTTCAAGCTCTACGACGGCCAGGGCGACCCGGCCGATCATTACGACAGCTTCAACGCTCTAATGACCCTACACGGAGTGTCCGATGCCATCAAGTGTCGAGCCTTTGTGACCACCCTGGTCCAAGGCACTCAAGCATGGTTCCGGGCCCTCGCCCCCGGGTCCATCCGAGACTTCAAGCAATTTGGGCGAGTCTTCAAAGAGAGTTTCGCCGGAAGTGCCCCCAAGGTCGGTAGGGGGGCTCCTGGACCTCAAACAGGCGCAAGGGGAAAGACTCCAGGCTTATATTCAACGATTCAAATCGGAAGCCCTGAGAATCCCCCGCCTGGACGTGGCCTTAGCCACAACCGCACTGACTGGGGGCACCCGGGACGAGAATCTTCGCCGCGAACTTGTCCTCTACCCTCCCTCGACCCTTGCCGAGCTAGTGACTCTGGCACTGCGCCACGCCGAGTGCGAAGAAGTGCTCAGCGCTTGCCGAGACGCAACTGGCTCAGGTCGGGAGGGGGACAAGAAGCGGGCTTCCGAGCCAAATTCAAGCTCGGGAAAGAAGCGAGACCGTGATGGGGAGCGCAAGCGGAAGTACGAGTGTTACACCCCACTAGCTACCACAGTCTATGAGATTTATGAAGACATCAAAGACTCGGGACTCCTCCGCCAGCCCGAGCCGATGAGGTAGAAGAACCGCAATCGCGACAAGCATTGCCTGTTCCACAGCGATCACAGGCACAACACCGGTGACTGCCGCCAGCTCCAGGACGAGATCAAGTGCCTCATCCGTCAGGGGCACCTGGCTCGGTTCACTGCTGAGCGCAAGGAAGATCGAGGCGCCGCAGAGGAGATCGACAACGCCCCCTGAGGGGTCCGCATCAACGTCATCTCCGGAGGGACAACATCAGGAGGCGACAGCAGCCGAGGAAGGAAGCGTCATGCCGAGCGGGCGAGCCGAGCCATAGAGCCCCCCAAGGCCCCGCCGAGTGAGCCCCAGGTCATAGTCTTCTCCGACCGAGATTTGGAAGGGCTGAGCACCCCGCATGACGACGCCCTCGTAATCTCGGCCATAATAAACCATTGTAACATAGATAGGGTTCTAGTTGACAATGGGAGTGCCCCTGATGTGTTGTCTTATGACTGTTTCCTTAAGATGGGGGAAGATCCATCCAAGCTCCGCCCGGTCCGAACCCCCCTCTGCGGGTTTAATGGCCTGGCCACTTACCCCAAGGGAGCCCTAAGCCTGCCGGTTACCCTCGGTACCCCACCCAGAACCGTTATGGTCATGGTGGACTTCATAGTGATTAAAGGTATGATAGCGTACAATGCCATCTTCGGCCGGGGAATCCTCAGCTGAATAAAGGCCGTACCGTCTACCTATCACCAAAAAATGAAGTTCCCCACCAAAAATGGGTTGGGAGAAGTCCGAGGTAACCAGGCCGCGGCCAGAAGGTGCTACAATATCTCGGTGGAAGCCACAAGGCCGGACGGAAAAGATAAGGGTCCCCGGGGAGTCGAGGATAAAATCGCAACCACCGAGCCTGGTGGTGAATTACTGACGATTTTCCTAAACGATGACCCGACCCTAGGAGTAAGGATCGGAGCCGACCTACCGCCCAAGGTTCAGCATCAATATAAAGAATTCCTTTCTGAGTACATCCGAGTCTTCGCTTGGTCCGATGATCAATTGCCTGGAATACCAGAGGAGACTGTGATGCACAAGCTCAACCTCGACCCAGCCGTGAAGCCCGTACAGCAGCGCAGAAGGAAGCATGCACCAGAGAAACAGACGATCATCAAGGCACAAGTCACCAATGGACAAGAGACTGGCCTTTTTAGACTGGTCCTGTACCCGACGTGGCTAGCCAACATCGTCCTGGTACCTAAAGCTTCGGGCAAATGGCGGATGTGCGTGGACTTCATCGATCTGAATAAGGCCACTCCTAAGGACTGCTATCCGTTACCGAGCATCGACCAATTGGTTGACTCAACCTCGGGCAACGAGATACTCAGCTTCCTAGACGCCTATTTAGGTTATCATCAGATCAGAATGGATCCAGAAGATATCGAGAAGACCGCCTTCATCACCGACTATGGCGTATACTGCTACACCCGGATGCCTTTCGGGTTGAAGAACGCTGGAGCTACGTATCAAAGGCTGGTCAATCACATGTTCGAGGAGCAGTTAGGTCAGAACGTCGAGGCTTACATTGACGACATGCTCGTCAAGACCCCCAAGGCCCAAGATCACTTCACCGACCTCGTCGAAACCTTCGGCACCCTCCTGAAGTACAACATGAAGCTCAATCCTTCCAAGTGCACCTTCGGAGTAAGATCTGGGAAGTTCCTGGGTTTTCTGGTCACTCAACGCGGGATCGAAGCCAACCCCGACAAGGTCCAGGCCATCCTGGACATGCGCCCGCCCACTTGCGTCAAGGACGTCCAGCGCCTAACTGGGCGTGTAACCGCTCTCAGCCGCTTCCTGTCCCGTGCGGCCGAACGATGCTTGCCCTTCTTAAAACTTTTGAGGGGTACCAAATTGGCATCTGCTATGTTCGCATGGGATGAGGAATGCCAGAGAGCGTTCACCGAGCTAAAGGAGTTCCCGGCCTCGCCCCCGGTGCTCTCCAAGCCCGTTCCGGGTGAAGTCTTGCTGCTCTATCTCTCGGCAACACCATCCACAGTCAACTCGGTCCTGGTCAGAAATGACTCGAGAATCGAGAGGCCGGTCTACTACACTAGCAAGGTGCTCAACGAGGCTGAAAAGAGGTACCCCGCAACCGAGAAACTTGTGCTAGCGTTGGTTACCTCCGCTAAGCACCTACGAGCCTATTTCCAAGGGCACCCCATCACCGTGCTAACCAGCGAACCATTGAAGAAGATTCTAGCCCACCCCGAAGCTTCAGGGTGACTCGTCAAATGGGTAATCATGCTTGGGGCCTACGATATCTCGTACTGCCTGCGCTCGGCTATGAAAGGCCAAGCGCTCGCTGACTTCATCGCCGAGAGCACCATCCCAACTGAAGAGAGATCTCCGTCCGCGCCCGGGCCGACCTTGGAACTGTTCGTCGACGGGTCTTCCAACTCGGTCGATAGTGGTGCAGGGATCCTCCTGAGGTCCCCCTAAGGAGTAGAACTACAGTACGCCTTGAAATTCAGCTTTCAAGCGTCCAACAACGCTTCTGAGTACGAGGCCCTTATCTCGGGAGCTCGCATGGCACGACGATTGGGGGCTGAGCGAGTCAAAATCCACACCGACTCCCAGCTGGTCGCTAGCCAAGTCAACGATGAATACGAAGCTCGAGAGGCCCCAATGGTCAAATACCTCCAGCTGGTCAGAGACCTGGCCCAACAGTTCGAGGGATTCGAGGTAGTCCGAATAGCTCGGGAGGAAAACTCCCGAGCGGACGCCCTCTCTCGATTAGCCTCCTCTCTCGACCATGAAGGTACCCGATCAGTCCTCCTTGAAGAGCTAGAGCGCCCGAGCATTGACTCGGAGCTCCTGGCCATTGACTCGGCCCTTCCAAGTGACTGGCGCTCCCCCTACCTGTCTTGGCTCCAGGACTCCCAAGAGCCCTCCGACCCTCAAGAGGCACGCCGAATGAAGTATCAAGCCCGGCGCTTCGTCATCCTCGACGACACTCTCTACCGGAGGTCCTTCTCTGGTCCCCTCCTGAAGTGTCTCGGCCCCGACGAGGCCAACCGAGCCATCTAAGAGACTCATGAAGGCCTGTGCGGAGCGCATTCAGGAGGAAGGTCTCTAGCCAGGATCCTGCTACGGCAGGGGTACTGGTGGCCAACCTTGCAGCGTGACTGCACGGCTCACGTACAGCAGTGCGACCGATGCCAGCGATTCGACCACTTGGTCCATCAGCCGGCTACGGAGCTCATCACCCTTACCAAGCCCTATCCCTTCACTCGGTGGGGGATCGACATTCTCGGGCCGTTCCCTACAGCTCAGTCCCAGAAGAAGTTCATTATCGTCGCCATCAACTACTTCACCAAATGGATCGAGGCCGAAGCCACGGCGAGGATCACCGAGACAGTCGTCTGGAGTTTCGTATGGAAGTCGATCATTTGTCGCTTCGGCATCCCCCGGGTGATAGTGAGCGACAACGGTCGGTAATTTGATTCTCGTTATTTCCGAGACAGATGCGCCGACCTAAACATTCGCAACCACTTCACTTCGGTCTCCCACCCTCAGGCCAACGGGCTGGTCGAAAATGCCAATAAGACTATCTTAAAAGGCATAAAGACCAGACTCGGAAAGGCCAATGGTAGCTGGCTCGAGGAACTGCCCAGCGTACTTTGGTCACACCGAACGACTCCCAGAACGGCAACCGGCGAAAGTCCTTTCCAGCTGGTGTATGGCACTGAGGCCGTCATTCCGTTAGAGGTTGCCATCCCATCTCTCTGAGTCATACGCTACTCGCCCGAGGCAAACGAGCAAAAATTACTCGAGAACCTCGACCTAGCTGATGAACTCCGAGAGATCGCCAGAATCCGAGCTACGGAGTACCAACGCCGCCTCACGCGATACTTCAACGCCAAAGTCTGAAACAGACACTTTCAACCGGGAGACTTCATCCTCAGGAAAGCCGAAGCCTCTCGACCACTAGAGGCGGCGGACAATCTATCCCCTAACTGGGAAGGCCCCTACCGAGTGGTCGAGATGCTCGGGAAAGGTGCGTACAGGCTAGCTACAGCGGAAGGGGAACCCATCCCTCGGACGTGGAACACAGCCGCACTACGCAAATTCTACTTTTAAAGTTGTGCAAACAATTTGAGGGAAATAAAACTCCTTCTTTTCATTCAATTGTTGGTACATCAGAAAGGCAAACGCCAGTACATTGCATAGCAAAAAGCAAAAAAAATCCATCTAGCACCACGGCAAGAGGCCATCGCTCGGCCGACTCGGTCTTGATCTACTTGCGTCCAGCCACTGACTCTGCCTCGCGCAGAAACTGGCTCGGTCAAAGGGCGGTCGACCCAGTTGGCTCGGGTGGCCCGTGACAAAGGTGACAGTGGGATTAAAAAGAAGGAAGGCTACCTTCCAAGTTGAACTTGGAAGAGGAAGAGGGAAGGAATGCCTATGAAGGCCTCCTCCTTTCCAACCTGCCAATTCTTTAGAACGTACAAAGAGCAAGCAGCCTCCGCAGAGTGAAAGAAATGACAGGGGAGGGCCCAGAAAGGAGGGAGCTTAATTTGCTTCTTCCCCACCCCTGGAGCGAGCAGAGAGAGAGAGTGGCGGCGGGTGTTCCGAATGCCCCCATCCGACCTCCATCTCGGCGCCCCCCAGGAAGCCTCGCGGGAACTGATAGAGGGTGAACGGCGTGCCTCCGCACATCGAACCCTCTTTAGATCCGCGCGACGACCATCAGACCCGTTTCAACCCCATGCGACGACCATCGGACTTGCTCAATAGCCCAAGGCAGCAAGAACTCTCTGCTCCTCCATCACCGGCAGCGTCGTCTTCCGAAGGATCCTCTATGCTCCGAATGCAACGGCACAACGCAACGTGGAGAAGGGGTGAGGAAAGACTGTTAGGGAAAATCCTAAGCGGTGGAGAGGAAGGGACGCCCTTTGGCCTTTTTATAAGGCTAAGGGAGGCTACTTGCCCTAAATGACTCCCCCCTCGAAAACACGCCAACGTATTTTTCCCCTCTGAACGGTCACCTCAAATCCCTCATTTTCTGCCTCTACGGGATACACGAAGCGTCCTGGCATTCAAAGCATGAGAAAACGGAAGGACACCCTGTTAGGAATCCATCCAACCAGCGTGCGAAAACCACGCAGAACGTATCGGCACTTTCCAACTACTACCGATACGCTAACCAAATTACGGCAAGGAACGCAAGAAGCAAGTAAGTCATTTATTGCCTCACAAAAACAAAATCTTTCTTTTTTTCAGAAAAGGAAAAGAGACAAACAAAGAAAGAGGTAAAACAAGGCAAAATACATCAGGCCTCGGGCCCACTTTGAAGCTCGGGAACGACAGGTGTGGGTATTTCGCCACCGGCACCATCGGTGACGGCCGACCTAGGCACTGACCTCGCCTGTGCGAGAACTGCCTCGGTCGCAAGCCCTCCCAAGGCAGTCGGAGTTGGTGACCCCGCTGGAGGAGAGCCCTCTGGATCTTCCCCGCCTGACGCAGAAGAGCTAGAAGCCGACTCCTTTGCGTCATAGCACTGGCCCGAGGGGAAATCGATCCCAGAGTCTCGCTCGTCGGCGTAATCCACTGCCCGGCGATAACCCTGCTTGAACCCCTTGCGGGCGCCTCGGCAAAGCGCTATCTCGTAGTATGGAAGGGCAGCTTCCTAAAGGTCGGCTCGATAGGCCTCTGAGCCCCTGTACTGCTCGATCGCCTCCACCCTGACTGCCCCATCCTTTTAGCAAGTTTGGCCGACTTCCGCTCTGCCTCAGACGCTCGCTCCTCTGCCTCCGCCATCCGTCTCTCTGCCTCGATCAACTTCCGCTCGGCCTCGGCCGCCCGCTCCGATCGACTTCCGCTCGGCCTCGGCCGCCCGCTCCTCGAGTTCGATCGACTTCTGTTTGGCCTCGACTGATTGTTTCTCCGCCTCAGCTCGATCCGCCTCGGCCTCCGAACGACGGCGCTCCGCTGCCTCCGCCCGGTCCAGCAACTCAGCGTGCTCAGCCTCCCAATGGCCGTCCAGCTCGTGATGGTGAAGGCGCTCCTCCTCAAGGAGTTTGTTTTTCCTCTCGAGCGACTCCTGAGCCTTGGCCAGCTGCTCGGTCAACGCTCCGGTTTCCAGCCGGCTCAACCGCGCCAAATCCCTGACCGCGGAGAATTCCCGTTGAAGCCCCTCGTGCACCTCATTGAGTCGGGCTAGCTTCCTCTCGCACCCTCCGAGAGTCCAGGCGAGATTCGACCGCTCTGACTCCGTCCGGGCGTAGGTCTCCGCCATGGTGGCCCCCATCTGGGCCATGATCAAACCGCCCTCCATGATGATGTCGAGGACCCCGGAAGGAGAATGGCGCATATCTCCTCCTCTCATCCTCGTGGACACCTCGCGGCAGAGCTTGTACAGATTGCTCAAGATACCGAGCCTCTCCAAGGCCTCCGACATGGACACCCGACCCGCCCCTGGCCCCGCGCCGGAAGGCCCAGACCGAGCTGGTGAAATGGCCTCCCCACGCACTACGGTCGGTTGGGGTTGCGACGCCTCCATAGGCGAACCCCCAACCTCGACCGACGCAGCAAGCCCGGTCGCCCCGGGCACCACCGATGTTTGGGGTTGCGACGCCTCCGTAGGTGAACCCCCAACCTCGACCGACGCAGCAAGCCCGGTTGCCCCGGGCGCCACCGATGTTTGGGGTTGCGACGCCTCCGTAGGCGAACCCCCAACCTCGACCGAAGTAGCAAGCCCGGTCACTCCGGGTGCCACCGATGTTTGGGGTTACGACGCCCTCGTAGGCGAACCCCCAACCTCAACTGTCTCGGCCTGCGTTTCATTGCCCGAGACATCGCCAACCTCGACCGGCCCCCCAGTCTCGGCCTCATCTACTTCAGCTCCGGCCCCCTCTGTTCCCACCGAGGGGAGAGCCGACCCACCGTCACCACCCTCTGAGGGGCCCCTGGTCTCCTCGGCCCCCTCTCGCCCAGTGGATGGGGGAGCCGACCCAGTAGGGTCGGCCCCATCTTGCCCTTGAGAGGTGAGCGCCGCCGAGCTAGAGTCGCCCCCGGTAGTGGCGATAAGGTTGGCCTTCTTGGCCCGCTTCTTGGCCTTCGCGGCTTCCCGCAACCTTCCCTCCATGGGATCCTTGCACTTTGCACCGCCCGGTCGTGAAGTTCCCTCAGATGCCGCCCCCTTGCCCTTATCCCGGGCTTGGGAGCGACCCACAAGAGCGTCAGGCTCATCGGCCGCCGAGTCATCTCCAAGATCGACGACCTCAGCAGCCTCCTCCAGAGGCTCCCGCCTGATGTCTACAACAGAGAAGAAGGCATGGTCAGAAAAAGAGAGATGATTCCCACCCCTGAAGAAAAATCCGAGTGGTGGTACCTGACGGTTTCAGCCGCGTAAGGAGGCACCGTTCGACATTCTCCGGCGTCACCAATTCCTCGGTCGACTGGCGATTCTTCAGCAGACGAGCGGCATTTTTCTCCACGTGATGAGGGAACTCCTCCTGCCGGGGAGGAATGTTCGGATGAAAGTTGGGCATCATCTGGCACCTCCAGCTTTCGCCCACCGGCTCCGCCTTCACCTAGAAGAATTGGGTCTTCCACCCTTTGTGCGAGGAATCCATCGCCGCCAGCGGAATACAACTCCTATTCCTCCGCGCCTGAATGAAGTAAAAGCCCTTCCCCGCCAACGGATGTGCTTTCAACTCAAAGAAATAATGAAAGAGGTCCAAGGAAGGAAAAATCCCATGCTGGCGGCAGAGGATTCAAAAAGCGGAAAGAAGATGGTATGAGTTGGCGACCAACTGAATAGGCGCCAACTAGAAAAAATTAGGGATCTGAAGGATGAAAGGCTCGAAGGGGAGGCGAAACCCGCTCTTCCAAGCCAGAAGAAAAGTGCAGATATGACCCATGCGATCGTCCAGGCTCGTCTCGTACGGGGCAGCGGCGACAAAGCTGTATCTGAGAGGCAAGTGAAATCGGTTGGTGAGGACACGCGCCGCATTACTCGACGGAGCACACGGAGCACGCCAGCATCCCTTTGGCTCGGCGATCACTTGGCGGACTAGCGGAGTTATCTTCATTTATTTTATACTTTAGACCATGCTGGGCCTTGGTTTAGTCCCTGCGTGGACACTTTTTATTATTATGGACCTTTGTAGGCCAATTGGGGCCAATTAGGCTTCCATTGGGTGATGTTAGGCTTATTAGTTAGGCAAAGGGGAGAGTGGGCCACCTTGTGATCCACCCTTCTTGGCCCATTTGGGCTGACCACCTTCCCACATGAGTTGGCCCATTGGGATTTGCGCCCCCCCCTTGTGGGCTAGGGTTTGGGCGCCCCCTTCATCTCCTCCAAGAGGAGGAGGTGGCAGCCGCCCCCACTCCTACTTTTTAGGAGTGGAGTGCGCCCCCCTCCTTGATTCAAGGAAAGGAGCGCACCCCACCTTCCCAAAGAAAGAAGTGCGCCCCTTTTTGTTTGAATTCCCCCCCCCCCTTGCTACGGTTTTGAACCCTAATTCCCCTCCCCACATATAAAACCTCATGTATTTTTCTTTGGAGAACAATTATGAATGAAAGAAAATTGCTGATTCTCCTTGAAGGTGGCTGCGCCCTCCTCCCTGTTCCTCCTTGCTCCTACGATGGGAGCAAGCCCGGGGTGTGACTCCCCACCCCTCGGTGCGACGCCGAGGTTCCCCCTCTCTTCCTCTTTGATCCTGCGACGGGATCAACCCCGGGGTGCGACTCCCCATCCCCTTGGTGCAACGCCAAGGCATCCATCCTCCTTGTTCCTGTGACGGGATCAATCCGGGTGTGACTCCCCTTCCCCTTGGTGCGACGCCAAGCATCTATCCTCCGCGTTCATCCACGTCTCCATCGCCATCCTTCGTCGCCATCTCCATCATCAAGTGTGAAGAACAAGCAATCTGCACCCCTGCAGATCCGAGGCAGAATTGAAGCCCTAATTGCAGAGTCGACCCCGACGTCCACAGTGCGAATCAGGCTGAGAGTTCTTCTGTGAGTTTGTTCCTCTCTGAGTCCTCTTCGATCCAGAGGTGGTCTCGCCTCATTTTGACTTTGGCACTGTTTGTGGCACCCGTTCTCCCACGACTGCGCAGAATCCATTCGAATCAACCCGTCCAGAGGGTGCAGTTGGGTGCTGTTCCTGTCACGATTTCTCCATCCGTTTTCTGCCCAAGTTTTCTTCTTCAAAGTTATAGCCCTCGGCGTCCCGGAACCAAGTCATGGTTTCGTCGGATTCCGACCTCGTTTCAGAAAATTTCACCACTGCCATTGTACCTCTGTCCGACTGCTCGCCCAGAGGACAGAAGCTTACCACTGTTGCGACTGCGCCCAGCCTGGTGACGTGATGAGGCTCATCTTCTGATGGTTCGAACAACTTTTCATCATCTTTCCAACGCCGCAAGTCTCGCCTCATTTCGATGATCGTGCTGTGCGTGGCGTTCATTCTCGTGGGACCACGCAGACTGATCCTTTGCAGTCCGACCCCAGTACCAGGGACATGTTGCAGAAGCCACCACGGCTTACCTCGACGCAATCTGGTCAAACCCTTTGATCAGAAGTTTCTGCTACGAGTCCCCGTCGTCCTCCCATCGGCGGAATCACATTCGCATGCCGGAGCATTAAGTTATTAATTTTCTCGCTCGAGCACGCTGTTCTGTGTGCAGGAAACCAGTCACGACTTACAGATGATCTCACGGCCACCTCGGTGCGAGTCTGAGTGCCCCCTTTGGCCGAGGCTTCCTCCCATGATCTAGCTACGCGCCCTCGCTGACGGCGCCTCAATTGGACGCCGGACCAGGCCGTGGGAGCGTTCACCGCCGAGTCGCGCATTGCTGCGAACCTGCCGACTGCCGCCCGGGTCCTCCTCGCGACCACCCCTTCACCGAGTGCCGCCCGTCAGCCCGTGCATTGGCAGCCCCGAATCCATATGTTGTAGCCTGTTATCTCCCTGCGAGGAGTGGGCATTTTTGGTTGGAGTTGTATTATTATTCACCTTGTGTATCGGGGTTGTTGACCTCGGCCGGGGTTTCTTCCCCACGCCTAGGCGTGGAGGTACGTGCGACGCTCCCCTTGTTGGCATCTGCTTTACTAGTATGCTTTCTAGTATGCCGCGTGAGTGTTTAGGATCCTAGCTAGTCTTTTAGTCACCGCGTGACTGTGAGTTGAGAGCACCCGTCCCATGGCCCTAGTCGAGCGCCGAGCTCGGACTAGACTCCCCTAGTCGTACGGTGGTTCCTTAGCCGCTGAGATCCCCGCGCTTCCCTCATAGGGATGGTCGTTGGGCTTGAGTTTCTTGTTGAGAGACGCCTCCACCCAGAGGAACGCTACGGAGGTCAGCCGCCCGGCTTGCCTTTGGCGTGCTAGTGCTGGCCGCACTTCGTTGTAGTCGTAGGTCTTAGCCCTTTCAGTCCCGTCCCGCATCAAATTGGTATCAGAGCATATTATCCCGCATCACCGGTGCTCCAGCTTCTTCACCTCGGCTTCCCCCAGCTCGCTGCGATTCAGGACTGGCGACCTTACCTCCAACCCCTCGCCCGAACGCTGGCCCGCCATGGAACTCAAGGAGGAACTGAAAGCAGAACTCTCGAGAGAACCCGAAGACTCCGGGGGAGAAGGAAGCTACCGGACCGCCTCTGCGGTTATGCGCGCCAACTCCTCAAACGCCGCCGTGAGGTTATGTTCCTCCGTCGTGACTTCACCGCGCATCAAGGAGCCCCAAAAGCAGAGGAATGAAGAAAGGCCAAAAACCCTAGAGAGTCTGGGATGACAAACAGCGCCCAACGCCTATAAACCCTCACGGGAGGCGGCACGTCGTTCCGACCTCCGAGAAAAAGGGGGCCCCTTCATTTCAAATCCGTCAGGATCACTATAATTACGAGCCCAGGTGACCACGGCACGTGACTACTTAACACTGTCAGATCTCCACCCACCTGAGCCACGCCGGTCCGACGCCCTCATAAACTACTCAACCGAGCCTCCTTTGGCTCGGGAGTAGGAGGGGGACAAGTGGAGAGGGGGATTTCTACAGCCCATTCAAAGAGCATCCCAACTAGGCCCGGCAGGGCCCAATGAGGCCAAGCTCACCCAAGTGACAGCCCATAGGGCCCACTTAGGGAAGAAAGCCCAATAAACAACGCTCGAGGAAACAACCCTCCTAGGCGGCCTCAAGGCTCGGAGGGCCCGAGCATCGGTCAGGTCATGAGAAAGGCCCGCGCCCGAGCCATCTCTCCGCTCGGGAGAGGGAGGCGTAGGCTAGCCTATCCGACCCATCTTTTACCGAGCTAAGCCTACCGCCCGGATAGGGCTGGCCCCTCTGAGCTCGGAACGACCGACGAATGCTTATCTTTGCAGCCGTTAAAGAGTCCGCAGCAGGCAGGAATTCAGGAAGGCAAGGGACTTCTTCTTCCCCATGATGATAACGCTCCCACGATAAGGCCATAAAAGTCCACGATGAGGACGTAACCCCCACCTGAAACCCCTCGGCTGGCAAGACTCCAAGAGACGACGTACTATTTAAACTAGGGATACCCTCCGGCTAAAGGTAAGCCAAGAAAGGCAATCATACGCCCAAAACTCCTGAGCAAGAACCGCTTCACCCTTCTGGTGGAGAGGGATCTCGTGTACAAGCTCTCTCCTCCCTACTATTGCTCCCACCATAGCTCCACTGACTTAAGCATCGGAGGGTTTGCCCCAGGGATTCCCCCTGGGCCCCCTGATCCATTTCCCTGTCTTGCAGTTCACGATCTGGTGATCCTTAGCTCGTTCAGGACCAACGCGAGATCACGCCTCTTCAAAATTCAATACTCATATCTGAAATCAAGTTTTAATAATGATGAACTAATTGCACATATGATATTCTTGTTTAATCTCCTTCTATCTTACTCATTCAAATTCAATGACTCCTTTGAGAGTTACACAAGATAGTATTGAGATTAAACAAATATGAGTGTATCTGAACTTGTCTTTGATTACACTAATTTTTCAGATTTTTCTTTTGATTAACACTTTATTTTTCCTGAGCAATCTTGATTGATCAACACCTTTTTACATGAGACACAACACGTCTTAGGTGAAGTGACCCAATTACTTAGTGTGATAACTGCACTACTTCTCATTCATGAGAATAGAGTTAGCAATTGAAGTATCTTTTTACGTGAGGAGACACCTTGATTAGAGGTCGGAATCCCTAGTTACTCAACACAACCATGCCATTGCTCTACCAGATTTTCAATCATTTTTAACAGCAGAGGTAACTATGGCACTTCATGACATGGGTTTACTCCATTTCTTTGATACGGGACCCAGTTTCTCGGTGACCAAAGTCATTGCTCTGACTAAGATTTCTTTCAAGTATTTTTAAATTCTTCAGACATTTCTTAGTACACTGAAATGTTTAAATTCTTCATGAACACGAACATGAGAGACATGACCATCATGCAGTGGCAGCCAAACTCTCCTTGACTAAATGCAACATAATCCAAAGTTCTAAATTTCACAAAAGCATGACAAATTATGCATCTACTCCCCCTGACTAAATGCATTATATGCAGTGAAGGCAGTACATATGATTTTATGATTTATGCTCATGATTATTCAAATTGTCTTACATGCATCAGATTTTTAATGACTGTTCGACATACGAATATTAATGCATACAGATGAAACATGAATCCATCATATCTACAAGAAAATTGCACGCGTACACAACTCAGTGCATATGACATAGCAATTAAAGGCATGTATGCATGAAAATTTTGGAGAATTTAAATAGATAAGACTAAGAGTGTTACCTGAAAGGTGCAGAAGTAGGGTTTTCATTCTAGAGTGCCTTGGTTTATTACCCCTTTATTCCTCTCCAAGGCACACCTGCAATACAACAAACTATTTTGTACACGCAGGTACCCAAGTGGTCTTTGGTCCTGAAGTACCAGTGACACCTCTGGATGGTGCTCTCAACTTTTTATTAGCTAGATAGTCATCAAACTCCATCAGATAACAATCATCCATAGAGTGACCAAATTTTCCACAATATCTACATGAAACAACAGAATTTTTTATCCTATTATGCACATCAACATGAGATCTATGTGCATGAGTATGAACCTTTCTGTTGTTTACATGAACATTTCATCTCTCATTGTCAGTTAGCCAACAGTTTGCAGATTTATGACCCGACTTTCCATAATTAAAACATGAAAGATTCATTCTGTTAAGGCTTCTATCAAAAACATGTCTTTTTACAGGTTTTTTAGCAGATTTAAAATTAAATATTTTTCCCTGAGCATGCCTACAGTCATTGACTATATGGCCATGCTTTCCACATTCGAAGCACCCGATGTGCTTACCTCTAGAACCAGTATTATTTCTATGAGACCTTGACTAGCATTCAATAGCCTTGTGACCAGGCTTGTTACAATTGAAACATATGATGTGCTGGTTTGAAATAGATTTGTTTCTATTAAGGCCATGATGATTTACAGGAAATTTAGCATGCATCCTATCATCTTATTTCATGACAAAGCATTCATTCATGAAGTGACTATGCCTACCACAGTAATGACAAGAACCATTAAACTTCTTAGTAGCATGATTTTTGTTAAATGAGTTCTTTGACTGCATTGTTCCACAAATATGATCATCCTCTATCATCTATATGCAATCATGCATTACATGGCCTAGATTACCACAATAATTGCATGAGACATCCTTTTTATTTGCATGTAAATGAGTAAAAGACTTATGAACAACATGCATTAAGCTATCAGATTTCACAGAACTAGTAGAGTTAACAACGCAGGCAGGAGCAACTTTGACTTTATTCATATGTGTACTCTTTTTCAATTTTTTAGTCTTTTTCAAAACTTTTGTTTATTTTTCATTTATCTGAGTCTTGAATTGAAAGAATGATGATGAGGGTGTTTTAAATGGCTCAGAACAACTTGTAAAAGAGGTGGATAGCTTATTTTCAGATTTCTTCTTGTTGACCAAGTTGTAACCTAATCCTTCCTTCTGAACATTAACCTTAATTCCAAGAATATTATCAAGGTTGCTTTTTCCTTCAATAAATTTTGACAGTGAGCTTTTAAGATCCTGGATTTCAGAATTTAAGGAAGCAATGTTAGCTTCATAGCTAACAATCTCGGTTTCACAAGAAGTAACCTACTGATGCAGAACATCATTCAAACCTTTTAAAGTTGCAATTTCTTGTGTGTGCTCTTGCTCCTTGTTGACTTCAGTTTCTTTCAAAATGTATTTTTCTTTTTCAATTGTCAGCAATTTTTCTGATATAACAGTGTTTAAAACCATGAGTTTCTTAATTTGCTCTTTCAAATTTTTGCTTTCATCCATCAGAATTTCTTCAGATTCTTCTACTTCCTTTTTCTTTTCAAGCAACAAATGATTTTCATCTTTTAAGGATGCATTCAGATTCTTCAACATATCAATCTCAGAATAAAGATCTTCAATCACTTCTTTTAGAAAAACGCATTCATCATTTTCTTCTTTTGAGCATGTATTTTCTTCTTTAAGAGAGAATCAATTTCCTCTGCCATTCATTTTCAAGGTAGAGATCTTCATTACGTTCCTTTAGGAGAGGGCATGTGTTGCAAACTACCTCTATAAAACAAATGTTTGAAGCTTCTTCCTTGATTTTTTTTTATTCTAGCTACAAGGTTTTCATTATTCTTCTGAAGTTCTGCATTCTCAAGTTTCAATTTGTCCACTTTAGAATTAATCTTATTCAAGTCTTGCAATTTCATTAGATGTTCATCTTTTTTAACATTCAGCTGATCTTCCAATTTAGAAATTTTGTTCAGACATTCTTGATTTTCATCTTTCAAAGACGAAATCTGTTCCTTATTGTTATGAACATCCAACAGACACATATCATAAGATTGTTTCAACTTAGGAACATTTTCACAAGAGAATTCAGATTTATTCTGTTCAATCTTTTTCTTCAACTTTTTATTTTTAGATTTCATTTTCCTAGACAACTCTAGCAACTCTTCATACATCACTACGAAGTCATCAAATGAAGGTTCTTCTGATCTGGAGCTTACCTGAGATGACGTTTCTTCATCATTATCTCTCCGGTTGGCCATCAGACAAATTCGTTCTTGCTCCTGATGAATGGTAGTTATTTTATCCATGATCTCCTTTCCAGAATGACATCCTGCAATACATGGAAACATTTCAATGTTAGCTGAATCTCTCAGAATATTGAGAACTCTAGTATTCTCGCTATGCTTAATTCTGTCATCTTTAGACCATCTAGTCTCATTCTGAGGTAATTTGTGTGGGCCTTTTGATATAAGATTCCATAGATTTGGATCAATGGAATTCATGTGAACACATAGGCCGCCTAACCAATTACTGAAGTTAGAACCATCAAAATCCAAAGGACGAACCATTAAGACAAATAGCAAACAGGTTCAACGCACAAAGCAATCGATAAGTAATGCACCAAAAGCAAGATAGCATGATCTTCTGCAGATCGTTGGATCTGATGAACCAGAACCAGACTCTGATACCAATTGTTGAGTCTATAAGATGGTGCAAACCGGATTCAGAGGGGGGGGTGAATGAATCTCCACTTTAAAAATTTTACCCAATTAAAATGGTACTAATAAACTTTTATGGAAATGAAAACTGATAAGATCAGCAAGATAAAAATTCTATTGAGACTCACACTAGAACACTTGTTCAGAAGTTCTAAAGTGATTCTCACTAGAGTACTTGGATAGCAGCGAGAAGATTTCCTCAGATGGCAACTATGCTGAAACACCAGATAGTTGATATGATGCAGCCAATGCAATTTGAACATAGAATTGCTTAGGCTAAATCTTTACAATAGAAACGAACCTAAGCATACATCTATCGATAGTCAGAATTGCATTCAAACTAAATAGACAAATGCACAAAAAAATTTTAGGTGGTTTGGTCCTCCAGACCTACGTCCACCCCACACTCAACCCGAGTGTGGATTCCTGCTGACTCACAGCTTGAACGGCTGGGCATTACAGCTTGCCTACATCAGCTGGGCCTCCCAGCTTGCCATCCGCTGAGCATCACAGCTTCCTATCCCGCTGAGCATCACAGCTTGCTGTCCAAGGTAGCCACCTTGCCTACTAAGTATCACAGCTTGCTCTGCTGACTCACAGCTTGAAGTTCAAAGATAAATGAAAAGAACAAAGGAAAATATGAAGCAAAACCACAACAACGGAAAGCTGGAAAGGAAACACAGAATGTAGCTCTCACAGGAGCAAGTCTGGCTCGGATCTGATCCAAATGCCAGGAAGACAGATCTGCAACTATCGCTTTACACTCACAAACTCCTCACTCTCGTTTTCTTTCTCTATATAGCTCTGATCACACACTGGCTCTCTCTTCCTTTCTTTTCGTTCTTCTTCTGCTTCTCAGACTCCGGCTCACTCTTCTCTTCTCTGCTACTCACTCTCTGATTTTTCCGTCCTCAATTTTCTAATTTCTCTATCTTTCCTTTGATTGCAGAAGTGGGTTTTATATATCTTCAGACCTGGGACCCACGAGCTCACACATTGGGAGTGTGGAGGGAACATACCCGCCAAGAGAATTCTGGAACCCCTTAGCTACGTGTCAGAATCTCGGCAGTGTAGCTGTCCACGTGGCAGGTTCATCCATTCCGTTCCTTGCCTCGGATCACGACCCCTTAATCTGGTACTTTGACTTGCACGTGGAATAAGCTCACAGGTTGTAGGTTCGCCCATCACATGCTCGACCAAGTGACTGACCTGGCAAACAAATGGGAGTGTTCACAGAACATGCTAGCATAGACTTCATAGAGTAAAGTGCAAACATGCACAGACCATATAGCAAAACATGCACATACCTTGGGTGTGCAGAAGTAGATATATGCACTGACCTTGTGTCACACAAGGAAGATGTGCACGGATGTTGTGTTGCATGAAAGAAATTTAGTGCACAGACCTTAGGTAACATATGAGTTGCACATACCTTGATAACATATGAATAGATGTGCACAGTCCTTGCATATACAGGGAATAAAGCATGCACTGACCTTCATTGCTGTGCTACCGTGAAATGCACAAACTTGACCATGCATAAGGCAAATCATGCTCAGACCTACGAGTGCATAAGGAAGATGTGCACCGACATTGTTATGCGTTCAGCAAGTCATCCACACACCTTGTTTTTGCCTAATGAAGGATATGCACCGACCTTGTTTTAACACAAGGAAAAGATGCATTGACCTCATGTGCAACAAACAGTAATGTGCACCGACCCTATATGCAAACCACACACAAAGTGCACTGACCTTCTACTGAATGCATAGGCTATAGAAATATGCACCGACCCCATGTACCATAGACTTAACATGTAGAGTCTAGCTACAGTGATTTACACTGACCTTATGTGCACAGTGCGAAAGTTGCACCGACTTTAGTTGAGCTAAGGTAGAGAGTGCACCGACCCATTCTACGCATAATGCAAACCTACTCCAACCTATATGCTGTGTTGTGCCCCTGTGGTTTTGATGATGGTTTTATTGATTGATTGTTGGTGTGAGTTAATCAAATGTTCAGTCATCCTGGTGCTCAATTTAGAGTCATTCTTGATGATCAGTCATGCTACATATTAAACTGATGCATAAAGCATTCATTGCTGTGGTTTTAATGATTTATCTGGTTTTGATGATTGGTGTTTGATGGTAATCATTGTGAGTCATCCTGATGAGATGTTCATTCAGGACTTCATATGCTCATTCAGTTTATCTGCTGACCTTGTGCTTTGATGATAGCTTCATGATTGTGATTTGTATATCATCTGGAGAATGCACGTGTATGACTGATATATTGTGTGTGTTAGACTTCTGGTATGTGCATGATCTATACATCACCTTCAATCTACAAGTCTATACATTAGACTATTTTTCAAAGTCTGTACATCAGAATGTACATCGTCTTCGTGCTGTCTCTGTACTTGAGTCTTCGTGTTGTTTCCCCTCACTAACACGAAAAGATCTCGTGTCGTCTGAGCTTACAACACTTCGTGTTGATTTCCATGCTTTACAAGAAAAAGCTGCTAAGAGGTAATACTTCGTGTGTCCGTACTATTTCTATCTTCGTGTTGGTTTCCCTGAACCTCATGTCATTCTTGCTTCGTGTCTACACCTCGTGTCAGTGTCTGTCTTCGCCTTTGTGTTAAATTCAGCTCGTGTCGTTTTCGTCTTCGAGTTGTTCTTCTACTTCCACCATTTCATCACGTGTCGAGATAACCGTGTTGTCTTTCACTTCGTGCAGCCTATGTGACTGTGTTGTCCCCATGTCATCCTTAGTTCATGTCGTGCTTGTGTATTTCTGTCTTCGAGTCATTTTTCGCTGGATCTTTACGTCGGTCTAGGTTCAAGTGTCATTTCACTTCGTGTCGTTCTCCTTGCTGTCTATCTCCTCGTGGTGTTTTCACAATTATGTCTCCGTGTTGCTTTTTGTATTCGTAACTTCGTAGTGTTTGTTGTTACAGTAACACTTCGTGTCGTTTGTCTTGTGACCACGTGTCATTTTTGTTCTGTAACCACACTTCGTGTTGGTTACTGTTCTTCTTGTGACTTCGTGTCATGTTTCACAGTGAACCTCGTGTCGTTTTTCACTTCGTGTCGTTCTTTTTCCTTCTCACGTCTTCGTGTCGCTTTTCACTCCGTGTTGTTTTTGTCCCACTGCGTGCAGAACATTGCAGCACTTCGTGTTGCTTTCTGTGTCACCACCTCGTGTCGTTTTTGCTTTGACCACACTTCGTGTTGCTTTACGTAGATCTCGTGTCTTGCTTGTTTGCAACCACTTCGTGTCGGTTTCTGTTGCCAGTCCATGTTGTTCTCGAGCCGTTCTCTTTGATGTGTATTACGTCGTGTCGTTTTCTTTACTTCGTGCCTTTGTCATCGTATGTATCTCGTAACGTTCTCCTTGTTGCCATTTCGTGTCATTCTTGTTTCACTTCGTGTCGGTCTCTTCGTTGTGTCTGTTCTGTCACAATGTATCTCGTGTCGTTCTTCTTATTACCTCGTGTTATTTTCATCTTCTTCGTGTCGTTCTCAGTGCATCTAATATTTCTATTACATACTTCGTGCAGCTTTAGTTCCTATGGCCCTCAGCTTTAATGATTTTCATCTCCTTGCAGATCCGAGGAAGAACATTCCACACACCTGGGCAGCACGTGATCCGAGGCTGGAATGAAGCCTGCTGAGAGACTGCCACGTGGACCGAATTCTTAGGGCTGGAAATGTGGAGGTCACACGTCGTGGCTGATGATGATGCTGCTGCTATATATATGAGACCTTCGTCCACAGATGAAGGTGATCGAGTTGGCGTGAAGAAACGCTCATACAGAGAGCCACGATCCAGATAGAAGAAGAAAAGAAAAAGAAGAAGAGCAGAAGGAGAAGAAGAGAGGTAGAGAGCTCGAGAAGAGTGTGAAGAGAAGAAGAAGCAGAGAGTGAGAGAAGAGCAGAAGAAAGAGAAAGAAAGATAGAGAGTGAGCGAGAGAGCTCGTGGAGAAGAAGGAAGATTTTACCTGAAGATCCGTCTACTGGACCGTGGATCAAATCCAGGCCAGTCAGCTCCGTTGAGAGCCACATTGTGCATTTCGTTTTTCAGCTTTCTGTTTTGCTGAAGTCATTCTCGTTTATTGTTTTTCCTTTGTTTTCTGGTTTGCTGTGTTTCCGATACTCTGTAGAGAGGTCGGGGTTCCTCCTGTTAGTTCAGGAAAAGGGAGATTGATACCTCCGGTTGCAAGCAGCAGGTGGGCTGCTTGTGGGTTCCCTCCGGGTTGGAGGAAGGGAGATTTATCTCCGGTTGTGCTTCCCTCTGGGGTTCAGAGGAAGAGAGACTTGGGTCTCTAGGTTTTCCTCCGGGTTGGAGGAAGGGAGACTTGTCTCCGGTTCTGGGCTTGTGGACTCAAGTCCAGGGGTTCCCTCCAGGTCTGGAGGAAGAGAGACCGTGTGTCTCTGGTTTGCTAGTGACTGGTGTCACTAGTGGTTCCCTCCGGTTGGGAGGAAGAGGGGAGGCTGTTCCCCTGGTCAAGCTGTTTGGCAGCATTTGTTGCAGACTGAGTCTGCTGTTTCTAGCGTGAGCTAGTGGAAGCCACACTCGGTTTGAGTGTGGGGTGGATGTAGGTCTGGAGGACCGAACCACCTAAAAATCCTCTGTGCAGTGGTCTGATTTCTCTATATGTTTTGCTTCCGCTAGATGTTTGCATAGGGGCGCTCCAAGTGGTTGATCAGATCTTGTTCTGAGTGTTTAATCCGTTGAGTGAGCGAAAGTTTATTTGAGTGGAAGAATGGTGCTACTGCTAATTAGTCTTTCAGATTTGATACATCTGTCTAGTTAGCACTCTAGATTGTTATTGAGCATCGTAACCTTTTAATTGGGTAAAGGTTTTTAAAGGGTTATATTCATTCACCCCCCCTCTGAATACTGCACCTAACCCAATAATTGGTATCAGAGCAGGTCTCTGATCTATCTGATCTAACAATCTGCAGAGGATCCTGCTGGTTTGTTTGGTGTTTTTCAGAGTGTGCTTTCTGTGTTCGTAGCTTTGATTCTCCGTCTTAGTGCTTTGTCTTGCTTATTTGGTTTAGGTGCTTCAGTTTGTTCTGAGCTTTCAGATTGTTTGCAATGGAGCCAATCGTGCTGAAGGCTAGCTCCAGCAAAGCAAACAGATCCAGCCACAGTGGATCATCAAGCAAGAAAAGTAGCCTCTCGCGGCCTGAAATTGATGAAGACCACATTGGAATGATGATTAGTAACTTCAGGAAATTTCTGAGAAAAAGAGAAGGAAAGCTTGACGGTAGCAAACAGTAAAGAAGGTATACTTCTAATCCTGCCAAGATTATTGACTCTAATGTTTGCTACAAATGCAGGAAGGCTGGACACACAAAGGATGATTGTCCAGAGTTATTGAAACTCAAAGGGAACACCTCGGACATTGATAGAGAAGGAAGAAAGTCAATATGCTTAATGGCCAACCGGGATGATGAGGAATCCTCATCCAAGGTAAATTCTGAATCCGAATCAGATGGATACTCTTTTGAAGAATTAATAGTGATGTATGAAGACTTGTTCAAAGTATCCAAGAAATTAAAATCTGAAAAGAGAAAATTAAGAAAAGAGAAAAATGCTGAAATCACAAGTCTAAAGGCTGAAAATGAAAATCTAAAATCTGAACTGAAATTGAAAGAAGAATTTGAAAATAAGATGATTGAAGAAAATTCTCATCTAAAAGATCAAAATAAAAAGCTAATGGTTCTTAATACTGTCTTCTCTGAAAGATGGTTGTCAATTGAAAAAGGAAAAACTGTTGTGAAAGAAAATGAGAACAACATTGAAATAATGGTTCAACAAGAAAATGAAACTCTGAAGAACCTGAATGATGCTTTGCAACAACAGCTGATTGTTTGTGAATCTGAGCTATCCAAGTATGAAGCGAATATTGCTTCATTGAATTTTGAGATTGAAGATCTGAAAAATTCCTTGTCAAAATTCGTTAAAGGAAAAGACAACTTGAATAAGCTGCTTGGTTCTAAAGTGAATTTTCAGAAAGAAGGACTTGGGTATGTGCATGTTAATAAGAAAGTGAATGAAAAGAAGAAGTCAACTATGTTCGTAAAAAGCTCTGAATAAGCAAATCAATCTAGTTCTTCTATGTTTCAATTCACTGCTAAGAAGGCTGAAAATTCAGATAAGAAATAGGAAAAGATTCAAAAACAAAAGGAAAATGCTGATTTGGATAAGTCCAAATATGTCTCTGATTTTCATGTGCATGCTGCTCACTGCTCACACACACATTCACACTCTCATGAGAATATCAATCTTGTCAAACAAGTGAATGTGAATAAAAAGGCTATGACATGTCACTATTGTGGGAAAGTTGGCCACATTATGCATAACTGTGTAGCATTGATGAATGATGAAAGAAATGCTGTTGGAATGTATCCTAGAAATCATCTTAGGAAACATCCTACTGATCAGGAAAAGAAAATTCAATGTTATTGCTGTGGAAAGTTTGGTCACATTGCTGCCTTCTGCTGGCATGCTCAGGGAAAGAAAACTAACTCTGGATTTGTTAATTTCCCTATTAATAAAAATATTATTGATGGAAAGAAGTTTGGTCCTAGAAGAAAATACACTGTATGTTTTGAATGTGGAAAGCCAGGCCACAGAGCTGTTAACTGTTGGCTGGCCGGTTATGAAAAGAAAATCTTTCATGTCAATAACAGAATTAATCATGTTCACTCACACCATGTTCACGCCAATGCTGATGTATACAAGGAGAACATGAAATCTGTTATCTCTTGTTATCATTATGGGCAGGTAGGGCATTCCATGTATAATTATCATATCATGTGTTGTGATGATAAACATGCGAAAAATCTGTTGAGAAAACCTGCTAGGAGTGTCACTGCTAAACCAGGACCCAAGGTTTCTTGGGTACCTGTTACATTAAAATGATGTATCTGCTACAGGTGTGCCTTGGAAGCTAGAATAAAAGGGGTAATGATCCAAGGCACTCAAGAATGAAAACCCCACTCCCACACTGTTTAGGTAATCTCTCTCTGCATTTCCCATTTTGAAACTTATTGCATATCTGGTTTGATGTATTCTTGCATATCTGCCATTTGTAAGTGGTTGATAATTGTTGAAATGCATAAACTCTGAAAACATATTGCATTTTGAATTTTCTAAAAAAAAAAAAAAAATCTGAACTGCCTATGAGTGTGACTTGAAACTTGTGTGTTGCAATAGCTCACTGAGCATTCTGAATTACATATAGGACTGCATGTTGAATTATCATGCATGACCTCAATGGTATATAAATGGTAAGGTACCAAAAGACAGGGAAGTTTGTCTGGAGGTTCTTACTATGTGTGAGGTGGTCTTTTAGACCAAGTGCTCCGCCTAGTACCATGGGTCACTTTGCTGATAGGACAGTCTGATTGTACACAAGTCACGATATCATTTGGTATCATATGTTCAGTTTTCAGTGCAAGCATTGCATGTTTTCAGGGGGAGTAAGTTGCATATTCTTGCATAGCATTCAATGATTGAGTCTTTGCATGTCCCTGCATACATATAGTACATTGCATCTCCTTATATTGAAAATGCCAAAAAGAGAGTTTGGATGCATATTGTAAGAGGGAGTCAATGCATTGCATATAGGTTGTCAAATGCATACATTTGTCAGAATTCATTGCATATCCCTTCTTATCACTTTTGTTGACAAACCTTGATCATATTCGGAAAACACTAAGCTTCAAAATCTCTCCTAACAATTGGTATCATTTGGCTTCAGAATTCTATCAGTCTTTCATGAAGATTTCAATGGGCTATCTCGATCATAAATATGAAAACTCTTGAACTAGGAATCTTCTATTATACATTCTTATGAATGACTGAAATAACTCATGTGGTTTAAGCTTAATGTGTTCATGGAGTTTAATTTCAAAATCTCTTAACATATCTGAATCATGTTTAATAAATCTTAACCAACTGTTTCATGCTATGTCTTGCAAAAACTTCTGAAATCTGCACTTTTGAATACATGACTTTAATTGGTTAAGTACATGAGATTAATATTGTTTTGAAGCAAATGAATGTTTCTGAAATGTCTAAAGGGTAATATCTGTCAGAGCAATGACATTGGTCACTGAGAAACACAAGTCCAAAGGACTGTGTCATGAGGTGCCTTAGTTAACTCTGTAAAATGAGAATTCATTGAAAATCAGGCAGAGCAATGGCATGCACACTGAGAAATACAATTCACTCATTAAAAATTGAGCTGTAGTGTGTCATGATGTGTAAATGCTAACTCTGTTCACATAAGGCATGACAGTTAGTCACACTAAGGGCTTAGGGATATTGGCCTCTGATCAAGGTATATCCTCTAGTTACAAGGTGTGTACTGAACTAGAGTGCACGTAAAATTTGTAGCAAAGAAAATTATGGAATAAATTGAAATATCTGAATATTGATGCCAAAATCAAATTGCTACAACCCTAGACAAAATCATATGACTTCATAATTGCTTGATTTCAATACTAGTACATGTAATTCTGAAAGAAGTCAATAGATTTGATTGTGTAAGACAAAGGGAGGATAATCAAGATAAATATGAGGGCTTGGTTCATTTTTATTAAATCATGGTTTCAGATATCAATACAGAATTTTATTGATAAACTCTACATACATCATGATTAAACCATGCTGTTCAATAAAGTTCATTCATAAGCCCTTATAATGGAAGACTTTGTAATATTCTGATTTGGATTTATGAGAATGATATTTCCTTGAAAATCTGATTGAATTCCTTCTGGTTGAAGCTCATCTGAACTTCTTCTGCTCATGTCATTGGCTCAATGACCTGAACTTCTCCTTGTTTGCCCCTGTGGTCTCCTTCTCATTTATCTCATAAGAGTCCACTTATTGAGGGGGAGCTTCCATGTCATGCATCACTTGCATATCAATTGGCATCTCTTCAGGGGGAGCATTCCTTGTCACACTGAATCATGTTCATATCATTTGTGACATTGCATTCACATACTTAGGGGGAGTATTGCATTACTTGTTGCATCTGGATTTTTGCATTTAACCCTTCCCATGGTTTATTTTGTTTGTATCAAAGGGGGAGATATTGTTTGTCAAAAAGGGAGAATCATGTTCTTGAAAGGAGGAGAAATTGACTGAACTCTTATACATGCTATAATTTCTCAAATTATTTTTCTTTTTGATGAAGTCAAAGGGGGAGAATAATTTGAGTCAGTCTTCAGAGTCTTCAGAATGCCTCAGAATGCCTCACATCATCAGAATGACTCAATGTATTGAAAGTGTTGCCATCATCAAAAAGGGGGAGATTGTTGTGCCCCTGTGGTTTTGATGATGGTTTTATTGATTGATTGTTGGTGTGAGTTAATCAAATGTTCAGTCATCCTGGTGCTCAATTTAGAGTCATTCTTGATGATCAGTCATGCTACATATTAAACTGATGCATAAAGCATTCATTGCTGTGGTTTTAATGATTTATCTGGTTTTGATGATTGGTGTTTGATGGTAATCATTGTGAGTCATCCTGATGAGATGTTCATTCAGGACTTCATATGCTCATTCAGTTTATCTGCTGACCTTGTGCTTTGATGATAGCTTCATGATTGTGATTTGTATATCATCTGGAGAATGCACGTGTATGACTGATATATTGTGTGTGTTAGACTTCTGGTATGTGCATGATCTATACATCACCTTCAATCTACAAGTCTATACATTAGACTGTTTTTCAAAGTCTGTACATCAGAATGTACATCGTCTTCGTGCTGTCTCTGTACTTGAGTCTTCGTGTTGTTTCCCCTCACTAACACGAAAAGATCTCGTGTCGTCTGAGCTTACAACACTTCGTGTTGATTTCCATGCTTTACAAGAAAAAGCTGCTAAGAGGTAATACTTCGTGTGTCCGTACTATTTCTGTCTTCGTGTTGGTTTCCCTGAACCTCATGTCATTCTTGCTTCGTGTCTACACCTCGTGTCAGTGTCTGTCTTCGCCTTTGTGTTAAATTCAGCTCGTGTCGTTTTCATCTTCGAGTTGTTCTTCTACTTCCACCATTTCATCACGTGTCGAGATAACCGTGTTGTCTTTCACTTCGTGCAGCCTATGTGACTGTGTTGTCCCCATGTCATCCTTAGTTCATGTCGTGCTTGTGTATTTCTGTCTTCGAGTCATTTTTCGCTGGATCTTTACGTCGGTCTAGGTTCAAGTGTCATTTCACTTCGTGTCGTTCTCCTTGCTGTCTATCTCCTCGTGGTGTTTTCACAATTATGTCTCCGTGTTGCTTTTTGTATTCGTAACTTCGTAGTGTTTGTTGTTACAGTAACACTTCGTGTCGTTTGTCTTGTGACCACGTGTCGTTTTTGTTCTGTAACCACACTTCGTGTTGGTTACTGTTCTTCTTGTGACTTCGTGTCATGTTTCACAGTGAACCTCGTGTCGTTTTTCACTTCGTGTCGTTCTTTTTCCTTCTCACGTCTTCGTGTCGCTTTTCACTCCGTGTTGTTTTTGTCCCACTGCGTGCAGAACATTGCAGCA
The DNA here is from genome assembly GCA_022559845.1 of Amorphophallus konjac. Taxonomy (NCBI): domain Eukaryota; kingdom Viridiplantae; phylum Streptophyta; class Magnoliopsida; order Alismatales; family Araceae; genus Amorphophallus; species Amorphophallus konjac. The sequence goes on along the minus strand of CM040126.1, from coordinate 157,055,149 downwards.
CTTCGTGTTGCTTTCTGTGTCACCACCTCGTGTCGTTTTTGCTTTGACCACACTTCGTGTTGCTTTACGTAGATCTCGTGTCTTGCTTGTTTGCAACCACTTCGTGTCGGTTTCTGTTGCCAGTCCATGTTGTTCTCGAGCCATTCTCTTTGATGTGTATTACGTCGTGTCGTTTTCTTTACTTCGTGCCTTTGTCATCGTATGTATCTCGTAACGTTCTCCTTGTTGCCATTTCGTGTCATTCTTGTTTCACTTCGTGTCGGTCTCTTCGTTGTGTCTGTTCTGTCACAATGTATCTCGTGTCGTTCTTCTTATTACCTCGTGTTGTTTTCATCTTCTTCGTGTCGTTCTCAGTGCATCTAATATTTCTATTACATACTTCGTGCAGCTTTAGTTCCTATGGCCCTCAGCTTTAATGATTTTCATCTCCTTGCAGATCCGAGGAAGAACATTCCACACACCTGGGCAGCACGTGATCCGAGGCTGGAATGAAGCCTGCTGAGAGACTGCCACGTGGACCGAATTCTTAGGGCTGGAAATGTGGAGGTCACACGTCGTGGCTGATGATGCTGCTGCTGCTATATATATGAGACCTTCGTCCACAGATGAAGGTGATCGAGTTGGCGTGAAGAAACGCTCATACAGAGAGCCACGATCCAGATAGAAGAAGAAAAGAAAAAGAAGAAGAGCAGAAGGAGAAGAAGAGAGGTAGAGAGCTCGAGAAGAGTGTGAAGAGAAGAAGAAGCAGAGAGTGAGAGAAGAGCAGAAGAAAGAGAAAGAAAGATAGAGAGTGAGCGAGAGAGCTCGTGGAGAAGAAGGAAGATTTTACCTGAAGATCCGTCTACTGGACCGTGGATCAAATCCAGGCCAGTCAGCTCCGTTGAGAGCCACATTGTGCATTTCATTTTTCAGCTTTCTGTTTTGCTGAAATCATTCTCTTTTATTATTTTTCCTTTGTTTTCTGGTTTGATGTGTTTCCGATACTCTGTAGAGAGGTCGGGGTTCCTCCTGTTAGTTCAGGAGAAGGGAGATTGATACCTCCGGTTGCAAGCAGCAGGTGGGCTGCTTGTGGGTTCCCTCCGGGTTGGAGGAAGGGAGATTTATCTCCGGTTGTGCTTCCCTCTGGGGTTCAGAGGAAGAGAGACTTGGGTCTCTAGGTTTTCCTCCGGGTTGGAGGAAGGGAGACTTGTCTCCGGTTCTGGGCTTGTGGACTCAAGTCCAGGGGTTCCCTCCAGGTCTGGAGGAAGAGAGACCGTGTGTCTCTGGTTTGCTAGTGACTGGTGTCACTAGTGGTTCCCTCCGGTTGGGAGGAAGAGGGGAGGCTGTTCCCCTGGTCAAGCTGTTTGGCAGCATTTGTTGCAGACTGAGTCTGCTGTTTCTAGCGTGAGCTAGTGGAAGCCACACTCGGTTTGAGTGTGGGGTGGATGTAGGTCTGGAGGACCGAACCACCAAAAAATCCTCTGTGCAGTGGTCTGATTTCTCTATATATTTTGCTTCCGCTAGATGTTTGCATAGGGGCGCTCCAAGTGGTTGATCAGATCTTGTTCTGAGTGTTTAATCCGTTGAGTGAGCGAAAGTTTATTTGAGTGGAAGAATGGTGCTACTGCTAATTAGTCTTTCAGATTTGATACATCTGTCTAGTTAGCACTCTAGATTGTTATTGAGCATCGTAACCTTTTAATTGGGTAAAGGTTTTTAAAGGGTTATATTCATTCACCCCCCCTCTGAATACTGCACCTAACCCAATGTGCTGGACAAGAGAATGTGCACCAACTTGATTAGTACCGAACAAAACTCGCACCGACGATGTTTATGCATCGACCTAAGCAGTGATTTGTACAGGCCTTAAGTGCATTGAAAATTTGTGATATGCACGGACCTTGTGACAAGCATGCACTGACTTCCATCTGCTAAGCAAATGTGCACGGACTCGAAAGCACATACCTATATGCATGTGAACAGGGAAATGCATGGACCTTGTCTGTGCATGAATTATGCACTGACCTTATGTGTACATATGAAAAAATGTGCACAGACCTCTATATGCAACATGTGTGAGCATGCACCGGCTCTATGAATGGCCAAGTGAAAAACTGCACTGACTCAATATGCGTAAGACAATGCATGCACTGACCCTATGAGCAAACAGTGCTATGCCATATATGTAATACTCATCAAAATCATGATGCATGCAGCAAGTGTGCAATAGAGAACATTTCAATCAAGCACATAAGTTATATGATCCAAACACTTATGATATCATGCACGCACATATAATATCATCCACAAATGAGTCATAGTGTTTGACATCATCAAAATGACAGGGGTACAACAATCAAAAATTTCTAATTCTGTTTACAGAGATCAGAATACATTAAAATTTCATGGAATCAATACATTTACAGAAAGGATCAAAACAGAAAATTATCTTAATTTTTCAGACATTATTTATAATTTTTACAATATTATTTATATTCTATTTATACATCAAAAATTTCTAATTCTGTTCTCCGAGCTCAGAATACATTGTAATTTTAGGAAACTAATACATTTATAGGAAGGATTAGAACATAAAATTTTCATCATTTTTCAGACAGTAATTATAATTTTTCTAAAATTACATATACTCCAACATGCATCATAAATTGACTAACTTTAGCTACCAATTCAGAAGGTCATTAAACTTTTACTGAAAATTACATTTGTATGTAACACTACACATAAAAGTTTTCATAATTTTTCATGAAGGAATTCAAATATTTACATAATCATTTAAATTCTCCTATGCATGAAAATTAACTAAATTTAATGACAGTATTATAAAAATCATAATAATTTTTCAAACCATTATTCATAATTGAAAAATCATTTCTGAAACTTATCATTATTTTCCATGTAGGAATTTAATTTTTTCCAAAATCATTTAAATTCTCCTATACATGAAAAATTAACTAAATATATCCACAATGATAAGAAAATTACTCCAAATTTACAGCACGTTATTTAAGATAGTAATATCATATTTAAGAAACTTCACTATTTTTTTCATTCAGTATTTCTAATTTTTAAAATTTCATATCAGATTCTAAAATTTACAACAATAGCTTTAAAATAGAGAAAATTATACAAGTCCAGATTCTGTGATCAGAATAATATGAAATTTTAATAAATTAGTTATAACATGCATTTAATTCTTCTAGTAAAGTTTCAAAATATTTCATAAAGTATTTATGTTTATCTCATAATTTATACTTCTAATAATTTATTAAAAATTCTGTAAGTTCACTTACAGAATTCTATAATTATTGATATTTTAAGAATACATCACACACAACATAATAACTATATTTTGAAATCTTAAGATTTTTATGAACAGTATATATAATTTCTATATAATTATTTATTTTTTTATCATGTATTAGAAATTGATTAACAGAAATTTCGTGGTCTAAAAATAATGAAACTTTTTCTACACATGAGTCTCATAGTAAGATGCATTCCTACAATTTATGGTAATTTTATATCACCCCTTTAGACTTCTAGTATAATTACACAACTTTAAGATAATATTAAAATATTTATAAACATGAACATAATTTGAATCATACATTAAAATTTTTACAGAGACCTTATAATATCAGATCCCATGATTTTGGAAACTTTCTAAATTTATCATGCACCGTTGCTCATTATAATGTATTAATCACACTATTTTACCCTTAATCACATGCCTTAACACTAATGATCTCATGATAATTCGACTAGATGTGATCACACATGATGAAATACAGATCTATGGATTTAATTATCCCTATAGATGATAATTAACACACCTTAAATCATTCTAAAAATACTAATCATGCTAATCAAGAGGATTAAATGCTAAATCTCTTACCTTAATAAAGCTTAAACACCTCCTTAGTTAGCCCTGCACCCTCTCCTTCTACACTTCACATAGCCAACCCCAAAGGAAGCAAATGAGGTCTCATACTCAGCTATTTATAGGGGATTTGCTTTAATCAATGTTAGCCATTGATTTAAATCATGGATTAAGATTAAATCATTAGTTTAATATTATTTAATTAATAATATGACTTTTAAAACTTCACCACCCCATATTTTCCTTTTTTTCTATGCATAAGGCACATGGGATTTGACTAAATGAATAGGTTTAGACTAAGAGAGATTAAATAAATAAATAAAATAATAATAATAATTTTTTTAAACAAAAGCGGCCGAAGGGGGGGCGACGCCCGCCTCCTGCCACCCGCCTCCCGCGCGCCCCCGCTAGGGCGCGGGCGGGTGTGGGGCCACTTTTTTTTAATTTTTAATTTTTTATTTTATATTGTGACCTTCTTCTTCTTTTATTTATATATATATATTTTTCTTTAACAATTAACCCCCTTCTTCTTCTTTTTGCTTTGTTTAACTTCTTCAATATTTTTTTACTTTTCTTGCCTTATTTTTTTCTCTTTCCCTTAATCTTAAAATCTATTTGTTTTCTTTTTTAATTTCTTTTTTTACCATGACTAAAATCTATATAATAAGACTAATCATTTATATAATTAGGCATAATCAATTTTTTAAACAAATAAAATACTATAAATTTGTAGGGCATCACACCCTCGCCCCCTTAAAGAAAACTTCGTCCTCGAAGTTTGGGGTTAGATCACATATCGAACAATCTAGGGTACTTATTCTTCATCACTTCCTTTGGTTCCCACGTAGCCTCCTCATGCGAGAAGTTCCTCCATAGTGCCTTCTGTGAGGTCTTCCGCCTGCTCAGCATCCTCTCTAGCTAACGCAAACACCCGAGCTGGCGCTCGAGGTCTCCCTATGGGTCCCGCTACTGCTGGTATGGCTGCTACTGGATGAACTGCTATAGGCTGCATCATCTTCGGACAATCTCGGATCATGTAGCCCTTCTCGCCACAACGAAGACACCTACCGGTGGCGATCCAGCATACTTCCCTGCCATGTCGCTTGTCGCAGTGTTTACATTCTAGTTTATCGTTGTCGCTTGCTGGTGGCGTGATCTTCCCTGTCACGAACGATCGTGATAGATTCTCCATCACTCTTTTGCCTTTGTCATTTAGATGAAATGGTGCCGATGGTCTCTTGGTTGAATTCCTCTTCTCCTCTTGATATAATTCCATACCGCTCTCTTGACGACATGCCGCGCCAAGAGCGGCCTCCATCGTAGCAAGATCCAGTGTAATTAGATGGGTCCGAAGCGATGGTCGTAGTCCAGCCACAAACTTCTTTACCTTCCTTCTTTCATCTGTAACAATGTGCGGTGCATACTTTGATAATTTCGCAAACTTAGCCGCATACTCGAGTATGGTCATCGACCCTTGAGTTAGGGCCAAAAAGTCTTGCTCCATCTTGTCTTGCACATGCTCCGATATGTACTTTACCGTGAATAGGTGCCGAAATTCTTCCTAAGAAATATCATGCTCTAGTCTGTCAGGTTGATTCCTTAGCACAGACACCCACCATACGTCTGCTCTCTCCTGCAGCATGAACGCCGCCAAACTAGTCTTATACTCATCCGAACACCGGATGACCCAACAAATCATTTCGATCTCGCGGAGCTAGTTTTAAGTCATGATTGGCTGACTCTCCCCCTTAAAAGAGGATGGAGGCATCTGTCGAAATCTCTCCATTATGGTCACCCCTCCTACCATGGTCTAAAAATACAATCATACGATTAAGTTTTCGTCACAACAACATACTAGTTCAAGACTTTTAGGAATGTGGATTAAGCTGATGACTATTTATGTAAATTCTCAACCGTGTGCTCTGATACCATTCTCTATCATGTCCCGACTCGTAAACCCGGTCCAGTCGTAAAGACTCACGTGAGATTCTGATCAAAATGTCACAGTGGGACAACCCAAACGGTACAATTACGATACAGAATTCCACATAAACATTGAGATATCATTGCAGCGAAAATGAAATTACTCAATCAGTCAGCTTACAGTCAAAAGACTTCATCCACATAGGTCGAAATAAAGGTAACGATTTAACAAGTCATTTATTACATAACCAAATTTCACACACATTTTTTTCTAAGACATAACTACCTAAGATTAAGACTCGTAGCAAATCCAAGCCGCGGTTAGAATACTACGAGATCACTTCTCGCTTTCTTCTATCGCTTCTCCTGAAAATGTTCAATAGGGTGAGTCTACGAATAGACCCAGTAAGAGACTAAGCATAGTCCCTAGTCATAACATGGGTAAACATATCCAAAGTGATTTACGATATTTTATTTTATAAATCATTTTTAGGCATAATTTCAAATAGATAACATAAGATTAACACATTATAACCCAATTTCAAATTTACGATCATAAGTCATGTTATGAACATTTTATAAATAAAACATATACATTGAAACTTTATTCTATCAATGACAAGGTAAATGAGCATTCAACAATAGTAAACATTACCATACAATATAATTCGATTTATTTATCAATACAAGACGGAGTAAAGTCTCACGCATAGTGAAAGGATCCAAACAGACTTAATATGTCCTTTTCCAAATCACCATTTTGTATATTAGAGATTCAATAATAGTAAACATTTACAGTGTAATAACAGTGAAATGCAATAACAGGTTAGTAGGTAATAACACTGATTTCAATATCAGTTCAATAAGTAGTAACAGTAGTTTCAATATCGATTCAATGAATTGTAACAGTAGTTTCAATATCAATTCAGTGCAGTAACTGTCGTTTCAATATCGATTCAGTGAATAGTAGCAATTCCAATATAAATTCAATAAGCAGTAATCAGTAGTTTTAATTTTAATTCAGTGAGCAATAACTGTGATAAATAGCCAAGACACAGTGCCCAAACCATCACTAGAAGGACAATCAGTCGGTGCTCGATCACCTAGGTAAATAGTGATGAGTCTTGGTTATTGCGCAGAACCGGGAGAAGTCCTCTCCACCTTAACCAGTGGTACTTGTCCACCTCCAGGATTTCAATCCCCGTTACCCTCGGGGCCAGTACAGTGTGAACCTCCCCATAGGGGCATTTCTATGGGTTGGTTCCAGTCTCCCCCTATGGTGGCAATGTCCATTTGGCAGTAATAACAGTACGGTAACTATAAATATGAATTATATAAAATGGACACATGCCACTCAAAAATCCATGTTGTGAACACTAAGTATGAAATATGCCAATATTGAAATCCCATTTTTTTCTGAAATTATTACCAACTTATCTAAATATTATGGCATATATATATATATATATCAAAATTTCTAATTCTGTTTACAAAGATCAGACTACATTGAAATTTTATGGAATCAATACATTTACAGAAAGGATCAAAATAAAAAATTATCATAATTTTTCAGACATTATTTATAATTTTTACAAGATTATTTATATTCCATTTATACATCAAAAATTTCTAATTATGTTCTCCAAGCTCAGAATACATTGCAATTTTAGGAAAATAATATATTTACAGGAAGATCAGAACATAAAATTTTCATTATTTTTCAGACAGTAATTATAATTTTTCTAAAATTACATATACTCCAACATGCATCATAAATTGACTAACTTTAGCTACCAAATTCAGAAGGCCATTAAACTTTTACTGAAAATTATATTTGTATGTAACACTACACAAAAATGTTTTCATAATTTTTCATGAAGGAATTCTAATATTACATAATCATTTAAATTCTCCTATGCATGAAAAATTAACTAAATTTAATGACAGTATTATAAAAATCACAATAATTTTTTAAATCATCATTCATATTTGAAATATCATTTTTGAAAGTTTTCATTATTTGTCATGTAGGAATTCAAATTTTTCCAGAATCATTTAAATTCTCCTATACATGGAAAATTAACTAAATATATCCACAATGATCAGAAAATTACACCAAATTTACAGCACATTATTTAAGATAGTAGTATCATATTTAAGAAACTTCATTACTTTTTTTCAATATTTCTAATTTCTAAAATTTCATATCAGATTCTAAAATTTACAACAATAGCTTTAAAATAGAGAAAATTATACAAGTCCAGATTCTGTGATTAGAATAATATGAAATTTTAATAAATTAGTTATAACATGCATTTAACTCTTTTGGTAAAGTTTCAAAATATTTCATAAATTATTTATGTTTATCTCATAATTTATACTTCTAATAATTTATTGAAAATTCCGTTAGTTTACTTACAGACATCTATAATTGTTGGTATTTTAAGAATACATCACACACAACATAATAACTATACCGTGAAATCTTAAAATTTTTATGAACACTATATATAATTTTATATAATTATTAATTTTTTTATCATGTATTAAAAATTGATTAACAAAAATTTCGTGTTCTAAAAATAATGAAACCTTTTCTACACGTGGGTCTCATAGTAAGATGCATTTTTACTATTTATGGTAATTTTATATCACCCCTTTAGACTTTTAGTATAATTACACACCTTTAAGATAATATTAAAATATTTATAAACGTAAACATAATTTGAATCAGACATTGAAATTTTTACAGAGACTTTATAATATCAGATCTCATGATTTTGGAAACATTCTAAATTTATCATGTACCGTTGCTAATTATAATATATTAATCACGCTATTTTACCCTTAATCACATGCCTTAACACTAATGATCTCATGATAATTCGACTAGATGTGATAACACATGGTGAAATACAGATCTATGGATTTAATTATCCCTATAGATGATAATTAACACACCTTAAATCATTCTAAATATGCTAATCATGCTAATCAAGAGGATTAAATGCTAAAACCCGTACCTTAATAAAGCTTAAACACCTCCTTAATTAGCCATGCACTCTCTCCTTCTGCACTTCACGTAGCCAAATCTAAAGGAAGCAAATGAGGCCCCCTACCCAGCTATTTATAGGGGATTTACTTTAATCAATCTTAGCCATTGATTTAAATCAAGGATTGAGATTAAATCATTAGTTTAATATTATTTAATTAAAAATCTGATTTTCAAAACTTCACCAACCCACTCAGCCCTTTCTATTGACCACCCCATTTTTTTCTTTTTTTTCTATGCATAAAGCACATGGGATTTGACTAAATGAATAGGTTTAGACTAAGAGAGATTAAATAAATAAAGAAAATAATAATAATAATATTTTTTTAAAACAAAAGCGGCCTGTTGAACCCCCTCCTTGAGTAAATGCTTAAATGCGATGGTTTTTGATGATGACCAAATACTATATGTATATATATTATCCTTGAAGTGTTCTAACATATAAAGTTTTGAAAAGCTCAACATTCTATTGAGATCTTGGAGCTAAGGAGGTTAAAGAACAACCTCAATGGGTAAGTTTCTGAAACTCAAATTGCAAGGCTACATCTAATTCACAAGTTATGTCTTTATAGGGCAAGGAACGTGCATAAGTGCTTAAGGAGTTCAAGGACGGTCGGTGAGATCCACTTCAACTCATTGGCCCTTGATCTTGTGGTTTGACATTCATTATCTTTGATCTCAAGGGTCATATTGGTTTGGGTCTTTTCTAAACTTAAATGTATTGGATTTTTCTTATTCATGTCTTAACAACATTCCCTCTCATGTTTTAAAAACCCAACTTGAAATCCCATGACTTGTTCTTGGACTTAGTGACCTTTTGATCAACCTTTTGAAAGTTCTGGAACAAGGGTCAACCCATTAGGTCGACCCCTAGGTCCCCTGGTTCTGTCAACTTGGGCTTTTTGAACTCAACTGAAAGGGTCGACCTATTGGGTCGACCCCCAGCCGCATGGGTCGACCCCAAGGGTCGACCCCTGGTAACTTAAATTAAAACTCGGCGGGTTCCTTCTCCATCACGCGAGGGTCGACCCAAGGGTCGACCCATTGGCCTAGAACCCTTTAAACCATTACGAGGGTCGACCCCAAGGGTCGACCCTTTCAGATATGATCCTGAGCCATTTTCTTTGACTTGCGTTCGCATGCACCAAAAGTCATACCAATCGAACCTAACATCCCTAAAACGTTCAAGAATTGTGGATCTGGTCTCTAGGGTGTCTTTGAACGTCCAAACTCTTTATATATATCTTATTAGGGTATGAAACCCTAGGGGAGAGAGGCATCTAAAGTTGTGTTATTTTTCTAACCCTTGTGAGTGCAGATTCACAACAGCAGTTCAAGGGCCTTCTTCCACCTTGTTCTGAACCTGAAAGTGAAGGGAAGAAGCTTGAATCAAGCCTCCACATCATCCCCAACAGCAAGCTGCGTGGGATATCAAAGCTGCAACCTTGCTTGTACGACATAGCTTCATTCTTCCTCGAGGATCGATCTTCCCCCTGTAGAAGCATTCAATTACCTTCAAGGAAGTGAAAGGGGGAGCTTCAACCACGATAAATCATTCTTCACTCCTTACTCTCAGATTTACTTTGTGTCTACTTGAGCATTTGATGTAAAACTTGATTCAGATCTGTATGTGTGTTGTTCGTGTTCGGAAACACGAACGTGTGTATGGTAGCCCGGATCGGGTGCCGCGTGTGTGTGTGTTTGCTGTTTTACACAGCGTGTGTGTGTGGCTCACTTCATAGTGAAGTCTTGATCCTCACGAGTGAGGGGTGGACGTAGGGGACACGGTAGTGTACCCGAACCACCTAAAAATTCCGTGTGTCACTTGTGGTTTGTTCTTCTGCTTCCATAATCGCGTGGGCTTCATGGTGTGTTGAGCATACACCAATTCCATTGTTTAACACCTACCATTATCCACACGCATTCACAAGTGTGTCCATGTTCGAGTGAGATCTAGTGCTTGTATGATTAATTAACTTAGTTTCTCTGCAGTAAAATTTTAATTGGCCAATCAATTTACCCCTCCCCTCTTGATTTCCGCCTTTCGGGACTCAACAATTGGTATCAGAGCTTTGGTCTCTATTTCACTCGACCACACGGTCGTAGAGCAGATCCAATTATATGGCAAACAAGGGGATGATGCCCGAAAGGCATTCGATCCAAAGACCCCCGTTCTTTGATGGATCAAATTACCCTTATTGGAAAAATAGAATGTATGTTTTTCTACGAGCCCAAGACTATGACGTGTGGCGCATCATTAGCAAGGGTCCGTACACTCTGTCTTAAAATGAGGATGAGTGGGATGATGAGGATATAAAGAAGTGTTCAGCAAACTTCAAAGCCATGAATATAATACAGTGTGCCATTCATCCTAATGAATACTCACACATTTCCGTGTGTTTTCTTGCGCAGGAGATGTGGAACAAGCTGCGGTTGATCTATGAAGGAATATGATAAGTAAATGAAACCAAGGCGAATATGTTAGTCCGGAATATGAGTTGTTTATGATGAAACCAGAGGAGTCTATTTCTGATATGTTTGCAAGATTGATGGAAATCACGAATGGATTAAAGGGCCTTGGTAAAGAGTATTCCAACAAGGAACTCGTCAGAAAGGTACAAAGATCCCTGTCACCATAGTGGCATAGAAAGGCCACTGTAATCGAGGATTCAAAGGATCTTAGCACTTTGACTATGGACGAGTTGATAGGCTCCTTGATGACTTACGAAATCAACATCAAAAGGAGCGAGGAGGATCACAAGAAAAAGAAGGTAGTCACACCATTGGCCCTAAAGGTGAACCCACAAGAATCATAGGGCAGTGACAATGATTCCACCGGCAACACCGAAGATGAGGAGCTGGTTGCCATGATCACAAGAAGAGCAAGAAGATTCATCAAAGGAACAAGAAAGTTCGGTGGTCAATTCAGAAAAGAACAAAGGAAGCAAGGTCCCAACATAGGTGAGAGTAGCAAGAAGGAAGAAGTTATTTGCTACGAATGTAAAAAATCTGGTCATATGCGGGGTGAATGCCCCGATCTCATGAAAAAATTCAAGAAAGGAAAATTCAAGAAGCCAAAGGCCTTGGTGGCCACATGGAGTGATGAAGACGAGGTCGAGTCCAAGAAGGAAGATGAACTGGATGAGTTGGTTCAGAATTTGTGTTTCATGGCAAATGAAGAAGACGTCAATGAGGTAAATTCTGAAATCGAATCTCTTACATGTGAACAATGGCAGATTGCTTATGAGTCTTTGTATGAAAAATGCAAAAAATTCAGATCTGAGAACAGAAATCTAAAAAAGAAAATTGATCATTTTGTGCATGCTGCAAAGTCTTGTGTTAATTGTCATGCTTTAAAATCTGAATATGAAAAGTTGAAACATGAAAATAAAATTCTTGTGTCTAAGATTGAGTTATTTGAAGATGAGAGTTCATGCATGCGAGAGGACCAAGCCACCTTTTCCAAAATACATGAAGACTTGAAAAGAGATTTAGAACAAGAAAAGTTGGAAAGAAATGCATGTATTCAAGCCAAAGAAATGGCCGAAAATAAGATTTAATCATTAAAGCATGAAGTCAATGAGCTGAAGGATGCTATTGCCATTCTTGAAAAAGGAAAAACATTACAATCTGAAACACATTCAATTCATATGTCTCCCAGAAGTTCATCTCCATCCTTGTCAAAAACACATGTGGATAATTCATTCTTGAATGTAGGCAGAAGGAGAAACAGGGATAGAACTATTACTTGTTTTTATTGTGGAAAGTTGGCCATGGCATGTATGATTGCAGAATTCTAAAATTTGATGATGAAAGCTTTGCTAGAATGAGAAATAGATCATACACATCTCATGTCTCTAACCATCATGGACCCAAGCTTGCTTGGGTACCAAAATTTGCATAAGCACGTGTGTTGTGTTTGCAGGTCTGCATGAGAGCTCAAAGGAATAGATGGTATTTGGACAGCGGATGCTCTCGGCACATGACGGGAAACAAGGATTTGTTTGCGGACCTGCATGAAAAGGATGGTGGGACAGTGGCATTTGGTGGTAAGGATAAAGGCAAAATTGTCGGAGAAGGTAAGATCGGAAAGAATCAAAATCATGCAATTGAGAATGTCTTGTTAGTGAAAGGGTTGCACTACAGTCTTCTAAGTATAAGTCAATTGTGTGACAAAGGATGCAACGTGGTATTTGATTCTAACCACTGCACTATTGTGAATAAAAATACTCATGAGATAAAGTTCATTGGTTTTAGGCATAACAATGTATATATGATTGATTTGGATGAACCCTCTCATAAAAATCTATGTTTGACTGCAAGGAGTTCTTATGATACTTGGCTTTGGCATCGCCGACTTGGGCATGCCAGTTTTAATGTCTTGTTGAAATTGTCAAGAAATGATCTTGTGGTTGGATTGCCTAAGTTGAAGGCAATTGATGAAGCAGTTTGTGGGGCGTGCAACATGGGTAAGCAAACAAGGACATCATTCAAGTGCAAGAATGATGTAACTACATCAAGACCCCTTATGTTAATCCACATTGACCTTTTTGGACCAAGTAGAACACATAGCTTGGGTGGTAAATTGTATGGCTTTATCATTGTGAATGATTATTCAAGATTTTATTGGGTTTACTTCCTTTCACATAAAAATGATGACCTGATAGAATTTGAAGCATTTTGCAGGGTAGTTCAAAATGAAAAGGGGTGTTACATCAAAGCCGTGCGGAGCGATCACGGTAAGGAATTTGATAACCATGAGTTCAGCAACTTTTGCAGGGTTCAAGGCTATACGCATGACTTCTCCGCACCAAGAACCCCCGAACAGAATGGTGTTGTTGAAAGGAAGAACAGGACGCTAATTGAGATGGCAAGAACCATGCTAAACGAGAACAACTTGCCGAGGTACTTTTGGGCTGAGGTAGTGAACACCGCTTGCTACATTGTCAATCATGCCATGGTAAGACCACTGTTAAAGAAAATCCCCTATGAGCTGTACCGAGGTAAGAAGCCAAACATCTCCTATCTTATACCGTTCAGTTCAGTTTGTTACATTCACAACAATGGTAAGGTGGACCTGGCTAAATTTGACCCCAAAAGTGACAAAGGTATATTTCTTGGATACTCTCTCAGCTCAAGAGCCTACCGGGTGTATAACTTAAGAACACTTGTAGTTGAGGAAAGTCCTCATATTATTATTGATGAATCATCTTCCAAAAACACTAATGAAAAAGTTGCTTTGCAGGACGATGAATTGAATGACGGTGATATCGGGATGATGGAAGAAAAAATTGAAAAATAAGAAGTAAAAGAACCACAAGAAGATGATGGAAATCAGGAAGCTCTGGTTGAACAGCAGTTTCCAAGGCAATGGACTTTCGAAAAGGACCATTCGCCGGAGAATGTGATCGACAATATTGAAGATAGAACAAGAACACGAGCCTCTTTCAGGGAAGTTGAAAATCAGGACTATATTACCTTACTTTTCCAGTTTGAACCTCACTCTATAGAAGAGGCCTTGAAAGATGAGTCTTGGATCATGGCTATGCAAGAAGAACTACACCAGTTCCAAAGGAACAAAGTGTGGTTCCTCGTGCCATGTCCTAGAAACCACTCAGTGATCGGAACAAAGTGAGTTTTTTGAAACAAAACAAACGATCAAGGAGTGGTAACTAGGAACAAGGCCAGGCTAGTAGCTAAAGGCTATAGCCAAGAGCTTGGAATTGATTTTGATGAGTCTTTTGCTCCAGTAGCAAGACTCGAGACAGTGAGAGTTCTATTAGCATTTGCATACTGTAACAACATTAGATTGTTTCAAATGGATGTTAAAAGTGTATTTTTGAATGGCTACATACAGGAGGACATGTACGTGGAGCAACCACCAAGGTTTGAGGACACGAAGCATCCAGACCATGTGTACAAGCTAGACAAGGCACTCTACAGTCTGAAACAAGCACCCCGGGCATGGTATGAATGGTTAAGTGATTTCCTCATTCAAAATGGATTCAAACGAGGTAATGTTGATCAAACCCTTTTCACGAAGTTGAATGGTAAGGAAATCTTAATTGTTCAAGTTTACGTAGATGATATTATTTTTGGCTCCACCAAAGATGCTCTCAGCAAAGACTTTGCCAAATTAATGCAAAGTGAGTTTGAAATGAGTCTTATGGGAGAGCTGACATTCTTCTTGGGATTGCAGGTCACACAGACGGCTGACGGTATGTTCATACATCAGAAGAAGTATGCATTGAAGCTACTGAAAAAGTTCAACTTGACCTCTACCAAACCACAACCAACTCCCATGTCCACCTCAATAAAAATTGATCAAGATGAATCAGGTAAATCAGTGGACCAAAAACTCTTCAGAAGCATGATAGGTTCCTTATTGTATTTAACTGCCAACAGGCCCAACATTCAATTTGTTGTGTGTTTGTGTGCACGATTTCAATCCAATCTAAAAGAATCACACATGCTGGCTGTTAAATGAATTTTCAAATATATTATTGGTTCAAGTAATTTAGGACTGTGGTTTCCGCGTAATTCGAGCTTTGATTTAGTTGCTTATTCCGATGCCGATTATGCGGGTTGTAAAGTGGATCGGAAAAGCACCAGTGGATATTGCCAATTTCTTGGGGGATGCGTGATCTCATGGGCCTCCAAGAAACAAAACTCAGTGGCTCTATCAACCGCCGAAGCTGAATATGTAGCTGTCAGGAGTTGCGTTGCCCAGGTGCTATGGATCCAACAATAGATGATTGATTCTGGCATTTCCTTAAAAAACACTTCCATCTTGTGTGACAACACTTCAGCCATAAAGTTGTCAAAGAACCCAGCCCATCACTCTCGCACAAAGCATATTGAAACTAGACATCATTTTCTCAGGGATCATGTGAGCAAGGGTGATGTAGAAATCAGGTTCATTGAAACAGACCAACAAATTGCCGACATTTTCACCAAACCTCTAAGTGAAGAAAAATTCACAACTTTCAGGAGAGAATTAGGGGTTTGTAGGATAGACGAGTCTGAGTCATGATCATTTGCATAACTATGTATATACGTCAATGCATAGCATGCATTTGCATTAGTATGGTGCATAGTTGAATTTCCCCTTGTCATGCATGTGCATTACATTGCTTGAAAAATAATACAAAAAAATCAAATATGTGTGAAAAACCATGATTGTGTGTATTGCATGTCTTCTATTTATAGAATACAACCATGTCATTGTAATTTCTATGGCCGATAATTCCTTGAGTTCTTTAAATGCCAACAAGAGAGTAAAACCCCTCAAAATCTAAAATTCGGAGACGTTAGATAATGAACATCTACTATGATCCTAGATTTTCTTAAAACAAGCTCCCCAATGCATTAACCCATAAAACAACTCCAATTGCTTGATTCCAACATGATATTCTCATTGGGGATTCGAGCCACGTTATTTTTGACCTTCCATTTCACTTAAAACGTTTTGGTGAAAAACAGAGGAAGGGTCAACCCCAAGGGTCGACCCACGAAGAAGGGACGACCCCAAGGGTCGACCCTCACGGTAACGGATCCAGTCTGGGGCCGGGGTGAAAGGGGTCGACCCATTGGGTCGACCCGTTACGGTCGGGCGGCGTCCGCCGCATCCGAACCACCCTAAAAGGGATGGAAACCCTATGTTTCCCCCATCCCATCTCATACAACCCCTAAAGCCCCCTTCTAGCCCTAGCCACCACTCCTTGCAAGCCCTCAAATCCCCTCTTGGCACCCACATTCTCAAGCCCTAGCCACAGATCTCTCGGTGGCGTCCCGCGCACAACCTTCTTCCGAGCGATTCCAACGCGTCTTCCTTGAGCTTCACTTCCACTGAGGTATGTTCTTAATGTGTGGAGGATCATAAATCTATGTGGATAGCTTTCCTCTCTTGTTGAACCATCTCGATCTACAACCTCATCAAACTATTCCTTCGATCTATGTTTAGATGGCCCCAAAGAGGCGTTCTTCTCGCAGCAGTGGGGAGTCTAGTGCGGCCATGGCACGTCGTGGTAAGGAGGCTGCCTACGGCAGAGGATCTGCGCCTTCAAGCAAGGTTTTGGACAGAAAGGTACTCCGACCTCGAGCGGTCTCATTTGCCAACCTTAACCGTCATCTTCCGAGTTTAGTGGATGTTCTTTGCAGTCAGCCAAATTTGGACTTCTTCATGTCTGAACATCGACGCATTTATCCGAATTTGGTGCATCAATTTTATAGCAACTTAACCATGTCTGGGGAACATCCGATTACTGTGGTAAATGGAAAACGCGTTATACTCTCCACAGAATTTTTAGGAGTGGCATTTAATCTCCCTCATGAAGGCTATACATTTGGAGATATTGTGGTTCCTGATGAAACAGTTTATCAAATGATGACATCTGAAGAAAAAGGTGAAAATTCTCTTGCTGGGTTAAACGCCAACCACTTTCCTCCCCTGCAACATATCCTACACCGGATGATCACTACTATCCTGCTACCGAGAGGAGGCCATGACAAAGTGACAAAGATTCATATGTTCTTATTTTACTATCTCTTTGGTGGTATTCCAGTTAATTTCCCAACTATGTTTTTAGCACATATGTGTAACATCATGAAGCACAAGAACAGAACTCTTCCATATGCCGTCGCACTTACTGCTCTCTTTGCACACATGGACATAAACCTCTCTAAAGAATCTTCTCAAACTATTAGAGAGGCTGATATATTTACCATTCATTCCATTTGTGGTAATATGGGCTATGAAATGCGAGATGGCAACTTGGTCCGGACTTTGAAAAGTGATGCACATGAAATCAGTTCTGAGGAGGATGATGATGATGAAGCATAACACCCACAAATTCCTGTTGAGGAGATGCCTTCCGAGGCATTTCAGCTGCTCATGGACCGTTTGGATACTATTGATGACCGTTTAGACGATTATGGGGAGACCATGGAGGCTATGCAACATGCTCTCGCTGATCTGAAGCTATCTCATCAAGAGCACTCTCAGTATGTTACTGACACTTTGGCTAATCAATCCCACATGCTTGAAGAAGTCTTGGAGTATATTAGGCGTCCGCCAAACTCACCGACTCTGGATGATGATTAGACTGCTATGCTCTTGCAGAATGGCACACTTCCTATCCCTTGTCACCCCCTCTTTTTGATGATGCCAAAGGGGGAGAAATTTTGATATATGTGTGCCCAGGCTATTCGGCTACTTATATGATATTGTGTGAAGTGTGCTTGCATGCATGTATGCTTACATCCCATTTCTGTCATTACCAATGTTGCATGTTAGTTATGTTGCATTTCTGTGGCGTCTCATGCATTGCATCTGGTAATTTATCTTTGAACTCGGACCTTGTTTACCTTTAACTAGTGTTGTCGGCAAAGTACTTTGGAACATGTTTTTTCTCATCAATCTCACATCGTTGGCTGGTCTTGTGTTTCACTATTATAATGCCTCTTGAGTTTTACTATTAATATGGAGGTTGAAGGTGGAATTCAATGTGAATGCTAAATCATTTTGAAGTATTATGCTTATGTGAGGCATATAGTATTTTGTCATCATCAAAAAGGGGGAGATTGTTGAACCCCCTCCTTGAGTAAATGCTTAAATGTGATGGTTTTTGATGATGACCAAACACTAGATGTATATATATTGTCCTTGAAGTGTTCTAGCATATAAAGTCTTGAAAAACTCAACATTCTATTGAGATCTTGGAGCTAAGGAGGTTAAATAACAACCTCAACGGGTAAGCTTCTTAAACTCAAATTGCAAGGCTACATCTAATTCACAAGTTATGTCTTTACAGGGCAAGGAACGTGCATAAGTGCTTAAGGAGCTCAAGGACGGTCGGTGAGATCCACTTCAACTCATTGGCCCTTGATCTTATGGTTTGACGTTCATTATCTTTGATCTCAAGGGTCATATTGGTTTGGGTCTTTTCTAAGCTTAAATGTATTGGGTTTTTCTTATTCATGTCTTAACAACATTCCCTCTCATGTTTTAAAAACCCAACTTGAAACCCCCTGACTTGTTCTTGGACTTAGTGACCTTTTAATCAACCTTTTGGAAGTTCTGGAACAAGGGTCGACCCATTGGGTCTACCCCTAGGTCCCCTGGTTCTGTCAACTTGGGCCTTTTGAACTCTAGCTGAAAGGGTCGACCCATTGGAGGGTCGACCCCTGGTAACTTAAATTAAAACCCGGCGGGTTCCTTCACCACACCTGCATGGGTCGACCCCAAGGGTCGACCCATTCACGCGAGGGTCGACCCCTGATAACTTTATTTGCAAACCCGCATAGACAACCCCCGAGGGTCGACCCTTTCAGATACGGTCCTGAGCCATTTTCTTTGACTTGCGTGCACATGCACCAAAAGTCATACCAATCGAACCTAACATCCCTAAAACATTCCAGGAATTGTGGATCTGGTCTCTAGGGTGTCTTTGAATGTTCCAAACTCTTTATATACATCTTATTGGGGTATGAAACCCTAGGGGAGAGAGGCATCTAAAGTTGTGTTATTTTTCTAACCCTTGTGAGTGCAGATTCGCAGCAGCAGCTCAAGGGCCTTCTTCCACCTTGTTCTGAACCTGAAAGTGAAGGGAAGAAGCTTGAATCAAGCCTCCACATCATCCCCAATAGCAAGCTGCGTGGGATATCAAAGTTGCAACCTTGCTTGTGCGACATAGCTTCATTCTTCCTCAAGGATCGATCTTCCTCCTGCAGAAGCATTCAATTACCTTCAAGGAAGTGAAAGGGGGAGCTTCAACCAAGATAAATCATTCTTCACTCCTTACTCTCAGATTTACTTTGTGTCTACTTGAGCATTTGATGTAAAACTTGATTCAGATTTGTGTGTGTGTTGTTCGTGTTCGGAAACACGAACGTGTGTGTGTATGTGTGTGTGGTAGCCCAGATCGGGTGCCGCGTGTGTGTGTTTGCTGTTTTACACAGCGTGAGTGTGTGGCTCACTTCATAGTGAAGTCTTGATCCTCACGAGTGAGGGGTGGACGTAAGGGACACGGTAGTGTACCCGAACTACCTAAAAATTCTGTGTGTCACTTGTGGTTTGTTCTTCCTCTTTGATAATCGAGTGGGCTTCACGGTGAGTTGAGCATACACCAATTCTATTGTCAAACACCTACCATTATCCACACGCATTCACAAGTGTGTCCATGTTCGAGTGAGATCTAGTGCTTGTATGATTAATTAACTTAGTTTCTCTCCAGTAAAATTTTAATTGGCCAAACAATTCACCCCTCCCCTCTTGATTGCCGCCTTTCGGGACTCAACATGGCCGAAGGGGGCGGCGGCGCCCGCCTCCTGCCTCCCACCTCCCGCGCGCCCCCGGCAGCGCGTGCGCGGGCGTGAGCCCACCTTTTTTTTAATTTTTTTTTATATATTGACCTTCTTTTTTTTATTTATATATATATTTTTTTCTTTAACAATTAACCCCCTTCTTCTTCTTTTTTGCTTTGTTTAAGCTCTTCAATATTTTTTTACTTTGCTGCCTTATTTTTTTCTCTTTCCCTTAATCTTAAAATCTCCTTGTTTTCTTTCTTAATTTCTTTTTTTTGTTACCATGACTAAAATTTATATAATAAGACTAATCATTTATATAATTAGACATAATCAATTTTTCAAACAAATACAATACTATAAATTTGTAGGGCATCACAAAATCAGTCAGAAAGTCATAATGAAACTATGGTCTAGCGGCCAGCAAGGAAAGGGGGGAGGACCATATAATACGGCGGCCAACATAGTAGAAGGGTATGTATACCCTGAGTTGGCGGCCAAAGAAGGAAAGGGCGTGCCCTTGAATCGGCGACCATCATAGAAGAGAGATGGTCATCTGGCGGCTAGGAGCAGGAATGACCATTTGAATCGGCGGCAATGACAAGTGGAGGGATAGTGATCCGGCAACATTGCAAAGGGAAAAGATGGCCTTGATCCAACGACCTTAGGAAGAGGTGACCTGACGGGCATACGCATGGGAGGTCTTTTATGTAATCCGGTGGCTAAGGCATGTAGGAGGGTCCTCACTTGATCTGGCAGCTATGCACATGGGGGGAAGATCCCTTGAACCGATGGCCAGCATATGAGGGGAATGGCCACTTAAATCGGTGACTAGGTGAATGGGGTGAAGAGGTGATCCGGCACGCTCATGGGGGCATACCAACTGATACGGTGGCCAGCAAAATAGGTGATCCGGTGGCCAGGCAGGGGGAATGGAGCGCACACATGCTATATCAGGCTACTGTCGGGTCACCTATCTTTGATAACTCTGAACGGCTTCAAAGGAGCAAGGACAGAAAAATGGTTGGGGAAGGGCCTTCCTTGGTCACTCAAGATGCCTTATAGAACCCAAAATCTTCATATGAATACGTAGAGGACAATTGGCACTTGTAGGTGATAGATTGACGCAGAAATTTGTGGAACGGTGGCTGGCGATGACTCTATTCTACAGATCCCCGTATACAATACCCCGCACCCATATGAACAGTCGGGGATCGTACGGGGAGGTCACAAACCCCTGGCCCTCCTACTGATGAAGTAAATTGGCACTGAAACTTATCAGACGTGCACATATTCGTCAAACGGTGAAGGCGTCGGACTTGGAATGAGGAAATAGAGATCAAGGAGGACAGAATCGATGAGCATGGTTTTAATTTGCCCCTTTGCTCAGGACATCAAGAGATCACGTATCGAAGACATCTTGAATCTATGATGTTTAACAAGACTTTACGCACTAAAAGGTTGCATTGAGTAGTAAACCGGATACTGTGTGTTCTTTCCCTATTGGGATTCGATGTAGACCTTCTGGGCATTCCAATATCAAGGCTTGGAGATTTCTTGAACACGGATCAAAACATGCTAAAGACCGAGAAATAGCGAAGAAAATGAAATGGAGATTAATCCTCTCCAGGGAAGAGATAGAACAACCGAATAAGCATCTCGTATCATCAATACATCCAAATTTCTTATTCCATTCAGAAAAATAAGTATACAATTGTGATACAATTATCAACAAACAAAATGGGGGTAAAGGGAAACTATAGCCCCGTAGGGTAGAAATCGGTAGAAATCCACCTATTACACTAGAGTAGGTAGTGGCTGTCGGGAAGACTCTTCTTCACGCTCGAAGCAGGGCTCTCTACTGGCTCTCTCCTTTTTTCTCTGCCTCTATTTTCTCTATTGGCTCTCTTTTCTTTTTCCCTCTCTGTCTACGTGTGTCTTCTTCTTCTTTTTTATCTTGTCTATCTTTTTTCTTTGCTTGCCCCATTCTTTCTATCTGCCTCCCTCTTTTTTTGTTCATCGAACGGGCTTGGTTTTATAGAGAAAAAGGCTGATACGGCGGTAGGAAGTAGAGGACTTGATACGGCGGCTTGATGCACGGATGGAAGTGATCCGGCGCGCTGGGGCACTCCTGGCCGCCGGATCAGGTGTGGTCGCCGGTTCAATGGCCGTCGGCTTACTCGTGTCAACTTTGGCCCATTTAGCCCATTTAGCCCATTAGGCTTCTTCATGTTATTCTTTTTGGCCCCATTGGCCTGTCATTTATCCATCGACCTATTGAATGGCCGCCTTCATTGCTTGAAATGTTCTTTCCCCCTTCCGTGCCAAGTTGTTGAAGGACCGTGTTTATTGGGGCCCCCATAAGTTTTAGTATTCGTCCCTACGGCCACGTCCTGTAGTCGGAAGTTCACTTGCGATAGTTTTATCGGGCGGATGATCGCTCGAGAGTTCTTTATTCTTGAGGGATTGTTCTTTGAGTTTGCTCGACTTGATCACTTCTATAGTAGACGACGATTCTGCCGGGCATTGGCTTTGCTGAAGAGGGTGCGGCTGGACAAGTTTCTTCAAAATGTAGTGAGCTTATTCTGTTGACGAGGCTGGGACTTTTCATTAACTGCTCCAAGGCTTGTGCTTTGGCTCAGGAGACTTCTTCGATACTCAACTTGGTCGCCGTTGTACCTTCAGAGTGCTTTGCATCTGCGTAATTTTTCGAGTGTCAGCAAAGCCCTAGATGACGAAGCTAGCAGCGATATGGGCTGAGTACATGCGACTTCCTCAGACACAGGAGCGGAGAGCCCAGAGGCTGGACCGATTGGTGGCGGCCGTGATCGAGTAGAGGGGCTACGTCGAGGCGGCTTAGACACGCGCGCGAGACCGGGCTGCTCAGCTGGGTGAGGCCGAGAGCAGGATCGAGGCCTTGAGGAAGGCCTTAGAGGAGCAGCAATTGGGCACCGAGTGCATCAGGGCTGAGTTGCGAGAGGTTGTGAGCATGGTCGAGGCTAGTACTCAGATCTTGTCCACTCTTGAGGTGGAGTTCACGGCTGCTCTGTCTTGCCGGTCGTCGCTGGAGGAGGGCATGATAGGATCAGTGCGATGGATTCAGAGAGGGGGGGGGGTGAATGAATCCCACCCTTAAAAACTTTTCGCTCAATAAAAGACTAGAACACTATCAAGGCAAAATAGACAATCTGAAGAACAAGTTAAATTCTCTTTAAAACCAATGAGCAAATATATAAGGCGCGCCTAAACAATCAACTAGCGGAAGCAAAGGAGAGCAATCAACCCACTGCACAGGTAGAAATAAGAATTCTCAGACAACCTGTGAAGGAGGTAGAAGATAAGGAACAAGCGCACAAACCCAACCATACTGCACAGACAATTAAAGATAGAGTTACTTCAGTCGATCAAGAGAACATAGGCTGTATATACTTCATATCAAGCAGCAATGTTCAGACTTAACAGATGCAGTGTGCATGCAGTGTACAGACTTTGCGTGCAGGCTACCAGACGTTGTATAGGCCTGCTGTGCTTGCTGAGGAGAAATGTGAAGACTCTGCGTGCATGCAATGCAACAAAATGTATGGACTTTGTTTGTGCTGTGCAAACGATGTGCAGGCTTGCTATGGGGGGATGTGTAGATTTTGTATGCATGCTACCAGACGTTGTATGGACTTTGAAGATGATGCATGAACAAGCCATAGCAAATGTATAGACTTAACTGATGCAAACACAGGCTGTACACACTTTGATTGCGTGCATGCTGCAAGGCAATGGATGTACAGACTTGACCGATTTGGCTGTACAAACTTGATATGTGTGTGCTAGACAATGTATAGACTTGGGTGACGATGCATGAGACGATGCATTGTATAGACTTAGCGATGCATGCACAAGCCAACGATGTACAGACTTTGCTAATGTAATGCATGCACAACCCAACCGATGTACAGACTTTGCCAGACGAGGCATGCACAAGCCAACCGATGTACAGACTTGAAGAAATGTATGCTACAGTGCAATGTATAGACTTAGTGCAATGCAAAGGCTGTATAGACTTAGCGTGCTTTAAAGCAATCATGTGTAGACTTTATCAATGTACATGTTAGCGCAGCAAGAGTGATATAAAAGTGGGGGGGATGAATAGATCACTCCCAATTTGTAAAAACTTCGGCTAAAAATTAATTCTACTATTTACACTCCTCCTGAACCCGCACAATGAGAATGCTAACGCAGTCAACAATCAAGACAGTATAAGTAGATGAGATTGAAGAGCTGATCACAAGGAAGCAAAGAGACAAGCATATGGAGAGCGCAGATAATAACAGCAAACCACAGAATAGGCAATCGGATTTTTAGGTGGTTCGATTGCAGTCCGTAATCTACATCCACCCCTCACTCCAACTAGAGTGAGGATTCCACTAGTCACTGCTAGAACACGGCAGACTCAGTCTGCGAACAACTTGCTGCCACACAGCTTGAATACCCAAGGGAAACAAATCCCTCAACCAAACTCTGCTACCCACAGAGCTTGAAACCTGTTCCAGCTACTAGCTAGAACAGAACCGGAGACAAGTCTCCCTTCCTCCAACTCGGAGGGAAACTACTAATGACAACCCGTCACTAGCAACACCAGAGATCACCGATCTCTCTTCCTCTGCAACCCAGAGGGAAACCGGAGTTACACTCCCTTCCTCCACACACTGGAGGGGAACAAATTCGAATCAGAAGAATGAACAAATAAAAAAAACACAAAATAGAAACAAGGACCAACGAAGAAGCAGTCGGTTCTGAAACCAATACAAATGTAGCTTCAAAGGAAGCAATTCATCAAACCGCAGACACTGCTCTCTCTCTCTCGAACATATTCCTCTCGGATCTGGACAATGTGGGACTCTCTGCTCTCTCTCTTTTCTGGATCGTGCAGCCTCACTCGAATATCTTCTATTCTTTCTTTTCACGATCTATCTTTCACTGAAGGATGATGCTCCATATATATAGCAGATGATGGGCGTGTGGCTTTCAGGTTCCCGCCCAGAGAGCACCTCGGATCACGTGCCAGGGATCATCCTCAGATCACGTGCTCGATCATTAACCTGTGTTTATCTTATGACAGAGACAGAAGACATGATTCGAATTAGGTAGTTCAGACTGTTAATCAGCAAATGTACATACTTTAAAGCAGCAAATGATCAAGTGTGTACAACGTGAGAGTGAGTGTATAGACTTAATGTATGAACGCATGCAAAAGACGGTGTACAGACTTGTGATGAAAGTATTTTCATAGCAAGATAGAATATGAAGACTTCTGTGAAATGCATGAGGGAATCGAGTGTATAAACTTGACACAACAGTTAACCAAGTGGGTATCATGTGAGAGTGTATACACTTGGAGGTCTTCAGCGTCTTCAGTGAATAGACTCAACCAATGTATATAGTTGAAGGTCTAACAATCGAGTGTATAGACTTAGGCCTAACAATTGAATGTATAGGGTTGAAGACCTAACAATAGAGTGTATAGACTTAGGCCTAACAATTGAATGTATAGGGTTGAAGACCTAACAATGGAGTGTGTAGACTTGAAGCTTGGAAGGATGTATACACTTAGCCTTTGAGGAACGATGTATAGACTCTGATCGTGAAGGCAGGCTGTATAGACTTGAATCGCTTGAAGCGATGTACAGACTTGGTGAGGCTCAAGCAGTGTATAGACTTGTGAAGGCTTCAGCGTTGTACAGACTTGGAAGTTCCACTGTGGATGTATGGACTTGACGAGTGAAGCCGATGTACAGACTTGCCGATTCGAAGCCACTTTACAGACTTTGAAGAACAGTTCAATGTATAGACTTGAAGCCCCTGAGCTAATGTATAGACTTCACGCTGTACAGACTTTAGGCTTTGATCGTTTGAGCAGTATGCAATGTACAGACTTAGCGATGTATAGACTTGGCCAGGAAAGCGTAGGGAAAGGTATGAGTGTATAGACTTGGCCAAGCATAGGAAAAGATGTGGAGTGTACAGACTTGGTGAAACAAAGTCCAGTGTATAGACTTGGAGAAGCGAAACCGATGTACAGACTTAGAAGGATTTGAACGGGAGAGTGTATGGACTTGGTTCCTGTAGCAGTGTATAGAGTTGAAGGTAGACAAACCAGTGTATAGACTTCAGTTAAGTGCATTGGCTGTACAGACTTCAATTAGAAGATGCCCGGTGTACAGACTTGAAGAAGAGATGCCGATGTACAGACTTAATGATATGAACACTAAGGCATGCTGTACAGACTTACTCGATCAAGCTGATGTACAGACTTTGATACCCAGACAGTCAGTGTTCTGATGGGTCGACGCATCAGCAAGGGTGGGTTGACCCACTACTGTTCATACTAACTAAGTAGAGTGTAGATAGATGAAATAATGAAACAACATATGAACTGTACTCACTTATATGATGAACCAGCATAAATCTAGAGATAGAGGATTGATTTATAGTGTCAGACATCATCAAAACGGTAGGGATGCAACAATCTCCCCCTTTTTGATGATGGCAACACTATGAATCAAGCAATATCAAAGTTTAACAAGTAATTCAAATCAGCTTCAACAAACAGAGTAAATTCAAAGCATGCTCATGCTTATGAATTAAACATTCCCTACAACATACTCTCATCTCCCCCAAAGCTCAAAACAGATCATGACTCACTGATATTGCAGAACCTCTAACTCACTGATATTGCAGAACCTCTCTCCCCCTTTGACATCAGCAAAAGAAAATGCATAATATATGACAGTGCTAGAAACATGAAGAAGAAGTGAGGTAACTTCTTAGTGCAGAAAGTCACGAGTAGGTCTTAAGAGAATAAGTGATGTTCTAATTTCAAGAGAAGATTCTTTAAACTCCAGTACACAATAGAGAAATAGAATGATAGAAAAGTTTATCAGCATACATAGTGTATGATTTATAGCAGGAGTTAACAAGTATGGCCAGATATGGCTGATCATTCAACTATCCCACAAGACAGCAAGAGACGAAATCAGAGAGGTGTTCTCAAGGTATTTAGGACAAGCAATCCATTAGTTGCATAACAACAAGGAATTTTTTCTTTTTTGAGATGATTTTCAAGAAGATCAATGAGTAAGTTGGTAGTTCACTCCTTTGACATTAGGGAGACACCTTGATTAGAGGCCTGAATCCCCAGTTACTTAGAGTGAGTACCTCATTACTTCCTTCTTTTTTTTTTATTAAGGAACAGAGTTAGTAACTGTGGCTTTTGACATGAGGAAACACCTTGATTAGAGGTCAGAGTCCCCAGTTACTCACCAGCAAGCCACCATTGCTCCGTCATGTCTTTTCATTCATTTTAAGCATTTGACACCTCATGACATGGAAGAAATATTCATTTCATTGATGAAGCTCCCAGTTTCTCAGTGATCAAAACAGGACATGTTTGTTCAGTTAAGCCCTTGAGTTAAAGAGATAGAATGATTGAAAACAATACCAGAAGGACTATTTCTTGAATTGAGTCTTGAAGTCTAGATTTCAAGCTGATTGGGTCAGATATCAAGACATACAGGTTTTGGCCTGAACCAGAATCAATGACAATGTAGGAAGATATACTTTATGCAATTAGTCCAGATCTCTAAAGGAGTACCAAAGGAAAGATTCTAACTGGATTTTAGAGTCACTGACTTATAGACTTAAGAAATAAGTGACACTCTACTGTCTGAGAGAACCACACTAGATCAGTCATGCAAAACTAGCAAAGTTACACATCTGGACAGTCCTTTTGAATCTGTCAAAGAACTTCTCCTCTCACACTACAACTCAGCTCCCCCTAAGACATAGCATTCCTCAATGAAACAATCTAGCAAATTTTCAAAGCTTCCCCTCACTCAAAGCATTCCTGAAAGCTAACCAGCAGACATTCAGAACTCCCCCTTAAACTAGCATGACATAAGGCTAAACATCAGACAAACACAACTCCCCCTCACAACAAGAACATCCTTCATGATTAAGATAATTTGTATAAGCCTAATTCTCTTCTCAATGTGGTGAATTTTTCATTATCCAGATGTTTTGTGAATATGTCAGCAATCTGATTATCTGTGCCTACATGAATCAGTTCAAAATTATTCTTAGACACCTCATCTCTTATAAAATGATGTCTTATCTCTATGTGTTTGGTTCGTGAATGCAAAACAGGATTTTTAGCAATATTGATGGCACTAGTATTATCACAGTAGATTGGAGTGCACCCCAGGTCTACTTGGTAGTCCTGAAGCTAGTGTTTAATCCATATGACTTGTGTTCCACAACTCCCTACAGCCATATATTCAGCTTCTGCAGTGGAGAGGGCCACAGAATATTGTTTCTTGGAACCCCAAGACACTAAACACCCACCCAAAAATTCACAATGACCACTAGTGCTTTTCCTGTCTAGTTTACAGCCTGCATAATCAGCATCTGTGTATGCAACTAAGTTAAATGTGTGTGATGCAGGAAACCATAAACCAAGAGAATGAGTAGCTGACAAATATCTGAAAATTCTTTTAACTGCAGCTAAGTGTAATTCAGTAGGTCTAGACTGATACCTTGCACACATTCCTACACTGAATTGTATATCAGGTCTAGAGGCTGTCAAGTAAAGAAGTGATCCAATCATACGTCGATAAAGTTTGGCATTTACTTCTTTACCTATCTCATCTGCATCCAGTGAGGTATTGGTGCCCATGGGTGTTGTAATGTGCTTTAAGTTTTCCAAACCAAACCTCTTGAACAGTTCCATTGTGTATTTGGTTTGGTTGATGAAGCACCCGTCCTCTAGCTGCTGTACCTGCAATCCAAGAAAATATTTTAGTTCACCAACCAAGCTCATTTCAAATTCAGCAGACATCATGGTAGAAAATTCATCACATAGTTTTTTTTTTTAAGGGCAATACCTGACAAGCGGAAGGGGGTGGACCGTTCATCCCTACAAGAAGGGAAGGGACGCTCCACTCCTAGCCGCCGGGCAGGGAATTTTATATATATGAAAGCAAAGTACAAAGAGAGATTAGGGCCTGAAGGAGGGACACCCTATCTTATCAAGACGATAGGGGCCCTTAACAGAAGAGGGAAGCTCGGCCCAAGAACAAAATGTGGAAGAAGACGACAACAAGCACCCATGGGCAGCCAACCTGTCCGCCACATGGTTGCCTTCCCTAAAGATGTGGGTGATGGCCACGTGAAGACGGAGGGAGATGCAATCCACGTCCAACATGATGAGGTGCAGGCTCCACGGGCGAACAAATAGCCGGTTAGCAACTCTGGCAACCACAAGAGAATCTGTCTCGACCTCAACCGCAAGGACTCCCCGCTGAAGACAAAGGGAGAGGCCATCACGAAGAGCAAACGCTTCAGCTTGAATGCTGGAGGTGACGTTGTGGTACGGTGCAGCAAAAGCAAAGACGATTTGGCCAAGAGAATCCCGAAGAACAGCCCCTCCTCCGGCCAAGCCAACATCACGCTTGAACGCGCCGTCAACATTGAGTTTCAGCTTGCCCGGGTGAGGGGGCAGCCACCGGATAACACGAGGTAAACCTTGGTGCACCCTCGTAGGGGAGACCCCCCAAGAGGTGAGCCAATCACGCTGTGAGTTGTTAATGTCCCGTCCCTTGAACCGGTGAATCACAAGAATAGAGCGGACAGCTAGCATAGTCCGGCCAAGGATACGGCGGGAGTCCATGGGCTGCCCTTCAAACCTCGCATGGTTCCGGCTGAACCAAATCTCCGAGAGGGCGGCCATGAAGATGCAGCGAGATAAGTTCCCAGCCACCGAGGAGAGCTGAAGACTGCCCAAGTAGCCAAAAATAGCGGTGGAGACCGAAGAGGTACTAGCATAGTTGAACCGAAGGAAGTCAAAGAGGGAGCCCCAAACCTCCTTTGCAACCCGGCTGTGGAAGAAAAGGTGGAGACAACCTTCAGCTTTGGGGGAGGAGCAGCATGAACACATGGAGCAAAGCGGTACACCACAACGAGAGATGACATCGTCCGTTGGTAAGCAACCGAGGAGGAGCCGCCAAGAGAGCACCGACCACTTGAGAGGGATGGAGTGGT
The DNA here is from genome assembly GCA_022559845.1 of Amorphophallus konjac. Classification (NCBI taxonomy): domain Eukaryota; kingdom Viridiplantae; phylum Streptophyta; class Magnoliopsida; order Alismatales; family Araceae; genus Amorphophallus; species Amorphophallus konjac. Next base: position 157,024,901 of record CM040126.1, on the reverse strand, counting down.
TCCATATAGCAGCCCACGGAAGGGAGGCAGCAGGAGATAGCATGAGTCGAACCGATTTGGAGGAGAAATGCCCGTCAGAGGAGGGGGTCCAAACCCATAAGTCTTGATGGCCAGTAGTGCCAAAAGCTTGCTGCAATAGAACCGGTGGGCAGAATTGGGAAGCTGTTCGGAATGCAGCCCCCATGGGGCATGAAAGTGCATGGCGGACTGAACAGGTTTTATCTTCCATGGCAGCCCACACTTGGGGTGGCAGAAAAGACATCAAGGGGGATGCCCCTGTCCATTTGTCAAGCCAAAAGCATGCACGTGCATCATGTGGTGAGACCATGACACGATGGTGCAAGAAAATGATGTTGGCGGCCTGCTGCCAAAGCACCTTGTCCGCTGCCAATGCATGGCCGAAACTAGCCACAGAGTAGTGATCAGATGATAGGTGCTTAGCCCGGAAGAAGTTAGCCCATATAGAAGAAGAAGAGATGGCTTCCCATAACAATTTGGATCTCATGGCAGTTTGCATAGCATGAAGATTTAGAACCCCTAAGCCGCCACATCCAATGGGGCGGGAGATGGTGTCCCATGATTTCCAGTGCTTCTTTGGAGAGCCCTCGTAGGAGCCCCAAAAGAAGTTAGCCAAAAGCTTGTTGAATGCTTTGAAGATAGTTTTGGGGATGGCTGTCGATGACATGGTGAAGAGTGGCAGTGCGGAGAGTACATGGCGGATAAGGACTATCCTTCCTCCCGAAGAAAGAAAGCCGGTCTTCCACGCCTGTAGCTTGCCCGCCGTCTTGGATAGAATATAGGAGAAGTGAGCCGGCTTCGGACGGCCGGAGTATAAAGGGACCCCCAAGTAGGTGAAGGGGAGGGTAGACTTGTTGAATCCCGTGACCGCTTCAATGGATCGCCTGAGAGAGATCGGAGCATCATGTGCAATGACAAAAGTGCTTTTGGAAGTGTTGATTAACTGACCGGATGCCACCTCGTATTTCTTAAGGAAATGAAATAACCTCCGCAAGTGCCGAACCGAGCCATTGGAGAAAATGAGAGTGTCATCGGCAAATAATAAGTGAGAGATAGTGGGACATCTCCGGAGGGTGAAGAAAGACCCTCCACGGCTAGTATGGAAAAAGGAAGATAGCCCGCGGCTGAGCGCCTCCTCCGCCAATATAAAGAGAGCGGGAGCAATAGGGTCACCTTGACGTAGCCCTCTTGAAGATTTGAAAAACCCATGAGAGTTCCCATTGAAGAGAACAGAGAACCAACAATTAGTGATAAGAGGCTCAAATAGGGATATGACTGAAAGATCAAACCCAAATTTACGGAGAACCGCAAACAAGAAGTCCCATTCTATCCGGTCGTAAGCCTTGGCCATGTCGAGCTTGAAAATGACATTTCTACCTCTGCCTTTGTAGCCTAAGTGTTGCACCATTTCCTTAGCAAGCGAGATATTTTGGACAATGGACCGGCCCTTCACAAAGGCACCTTGTTCCTCCGAGATCAACATGGGAAGGAGAGCGGCCAGCCGGTCACTAAGAACACGTGAGATGACCTTGTAACTGAAGTTGCATAGACTGATAGGACGGAAGTCGGCACAATACTTGGGTGAATCCACCTTGGGTAATAATGCAATGAGAGAGCAAGTAAAAGTGCGGGGAAGAAGGTGCCCACAAAAGAAGGCTTGAACGGCCGCCACGACGTCCTTGCCAACGAACTCCCAACAAGCATGGAAAAAGTGACCGGTGAACCCATCCGGGCCGGGAGCACTATCCGGGGACATGGCGAAAACCACTTTCTTAATCTCATCAGCCGAAGGCACCCTCCTAAGCATGGCATTGTGGTTTTCACCCAAGATGGAAGGGATGGCCGCCAAGACATCCGGGTGTGCAAAATGTGGCGCGGAGTGGAATGCCGATGAGAGATGGGACACCATCAAATCTGCCATAGAAGCATCGTCTTTCACAGTAGAGCCATCCTCTCGGTGGAGAGTAGAGATGGTGGCTCGCCTCCGATGGGAGATAGCATAAGCATGGAAAAATTTTGTGTTGCGGTCACCTTCCTTCAACCATTTAATCCTGGATTTTTCACGCCATAACATTTCTTCTTGAAGAAGAACATGGTCAAGGCCATCCCTTGCCGAGATATAAGCCTCCCGGTGAGCCTCAGACGGAGTATGATCAAAATCATGTTGGGCTGAGGTGAAGGTAGCTTCAGCTTCCTTGACATTGGCAAAGACGTTTTTGAAGACATGCAGATTCCAATCCTTGTAGAATGCCTTCATATGCTTGAGCTTGAGAGCCAAAGCCAGCAAGGGGAAAGAAGCCGACGGTGATGCAGCCCAAGCAGCTTTAGAGGCTTGAAGGAAATTAGCGTGAGAGGTCCACATGTGATGAAACTTGAACCTGGATGGCCGCCTCTCGGGCGGGGAGGAGACCGAGAGCAGAAGAGGCCTGTGGTCACTACAGGCGCGGGAGAGGTGTTGCACAGATATAGTGGGGCCAGAGATGGCCCAATGGCCATTGAAGAGAACCCTGTCAAGCCGTGCCCAAATGCCATTGGCAAGCTGGCCATTGTACCACGTAAATGTTCCACCATGAAAACCTGCATCCTCCAGACCGGCAGCAGAGACACAAGCCTGGAAGTCTGCCATAGAGAGAGAGAAGGCCCGCTTCCCCCCCTTTTTTTCAGAAGGTTCTAGTATGCTATTGAAGTCCCCGCCGATGATCCAAGGCCTGTCACAGGAGGAAGAGAAGTCCACCAGTTGGTCCCAAAGAACACGGCGCTCAGGGATAGAGCAGCAAGCATGCACAACCGAGAAATAGATGTCGCTGTCCAGCAAAGAACCAACAGAGAGAGTAATTAGCTGGTCGGAAGTGGAAACCATAGAGATGGTGATAGGCTCCTGCCAGAAAATCCATATGCGACCCTTGGTGGAAGAGTTCGCAACACAGTGGGCCATCCGGAGTTTAACTCTGTATTGCTCCAAGACGGAAGAACGGAGCTTAGGCTCGATAACTGCAACAAGTTTGATGCCATGTTGCCTGATGAGAAATTTAAGCCGGCTGAGGGATTGCCGGTTGGCCAAACCACGGATATTCCATAGGAGTGCCTTCATGGACCCTGAGAGATGGAACACCCCGCAGAAGCACCCTTGCGAGTGCCCTGCCTGGTCCGAACGCCAAGGTCATGTACTGGCATGCCTTGGCTTTTGGCCACAAAATGCATATGGGCAGCATGGACGTCCTGCACTGTGGTGGTAGGTTCCAACCCCGGTACAGAGAGCACCTGGGTAATTGGCAGTTTAAAAGCAAAGGGAGACCCACTGAGCTCAGAGGAAGAGCAGACACCATCATTTTCCCGGAGCCCAACAGAAGCCTGATCTGGATTGAGGGTGGCCTCGTTCTGACTATTAGCGGACTCCCCGGAGCCTGTCGCGAGGGGAGAGCAAGGCTCAGAATCCATTGCCATGTCTGAGGACGCGGCACTGCGCAGGAGATTGGGTCCCTGAGCATCCACAGTAGCTGGGGCCGGGGGCCCACCATGAACAGGAGGAAAGGCAGCGCCATCACCTGCGGGATGGCAGCTCTGCAGACCGAACACTATAGTGTCTGCCACAGGGCCCATAGGGATGGACAAGGCATCCAAAGCAGGGGCCTGCTGGTAGGCAGGAGAGGCCTGGAGGTGCAAGTCCGAAGTAACTGGGGAACCAACCACAGGAGGGTGGTTGTTGACGTGGAGGGAAGGCGCCACGTGGCCAGGAGCCGCAGGTGGAACCTCAGTAGCAGAGGACGCCTTCGGGACCATCCCATGCCGACGGCCGAGCTGAGGGACGCCGTGCGAGGTGGTGGCCACCGAGCTGGTTGAAGCAGGGGCTTCGGCACCGGGCAGGGCGGCAGGCGGACCACACGGGGTGGTGGGCCCTCCTGGCAGAGCATCGACCATCGTAGGTGAGGCATAGGGCGGGGGGTGCTGTGGCGACAGGAGCGCGGGCTCAGGAAGATGCAGCGGTCCCTGCAGCGAACAGGTGGTGTGAACCTGCACGGAAGGGCCGTTGATTGGAGCCGCTCCGGCTGGGACAACATCATCAGAAGGGGGCTGATGCGGAGCTGGAGCCATGCGCTTAGGGGAGGCCGGGCCACCCTGCAGGGGGCGTCCACCACGGCCTGCCCGTGGGGCGTTGATCTCAGGGGATCCTTCAGGGAGAAGTTTACACTTGGCAGGTAAGTGTCCCAGTCGTTTGCAGGTGGAGCAGTAATGTGGTGGGTTGTTGTAATGAATAGGTTGCCAGAAGGAAGTGGAGCCAAAGTTGATGAGAACCCGCTGAGGAAGGGGCTTGGAGACATCTAGTTGCACACAGACGCGAGCAGCTAGGGAGCGGGTGAGGCACTTAGTGTTCCTGTCGATCTGCAAAGTGGGACCAATACTGCCTGCGATGGAGAGCAACATTTCCTCATGGTAGAAGTTCACCGGAAGATCAGGCAGCTCCAGCCAAACCGGGACCAAAGGTGAGTCAGAGGTCCTGGAGAAGTCTAGCGTCCATTTGAAGAAGTAGAAAGGCTTGCCTTGTATGTACAGTGTGTCTTTGAGCAGCACTTGGAGGTAGTCTTGCTGGTTCTGAAACCGCAGGAGCAGATGTCGTGGGTCCAAAGAGCTAATCACAAAGTCTTGGTTGAGCTTAAATCTCTGAGCCAGGTGATAACGGATGACTTCAAATGGGGGTCTCCCACGGGCAGTCCGGGCGATGATGGCATACTGAAGGGATCTGCATGACTGATGAATCTCCTCCATGGAGAAGAACGCAGCGGGTTCTCCAGAGTCAGAGAATGCCGGTGCGTGAACAGCCATGTCCAGCGAGGGCATTGCAACGGACTGGCTGACCACCTGAGCAAATGAAGGGGCCGGCTTGGAGGAAGAAGCTCCGGCGATGGACGGACCAGGAGCCCTCGCCCAGGGGGAGGCGCTGGCGTTGGCTATGGTGGCCGGCGGCGGTTGGGCCGGAGGAGCGGCCGCAGAAGCTCCAGCAGCGAGCTTACCAGGCAACTCCGGTGCAGCAAAGGGGCGAGCAGGGCCGGACGGAGGGGGCAGTCCGGTACGTGCACGGACCGAGGGGTCCCGGGGCGGACGGCAAGCACCACTTGCAGGCGGGTCCACTGAAGCAGTGGCGGGGGCCAACTCCAAGGCCTCAGGGGAAGCTGCGTGGCATGCGCTTGGAACAGAGGAATCCAGCCCATGGGTCTCTGCCAAGAACAGAGTATCGGAAGTGGCATGTGTCCCATCGGGGGGTTGACAAGTCAACTGGTGGAGGGAAGGAGGAAAGGTGGAAACGTGGCAGGATGCGAAGGCTTGCAAAGGAGGGGGAGGGAGTATGGACGGTTGAGATGGGGTGGATGCAGGTAGCGTAAGAAGGGGGGAAAAGACGTGGCTGTCAACGGTGGGAGGATGGGCTGACACGCTGCCGGAGGCTTCGACGGACGGAGCTCGCGGCAGAGCCACCACGCCGTCGGGCAAAGAGAGAGCACTCCCGCAAGGGAGGGCGGGCGAGACCGGTGTGGTCGCGGCAAGAAGGTGGCCAAAACCAGCAGGTGGGGCAAGCGCAACCCCTGCGGAAGCATCAGAAGAAGGGGCAATCCCTTCAGGAACAGGAAGTCCACCACCAGCGTCCGAATGACCATGGCCGGAGGGGACTGAGTGAGGGGCGGAGGTGCAGAGCCCAACAGCTCCCAGAGGCGGAGAGGGGAGTTGGGCCGCACCAGGGAGAGGAGGGAAGGCAGCTTCCGTCAACAAGGAGCCATGCGAGGACGGGAGGCCAGCAGAGGGCGCACCCGAGCTGGTGACGTGGTCCACAGGAGGTGGAGCCCGGACGGCGGAGACCTGCGGAGGAGCAGGGCGGGCTGCACCTGGCCGGCGGGGAGGAGCTTTTCCTCTGCCGCCACCGGCCATAGCCGGAGGCCCAACGGGAGAAACACACCAAAACGGGACCGCAGGAGGGAAACGGGACGGAGGAGAGAGAAAGCAAAAAAATCCGCAGGAGTGATGCATTCTTCTCTCCACAATCCCATCCTGTTCAGGTGTCCTGGGAGAAGAAAACCTGTGAGTTAGTCCCTCTTTTTCACAAAGATCAGTAAACATGGAGTTTTCAAACTCACCTCCATGGTCAGATTAAATAGAACAGACCTTGTATTTCCCTTCTTGTTTGACCTTATTGAAAAATAGATTAAACTTTTGAAATGCATCACTCTTATTTGCTAATAAAAATATCCATGAATATCTAGAGAAGTCATCTATGATGACATAGCCAAACCTGTTCCCATTAAGACTCTGAGATCTTGTGGGACCAAAAAGGTCCATATGGAGAAGTTCCATTGGTCTAGAGGACAATGGCTCAGATCTTAATTTGAAAGAATTCCTGGTCTGTTTGCCTAGAGCACAGGCATCACATGATTTTGAAATGGAATTGAATTTCATTCTAGGCATGCCTTTAACTAAATCATGCTTGACCAATTTATTTAAAGTAGTAAAGCTAGCATGACCTAGACGTCTATGCCATTCAAAAGCATCATTTTCAGAGTTGGCAGATAAGCAAATAGTAGATTCAGATTCCTCATCTAAGTCTACAATGTAGACATTATTAATCCTGTTGGCTACAAATTTAACCACATCAGAATTTATTTCAAGGATTTTGCATGAACTATCATCAAATACAACCCTGTGACCCCTGTCACATAACTGACTAATGCTAATCAGGTTGTGTTGAAGCCCTTCCACAAGTAAGACTTTTTCAATGGAGTTTGTGGAAGACTTACCTACTGTACCAACTCCAATTATTTTACCTTTGTTCTTTCCTCCAAACTTGACCAGACCCCCTGGCTTCATCTCTATCTTGCTAAACTTGGATCGGTCTCCTGTCATATGCCTGGAGCAGCCACTGTCGAGGTACCACTTGTTGTCTTTAGCTGCCAGGCCGACCTACACAAATACATCAAGCAGAGTGATTTGGAACCCAAGATGAGTTGGGTCCAAAGACATTGTTTATCTCTCTGATCAAGTGTTTAGGTATCCAGATTTGCTTCAGCATGGTTTTCTCTGGCACCTTCCTTTCTGGTTTATTAAAGTTGAATCCAGCTGGTCTGGAGAAGTGAGTTCTATTCCATTCATTAGTCTTCCTATCCCTAGGAAATTTCCTATAAGCTTGTTGATTAACATGTTTTTGACTATGCACATTATTTCTCCAGTAGTTCCTGTTTGGACTCATCTGATTGTTGTAATTCCAGCTCTTAATCTGATTCACTTTCTTGGTCCATCTACCATTAGTGTTCTGGTGAGTGAGCTTAGTGACATTCTTCATACAATTCAATCCCATCTTAAATGGTTGATCAGCACTAGTTTTTGTGTTTTCTTTAGGACTTTGAATTCCCTTAGTGCTGTTTGAGCTGGATGGTGTGTCCAGCTTCTCTTTTCCCTTCTCTGGGCAAAAGGTGATGGTCTTGAATTGCAAGGGTCTCTTGTTGGTTGGGTCATAGCCTAGACCCTCCTTATTGAAATTGACCCTAGTCCCTAGTATAGCATCTAAACTAGTTTTTCCTTGGACAAACTTTTCTAGGACTTTCTGTTTGTCTTCTAGCTCCTTTTGAAGGGACTCAGAATTTTTTAGAAGTTCAATATTTACTTTCTTCACAGCTTCATATTTCTCTGAGTTCACTCTAATTTCATTCCTGCTTTCTTCAATTTTAATGTTGAGTTCATTGAGCTGATTTTGACTTTCTTGAACTTCTCCCTTGAGCTTATCATTTTCTTTTCTTAGTGAGGTCATTTCTCCTAATTGCTCTTTTAGCTTCTGATTTTCCTCACAGACTAGAGTTTGTTCTTCAACATTTGTGTTAAATTTTCTTTTCAGAACTCTGTGCTCTTTACTAAGAGAATTAAATTTATCTAACAATTCACCATAAGCATCCTCCCAGTCATCAATTGAGTAATTTTCAAAAACATTTATTACCTCCTCTTCACTGTTTGCCATAAGGCAAATTCCATCTTCATATTCTTTTGAGGAAGTGTCTTCGGGATCTTCTTCTTCCTCGCTCCATGTGCAGACCATCGCCTGTGGCTTCTTCTTCTTCTGCACCTTTGTGTTCTTCTTCTGAAGATAGGGACCCTTCTTCTGGAGGTCTGGGCATTCGCCTTTCATGTGTCCCTGTTTGTTACAATTAAAACAAGTCAGTCTCTTAGGATTTCTATCCCTGTAACTGGTAAATTCAGCATTCTTGTTAAAAGAGTGTGGCTTCTTCTTCCTAAAGGTCTTTCCCTTTTTCTTCAAAAAATTTCTGAACTGTCTAGTGAGCATTGCCTGCTCCTCCTGGTCGAGATTTGAAAAACCTTCAAGCTCGGACTCAGACTCGGGGCTACTGCTGCTGTTCCTGCTGTTGCTACCCTTGTTGCGGGATGCCCTTAGAGCCACATTCTTAGCCTTCCTATCACTTCCTTCTCCACCTCCTTTGAAATTCATCTCATAGGTCATAAGGGATCCTGTGAGTTCATTCACAGTCAAGATAGTCAGATCTTTTGACTCCTCAATCATAATGGCCTTAGTGTGCCATGTCGGGGATAAAGATCTAAGAATTTTCCTGACTATATCTGCCTCAGCAAGATCCTTCCCTAGCCCTTTAAGTGTGTTTGTGATCAAGGACAACCTGGCATACATTCCAGTTATATTCTCCTCTGCATTCATCCTAAACATTTCATACTTAGAAGTGTAGAGGTTTACCTTCGAGGCTTTCACTTGAGCTGTACCTTCATAGATCAATTGCAGCTCATCCCACATTCGCTTGGCAGTCTTGTAGGCAGATATACGGGCATATTCCTCTGGATGAACAGCACACTGGATGATGTTCAGTGCCGTCCAGTTGAGTGAAGATAGCTTGACATGGTCATCTGTCCAAGCGTCCTCGTTTGGTGGCAGATCATATGGCCCAACAGTAATTACTCTCCACAGTTTATGGCTCTGAGCCCTGATGAACACTTCCATCCTATTCTTCCAAAACAGATAGTTACTACCATCAAAAAATGGAGGGCGACTAATGGATTGACCTTCGGCCATGAAGGTTCTAGAACCATTGGCATTTCCTTGACCGTTCGTCCACATGGCGTAAACCTGCTCTGATACCAAATGTTAGCGCATCAAGAGTGATATAGAAGGGGGGGATGAATAGATCACTCCCAATTTGTAAAAACTTCGGCTAAAAATTAATTCTACTGTTTACACTCCTCCTGAACCCGTACAATGAGAATGCTAACGCAGTCAACAATCAAGACAGTATAAGTAGATGAGATTGAAGAGCTGATCACAAGGAAGCAAAGAGACAAGCATATGGAGAGTGCAGATAATAACGGCAAACCACAGAATAGGCAATCAGATTTTTAGGTGGTTCGATTGCAGTCCGCAATCTACATCCACCCCTCACTCTAACTAGAGTGAGGATTCCACTAGTCACTGCTAGAACACGGCAGACTCAGTCTGCGAACAACTTGCTGCCACACAGCTTGAATACCCAAGGGAAACAAATCCCTCAACCAAACTCTGCTACCCACAGAGCTTGAAACATGTTCCAGCTACCAGCTAGAACAGAACCGGAGACAAGTCTCCCTTCCTCCAACCCGGAGGGAAACTACTAATGACAACCCGTCACTAGTAACACCAGAGATCACCGATCTCTCTTCCTCTGCAACCCAGAGGGAAACCGGAGTTACACTCCCTTCCTCCACACACTGGAGGGGAACAAATTCGAATCAGAAGAATGAACAAATAAAAAGAACACAAAATAGAAACAAGGACCAACGAAGAAGCAGTCGGTTCTGAAACCAATACAAATGTAGCTTCAAAGGAAGCAATTCATCAAACCGCAGACACTGCTCTCTCTCTCTCGAACATATTCCTCTCGGATCTGGACAATGTGGGACTCTCTGCTCTCTCTCTTTTCTGGATCGTGCAGCCTCACTCGAATATCTTCTATTCTTTCTTTTCACGATCTATCTTTCACTGAAGGACGATGCTCCATATATATAGCAGATGATGGGCGTGTGGCTTTCAGGTTCCCGCCTAGAGAGCACCTCGGATCACGTGCCAGGGATCATCCTCAGATCACGTGCCCGATCATTAACCTGTGTTTATCTTCTAACAGAGACAGAAGACATGATTCGAATTAGGTAGTTCAGACTGTTAATCAGCAAATGTACATACTTTAAAGCAGTAAATGATCAAGTGTGTACAACGTGAGAGTGAGTGTATAGACTTAATGTATGAACGCATGCAAAAGACGGTGTACAGACTTGTGATGAAAGTATTTTCATAGCAAGATAGAATATGAAAATAGTTAACCAAGTGGGTATCATGTGAGAGTGTATACACTTGGAGGTCTTCAGCGTCTTCAGTGAATAGACTCAACCAATGTATATAGTTGAAGGTCTAACAATCGAGTGTATAGACTTAGGCCTAACAATTGAATGTATAGGGTTGAAGACCTAACAATCGAGTGTATAGACTTAGGCCTAACAATTGAATGTATAGAGTTGAAGACCTAACAATCGAGTGTGTAGACTTGAAGCTTGGAAGGATGTATACACTTAGCCTTTGAGGAACGATGTATAGACTCTGATCGTGAAGGCATGCTGTATAGACTTGAATCGCTTGAAGCGATGTACAGACTTGGTGAGGCTCAAGCAGTGTACAGACTTGTGAAGGCTTCAGCGTTGTACAGACTTGGAAGTTCCACTGTGGATGTATGGACTTGACGAGTGAAGCCGATGTACAGACTTGCCGATTCGAAGCCACTTTACAGACTTTGAAGAACAGTTCAATGTATAGACTTGAAGCCCCTGAGCTAATGTATAGACTTCACGCTGTACAGACTTTAGGCTTTGATCGTTTGAGCAGTATGCAATGTACAGACTTAGCGATGTATAGACTTGGCCAGGAAAGCGTAGGGAAAGGTATGAGTGTATGGACTTGGCCAAGCGTAGGAAAAGATGTGGAGTGTACAGACTTGGTGAAACAAAGTCCAATGTATAGACTTGGAGAAGCGAAACCGATGTACAGACTTAGAAGGATTTGAACGGGAGAGTGTATGGACTTGGTTCCTGTAGCAGTGTATAGAGTTGAAGGTAGACAAACCAGTGTATAGACTTCAGTTAAGTGCATTGGTTGTACAGACTTCAATTAGAAGATGCCCGGTGTACAGACTTGAAGAAGAGATGCCAATGTACAGACTTAATGATATGAACACTAAGGCATGCTGTAAAGACTTACTCGATCAAGCTGATGTACAGACTTTGATACCCAGACAATCAGTGTTCTGATGGGTCGACGCATCAGCAAGGGTGGGTCGACCCACTACTGTTCATACTAACTAAGCAGAGTGTAGATAGATGAAATAATGAAACATCATATGAACTGTACTCACTTACATGATGAACCAGCATAAATCTAGAGATAGAGGATTGATTTATAGTGTGAGACATCATCAAAACCGTAGGGATGCAACAGTACAGACTTAGTGTTCTGAACGTAGGTAAAGCTAAGGAATGTATAGACTTAACATATGCACTGGCTGTAAAGACTTAGCCATGAGCTGAACAATCGGATGTATAGACTTTGAGATGAATGCATGAACAAGCCAATGTGCAGACTTGCCAATGTATAGACTTTAAGTCCAATGTAAAAGGCTGTACAGACTTTGAGACTTAATGCATGGTGGCGAATGTACAGACTTTGTCTGTGAAGTGCAGACTTGCTATGTCTGCGACACAATGTACACACTTGACAAATGATGTATGAACATATCAGAAAGGAATGTCCAGACTTCTGTGTGCGAGCAGTGTGCAAACAACATATAGACACTGGCTGTATAGACTTGAGCCAGTGCAAACAATGTGCAGACTTGATGCACGAAGTGTGCACAAGAACACGGATGTACAGACTTGCTACGGCATCAAAGCAACCATGACAGTGTACAGACTTGTTGTGTGAAATACATGCGATGTACATACTTGCATGAGACGCTGAAAGAGACGCAACATGAGACGCTAGACGATGTATAGACTTTAAAGCTCAAGTGAGACTGTGGATGTACAGACTTTAAAGCTCAAGTGAGACTGTGGATGTACAGACTTTAAAGCTCAACTGAGACGGTGGATGTACAGACTTTATGTCCAAATGAGACGCTAAGTGAGACGGACCTCACACGCTGTACAGACTTGTAAGTGCAACGTAGGTAAAGATACCAATGTATAGACTTGAGAGTTCAACGAGAAATGCACTGACGATGTACAGACTTCCTATATGCTCAAGTCCAATGTATAGACTTGACAATGCATGGACTATGAATGAACGAGCATGCATTGTATAGACTCTAAAAGAGACTGTACAGACTTGGTCCGATGTACAGTGCAATGTGAAGACTTTGACGATGTATGAACAAGTGGTGATGTACAGACTTGGCCAATGCCCAGACTTGAAGCAAGGAGACGATGTGTAAACTATGCAGCGATGTGCAGACTATGCAGCAACGAATGTTCAAACTTTGTGCAGTCTACAGGCAATGTGCAGACTCTGTTACATGAATGCATCGACCAGATTTCAGACAGATATAATAGAATGTCATTCACAAGCACACATTCACAAATACATGAACACATATGAATGCACTTAAATGAATCAGCAAGGTCTTTCATGCACACATACATATGGTGACTTATAGTGTTTGCTATCATCAAAACCACAGGGGCGCAACAATCTCCCCCTTTTTGATGATGGCAACACTATGAGTCACACTGACTCAAGTCAAAAATATTCTCCCCCTTTGACTTCAGCAAAAAGACATTAGTTAGAGAGAGTAAAATTAAGCAGGTATGAAACGATTGATAAAACATTTCTCCCTTTAACTACATGAAAGCACATTCTTCCCCAAAGAGCAATATGACTCATACCAATTTCTCCCCTTTTGTTTTTAAAAAAAGTCATGGGAGAGGTATGAATGCAGAGATGCAGATGCAACAAGAAATACAAGAACTCCCCGTAAATGTATGAATGCAAGATAATTCTCCCCCTTTAAGAATTTCTATGCAGCATGGTTCATATGACAAGGAAGCTCCCCCTCAATAAATGGAACCTTATGAAATGAATGAGAAGGAGACCACAGGGGTAATCAAGGATAAGTTCAGGTCATGATGAATCAATGACAGTGAGGAAAAGAATTTCACTAAGCTCCAAACACATGGAATTCAACAAGATTTTCAAGGAGGTATCAATCTCATAAATCCAAAACATAAGTTTTCAAAGTCTTCCATTATAAGGGCTTATGAATGAACTTTATTGATCAGCAGGGTTTAAACATGATGTATGCTAAGTTTGTCAATAAAATTCTATATTTATATCTAAAGTCATGGTTTAATAAAAATGAACCAAGCTCACATACACATATCTTGATTAACCTCCCTTTCTCTTACACAATCAAATTTATTGACTTTTTTCAGAATTACATGCACTAGTATTGAGATCAAGCAATTATGAAGTCATGTGATTTGTCTAGGGTTATAGCAATTTGATTTTTGCATCAATATTCAAATATTGCAATTTATTCAACAAATTTTTATGCTACAAATTTTACGAGCACTCTAGTTCAGTGTACACCTTGTAACTAGACGATATACGTTGATCAGACGCCAATATCCCTAAGCACTTAGTGTAACTAACAGTCATGCTTTATATGAACAGAGATAACATTTACACATCATGACACACTACAAATCATTTCTTTGATGAGTGAGATGTATTTCTCAGTGTGCATGCCATTGCTCTGCCTGATTATCAATCATTCTTAAGCAGAGTTAACTATGACACCTCATGACACAGTCCTTTGGACATGGTTTCTCAGTGACCAAAGTCATTGCTCTGTCAAAATTTACCCTTTAGACATTTCAGAAAAACTCATTTGCTCCAAATCAACACTAATTTCATGTACTTAACCAAATAAAGCAATGTATTCAATAGTGCAGATTTTAGAAGTTTTTACAAGACACAGCATGAAACAGTTGGTTAAAGTTTATTAAACATGATTCATATATATTTTTTAAGAGATTTTAAAGTCAAACTCAATGAATACATTAAACTTAAACCACCTGAGTTATTTCAGACATTCATAAAATCGTATAATAGAAGATTCATAGTTCAAGTGTTTTCAGATTTATGATCGAGATAGCCCCATTGAAATCTTCATGAAAGACTGATAGAAGAGATTTTGAAGCCCAGTCTTTTCAGATATGATCAAGGTTTGTCAATTAGAGTCAATAAAGAGGATATGCACACCAAGCAAGATAACAGGAGGTCTGGCAAGTTTCAGGATCTTCAAGGTTGACATGCAATGAATTCTGATAGAAATGTATGCACTTGACCACCTGCATGCAATGCATTGACTCCCCCTCATAATATGCATTCAGTCAATCTTTTTGGCATTTTCAATGTAATGAAATGTAATACAATTAACTACATGTAGGCAAAGATATGCAAAGACTCAACATTGATTGCTGTGCAAAGACATGCAATTAACTACCTCTGAAAACATGCAATGTGTGCCATGAAAACTGAACATATGTCTTTGTGACTCATGCACATACAGACTGCCCTATCAAGCAATATGACCCATAGTACTAGGCGGAGAACCTGGTCTAAAAGACCATCTCACTCATAGTAAGAACCTCCAGACAGATTTCCCTGCCTTTTAGTAGCTTACTATTTAATATACCATAGTGGTCAATCATGATAATTCACCATGTAGTCCTATAAGCAATCCAGATTTTTAGTGAGCTATGCAACAGACAGACTTCAAACCACATTCATATGCAGTTCAGATTTTCAGAAATTACAAGTTTATGCTCATTTCAATATCTAAACAGCCAATTCATATGAGCATTGAGAGACATGAATACTCATAGTGTTCAAAAGATGACAAATATGCAAGAACACATCAAACCAGATATGATGTTATCCAAGGTTCACAATTTCAAATAACAAAGTTTAAGACAAGTTTTCAGAACTGACCTGAATTTTGCAATCCTAGGGGTTTCATTCTTGAATGCCTTGGTTTATTACCCCTCTTTATTCTTCAGCTTCTAAGGCATACCTGTAACAAATACATCATTTTGATGTAACAGGTACCCAAGAAACATTGGGTCATGGTTTACCACTAACACCACAAGATGGTATTCTGAACGGTCTTTTGGCAACCTTGTCATCAAACTCCATCAGATAGCAATTATTCATTGAATGACCTATTTGACCACAGTAATGACATGATGCAGCAGATTTCAAATTCTTTTTATGCAAATTACTATTGTCATGAAATTTATTGGCAGAGAGAGAGTTCTGTTTACTATAATGATAGCAAGATGCAATAGATTTCAGATTTGATTTATGCACATTCTTGTTAGCATGAATTCTATGTACATATGCATGAAAATTTTTGTTAACAGAATTGAAATTATGTTTACCAAAATAAGCCACTCAACAGTCAGCAGCTCTATGGCCTGGCTTCCCACAGTTATGGCATGTAAATTTTGCAACATGGGGTTTAGCAGAATTCTTCTGAACATGCCAATAGTCCTTGACTGTATGGCCATTCTTCCCACACTTGAAGCATCTGATATGCTTACCTTTAAAACCATTTCTACTCCGAGTGTCCCAGCATTCAATGGCCCTGTGGCCTGTCTTTCCACAATTGAAACATGCAGAATATTTTCTATTGTTAACAACTTTATTCTTATTAAAACCATGTTGGCTTGCAGGGAATTTAGCATGATGTGAAAAAGATATTTTCTTACCATTTGCAAACCAGCATTGTGTAATGCTGTGTCCTAGTTTGCCACAGTGCAGACATTCAGTTTTCTTTTTCTGAGGTGAAGGATTTTTATCATGAAATTTCCTAGCATTCATTATGCCGGCCCTCATATCATCCTTCTCCATCAATTTACACTCTTGCATCAAATGACCGAATCTATGACAGTAATGACATATCATTTTCTTTTTAGATGCATGTGAGTGTGTGTGAGGACTGTGATCAACATGCACTGATGAGCCCTTTTTGATTATTTTCCATTTTCCAGTCTTTTTGAATTTTTATCATGTTTTTCTGTTTTCTGAACAATGGGCTGTTTGACCTGTGATGTTGTGGCTACATTTGAAGCATTTACAAATGATGTCATTACTTTGTTCTGAAAAGCCTTTTTATTTAGATTATTGTAGCCTAACCCTTCCTTTTTGACTTGACTTTTACACCTAGTAGCTTGTCTAGGTTTTCTTGCCCACTCACAACCTTAGACAGAGAACTCTTCAAATCTTGAATTTCATTTTCGAGAGAGGTAATGTGTAACTCATAACTGGTAATCTCTTGCTCACTGCAATTCACACATTCACTTAGCACCTTGTTAGCAGTTTTATATTTCTCAACTTCCTGTTCCAGATTGCTCAGTTTATCAGGCTCCTCTATGTAAACAGACTTTCCTCTTTCTAAAGCTAGAAGTCTCTCAGACATAGTGGAGTTCAGCTGTTTTAACTTCTCATTTTCTTCCTTAAACTTATCATTTTGAATTAACTCAGTTATTAGAGTCTGATCTTCTGAGTTAACCTTGCTTTCTCTCCCAGCTTCAAACTCTTTCAATTCTTTTTGCTGTTTTTCAAGATCTTTATGCAATTCCATATTTACAGATTTGATGGCATTAAAATTTTCAATCAGCAACATGTTCTCCTTTTTAAGTTTCTCTAAACTTTCTTCATTTTCTTTGGAGAACATTATGAGAGAGTCATTCTCACTTTTCAGCTTGTTTAAATCAGACTTAATACATTCAAAATCTTTCAGCAAATCCTTACTCTGAACAGAATCATAACAAGTTAGGCTAAGCATTTTCTCAAGTTCAGAGATTTCTTTTACATGATCTTGATTCTCAATCTTCAGCAACGAAATTTGTTTTTTCAACATTTGAATATCAGACATAAAAGCATCATGAACATTTTTCAGTTCAGCATAATTTTTACAACCAGAATTCAAACTATCTGACCTACTACTCTTCTTCAATTTTTTGTATTGTTTTCTTAACTGATCATGAGACTCAAGCAACTCAGCATACGAATTCTCCCAATCATCTAAAGTATAGTTCTCAAAAGGGTTTACCTCCTCATCATTATCATCCTCTTCTTGATTGCTGCTTTGTTTACTTCCTCGAGCCATCATGCAGCTCGTTTGATTTTCTTTCTCGGCTCTCTTTATCATCTTCAATATATCCCTTGCAGATCTGCAACTAAGGAAACATGAATGAAGAGCTCGATTAGTCGTGGCCTTCATTAACTCCAGTGCTTTCTGATTTTTTGCACACATAGATCGATGCTTGTTAGTCCATTTGGACTGATCTTTTGGTAGTCTATGTGGACCATGTGAAATCACTTTCCACAGGTTTGGATCAACAGATTTAACATGAGCACGGAAAGCACTGTGCCACTGGTTGAAATCAGAACCACTAAAGACGGGTGGATGAGCCATTGAAGCAGATCAAAACTAATTCAAAGTACTGGATTCAAACCGATAAACCAACTCTAACAAAAATGCACCGAAGATAGCAAGATCGGATCTGCAGGTCGCTGGACCTACTATGCAGACACCGGCTCTGATACCAAATGATAGGATCGGTGCGATGGATTCAGAGGGGGGGTTAATGAATCCCACCCTTAAAAACTTTTCGCTCAATAAAAGACTAGAACACTATCAAGGTAAAATAGACAATCTGAAGAACAAGTTAAATTCTCTTTTAAACCAATGAGCAAATATATAAGGCACGCCTAAACAATCAACTAGCGGAAGCAAATGAGAGCAATCAACCCACTGCACAGGTAGAAACAAGAATGCTCAGACAACCTGTGAAGGAGGTAGAAGACAAGGAACAAGCGCACAAACCCAACCACACTGCACAGATGATTTTTAGGTGGTTCAGTCACCAAGACCTACGTCCACCCCTCACTCCAAACTGGAGTGAGGCTTCCACAAGCTAACGCTAGAACATCAGACTCAGTCTGCAAACACTTGCTGCCAAACAGCTTGACCAGGGGAACAACCTCCCCTCTTCCTCCAAACCGGAGGGAACCACTAGTGACACCCAGTCACTAGCAAACCAGAGACCGAGGTCTCTCTTCCTCTGAAACCCAGAGGGAACACCTGGACTTGCAACCCACAAGACCAGAACCAGAGACGAATCTCCCTTCCTCCAAACTGGAGGGGAACCCACAAGTGACAACCTGTCACTTGCAAACCGGAGACAAGTCTCCCTTCTCTTGAGACCACAAGAGGAACACCGATATCTAACCAGAAATTCGGAAAGCACAGTGATCAAATAAAAGGAAAACAAGAAATGAAAATACAGCAATCGAAAAGTTGGAAACGCGCTGTAAAATGTAGCTCTCGCAGGAGCAAGTCTGGCTTGGATTTGATCCAAATGCCAGTGAACAGATCTTCTAAAGAATCCTCTTTCTTCTTCTTCACGAACCCTCTCTCTATCTCTCTTTCTCTTTTTCTTCTTCTTCACGAGCTCTCAGTCTATCTTCACTCTTCTTCTTCTTCTTCTTCTTCCTCTTCTGTTTTCTGCCTCTCTGCTGCTCTTTTCTTCTATCACTATTTGCTGCTCACTTCTTCTATCACAGTATCGATGATCATCACTCTTGCTTGATCGCTTCTATTTATATCAGCAGCAGCTTGGGCGTATGTAGGGCTTGTGCCCTCTTTGTCCAAAGTACACCTCGGATCACGTGCTAGGTGCCAACCTCGGATCACGTGCTAAGATATCTGCAATTTAAAGACAGAGTTACTTCAGTCGATCAAGAGAATACAGGCTGTATATACTTCATATCAAGCAGCAATGTTTAGACTTAACAGATGCAGTATGCATGCAGTGTACAGACTTTGCGTGCAGGCTACCAGACGTTGTATAGACCTGCTGTGCTTGCTGAGGAGGAATGTGAAGACTCTGCGTGCATGCAATGCAATAGAATGTATGGACTTTGTTTGTGCTGTGCAAATGATGTGCATGCTTGCTATAGGGGGATGTGTAGACTTTGTATGCATGCTACCAGACGTTGTATGGACTTTGAAGATGATGCATGAACAAGCCGTAGAAAATGTATAGACTTAACTGATGCGAACACAGGCTGTACACACTTTGATTGCGTGCATGCTGCAAGGCAATGGATGTACAGACTTGACCGATCTGGCTGTACAGACTTGATGTGTGTGTGCTAGATAATGTATAGACTTGGGTGACGATGCATGAGACGATGCATTGTATAGACTTAGCGATGCATGCACAAGCCAACGATATACAGACTTTGCCAATGTAATGCATGCACAACCCAACCGATGTACTGACTTTTCCAGACGATGCATGCACAAGCCAACCGATGTACAGACTTGAAGAAATGCATGCTATAGTGCAATGTATAGACTTAGTGCAATGCAAAGGCTGTATAGACTTAGCGTGCTTCAAAGCAATCATGTGCAGACTTTACCGATGTACAGACTTAGTATTCTGAACGTAGGTAAAGCTAAGGAATGTATAGACTTAACATATGCACTGGCTATACAGACTTAGCCATGAGCTGAACAATCGGATGTATAGACTTTGAGATGAATGCATGAACAGGCCGATGTACAGACTTGCCAATGTATAGACTTTAAGTCCAATGTAAAAGGCTGTAAAGACTTTGAGACTTAATGCATGGTGGCGAATGTACAGACTTTGTCTGTGAAGTGCAGACTTGCTATGTCTGCGACATAATGTACACACTTGACAAATGATGTATGAACATATCAGAAAGGAATGTGCAGACTTCTGTGTGCGAGCAGTGTGCAAACAACGTATAGACACTGGCTGTATAGACTTGAGCAAGTGCAAACAATGTGCAGACTTGATGCATGAAGTGTGCACAAGAACACGGATGTACAGACTTGCTACGGCATCAAAGCAACCATGACAGTGTACAGACTTGTTGTGTGAAATGCATGCGATGTACATACTTGCATGAGACGCTGAAAGAGACGCAACATGAGACGCTAGACGATGTATAGACTTTAAAGCTCAAGTGAGACTGTGGATGTACAGACTTTAAAGCTCAAGTGAGACTGTGGATGTACAGACTTTAAAGCTCAACTGAGACGGTGGATGTACAGACTTTATGTCCAAATGAGATGCTAAGTGAGACGGACCTCACAGGCTGTACAGACTTGCAAGTGCAACGTAGGTAAAGATGCCAATGTATAGACTTGAGAGTTCAACAAGAAATGCACTGACGATGTACGAACTTCCTATATGCTCAAGTCCAATGTATAGACTTGACAATGCATGGACTATGAATGAACGAGCATGCATTGTATAGACTCTAAAAGAGACTATACAGACTTGGTCCGATGTACAGTGCAATGTGAAGACTTTGACGATGCATGAACAAGTGGCGATGTACAGACTTGGCCAATGTGCAGACTTGAAGCAAGGAGATGATGTGTAGACTATGCAGCGATGTGCAGACTATGCAGCAACGAATGTGCAGACTTTGTGCAGTGTACAGGTAATGTGCAGACTCTGTTACATGAATGCATCGACCATATGTTAGATAGATATAATGGAATGTCATTCACAAGCACACATTCACAAATACATGAACACATATGAATGCACTTAAATGAATCAGCAAGGTCTTTCATGCACACATACATATGGTGACTTATAGTGTTTGCTATCATCAAAACCATAGGGGCACAATAGGGCGAGCCCTGATTTGGTTGTACCTCTCTCTTTTTTTGTTGTACTCTATTTGTACAGATTTTTTTTGTTACCCCAAGGGCATGTCTTGGGCTCCTTTTATAGAATATGAATGACAAAATATCGGATTTCGTTTTGTCACTTCTTGTGTTGTCCCATTTTTTTTATTGTGGAACAAACTGGATGTGTTGGCCGGCAACTGCGCACGGCTTGTCGTGGTTGATTCTTTTACTATATACTGGTATGTGATTATAATAACGCATGCATAGGATGCACTGACGTGTTGCAAGGTTCTGGGGGCAAGGGATTAGGCAATAGAGGTAGAATACCTGATGCTGGTAGCAGGGGATTGGGTACCGAAGTTTGGGCACCGGCTAATAGGGGCTGGGTATTGAATACTGGAGGCTGGGCACTGGGTATGTTGAGGACTGCGCACTGGGTACTAGAGTGGCTGAGCATAGGGTATTGGAGGTTGGACTCTGAGTACTGGGGGCTGGGCATTGGATATTGGGGGCTAAGTGCTGGGTACTGGAGGCTGTCTCATGACGATGTGATAGGATGTTACTGGTGTTTACTGGAGGTTGGGGCCAACCTATGATGGTGTGTTGGCCCAAGCTGCTGGGGTTGTCGGAGGGATGAAGTATATTAGCCAAAACTGGTCCCCAACTAGCTTGTTGTCGACGTGTTAGCCGAAAATGTAGTCCACATGAGTCTGGAGAACTGGAGCTAGCCGGCTAACTGTTAAGGTGTTGTAGCCAGATATTGGGGCGGGAGCTGGCGCCGGTGCTGGCCGGCTGACCATTTACGGTGTTGTTGCCGGGGACTAGAACTGGAACTGATGTTGGAATTGGGACTAGAGCTGGCCAGCTAACCGTTTAAGGTGTTATAGCCGGAGCCTGGGACTAGTCAGCTGACTGTTAAGCTGTGTAGCTAAATGTTCAAACTAGAACTAGAGCCGATCGGCTGACCGTTTAAGGTGTTGTAGCCGGAGGCTGGGGCTCGAACTAGATTCGGCGATGACCAACCCTCGGGGGTGTAGTGGCCACCATTGTTGTGGAGTGATGTTGGACTCGCCATCGGTGGGATGTCACGGTCGACGACTTTTGTCAGTTAGGGGTAGAGTGCAAGAGAGTTTTTTTTTTTTATTCTCCTTACCAACTCTACCGCCCTTACAAGTTTTCACCAGAGCTGGCCCCCTTTTACCTTTTTCGATGTGCCCTTGCGGGTTTTCACACCGAAGGGTTACCTAATTTTGCTTGAGGCACCCTTATGGGTTTTTACCTCAGCTGGGTTGGTAGTAATTTTTGCCCTCAGTAGTCCTATGAAGGGCGCTAACTGAGGCCGCCGAAGTATCTCTATTTTTAACCCATTTTCTTCTTTTTTTTTTCAATTTTCTTAGAGCCTAAAGGCGGCATTGTGGCTGGTACTGGACGTCCTAAGCCTTCGGTTATGAGGACGGTGCTGGGAGACTGATTGTCATGAATGTATGGCACTGGTACTTGAACAAGCTAATTGGCTATGGTGCCCCATTAGCTCGAAAGGCTAGAGGAAATGACTGGTCCCACCGCTTAGAGGTGGTGGCTACTGGATTGCTGGTTACGGCTGGAGCACGGGCCCTAGTCTGGGTGGCCCGCGAACTCATGCTCTGGGGCATGGTACAGCTTCATGTGCTTACCGTTGAGAGGTGGGAATGGCTTGTTACCATTGTGGTCCGTGACCGTGTTGGCCCCACCCTCATAAACATCGTGAATGACGTATGGACCTCGCCAGTTAGGTGGTAATTTTCCACTGGGGCACCCTGCCAAGACCTCCTTTTCCTTAATCATGACGAGGTCACCTTGCTTGAAGGCTCGCTGTTTGACGAGCTTGTCACAGGCTCGAGCCATGCGGGCCTAGTTCACTTGTAGATGTCTATAGGCCTCGAGCCATTTGCCTTCTAGACCGGTAAGCTCTTCTAGCCTTCTATGGTATTCATCTTCGTCTAGACCGGCAAGGTTGGTGCGGACCGCTATTCGGTAAGACGCTAGTTGGATCTCGATGGGGATGATGGCTTCTGCCCCATAAATGCGGGAGAATGGTGAGCACCCCGTGGGGGTCTTGTAAATTGCTCGGTAGGTCCACAGTGCCTCGAACACCTTTTCACTCGTGTCACGCTTTTGATGACTAACGATTTTAGCTAGAAGCTTGCAGAGAGTTTGTTGAAGGCCTCTGCCAAGCCTTTAGCCTGAGGGCTGTAGACTGAAGAGGTTCTCCAGTCGATGCGAAATTTGGTCGCTAGTTGATATATAGCCCCATTCTTGAATGGTGTGCCATTGTCGGACACTATACGACTAGGAGTACCAAATTAGTAGATAATGTTGTGCCGGAAAAATCTGGCTACCACTTCTCCATTGACCTCCCGTAGGGGAATGGATTCGGCCCATCGAGAGAAGTAAT
This sequence comes from Amorphophallus konjac, assembly GCA_022559845.1. Lineage (NCBI taxonomy): Eukaryota > Viridiplantae > Streptophyta > Magnoliopsida > Alismatales > Araceae > Amorphophallus > Amorphophallus konjac. The sequence goes on along the minus strand of CM040126.1, from coordinate 157,001,633 downwards.
CAGTAGCAGCTAGAATATATTTGTGACCTCTGGAAGACAGCGAGAAGGGTCCCGCGATGTCCATACCCCATTCCACGAATGACCATGTGGGGGCCGTTGGATGCAACAGATTGGGAGGCCTCCTGGGCACTGGGCCAAAGGCTTGGCATTGATGACACGTACGGGCGTACTGGGTGCAATCTGTGTAGATGGTCGGCCAATAGAAGCCTTTGAGCTTGATGTTGTTCTTCATTCTGTCTCCGGCTTGGTGAGCACCACACAATTCTGAATGGACCACGTGCATGATGGCTCGAGCCTCGACTGGGGAGACACATCTCAAGAGAATCGACTTGTTCTTTTCATGAACAAGTCTATATAGGGAGTCGCCGATCAACTCATATGATGTTACTCGATGGAGTAGCTAGACACTTTGAGCTTGATCAGAAGGGAGCCAACCCTGCTTGATTTTGATGATTGGCTCGCGCCAATCTTCTTCTTTTAGTGGAGTGTTCTGGTCGAAGCTATGAACCTTGTAGATGGTGAGGTCAGACTCATCCTCGAGTGTACTCGGCATCAGTCTTTTGTGCTTAATAATGACGTCGACTTCGCCCTCGGGCGGAAGTTTAATGGCCGTAGCCAAGTTTGCCAGGGAATCTGCCTGAGCGTAGCTACTCCAGGGAACATGATCTATTTTAAAGAAATAGAACTTATGGATGAGTCTGGTGACGGCGACATGGTATGAAACCAACTCCTGCTTTCACACGTGCCGAGGACTTGCCAGAGTATTAATTGAGAATTCCCGTAGGCTTTGAGGTACTTGATGCCCATGTCGAGAGCCATCTGAAGCCCGATAATTAGAGCTTCATACTCAGCTTTATTATTGGTCAGGGATTTCATGAGGGCGCATGAGTTGTATAAAACTCTGCCATAAGAGGTCAGGAAAACAATGCCGACACCTGCTGTGATGATCAAACTTTGACTATTCCGGGTGACCCTTCGGGAAGCGCCGCCGAAGTAGAGCTCCCAGCAAGGTACATTGGCTGCAAGGGCGCCTTGATGCTAATAATGCAAGACATCTTTGGTCTGTTTGATTCACTCTAGTGACTGAGAGGCAAGGGACTCCTCGTCGGGGAGTTCCATATTGAAAGGTGAGTCGTCTGGTACCGGATGGGCGACTAAGAATTCAGCCATGCCTTGTCCCTTTATCACTTTCCTGGGAACATAGGTTATATCGTACTCCATAAGCAGAAGAACCCATTTTCCCAATCGGCCTGAGAAGATAGGCTGCTTGAGAAGGTATGTGAGTGGGTTGTGCTTGGATATAAGCTCCACCGATGAGACAGGAGGTAGTGCCATAGCTTTTTGATGGTGAAGACCAGCGCTAAGCATACCTTCTCAATGGGGGAATAGCGATACTCAGTACCGATCAATTTTCGGCTGAGGTATTAGAGCGGATGCTCCTTGCCCTCTTCATTAATCTGCGCCAGTAAAGCTCCTAACGAAGCATCCATGGCGGCGATGTAGAGTATAAGGGGTTTGCCCTTGACTGGTGCCCCTAGGACTGGAGGAGTGAGGAGATATTCCTTGATTTTCTTGAAAGCAGTCTGGCAGTCTGGATCCCATACAAATGGGGTGCCCTTCTTCATAAGTTTGCCGAAGGGCGCGCACTGACCGGAGATGTTAGAGATGAACCTCCGGATGTAGGCCAATCTTCCTGGGAAGGACCTAAGCTCCGTGAGATTTTTAGGCGGTGGAAGCTCCCAGATTGCTTTGATCTTGCAGGGGTCCACCTCAATTGCTCGGTATCTGACGATGAAGCTGAGAAACTTGTCGCTGGACACGCCGAAGGCGCATTTTATAGGGTTCATCTTGAGCCCATATTGCTAGAGTCGGTTGAAGACTTGGCACATATCATGTAGATGGTCTTCCTTCCTTTTTGTCTTGACGACGAGGTCGTCGACATAGCATTCTACAATGTTGTGCATCATATCATCGAATATTTTGGTCATGGCCCTTTAGTAAGTGGCACCAGGATTCTTCAAACCAAAGGGCATGCGCTTGTAGTTGAAAATCCCTTTGAGGGACTGGAATGCTGTGTGATTCTTGTCTTTGAGGGACATCCGGATCTGGTTGTAACCGGATGATCCATCCATGAAAGACAAGGCTTCATGGCTGGTGGTCATATCGAGCATGGTTTCTATGATTGGTATCGGGAAGTCATCCTTTAGACATGCTTTGTTGAGGTCATGAAAGTCGACGCAAATGCGGACTTGGCCACTTTTCTTCTTCACTGGAACGATGTTGGCGAGCCAGATCGGAAAGATACATGGCTTGATGAAGTCAACCTCTGCAATTTTATTGACTTCGGCCAAAACTTGGAGTTCTAACTCATGGCGCATATGCTGCTGCGGCTATTTAACCGGAGTTGCTGAAGGAGTAATGGGTAGCTCATGCTCTGTTACGGAGGGGTCTAGCCCTTGCATCTCCTTGTATGTCCAGGCGAAGTAGTCTTTGTATTCGAGCAGAAGTTGCTTGTAGTCTTGCTTTTCTACTTCGATGAGGAGAGCGATGATGAATGTTGGCTGGTGGACTTCATCTTCACCCAAGTTGATCTCAACAAGTTCGTCAACGGTTGCTTGGCCACCGTCCTCTAGCTCGGGAGGGGCAGGTTGGAAGTCGATGAAGTCTTCATCATCAGTGTCAGCTTCATGTACTTGGTTTTCAAAGCCGCTAGTTTTTTTTTTGGTAGCAAATGGCCTTAATGGTGTACTTAGGAGAGTGCACACCATTTCAAAGAAATGATGTGGGCCCACTCCACCAAGCAACTAGTAAGGTGAGAAGTTTTATTAATAAAAAAAAGTAGTACAAGCAAGGGACAGATCCGTCCCAACTAGCACCAGATGGAAGGACATTGTAGCTTATCAAGCTTTAAATGTCCATTTACAATATGCGAAAGATCAGCCCAATTTGTCCAAAGAACAAAAGAAAGTAAAGTACAAGCCCAATTGGCTAGAGCATCTGCCACATGATTGCCCTCCCGAAGAGTGTGCATCACTGAGATCTGCAGGTCATTGGCAAGTTGAAGGATATCACGAACAACAGGGAGAAGACGCCAAGGACAGGAAAAGGTCCTCTGGATAATCCCAACAAGCACAGTAGAATCTGATTCAAGAATGAAATGGGAGAGCCCATAAAATGCACACAACCGAAGCCCATCATAGATGGCCAGCGCTTCTACCTCCAAACTAGAGAATAATGTATAGCATCGAGTGAAGGCCCAAATAATATCACCAGAAGAATTGCACAGCACCCCACCACCGACCAGTGATACCAATACTCCTCTTGAATGCCCCGTCGATGTTAAGCTTGAGGAGAGGAGATGGTGGATGAGCCCATCTAACAATGACGGGTTTTACCGGGGAGAAAGGGGGTGGAGACACACGCCATCTTTGCAGCACCTGAAGACAACGCCGAGGCAAAGGGGAGGACGTGCAAGAGAGGAGTGGAATGAGAGAGCGGATGTGGGCCAGCACATCATGAACAATTTTTTGCACTAACATGGGCTGGCCCTCATGCATAGTAGTGTTTCTCGATTGCCAAAGTTCCCAGGTAGTTGCTGCCACAATAATGAGGGATATTGTACCATGAGTAAAGGTGGGACTAAGGTGGCGGAAAGTGGCTGAGATATCAAGGTCCACACCTAATGTACTCCAATTGACACTGCCGAGGAAATCGTCAAAGAAAGCCCAAACAGCAGATGCCGTGACCGCAGTGAAGAATAGATGGCCTGCTATTTCTGAATCGCCATTTGGGCAGCAAAGACATTTAGAGCAGAGAGCAATATTAGTATTGGATTCAGACAGGGATTGTTCTGAACTACCAATGCCCATCAACGGAGATTCTCTGGGACTGTCAGTTGATGACGGCAAGGCTTCCGTAGAGTCATCTTTGACAATGGAGTGGCCTTGCTGGCAGTTATCGATTGGTGCCATTGAAGCTTCCCTAGGGTTGCCTGCTAAAGCTAATAACACTTCATGGCAAGTGCTCTAGGCACCTTCCTCATCGGGAAAGTTTGTCGAGCTAGATTCTCCGACAGATTGGGAGGCACAAGGAGCTTGTTCAGCCCTGATATCTTCGCAAGAGAGCAACGAAGACTCATCGATCGCTTGAACTAGGGTGCTAGCCTTGGTGGAGAGCGAGATCAGGATCTCCTCTTCCTCATCCCTAGAGTTGTCAAATTTTGTATCGACATTAGTCTGCTCGTCAACTGATTGTGTCGAGCCTACGATGTTGACTGCATAGTAGACGTGAAAGTCTGGGTCTTGGTCGTATCCGAGTCCCCTTGTATCGTTGTGGGAGAATGGGGGTTGCCCACAGACCTGGGAAGGGGTCCACAACTGGTGAAAGAATTTATGCCGTGTGGAATCTTGCCATTGGCGGATATGCTTCTTTAGGCACATCTCATGGATGCATTGTGGCAAGTCGTCCATTACTTGGACTGCTTCAGGGGTGTCATCAGCTCACTTGGGCCAGCCGAAGTCATCTTCTGGCAAGACTTGAGGGGTCATGTCTCCCTTGTAGAAGACAATGGGCTTGTCCCTGTTAGCCTTCTTCTTATTTTTGAGTTGTCGTTTGTAGTTAACGTTGAATGTCGTTAGCGGCTCAACCTTGTGTTCCTCTGATGCACACAAGAGCTGTATGCAATCGGGAGGCTAGCATATGCTCTTGTCGATGGCTCGGCTAATAAGATTAGCCTCAAAGTCAATTTTATGCCTCTCGGGGCGATCTAGAATTGATTTGCAACTAAGGCGCAGCCGATGAAGCTTGGCTTTCTCTTCGTCGATGGAGAAGAGGTCATCTTCGTCCTCCTCTGAGAACTAGCCATTGCTTTTACTTTTGATTACGGGGTATGCACTGGGTACCCCGAAGTAAAGTGCAACATCGACAAGATTACATTCTACTGGGGTGAACAGCGATAGGACTACAAAGACCATGTGCTATTCTCCGTCGTTGGCATATTTAATGCACTGATGGAGAGTCAATGGGATGACCCAGTTTTCATACAACCAGGGTATGCCCAATAGTACTTTGTAGGATGTGTTGGCATCGATTATGTAGAATGTCACCTTGGAGGTGAAATCATCGAGCATCAAATCAACATCTACTTGACCGAGGACGTCCTCGGTATCCTAGTTGAAGCTGGATATCTTGACCGCTTGAACCTTCTTGTAGGCCCAGTTGGCGAGCGAACAAGAAGGGGGGGTTGAATCGTCCCCCAAACGATATGACAAATTTAAAACTTACTTCCCAGAATTAGCAGGTTTAATGAGATTGAAGAAAATAAACTAAACAGAGTAAACTTAAGCTCTCTCAATCTCACCGAGCTCACTCGATCATGTAAACGGATTAAGCAAAGAAACAGATAATCACACAATACAAGAGAGATTTTTAAGGTGGTTCGGGACCATGACGGGCTCCCTACGTCCACCCCTCACAAAACCAGTGAGGCTTCACTCGCTGAAAAATCAGCACGGGGATAACTCCCCAACATGGAGCCAAGCTCCAACACACATGTAGGACGACGCCTGCACACACACGGGGAATAACCTCCCCACGAGGAGAACTCTCCTCATGATGTTAACACATCAACACTGGGGACGAACCCCAAACACTCTGGATCTTAAATCCAGTAGCATACACATGCACACGCTGCAACAAACACGGCACCCTTCACACACACAACCGTACATAGATGGTTCAACACAAGATAATTCGGAGTTTAGAAGAGAAGAAAAATATTCAATACATGCCCATGCTAAGGATAAACTGAAGAACAATCATCAAGATAAACTTAGGAAGGTTGTAGGAGTATATCCTCAATAGATGAACAACATGGAGACATTTTCCCTTAAAGCTTTGGACAGATGGAAGATGGATGATCATGATTTCAGCTTCTTCTTGTTCTTCTCTTAATTCTGCCTCACTTTTCCTTCTTCCTCGAACTCCAAAAATTCCTTGGAGGAGATGAATCTCCTTCTCTTCTTCTCCTTTTCTTCTTCTCCCCTTTCTTCACCTGCAAGATAGGAAGTATAAGCTCATTAGGGTTAAACCTCCAAAATTCACAACATAGGAATATATATCTAGGGAAGTGCCCAAAAGACTTAAAAAACCCTTCTAAAACCTGCCAAAATGTGTCTCATATATGTATCAATAGGTCAGGGGTATTGGGTTAAAATTTTAGCCCCATCGAAGGTCACATGAGTGGGTTTCGCGGACTTGCAGAATTCACGCATGGAGGGCGAAATAGAGATAGGCCATCCCATCTACCAACTAGGATGTCCCACTTTCAAAAACATTGCTGTTTGGGCCAGGGAATATGCAGGGGTCGACCCTTTCCTGTGAGGGGGTCGACCCTTTCAGTTTCTAGGTTCTGTTTATCCCAGAACATGCACAGGGGTCAACCCTTTCAGTAAGTGCGTCAACCCATTCTTGCTCTACACATTGAAATGCCTATTTTAGTGAATCCAAATGATGTAAACATGTGGCCCTTTGACACCAAAGATACAACCATGAATTTCCTTCTTGAAAATTAAAGTAAAGCAATTGATTTGCATGAGAATCAACATTTATGCATCAAGGATAACACAATGAATTTCTTTTACTCATAAATGTTCCAATGAACACATTCTTGTTTTGTCTTGAAAAACCTGCTGAATTCTAAAACTTCTAAAATCATGGCTTTCTTTGGTTGAGATACATGTATTCAGTATTGTTTTTAAACATCTGGATGATCTAAAAAATTCTTAGGGTGAAAATTGTCAGAGCAATGACATTGGTCCCTAAGAAACCATGTCTCTTTTCATGAAAGAAAATAAGACTGTGTCATGAAGTGCCATAGTTATCTCTGTTGAAAAAATCATTGAAAAACCAGGCAGAGCAATGGCTTGTTCACTGAGAAATATTTCTCACTCATCGATGAAATGAGTTGAGGTTTGTCATGAGGTGTCAATGATATCTCTGTTCAATATGAAGTATGACAGTTAGTCATACCAAGTATCTAGGGGTATTAGCATCTAAACAACGTGTACCCTCAAGGTATTACGTGTGTACTGAACTCGATTGCTCCTGAAAAATTGATATGAAAATTTTTCTTGAACAAAAGAAAATGTCTGAAAATGGTAGCAAAAGAAAAAGTGTTAAAATCATGGAATAAAATCAGAATGTATGATGTTTGTTTAACCTCAATACTAATTTTTGTAACTCCTAAAGGAGTCATTGACATTTGAATGAGTAAGATGAAGGGAGGTTAAATAAGATTTTAATATGGGAAATTGGTTCATCTCTATTAAAGCTTGAACTCAGATATGATTACAGAAATATTATTGACAAACTCTGAAAATATCAAATTTAAACCATGTTGTCAAATAAGGATCATTTCATAAGGCTTTTATAATGGAAGAATCTAAAAATTCATTACTTTCTGATTTATGAGATTGGTATCTGATTGAAACTTCTTGAATGATCCATTTTTATCTCTACCGGAAATCATTTGTTGTTGCTTATGTCACACTCATTGTTTCACTATCTATTCAGTATGATAAAAGATTATCCTTGCTATTTTCTCACTATTTCATGACATGCTTTGCTCAAGACCTGAATTGTCCTTGTTTGAGATCAGTTCCTCCCTCTGCTTCTGTTGATATCCTCATTGACTGTCTTTCATTGTCATAACTCCCTTCTTGCCTTAATCATCTCCAGCTTTTACACTTCCATTTAAATCATTCTATTTTGTCAAAGGGGAAGATAGTTTGATTAGTCTGGGAGATGTGTTCATTCATCAAGGGGGAGAAAAAATTTCCTATGTTAAGGGGGAGAATAGTTGGGAGAGAATAGATTTGTATATTACATGGCTAAGCATTTTATTCCATGTCAAAGAGGGAGAACATTTCCACTGTCGATATCAAACTATTTTTTATTTTGATGATGTCAAAGGGCGAGAATAGTTTGATATGAGTCAATATGCATTATGTGTAATAAATTGGCCATAATAACTCATAGTGTTGCCATCATCAAAAAGGGGGAGGTTGTTGTGTCCCTGTGGTTTTGATGATGTCAACCACTATGACTCATCTATGAGTCAGTGCTTTGGTGCATTGTTTTTTGTGCATGGATTTTATATCTTGATGCATGGATTTTATATCTTGATAATGATATGACCTTGATAATGTTGATCTCATCATGATCCTATCATGTGTAGAAGCATGTGTTTGAATGCTAAAAAGAACAGGTTGGACAGCATCACATCTTGTACAAAGTGAAGTCGACTTTAGCACTCCACAAGTCGACTTGGGTAGACAGGTAGTGATGGAGATTAAGGTCAAGAACATCAGATTCAATACCAACATGCCAGTAGATCTTTCAAGCTCTAAAGCAAATTCAACAGCAGAAGCCCGCAATATAAGATCGAGCTTAAAGTCAGGATTGTTCAAAGATTTGTTTATTTCGGTTAACCAAAATGTTATGTCACAATTGACTGCAAGTGCTATTTCTTAGTCAAAACATAATGGCATTGATCTCTTCTCGAATGGAAGTCTACATTGCCATGAAGTCTCAAGACCAACAAGTGTATCCCAGGATGAAAAACAAGTCAGAGCAACAAGAATTGGTGAGCTAATGGCACAGATGAAGTTACCCGCCAGCTGAAGCCTAAGGGTGACAAATAGCTCATTACAGGTAACAAATAGACCCATAAGGGTGACAAATAGGTCTGTAGGAGTGACAAATAGATTGGCATGGGAAACGAAGGGCTGAGAAGTGGTCACATTGAAGTGGAGTCGATGCAACGTCTTAACTACGTCGACACAGCCAAGCTGGGGTGTCAAGCCAGACAAACAGAACAATAAGGGTAACAAATAGCTTGACATAGGTGACAAATAACTTGATAAGGCTGACAAATAGCTCGATAAAGGTGAAAAATGGACGACAAGGCTGAAAGGGGTTGAAAATGAAGAAGCAGCGTCAACACAGCCTCAAACAGCATCGACGCAGCTCAATGATGAACTACAAAAGGCTGAAGAATGGATCAAACGAGCTAGAAACTGATGAAATCAAAAAATAAATGAAGTCATAAGGATTGAAGACCATCCCTCAAATAGTGTCGACGCAGCTCCATGATGAACTACAAAAGGCTGAAGAATGGATCAAACGAGCTAGAAATTGAAGAAATTAAAAGATAAATGAAGTCACAAGGATTGAAGACCATCTTACCATGAAATCAAGCTGAGTACAAAAGAGAAAAGACAGAGAGCTTGTGAAGAAGGTTCAATCAGGATGTAACATGGGTAGCAGAGTTGACAAAAGGTCAATAGTGGTGAAGAGTGGACAGATGGAATGAAGAAGAGATCGTGAAGGATAAGTGTGACAAATAGGTACCCAAGGCAGACAAATAGATAGTTAAGGGTGTAAAATACCTGATAGCGGTGACAAATAGGTCGCCAGGGTAGCAAGGCAATGGGTTCTCATGTGAAGCAAGTCAAACTTTTAGCTTTGGACTAAGGGTGACAAGTGGCTCAATAAGGCCGACAAATAAGTCCTTAAGGGTGAAAAATAGGTCGGTATGGCTGACAAATGGCTTAGCCTGTGAGTGACTTAAGAGAGTCACATGCCTCATCCTCCAATGATTGGCATGTGATCCTAGGATGATAGGCTCGCTTCGAGAAGAGAATATCCTGCCCTGCCAAGTGGACCAATGGAATTTTAGTAGGTTAATCTTCTCATCCAATGCATTCCGGAGGCTCTATTATAAGAACCCATCAACCCTTGCTGCTGTGGCTGCTACTACCTTCGAAGACAAAAAGAGTCTATCTGAGAAGAAGGCGAGAGCCATTGCATGAGCAAGAAAGAGAAAGAGGGAAAGAAGAAGAAGAAGAAACGAGTGTTGTGAGAGAGGAAGATCTGTGAGAGAAAATTAGAGAGTTTATCTGAGAGAGAAGTGTGAGAAGAAGAAGAAAAGAAAGGGAGAGCTTGAGATAGAGTCCCGATCTGAAGGCCAGAGTCAATAGAGTGCTGCCAGAGCTATATTGATCATCTGCTGTAGTTATTAGTTCGTGGATCAAATTCAGAACTAATCTTCTCCTGTGGAGCTACATTTCCTTTGTTGTTTCTTTTGTGTTTTCATTTGTTATTTTTCTTTTTCGGTTTAACTAGTGTCTTTGCCTTGTGGTGCTCTGTGCACGCAAGGTGTTTGCACATAGCTTACCCTGTGTGTGGTTTGCTCTGGGAAACCAGAGTGTGGAGGTGTTCCTCGTGTTTCTCTCTGAGTCTATTAGAGGAAGGGAGATCTGTTCTCCGGGGTCCCCTTTGTGCTTCAGAGGAAGAGAGGATTGGTCCTCTGGTTGTGGGCAACTGGGTGTTACTCACGTTTCCTTCTGAGTCTATCAGAAGAAGGGAGGAGAGTGTTCCTACGGGTCAAGCTATTTGACAATGTTTGTTGCAAACTGAGTCTGCGGTCTTGCATCTACAAGGAAAGCCTCACTCGGGTTTTAGTGAGGGGTGGACGTAGGTCTGTGGCTAGCAGACCGAACCACCTAAAAAATCCTAGTCTACTGTGGTTTGCTTTGTACGTACATCCTTATCCTCTACACCCTTCGTAGGTTAATGTGTTAATTGTTTTTACTTTGTATTTCGATCATATGCTAAGTGCTCGAGTCAAGTTGTGTGTGAATTTCTAGATGCTCTATGCTCTAAGTAGTTGAAGTCTTAAATTGTTTTTATTGCTACTAAGTTGGTTAGTCATAAACGAAATTTGCAAATTGTTATTGGGTTGAAACATATTACAGTTTGAGCTTTGCTGTGCAGTGTCTTCATTTACCAGTGTGCTTAGACTTGATCATAAGTAGGCTGCTTAGTTCTACTTAGCCTTCAGTGTTAGCTTCCATTATGATTGAATAGTGTGAATTTTATTTGAGCGAAGTTTTTGTAGGGATCTATTCACCCCCCCTCTAGATCCCACATTGCACCCAACAACTCTTCCATATTTTTGAATGACCATTGATAAAACAACAATGAAGCTATGTTCACGATGAAGTAAACTCAGAAGAAACTCTCATTCATGAAAACCTAAACCAAGCCATCTTTACAAAATCATCTTGAAGCAATCAAAGTGGTTAGATGTTACCATTTTCCTCTAGGTTTGAGGAGGTTTAAAGTGCCATTCTTGAACCTACAAAGTCACAAGAACATCGAGTTAGCATATGCATCAACAATTAAGGACTTCTTACATTTCGCCTTTATTCTGCCTCAGGAAAGTCCATGACCATCCTTTGAAATTCTGAAGGAGCATTTGAGTGATATGAACTCATCTAAGCATATAACCAATAGTTTGACCAACATTCAGTGCTTGAACCATTCACAGCCATTCTGAACCTTCATCAACCAAACCGTTTATGCCATCTTAACATTCCAAACCTATTAGAGCTGTATGACACAGTTAGACAATCAAAACTCCTCACTCATGAATCAATTCCATATGTCATAGCAAGGAAACAAAGATGTTCAAGCGCATGTAATCATGAAACAACCATTCAAACAAAAGGCCAAGTTGACTTCCAAAGAAGCAAGTCGACTTGTATCCCAAACAGAAACATGGAAGCCATAGGCTCCTACACCAAGTCGACTTGGTTAGCTATGCAAGTCGACTTGGTCTCCTAGAAACCAATTACTCACTAGTTCATAACAAAAACAACTCCAATGATAGATGCACTTGAAAAACACCTTTAACAAATAGTAAAGGAACATTTTGAAACATTTTTTAATCATTAAAATCACACACACAACAATCTCCCCCATTTTGATGATGACAAAATGTTATGCATTATTCAAACACTTTCTCCCCCTTTGGCATATCAAATATGAGAGGAAATATATAACATAAAGCAAGCCATATGTGAGGCAGACTTAGAAGTATGACAATGAACGCAACCATCACATTCTTTTTTAGGTGTTATACATGTTTCTGCATGACAAAATTCAGTTCAGAAATGTGCAACTTCAGATCAAATATCTGTTCAGGAAAGCCTTCAGAATTCAAGCAAAGTCACTTGTCGAAATTCAAATTCTCAAAAGTTTAGAAACTGGGAAATTAAGAGGACAATTTTGAACATTCATGAAGTTCAGAATTCTAGTATAAGCTCAGCAGATTTAATGAAATCTCTTGAAGACAAGTCAATGAAGTTAGGCAAATATGCAGGCAGAAAAGTCAATAATAAAATGCATGATTTTCTTTGATTTTCAGATTTTTAGTTTTCTTTGGAAATGCATGAAGCTAGATGCACATGATGTTGTACCCCTGTGCCTTATGGTATGGTCTATAGTTTTGATGATGTCGAACACCATGAACACCATGAGTATGGTCTTGTTGATGTAGAATACTGAGTCATATCTTGAGTCTGCTTGTTCATAGATTTCATGTTTCATCTGTTGCCTTGGTGCATTAAGTCTTATGCTTGATGGATTTATTTTATGCCTTATCTCTCTACCATGTGATGAATTCTTGAAGAACAGGAAGTCAAGTGAAGGCCGAGCAAGTAGACTTCCTATATCAAGTTGTGAAGCCACGTCGATGTCATGAGTCCATGGATTCGACGCCGGTATGTCAAAGCAGTCCTAGCAGTGGAATTTAAGAGAAGAAGAAGAAGAAGAAGTAAAAAGGCAGCCCAAGTTAACTCACTAGAAACAAAGAGGAGTCGATGCAGAATGTCCACTACATCGATGCATACATGAGCATTCAAAAGAACAAGCCATGTAGTAGCATAACAAGCCAACAGTCTTAAGCAACGGACCAACAGTGAAGTTACAGTGAAGGAATCATTAGCAAACCTTCAGTAGAACTCTGCAATACAAGATCAAGCCTTAAGACATGTTTGGTCGACAGAACTGTCCATTTCGGTCAACTGAAATTGCCAGAGGAGAACAAGAGTTCTGTTCTGCCTCCAGGACCTCAACGCCAGACCCCTACTGCCTCGACACAGCCATGCTCGCAGAAGCGATTTACAAGTTTTGCATCAATGCAACAAAGAGCTGCACCGACGCATCTAGAATAATTTGCCTTCAAGACGTCGAACCAGATCTGATGGTGCCTCGACACACCAAGCTACTACACCGACGCATCAACCCTGCACCAGAAAAATCAATGCAATTGCGTCGATGCACCAAAGAGTTACACCGAAACACTGAGTCAGAAGCCAACATATGAAACCATCCATGCAAAGGGTTCCAACCTCACTGCCACGATACATCTGAAGAGTGCAATTGACGCACTTAGCTCGAACTAGCAAATGGAAGACAACATGGTCGAAGCAGCATCACGCCATTGATTCGATGCAGTCAAGCCCTCAGAGGCGATTTCCAGAGTTCTGCATCGATGCAACAGAGAGCTGCACCGACGCACTCAGCTCTGAATCAGAAACTGGAAGCCAACAACATCAAAGCATCCAAGCGCTACAATGATGCACCAAAGGCCCTACACTTAGAAACCAAATGCTCAAGAGTCTCTTAGCTACACTGCCTCGATGCACCAAGTCAAAGGATAGAATTCTATCTTCAACTGCCTCGATGCACTAAGCCAAGGATTTGCATTTGAACGTCACTACGTCAGAGCATCAGGAAATTGCATCGATGCACCGAGTATTATGCCAGCACTCGCAACATCGCATCGAAGCATCAAGGCTGATGCATCGATGCACCACGTCACTATACCAAGCTCGTGACAAACATAGGTGGATCACGTGCCAGCCATCTCCAGACTTTTGGCTCGCAATCCACTCCACCTGGCTGATATATGGAAAGTTATTAAGAGTCAGAAGATTCCTTCTGACACTTGGACCAATGAAATAATTTGGATATGGATCAGATTTTCTGAATTAAGAAATTTTCATGCTATATATATCATCCGATCTGAACAAGAGAAAGGTGGTGTTCTTTGCGAACTCAAGAGAGAAAAGCGGCCATTGAGGAAGAGCAGCTATAGCCATTGAGAGAGCTTATGCCAGAGAAAAATATGTGAGAGAAAGAGCCGTAGTTACGAAGAAGAAAAGAGAGTGGGTCTCGAGAAGAAAAAGAGAGGAAGAGTGAGAGCAGTCCAGATATCTAGATCAAAGGAGAATCTAAAAGCAGCCGAAGCTACCATTGAAGATATGTTCTTATCAGTTCGTGGATCAAATCTAGAACTATTGTGCTTCTTAGGAGCTACATTTTCTCTATCTTATTTTAATTTTCTTTGTTGTTCATTTTCAATTTTCCTTGTGTTCTTTCGATACCTTATTGGGGATCGATTTCCTTCTGAAGCAATCAGAAGAAGGGAGACTTGGTCTCCGGTTGTTCCTTCTCAGCGATCAGAAGAAGGGAGAGTTTCTCTCTGGGTTCCCTCTGAAAGTTCAGAGGAAGAGAGGATCATCCTCTTGGTTGTGGGTGACTGGGTGTCACTCACTGTTTCCCTCTGTGCTCACAGAGTAAGGGAGGCGTGTTCCTCCGTTCACTACTTATGTCGTGGGGTCTGATCTAGCTGGGTGCTAGATCAAGGTTTGAGGGATTTGTCTCCCTCTGGATCAAGCTATTCTTCAACATTTGTCGCAGACTGAGTCTGCTTCTTGCTGCTTGCAAGGTGAAGCCACGCTCTGGTTGGAGTGTGGGCTGGACGTAGATCTGCGGGGTAGATCGAACCACCTTAAAAATTCTACCTGTAATGTGGATTGTGCTATGTGTTTATTCCCTATCTCCTTCCTCCACTTCGCAGGTTGATCTTGAGGTGATTCTTTCTTACAGTCTGACATAGTGATTTATCTGATATGAGCTAGTATGTTTATCTGCACGAACGAGTGTCTAATGTTAGCATTCACTTAATTCTTGCACACTGTCTTACTGGTTCCATGAGATCTGAGAGTCATCTAAGAGCATATGAGTTGTGAGCTTTCTGCTACTGCGTGCTAAGTGCTCGAGTGTTGATCTGTGTGATCTATTGGACACCGCTATGTGAATATCAGAGTTGTTCTTGTTGCTGCCAAATGTGGCTGTTTCAGTTCTAGTTAGCAGCATTTTATTTTAGGCATCTATAGTTTAGAATTGGGTCAAATCTTGTTGAAGGATCCATTCACCCCCCTCAAGATCTCTCCTTGCACCCATCTACTAACCTGTCAATTGGTATCAGAGCAGGTTCTCTGGTTGATCAGATCCAACAATCTGTAGAGAAGACCCTACTTCTTTGGTGCTGTGTCAGTTTAATTTTGGCTCATTGTTTGATTTTAGCTTGATGGATTGTCCACCGATGTTTGATGATTCTAATTTCGATTTATGGTTTCGTAGCATGCATAAGTTTGCTAGGACTATTAATCCTAGTCTATGGAATCTTATCACACACGGTTCACATAAATTGCCAAGGGACAGATCTAAGTGGATAGACACTCATAGATCTGGGAACACTGAAAATCTTAGAGGACTGAACTTAATGAAGGTTGTTGTTGATATTGCTCTACTTCCTTGTTTTACTAAATGCAGATCTGCTAAAGACCTCTTGGATAAACTGAAGATAGTCAATGAAAAGAATGATGATCGTTGCATGATGGCTGATGGTAGTGTTCAAAGTAGCAATCAAAATGAAGATGAGACCGACGTTTAGGTAAATCCATTCGATAACTTTTCCCTAGATGATTGGCAGGATGCATATGCTGATTTGCTTGAAACACATGAAAAATTATAAAAATAATACAAAAAGTTGAAAAAGAAACTCAATACTAGCATGACCACGTGCTTAGAGAACGAGGACTTAGAAGCTTTGAATAATGAAAATAAATGTCTGAGAAAACAATTGGAAGTTTGTAGAAGTATTGAGTCAGAATTGAATGAAGTGAAGTCACAAAATGAAATTCATAGAAAGCAGATTGAAGATAATGAAGAAAAATTCAAAAGACTTCAAGTGGAAAATAATTTAATATCTGAAAAATTTGAGGCCATTGAAGCGGTTAATGTGGAACTGCAGAAGAACCTTGAAAACGCTAAAATTGAATAGAAACAAGGAGTCAATTCTATTGATCAGTCCTTAATTGATGAATTAATTCAAAATACTGATCTGATAAAAGAAAATGAGAAGTTGAAGCAACTGAACACTGCTATGTCAGAGAGACTTCTTGTCTTGGAGAAAGGGAAATCTGTTTGTATAAATGAGCCTGAAAAATTGCATAATCTGGAAAAACAAATTGAAGATTACGAGTCGATTAATGAAGTCTTGAGAATTAGAGTGGCTGAATTTGAAGAGGAGACCCTGAACTCAGAATTGTTGATTGTCTCTTTAGAAAATGAGATTCAAGACTTGAAAAATTCATTGTCAAAATTTGCAAGTGGCCAAGAAAATTTGGACAAACTGTTGGGAACAAAGGTTAATTACAGAAAAGAGGGATCGGGCTACAATCCGGTTAATAAAAAATCTTTTAAAAATAAATTGAAGACATCTTTTGTCAAAGCATCCAATGTAGCCACCACCTCAAAGGTTAAACGACCCACTATACAGAGAATTCAGAAATAAACTAAAAAAGTGATAAAGAATGATCACTTGCAGAAAAATTCAAGAAACTTTCATGCTAGAACTATGCATGTTGTACACAACTCGAACACACACACACACACATGCACACAAAAAGGAAATGTCATGTCATTACTGTCATAAGATTGGTCATTTAATGCATGAGTGTAGATTGATGGAACAAGATGATCTGAATACTTATACAATGCATGCTAGGAAATCTCACCTTAGAAATCATACATTTCAGAAAAAGAAAATTCACTATTTTTGTTGTGACAAAATAGGCCACATTGCTGCTCAATGTTGGCATGTCCAGGGGAGAAATTTTAATTCTGAATCTATTAAATTCCCTGTAAAAGAAAATACCTTTGGTAGAAATAAATATGTTTTTAAAGGAAAATCTCTTGCATATTTTAAGTGTGGGAAATCAGGCCACCGAGCCTCGGACTACTGGTTGGCCGGTCACAAAAGATAAAATGTTCATGTTAAAAATAGAAACATTCATGTTCATGCATATAAATTCCATGCTCATGCTAATATGCATAAAAAGAACAAAAAGCCTTATGCCTCATGTCATTATTGTGATCAGATTGGGCATTCTATGACAGCTTGCCATTTAATGAAGGTTGATGATTTGAAGGCCCAAAGGTTGAGGAGAGCATCCTTCAGAGATGCTGCTAACACTTCAGGACCCAAGAACACTTGGGTACCTAAAAATAAAAAATGAAGAGTTATTTTACAGGTGTGCCTTGGGACCAAGAAATAAAGAGAGGTTCAATAAGCCAAGGCACCCATGTGTGGTAAAATCTCATTTCTACATTTTACTGGTTTAGATTTTTGAGCCCTCAATAACTCCTTTCAGATAGCTGCATATCATGCTTTATCTGTCAATGAAAATCTAGTGCATACATGTTTACATCTGCATTTGACATTTGCATTATTTTTCATGAGTCTCTCAATGTATATGTTGACTTATTTGAGCATACATTAAGTTGAGAATGAACTGCATTTCATAGTCTGAAAATTGGTCAGATTTAAACTCAGTTGGTCGTCTTGCTTAATTGGTTCCAATTGAGTGAATGATTGAAGAGGAATTCATAAACTTGGCAAGTGATGAAAATTCAGTTTGCATATTGAAAATCTGAATTGCATGTGGTTGATGCCTGCATGTATCATGATGCATATCTTACATAATCACTAAAAATATGTTGCATATAATTTTTATCTGCATACATATGTGCTTAGCCAACAGTCATTTATAAATTTGAGATGCATATAGGACTGCACTGTAATTGTTATGCACTTTCATGCATGATCACATGGTATTTCAAATGGTATAGTGCTAAAGGGCAGATGAGGTCTGTCTGGAAGCTCTAACCATGTGTGAGGTGGTCTTTAGACCAAGTCCTCCGCCTAGTACCATGGATCAGAATTGCATATAGAGCATTTAGACCTTCATGAGCATAATTTTCAATAACTTCTGCACAGCACTCATGTCACATTTAATTTTAGGTGCATTCAAATAAGGGGAGTAAATGATCATGCATACATCTGTTGGATTGCATATTCATGTGTCAAAATTCAAGCTCACTTGAAATGCATGCACACTTACAAAACTCTTTTGGTAGAGCAAGTGAGTCGACACTAGCTGCATCGACCTCAGTGCACACTTGTCCAAAACAAACACTCTGGAAAATTATTGTTGGAGAGGGGGATTTCTGCAGCCCAATTAAGAGCAGCCAAACTAGGCCCATCAGGACCGAACGAGGCTCAGCTCATCCAAGTGACAGCCCTCTAGGGCCCACTTTGGCAGAAAAGCCCAATAAAGATCACTCGGGATCCCATCCATCCTTGGCGGCCCTTAGGCTGGGAAGGCCCGAACGACAGAACGGAGGAAGACCCACGCCCGAGGCATCCCTTATCGGGATGAAAGGCAAGCGCTCTGTGCCCACTCCGATCTGACTGCATCCGAGCTATGCCTATCGCCCGGACAGGGCTGGCACTTCCCATGCTCGGATCGACTGACAAATATTTATCCATGCAGCCGTTGACAGTCCTTTATGAATAGGAGTTCAGCGGGATAAGGGAGCCACGATCCTCCACGGTTGTGAAGAGCCCACGATGAGAACATAAGGATCCCATGATTAGGACGTAACGATCCCATGATGAGGACGTAACTCCCGCCTGAAACTCCTCAACTTATGGAACTCATCAGGGGAGCTCACTATATAAACCAGGGACTCCCTCCGGTGGCAAGTAAGGTAGATATAGGCCTAATACTCCCTGAGCAGGAACCACTTCACCATCTTGGTGTTGGGGAATCTCGCGCATCTCTTTCTACCTCCCTTAATACCTTCCACCATTGCTCTACTGACTTAAGCATCGGAGGGTTTCCCCAAGGAACCATCCCTGGGCCCCCTGATTCGTTTCCCTTTCTCTGCAGTTCACTACCCGGTGATCATCCTCCCAGCTCAGGACCAACGCGAGATCACGCCCCTACATCTGGCGTCGTCTGTGGGAAATGACCAGAGAGCTAGTGTGGTGAGAAGAAGTTCAGGGAAGAGGTCAGCCGGGGATAGGGGAAAGGCCACGGCGGCGGTGGGGGAATGCCCCTCACAAGCCTCCCAAAACCCCCCCTCCGGTGCCAGCACTCCCACCGACGGACCGCCCCCCCCCCCCCCCCCCCCCCCCCGCGTGCGGCTGGGCTGCCACCCCCTCCTCCCACGATGGTAGGGCTGCCGCTCAACAGTGGCGCCGACGCCTTCCAAGCCCTCAACGCGAAACTGGACGTCCTCGTGGAAATCATGAGGACCCAGGCGGCCAGGGATGGAAGGTCACGCGCCCCTCCAGAGAGCCCTCCCCGTGAGAACGTGTCCCAGCACACCACCGGAGGCCGCTTCACCCTCCGAGGACAGCAGCTCATCCGCAACAAAGTAGGAGGACCCTCGCAAGCCCCCCTCCAGAGCAAGAGGCTTCCTCCATGCCGAAGCGGGGTAGGCATGGGGCACGCCGTCCCCTCCCGGAGATCGAAGTCCCCAGGGAGCGCCAAGATAGCCTGCCTTCACGCCCCCTCAGCCCTACGGCACAGCGGCAGCCGGAGCTATCCCTCCGACTGCGAGAATTCGAGAGGCGTTTCGCAGAGCAGGAGCGCGCCCTGTGAGCCCTGCAGAAGACCTCTCAACCGGAGGATGAGGAGAGATCCCCGTTCTCCGACCATATCCTGAAGGCAGAGGTATCTCCCCGAACCTCTATCCCGACCTTCAAGCCCTACTACGGCCAGGGCGACCTGGCCGACCACTTTGATAGCTTCGACGCTCTGATGACCCTTCACGGAGCATCCGACGCCATCAAGTGCCGAGCCTTTGCGACCATCCTGGTCCAAGGCGCCCAAGCATGGTTCCGGGCCCTCGCCCCCAGATCCATCCGAGACTTCAAGCAGTTCGGGTGAGTATTCAAGGAGAGTTTCACCGGTAGCGGCCCCCCTAGGTCAGTAGCGGGGCTTTTGGCCCTCAAACAGGCGCAAGGGGAAAAACTTCGGGCCTACATCCTCCGATTCAAATCGGAAGCCCTGAGGATCCCCTGCCTGGACGTCGCCTCGGCCATAACCGCTCTGACCGGGGGCACCCGTGACGAGAACCTCCGCCGCGAGCTTGTCCTCCACCCTCCCTCGACCCTTGCTGCGGCAGTGACTCTGGCATTGCACCACGCCGAGTGCGAGAAAGTACTCAGTGCCTGCCGAGACGCAACCGGCTCAGGTTGGGAGGGGGACAAGAAGCGGGCACCCGAGCCAAGCTCGGGCCAAGGAAAAAGGTGGAACCGAGACGGGGAACGCAAGGAACTGTCGCGGAAGTACGAGCGGTACACTCCCCTAACCTCTCCAGTATACGAGATTTATGAAGACATCAAAGGATTGGGCCTCCTCCGCCAACCCGAGCCAATGAAGTCAAAGAACCGCAGTCGCAGCAAGCATTGCCTATTCGATAGCGACCACGGGCATCATACCGGCGACTGCCACCAGCTCCAGGATGAGATCGACCGTCTCATCCGTCAGGGGCACCTCTCCCGGTTCGTGGCCGGGCACCAGGAAGACCGAGGTGCCCCAAAGGAGATCGACAACGCCCCCGAGGGGTCCACATCAACGTCATCGCCGGAGGAGCTGCATCAGGAGGAGACAGCGGCCGAGGAAGGAAGCGTGACGCTGAGCGGGCGAGTCGAGCCATCGAGTCTCCTAGGGCCCCGCCAAGCGAACCACATGTCATAATCTTCTCTGACCAAGACCTGGAGGGGCTAAGCACCCCGCACAACGACGCCCTAGTGATATCGGCCACAATAAACCATTGTAACGTAGACATGATTCTGGTTGACAATGGAAGTGCCCCTGATGTATTATCCTACGAATGTTTCCTTAAGATGGGAGAGGATCGGTCTAAACTCCGCCCGATCCAGACCCCCCTGTGCGGGTTCAATGGCCAGGCCACCTATCCCGAGGGAGCCCTAAGCCTGCCGGTTACTCTTGGCACCCCACCCAAGACTATTACGATCATGGTGGAATTCACAGTGATCAAAGGTATGATAGCATACAACGCAATCTTCGGCCGAGGAATCCTCAGCAGAACGAAAGCGGTGCCTTCTACCTATCACCAAAAGGTGAAGTTCCCCACCAAAAATCGGTTGGGGGAAGTCTGAGGTAACCAGGCAATGGCCCGAAGGTGCTACAATATCTCGGTCGAAGCCACAAGGCCGGACGGGAAAAATAAGGGCTCCCGGAAAGTCGAGGAAAAATCCGCAACTGCAAAACCTGGAGGCGAATTGCTAGCGGTTTTCCTAAACGACGACCCGACCCTAGGAGTGAAGATCGGAGCCGACCTAACATCTGAGGTTCAACAGCAATACAAAGAGTTCCTTTCCGCGTACATCTGGGTCTTTGCATGGTCTGATGATCAACTCCCCGGGATACCGGAAGAGACGGTGGTGCATAAGCTTAACCTCGACCCAACCATGAAGCCCGTGCAACAACCCAGAAGGAAGCATGCACCGGAGAAGCAGACGATTATCAAGGAGAAGATCACCAAGGGGTAGAAGACTGGCCTTTTTAGACCGATCCTGTACCGGACGTGGATAGCTAACGTCGTCCTGGTGCCGAAAGCTTCGGGAAAGTGGCGGATGTGCGTGGACTTCACCAACTTGAACAATGCTACTCCAAAGGATTGCTATCTCTTACCGAGCATCGACCAACTGGTTTATTCAACCTCGGGCAATGAGATACTCAGCTTCCTGGATGCCTACTCAGGTTACCACCAGATCAGAATGCACCCCGAAGACATCGAGAAGACCGCCTTTATCACCGACTTCGGCATACACTGCTACACCCAGATGCCTTTCGGGTTAAAAAATGCAGGAGCCACGTACCAAAGGTTAGTCAACCATATGGTCGAGGGACAGCTCGGTTGGAACGTTGAGGCCTATATTGATGACATGCTCGTGAAGACCCCCAAGGCCGAGGACCACTTCGCCGACCTAGCAGAAACTTTCAACACCCTCCTGAAGTACAACATGAATCTCAACCCCGCCAAGTGCGCCTTCGGAGTAAAGTCCGAGAAATTCTTGGGCTTCTTAGTCACTCAACGTGGGATTGAGGCCAACCCCGACAAGGTCTAGGACATCCTGGACATGTACCCACCCACCTGCATCAAAGACGTTCAACGCCTTACCGGGTGCGTCGCTGGGCTCAGCAGATTCCTGTCCCGCGCGGCTGAACGATGCCTACGCTTCTTAAAACTATTGAGGGGGCCCAAAATGGCATCTACCACATTCGCGTGGGATGAGGAATGCCAAAGAGTGTTCACTGAGCTTAAGGGGTTCCTGGCTTTGCCCCCAGTGCTTTCCAAGCCCGTCTCAGGGGAGGCCTTGTGATGGGGACATCGCCCGTCCCTTCATCTTCTTGAGAGCTACATCATCATCCATCTATGCCACTATGTTCTCCATGTGTCCGTTGATCGAGTCATGTAATTTTTACATTTTATTTGAGTCTTAAATTATGTAATCTTCCTTTTATTTGAGTCATGTCCCTAGGTTCTTGGTCATTAAGTCCTAAGTCTTGAGTCATAGGTTAATTAAGAGGCTATTAGGCCCAACCCAAATGGGCTTGGCCCATGGTTGCCCCTCCCCTCTCTCTTGTGTCTTTTGGCATTCTGTCATTAGAAGTTTTTCCAGGGTCTTATATGTAAAAGGGGGTTTCCTATAAATAGGACCCCAAATCCCCATTTGGAGGCAATGACATTTTGAATGAAAAGTTTATGAAATTTGGTTGAAGCCTTCTTGAGTTCCCCACTCTCTCTCTAGTTCCCTCTCTCCCTCTCTCTCTCTATCTCTCTCCAATTCTCTCTCATCCCCACCCCAAATTCGAAATCCACTCTCTCTCCTCTCTTTCACCTCTAATTAAGACCCCTCCCCCTTCCCTATATCCCTCATTTAAGTCCTCTCCCCTCCCCTAGGTAGAACTCCCACTCCCTAGGCATTCTCTCCCCTTCCCCACACAACCTTTCATCTTCCCAGGCACCCTTTCATCTCCCCAAGGCCCAATTTCGAATTTGGGTGTTCCCTCCTCTCTCTCTCACCACCCCATTACCTCCCCACCTCCCAAAAGCACCCCCCTACAACCCCAGCCACGTTCATCCCCCCCCTCCCTTAACCCAAACCCACAAATCCCTTCCATCCCCCTTAATCCCCCCTCCACAAACAGCTCCATTCGCAGGCAGAAATCAAGCCCGAGTTGCAGTCGATATTGGGAGCAGTTCCAAGCAGAATCGGCTTCCGGGTTCTTCATCAAAAACGTGCGTGGGCGAGTCTTCTGACCAGGCGAGGTGGAATCGTCCTCTTCCGAGTTCGTGAGCGTCGGCAGCGGCCAATCTCCCACGACTGCACAGGAGGCTCCTGAACCCGACCAGAAGCTGAGGGAGACCACCACCACGCCCAACCCTGACGGAATCCGACTCCGAGCCGTTCAGCAAAGTTCCTCCCCTCTCTGTCAGCTCTCAGGAACAGAAGGCGGTTCGTCGATCGGAGCTCAAGGTGTGAAGTTATCAATTTCCTACCACTGTTGGGTCATTCTGTCCACCGATCCCCTCCTCCGACCATTCCCCACTCAACGGGACCTGCACGTCCACACCGACATCCGACTGAGGCGAGACCAGTGCCGCTGGAAAGTAGTCGTCCCCACGATTCCAACGCCACCTGCCGCGCACCAAACGGAGCTCGGGATTGCTCGTGGTGTCCCTGTCAAGCCGCTGTCCAGAAGCTGCCCCTGCACAGAACCAGAACGGGGTCCCCGCTCAGTCGTCCGTGGCGACCAGGTTCGGGCGGAACCAAAATTCATAAAAATTGTGCTGCATCCCTACCCTGTTACGAAGCCAACGGCACCAACCGCGCCTCCGGCAAAATTCCAGAGTGCGATCTACAGCCACTTCAACAGCTGCTGGTCACAGATTCCAGAACCGGACAGAATCGACGTCGGCATTTCTTTCGAAGTTTTATTCGTCGTCTTGTGCTCCCGCTTGGCCGGCGGAAGGCCCCACCCTGCGTGGTGGTATTACCCTGTATCTATTCAGTTCCCAGCCCCCTAAATCCCAATTTCCTTTGGGGAATTATGCTGTAATAATACAGGTCGCCGTTCAAGCTTCATCGCCGCGGCGCCGGGTCCGAACCCGCGCCTCCCGGCGCGCCCACGTCTCCGACCGGGACCGGTTTCTTCAAACCGGTCGAGTAAGTTCCCTGCCCTTGCTCTAATTATTTGTGCTTTCCATTCAATGTTAGTTCTTAGCTCCGCTGGCCGGTGAGAGAGTGCTCGAACTCATAATTTGCCACGAATCCGAGTGAGCACCGTGGGAGAGAGTGGGTACCGAGCCTTCGGCTCCGGGTCGGCCCCGTTGAATTCGGGCTCTCCAAACCCTTTGGGATACCCTCAGACCTTGCTGGCCCTCTACCAGCAAGGGTTCAGCCCCACGAACTCAACTCGGCATCGCCGGGTTACCCCCGGGCTTGGGTAAGCGCCGCGTGAGTTGGCCGCCGATATCGGCCCGTTTGGTGTGCGTTTGTGCCGGTATGCCTAAGTCCTAGGTTGTGTCGCATCAAATGGTATCAGAGCAAGTTTTTGGCTTGTTCTCACAAGTCAAGTCTTAGGGCCGTTTCATTCGGAGTCTTCATTGCATGGTCCCATCATTAGCCCTCTTGCATGACCACTCGGAGTGGTACCTCATATCAACCCCCTTCATCATCTTCAACCCCTTTCATGGATCCCAATCCCCAAATTCTCCAAGATAACCATGAAGCCATTAGGGAAGCCCCTCAACAGCCCCGTGATCCAAATCTAGACATCATTAGGGGACACCTTGAAGCCATCACCACCCGACTAGACCGGTTGGAAGCCCATGTCCTACCCCGGGACCAAAGACCAAGGGCACGGTCACCCCAAGAAAGGTTGGATAGAGAAGTTGAGAACCCACCTCCTAGGAACCATGGCCCTAGAGCTCGACCACTAAGGGAAGAAATTGAGAGAGAATTCTATGACACCCCACCTAGGAATCAAGGTCCTAGAGTTCGGCCACCTCGGGATGAAGTTGAAAGGGGACCTAATGAGCCTCCACATAGGCATCATGACTATAGAGTTAGGCCTCCCTATGATGACTTTGATAGGGACTATGACCCCTATTATGATTTAGAGAGACCCCGACACCATGGGCGTGATGAAAGGCGCCCTCGGGAGGACCCGGACCACCACTTACTTAGAATGATCAAGGTTGAGGCACCAACTTTTGATGGGTCCCACAACCCAAATGCCTACCAAGATTGGGAAAATGCCATGGACCAATACTTTGAGTGGTACCCCATGAGTGAGGAGAGACGGGTAAGGTTAGCCAAGATGCAACTTACAAAACTTGCCAAGACCTATTGGTTGAACCTAGAAAGTTTTAGGGTGGCAAGACGTCAAGAACCCATTGATACTTGGCAAAGCATGAAGGACCACCTTAGGACTAAGTACCTACCCCTCTCCCACACTCAAACCCTCCTAGATGAATGGCATAGTCTCACCCAAGAGGGTATGACCGTGAGTGAGTATATTGAGAAATTTGACTACTATGTCCTAAAGTGTGGAGTCCGGGAAGAGCACTCGGTTACGCTATCTAGGTTTAGAAATGGCCTTCAAAGTCACATCAAGAAGGAACTCTACATGAGGGATGTTGAAACCCTTCCACAAGCCTACCGGATAGCCCGAGATGCCGAACGCTTTGCTAGGCCACCAAAGGTCTTCCCACGCCTACCCGACTCCAAGAACATGGGGTCCCATGCCAACCCAACACCTTTGTTGAAAACCCCACCACCCCGGCCCAACCCAACCCCTTTATTGAAAACTCCACCCCAACCCCCATTCCGACCAACCAACTCCCTCCCCACCATTCCCCAAACCAAGACCACCCCTAACCCATCCATGCCAAGGCAAGATGAGAATTCCAAAGGGCAAAGGAACCAATGTTTTGGGTGTAAGGGCTATGGTCATTTCATCAACCAATGTCCCTCAAGAGCCATGTCCAACTTGATGATTGAAGGAGCCCCTACCCTAGGGGACTCTCAAGAAGAGACCGAGGTCTATGAGGCTTCCCAAGAATGGGAAGATGAGTATGAAGCCCAATACCAAGGAGAATCATCCTTAGGCAATGAGAACCCATTGAGCCTCATTAGGTGCCTCTCCCTCCGTGTCTTATCCCATGACGCACCATGCCTCCCCACCCAACCTTCCATGAGCTTTGTGAACGTAGGAGAGCCCCTCATCCAATGGCTAAAACAAGGCCTCCTCCTCCATGCCTTACAACCCCACATAGAAAACAACCTCCCAATCATTACCACTCCCCCATTCCACACGACCTACCAACCCTCCTACCTTGTAGGGACTTTGAGGGATGTGATTAGTGGGATAGTGAGGCAAGTGATGGTAACCAATTTGTTGGCCTTAGGAAGAAATACCATGGGATCTCTTAGCCTCTCCCATTCCTTAATAGGAACCCTCACCTCCATCTACACCAAGGGTCCATACATAAGCAAGCTTCTCATAGTTCTACCCATGACCGATAGCTTGCCCCAAAGAAGCCCACATGGTCCCTTCCCACCACCCCATTACCATCACATCCCCTTGCCCACCTACACCTTCCCCAACCCCTCAAACTACCTTGATCCATTTGACCCCTCACATTGGAAGGCCACCAACCCTTGGACCTCATCCCCAACCCTTGGAGACATCATGCTCCTTGCCCACTCCCCTCACCCTAAGATCATCTCATGGCACAAAGGGAAGAAGTCTCATACCACCCCATGCATAGAGTCATCACGGGTCCAAGCATTTAGGTGCATGAGTCCACCCCCACCCCTCCAAGAGAGTCGGGTCTTCACTACACTTGGACACTTCCCTTCCCCAATTCCCAAGGTCCAAGGTAAAGTCACCTTTGAACATCCAAGTCTTCCCATCATATTTAGAAGGTCACCATTCATAAAATTGCATAATGTCCTCTGCAAGCATGACCACACTAACAATGGGACGTACATTGGATTGGCCGACTTTCGCCACTACTCCCAACATCCCCATGTGGGTGACCCCGCGATGGCAAGGATGGAGTGGCTCACCTCGGGAGCCACCCCAAAAGTGAGGAACCATGAGGCTGGCCCCTTGCTAGATGTGAGGCACATCGGCGCTTATGAGGAAATCCTCCACAAGTGGTATGGAATGAGCTCCACTTTCAAAGTGGCCGACTTGTTTGCGATGAAGGCCCCCACGGTGGAACCTAGTGAGAGGCTTGAGCCCCCTTCCCCCCTTGAGAGAGCTCCCACCCGTGAAGAGAGTCCACTAGCCAAGAGAGCCCAGCGTGAGCCAAGAGAACAAATATTGGGTGGACAAGTCACTACCAACATGAGCAAGGTGTATGGATGCTACCTCACCGGGTGGAAGGAACGGCCTCCGTAGGAAGATTGGCGGCAACACCACACCCCCGGGGGAAGAAAGACTCTAACTCGACGGAGTCGAGTTTTCCGCACCCCGGGAGTATGATGGGGACATCGCCCGTCCCTTCATCTTCTTGAGAGCTACATCATCATCCATCTATGCCACTATGTTCTCCATGTGTCCGTTGATCGAGTCATGTAATTTTTACATTTTATTTGAGTCTTAAATTATGTAATCTTCCTTTTATTTGAGTCATGTCCCTAGGTTCTTGGTCATTAAGTCCTAAGTCTTGAGTCATAGGTTAATTAAGAGGCTATTAGGCCCAACCCAAATGGGCTTGGCCCATGGTTGCCCCTCCCCTCTCTCTTGTGTCTTTTGGCATTCTGTCATTAGAAGTTTTTCCAGGGTCTTATATGTAAAAGGGGGTTTCCTATAAATAGGACCCCAAATCCCCATTTGGAGGCAATGACATTTTGAATGAAAAGTTTATGAAATTTGGTTGAAGCCTTCTTGAGTTCCCCACTCTCTCTCTAGTTCCCTCTCTCCCTCTCTCTCTCTATCTCTCTCCAATTCTCTCTCATCCCCACCCCAAATTCGAAATCCACTCTCTCTCCTCTCTTTCACCTCTAATTAAGACCCCTCCCCCTTCCCTATATCCCTCATTTAAGTCCTCTCCCCTCCCCTAGGTAGAACTCCCACTCCCTAGGCATTCTCTCCCCTTCCCCACACAACCTTTCATCTTCCCAGGCACCCTTTCATCTCCCCAAGGCCCAATTTCGAATTTGGGTGTTCCCTCCTCTCTCTCTCACCACCCCATTACCTCCCCACCTCCCAAAAGCACCCCCCTACAACCCCAGCCACGTTCATCCCCCCCCTCCCTTAACCCAAACCCACAAATCCCTTCCATCCCCCTTAATCCCCCCTCCACAAACAGCTCCATTCGCAGGCAGAAATCAAGCCCGAGTTGCAGTCGATATTGGGAGCAGTTCCAAGCAGAATCGGCTTCCGGGTTCTTCATCAAAAACGTGCGTGGGCGAGTCTTCTGACCAGGCGAGGTGGAATCGTCCTCTTCCGAGTTCGTGAGCGTCGGCAGCGGCCAATCTCCCACGACTGCACAGGAGGCTCCTGAACCCGACCAGAAGCTGAGGGAGACCACCACCACGCCCAACCCTGACGGAATCCGACTCCGAGCCGTTCAGCAAAGTTCCTCCCCTCTCTGTCAGCTCTCAGGAACAGAAGGCGGTTCGTCGATCGGAGCTCAAGGTGTGAAGTTATCAATTTCCTACCACTGTTGGGTCATTCTGTCCACCGATCCCCTCCTCCGACCATTCCCCACTCAACGGGACCTGCACGTCCACACCGACATCCGACTGAGGCGAGACCAGTGCCGCTGGAAAGTAGTCGTCCCCACGATTCCAACGCCACCTGCCGCGCACCAAACGGAGCTTGGGATTGCTCGTGGTGTCCCTGTCAAGCCGCTGTCCAGAAGCTGCCCCTGCACAGAACCAGAACGGGGTCCCCGCTCAGTCGTCCGTGGCGACCAGGTTCGGGCGGAACCAAAATTCAGAAAAATTGTGCTGCATCCCTACCCTGTTACGAAGCCAACGGCACCAACCGCGCCTCCGGCAAAATTCCAGAGTGCGATCTACAGCCACTTCAACAGCTGCTGGTCACAGATTCCAGAACCGGACAGAATCGACGTCGGCATTTCTTTCGAAGTTTTATTCGTCGTCTTGTGCTCCCGCTTGGCCGGCGGAAGGCCCCACCCTGCGTGGTGGTATTACCCTGTATCTATTCAGTTCCCAGCCCCCTAAATCCCAATTTCCTTTGGGGAATTATGCTGTAATAATACAGGTCGCCGTTCAAGCTTCATCGCCGCGGCGCCGGGTCCGAACCCGCGCCTCCCGGCGCGCCCACGTCTCCGACCGGGACCGGTTTCTTCAAACCGGTCGAGTAAGTTCCCTGCCCTTGCTCTAATTATTTGTGCTTTCCATTCAATGTTAGTTCTTAGCTCCGCTGGCCGGTGAGAGAGTGCTCGAACTCATAATTTGCCACGAATCCGAGTGAGCACCGTGGGAGAGAGTGGGTACCGAGCCTTCGGCTCCGGGTCGGCCCCGTTGAATTCGGGCTCTCCAAACCCTTTGGGATACCCTCAGACCTTGCTGGCCCTCTACCAGCAAGGGTTCAGCCCCACGAACTCAACTCGGCATCGCCGGGTTACCCCCGGGCTTGGGTAAGCGCCGCGTGAGTTGGCCGCCGATATCGGCCCGTTTGGTGTGCGTTTGTGCCGGTATGCCTAAGTCCTAGGTTGTGTCGCATCACCTTGTATCTCTATCTCTCGGTAACTCCATCCACAGTTAGCTCGGTCCTGGTCAAAAATGACTCAGGAATCGAGAGACCGGTCTACTACACAAGCAAGGTGCTCAACGAGGCTGAGAAAAGGTACCCCGCAACCGAGAAACTCGTGCTAGCGTTGGTTACCTCGGCCAAGCACCTCCGACCCTATTTCCAAGGGCACTCCATCACCGTGCTGATCGGCGAACCATTGAAGAAGATCCTCGCTCACCCTGAAGCCTCGGGACACCTCGTCAAGTGGGCCATCATGCTCGGGACCTACGACATATCGTATCGGCCTCACTCGGCTATCAAAGACCAGGCGCTTGCCGACTTCATCGCCGAGAGCACCATCCCGACTGAAGAAAGATCTCCGTCCGCACCTAGGCCGACCTGGGAACTGTTCCTTGATGGATCTTCCAATTCAGCGGAGAGCGGTGCCGGCATCCTCCTGAAGTCCCCCGAAGGGGCAGAGCTATAGTACGCCCTGAAGTTCAACTTCCAAGCATCCAACAACGCTTCCGAGCATGAGGCCCTCATATCGGGAGCCCGCATGGCCCTGCGGTTAGAGGCTGAGCGAGTCAAGATTCACACCGACTCCCAACTAGTCGCTAGCCAGGTCAACGGCGATTATGAAGCTTGGGAGGCACCGATGATCAAATACCTCCAACTGGTCAAGACTGTGGCTCAACAGTTCGAGGGTTTTGAGGTAGTTCGGATAGCTCGAGAGGAAAACTCCCGAGCGGATGCCCTCTCTCGGCTGGCCTCCTCTCTTGACCCCGAGGGTACTCGATCGGTCCTTCTCGAAGAGCTAGAGCGCCCGAGCATTGATTCGGAACTCCTAGATGTTGACTCAGCCTCCCCAGGCGACTACTTTGCCCCCTACATGTCGTGGCTCCAAGACTCCTAGGAGCCTCCCGACCCTCGGGAAGCCCGAAGGTTGAAATACCAAGCTCGGCGATTCGTCACTCTGGATGGCACACTTTACTGGAGATCATTCTCTAGCCCCCTTTTGAAGTGCCTCGGTACCGACGAAGCCAACAGAGCGATCGAAGAAGTTCACGAAGGTCTGTACGGAGCGCATTTGGGGGGAAGCTCACTCGCCAAGATCTTGCCACGGCAAGGTTATTGGTGGTCCACCCTACAGCGTGACTGCTCGACCTGTTAGGGTGCAAGCCCTGGATACAGAGGGGGGTGAATGTATCCTGCTCGAAATATCGCCCAATTAAAATTAAACTCGGAAGCTAAACACAAATCCAGAATAAAAACTAATTCAATTGAACATATGAAGAGACACTTGGAGCGCTCCTAATCAGTCATCTAGCGGAAGCAAACACACAGACAAACCACTGCTCAAGAGATTTTTAGGTGGTTCGGTCCAAAGACCTACGTCCACCCCTCACTCCCAACCGGAGTAAGGCTTCCACTAGCACAGGCTAGAAAACTGCAGACTCAGTCTGCGAACAAGATGCTGCCACACAGCTTGACCAGGGGAACAGCCTCCCCTCTTCCTCCCAACCGGAGGGACACCCCAAGTGACTCCCAGCCACTTGGAAACCAGAGACGCACAGTCTCTCTTCCTCCAGACCAGGAGGGAACCCACCAGTGACTCCCCGTCACCAGCAAACCAGAGGTCGAAGACCTCTCTTCCTCCAGACCAGGAGGGACCCCTGGACTTGCAACCCACAAGCCCAGAACCGGAGACGAATCTCCCTTCCTCCAAACCAGGAGGGAACCTACAAGTAGCACCCAGCTACTTGCAACCGGAGATAGCAATCTCCCTTCTCCTGAACCAACAGAAGGGATCCCGACCTCTCTACAGAGTATCGGAAAGACAAGATATCAAATGAAAAAGAAAACAGAAAATAGAGTCACAACGACTTAAAGCTGTAAATGAAATACAAGGAATGTGGCTCTCGTAGGAGCTGACTGGATTGGATCAGATCCAAAGTCCAGTAGGCAGATCTTCAACTGAAGCTTCTTTCCTCTTCTTCACGAGCCCTCTCTCTTTCTCTTTTCCTTCTTCTTCTGGATCTCTCGATCTCTCTTCTGCTCTCTGGCTCACTCTTCTTCTTTCTTCTTCAGCTGCTCTCACTCTCATTCTTTCTCTTTTTCTTCTTCTTCTCTGTTCTCTGTATCGTGGAGGCACTCACTGCTCTTCTGCTTTTTTCGATGGCTCACTTCTCATCGATCCCTTTTCAGCCGATGGAGGAAGCTCCATATTTATACCAGTAGCAGGTAGCTAGGGCGTGAGCTCTCGATGATTCCCGCCCAGAAGGTTCGGTCCACGTGTCAGCATCTCAGCCTCTAGGATCATGTGCCAGTCTTAATAACCTCGTCCATTAATCCTGTTAGATAATCAGTCGTAGACAATATTAGAAGGGTGTACAGAGTTGCTGCTTAAATAGCGTTGAAAGAACAAGCCATAGCAATGTATAGACTTAAGCGTTTCTGTGCATGACAGAACCAATGTACAGACTTGCTTTCTGAACGATGCACAAAAGTAGTGTATGGACTTAATAGCACATGCTGCAGTATGCATATGGTGAAGTGTGTACATTGACGATGAATGCTCAGCAAAGCCAAACCGAGTGTGTAGACTCAGCCAAGCCAAACGAATGTGTAGGCTCTGCGTAACACTGTATAGACTTGCTCATATGATAACAGCAGAATGTGCAGACTTGAAGGACTTTCAGCTCGTGCAAAGAATGGCGATGTATAGACTTAGACAAGCACACAATGGAACAATGTATAGACTTGGCCCAACAAACAATGTATGGACTTGCGTGAATGCAACAGTAATGTTTAGACTTGCTCCAAGCTCAAGGCATAGTACAATGTACAGACTTGACGTTGAAAGCTTGAAGGCACAGGACGATGTACAGACTTGGTCTCTAGACCATGGGCTGTACAGACTTTGAAAGAACGATGGCCAAGATGATGAGGGAGATGATCGGATGTACAGACTTTGCTTCGTGCAATAGAGCAATGTATAGACTTGCCTAAGACGCAGCATGAGACGCTGCCAGACTGTACAGACTTCGAGTGAGACAAGACGCTGAACAATGTATAGACTTGAGGAATTGAAGCCAATGTACAGACTTGTCGAATAGCTCAGCAATGTATAGACTTGGCGAACCACGGTCCAATGTATAGACTTGAAGCCTAAAGAACGAGTGTTTAGTCTTTGAAGCAAACGCCAGGTAAACGATGTGTAGACTTGGCCAGAAAACATAGGGAAAGGTATGAGTGTATGGACTTGGCCAAACGTAGGGAAAGGTGAAGAGTGAATAGACTTGGCTTCACTTCGAGCAGCCACAGTGATGTATAGACTTGGCCTTTGAGATGAGGCTGTACAGACTTTGTGTGAAAGCTTGAACATGCTTTGGCTATACAGACTAGGCAACCTTCAACTCACTGCGATGTACAGACTCTGAAGAACAGCAGCCAGTGTATGGACTTTGAAGTGTTTGAACGGGAGAATGTGTAGATTTTAAAAGAAGGCAACTGAACACTGTACACACTTCCAACGTACAGACTTCATATGAACACCAATGTACAGACTTCCAATATGAAGACTAATGTACAGACTTCGAATAAGAAGACCGATGTACAGACTTCGAATAAGAAGACCGATGTATGGACTTCGAATATGAAGACCAATGTACAGACTTCGAATAAGAAGACCGATGTACAGACTTCGAATAAGAAGACCGATGTATGGACTTCGAATATGAAGACCAATGTATGGACTTCGCCTGAAATGCAGGAACCTGGGCGCTGTACAGACTTCAGCTAAGCAGGCCACAGGCCGATGTACATACTTGGAAGGCTTTGAAGGCCATGTACAGACTCTACCCATATGCAGACTTTGCCTAAAATGCAGTGTGAGACGCTGGCTGAGACGGACGCTGTACAGACTTGTCGAATGCGCTAAGACGCTGAACAAGACGGACCGATGTACAGACTTCTAAATGCTGATGGACTATGTATGGACTTGGCTTGAGATGCTGCATGAGACGATGCAGGCTGTATAGACATTAAGTCCAATCAGAAGGCTGTGCAGACTGGAGAGACGGACTAGTGTATAGACTTCAATGATGCGTGTAACAGTCCAATGTATGGACTTTGAAGATTGATGCATGTACAGTCCGTTGTACATACTTCGATTCCCAAATGCGATGTATAGACTTGAAGATCTCGGGGGGTCGACCCACTTTTGTCCAGTCAATGCATGAAGCATGGATGTATAGACTTTATGAGAAGCACACGATGCAAAGACTCTATACAGACTTCATGGCATGCAGCAATACACTGGACGATGTATAGACTTTACATTCAATATGCATGAGACCTTGTACATGGGCTGTACAGACTTAGTGTGTGCTAGCATGTGGATGTGTGTGTTATGCAGCCAGATAAATGAATGCACAGATGCATATTACACACTTAATCATGGATGTTCGGACATGCACCACTGTACAGACTAAAACATGAAATGCAGCTATGCTCACAGTTAAACAATGTGCTGAATGACATCATCAAAACACAAGTAAACATATATGACATCAAGATATCCAAATAACAAGCAATCCAGATAACAGTCAATTAAGAAATGCATCAGCAATAATGAAATGCACCAAAGCACACACCACACAGCCATATTTAAATGCAGCAATAATTCAGATAAGATTTTCAATGAAACATTCATATGCACCACAAACAGAATTGTATGCATTCAGATGACTTATAGTGTTTGCTATCATCAAAATCACAGGGACACAACAATCTCCCCCTTTTTGATGATGGCAACACTATGAGTACTCTATGAGTCATACTGACTTGATCAAATAGTTCTCCCCCTTGACTTCAGCAAAAAGACTTGAATTGAAGAGGAAAGAATAAGACTGCATAAAATGAGTGAATTACAAACTCCCCCTTTGACTAAGCTCCCTCTTAGCAGAAAACGTTTTGATGAATGAAACCCATTGAGATGAAGGGAGAATGTCAACAAAAGTACAGGGACACTCAAGAATGCTAACTTTTCATTAGCACACTACAAGGATGAACTCTGGTTATCCAAAGAACTGCAAGTACATAGGTTAAACTGAGAGAAGTGATAAAGAGCCATAGGATGAGCAGATTCAACAATTAGTGATAATTGAGATATTGAACTTTTCAGCAAGATACCAACTTCATAGAGCATAATTTTAAGTTCTAGATTCCTCCATTATAGAAGCTTATGAAACCTTGATTGTCAGATGTGGTTTAAGAATGATGTAAACCTAAATTTTTCAAAGAGAAATTGTACTCATATCTGAACCAACTCTTAATAAAAAGGAACTACAAGCTCATATAAGATTCTAGTTCAACCAACTTCCATCTTACTCAGTTTACTTTCCATGACAGCTTTAACAGAAACATAAGTGAATGCACCTGAATTTTAATTGTTCTTTCAGAAATTGATTTACACAAATTTTTTTTTAAATGAACAATTTTGGTTCATCAGCACCTTTTGACGTGGGGAAACACCTTGATCAGAGGCCAGAATCCCCAGTTACTCAGTGTGACAACCGTATTGCTTCTTCCATTTTAGAGAACAGAGGTAGCATTAAAAGTATCCTTGGCATGAGGATACACCTTGATCAGAGGCCAGAATCCCCAGTTACTCAATACAACTATGCCATTGCTCTGCCATATTTTCACAATAATTTCCAATTATCTCTTTAAACAGAGTTAACCATGGTACTTCATGACTCAATCCTTTGGACAAGTTTCTCAGTAACCACAGTCATTGCTCTGTCCATACTTTTACTCAAAATAGATTCAGAACAAATTAGATGTTTAGGAACAACCACATACACTATATATCTCAGTCAGCGTAGACATGGATATCAACTTTTCAGATTTCAGAAAGTCTTACATGAATTTACATGAAGCAGACAGTTAAAGTTTATTAAGAGGTTGAAACAGATATTTTCAAGTTCCTTGTGACCAAACAAGAGTACATAAGACTTAAACCAGTTCCAGTTAACAAATGTTCTTAAGCATGTATAATGGAAGGTTCCTCATTGAAGATGTTTTAACTTTTATGAAGTAGTATTCAGGCTGAAGATTTACTTCATATCTCAGCTTAGTAATTCAAGTGAGAATATTCAACAGACAGCATGGATTCTGAAAAAAATGTAGCAAAGAAGCTGCTCTTGAGCATAGAAGTTCAAGGATGACTGAATAGAAGTGAAGCTCTCCTTCAGCAGATTTAGGAGAGACAGACAGATACCTATAAGGTATGAATTCAGATTTTGAACAACTTCAGAAGCAGTCAAGAAAGATCTTTTGATACCACTTTCATAATGGAATCACTGACACTATAGAATTGACAAGATGAATCAAGTAGGTGGATAGGAAGAGTTCAGATAAAAACACAACTGAACGGATTAAGCATTCTCCCCCTATCTATATGCAGTGAGACACTACCTTCCCCTTTTTTTGATTTTTCAAAAATAAGTGATATGCTATGCTATGACTCCCTTTAACTAAAAACAATAAATCATCTTATATGTCATGAAGACAATGCAGATGATGAATGACTATGCAACAACAGATTTAACATGCTATGCAGTAAATCTAAAAACAGTTGTGTGATTTCAAGAGTAAGAATAATGCTCCCCCTAAATGTATGCATTCAATCTATCTTTTTGGCATTTTCAATGTAATGAAATGCAATGCAATTAACTACATGTATGCACGGGCATGAAGCAAAATATTCACATGAAGATGCAGACATTCTCTAATATGCAAATTTGACCCTTGGTACTTGGCGGAGAACTTGGTCTAAAAGACCATCTCACACAAAGTAAGAACCTCCAGACAGATTTCCTCTGCCCTTTAGTAGCTTACCATTTGATATACCAAAGTGGTCATGCATGACAATGCAATACCAACAGTCCTATATGCATCAGATTTTCAATGATTGTGTGTGAAGTGCATGATTATGCAATACTCATATATGCACTCAGCTCAAAGTACAAACAAGAAAGCCCACAAAGCTTAATGCAAGAGTCAAACCAAACAAAAAAAAACATGTATGCATGAAACTATGACTTATCAGATCAACCATAAATTTCATTTGAACATATGTGATTAATTTACCTGAATGGGGTTTTATCAACTCGGGTGCCTTGGTTTATTCCCCCCCTTTTTTTATTATTCTTCAGCTTCCAAGGCACACCTGCAAGTTAGCACACTATGTTGCATGGGCAGGTACCCAAACTGTCTTGGGCCCTGCATGGTTAATAGTGACACCTTTGGCAGGTGTTCTAAACAACCTCTTAGAATGTAGGTCATCAGATCTCATCAGATGTCAATTATTCATTGAATGACCTAGTATACCATAATAATAGCAAGAGGCAGCAGATTTCAGATTTGATTTATGCACATTCTGATTAGTATGAGTTCTATGTGCATATGCATGAAATTTTCTGTTAACAGAATTAAGATTCTGTTTACCAACATAAGCCAGCCAACAGTCAGCAGCTCTATGGCCTGGCTTCCCACATTCAAAACATGTAAGTGTTTTCTTTTCAAACACAAATTCATTTCTATC
Source organism: Amorphophallus konjac (assembly GCA_022559845.1). Lineage (NCBI taxonomy): Eukaryota > Viridiplantae > Streptophyta > Magnoliopsida > Alismatales > Araceae > Amorphophallus > Amorphophallus konjac. The sequence continues at coordinate 156,964,157 of CM040126.1, read as the reverse complement.
AGAAATATTTCTATTGACAGGGAATTTACCAGATTTATTGTTAAACTTCCTTCCCTGAGCATGCCAACATTGGGCTGCAATGTGGCCCATCTTGCCACAGTGAAAGCATGAACTAGAATTTCTTCCACCAGCCCTCAGCCAGCATTCAATGGCCCTGTGGCCTGTCTTTCCACACTCAAAGCATGTAATGAGCTTATCTTTAAAAACAAATTTGTTCTTATTAGGACCATGTTGGCTTGCAGGAGATTTACCATGATATGAATGAGATGTTTTCTTATCATTTGTAAACCAGCATTGTGCAATTGTGTGTCCTAATTTACCACAGTGAAAACATTCAATTTTCTTTTTCTGAAATGAAGGATTTCTATCATGAAGGTTCCTAGCAGTCATATCATCCTTCTCCATCAATTTACATTCATGCATCAGATGACCAAATTTATGACAATAATGGCATGACATTTTCTTTTTAGATGCATGTGAATGTGTGTGTGAACTTTGATCAACATGCCCTAATGAACCCTTTTTATTTATTTTCTGTTTTCTAATCTTTTTCTGATTTTTGTTCTGTTCTTCAGTTTTCTGAACAATGGGCTGTTTATCTTTTGAAGTGGTGGCTACATTTGAAGCTTTTACAAAAGATGTCATCAACTTGCTCTGAAATTCTTTCTTGTTACCATTATTGTAGCCCAGCCCTTCCTTCCTAGTGTTGATTTTTACACCTAGTAGCTTGTCTAGGTTTTTATGCCCACTTACGAATTTTGACAAAGTATTGTTCAGATCATTTATTTCAGATTGAAGGGAAGAGACCTGATGTTCATAGTTGACTATATCTTCTTCACAGACCAGAATTTGTTGATGCATCACATCATTCAAAGTTTTAAGGGTATCAATTTCTGATTTCAGTTTGAGCTCATTTTGATTTTCATCAACATATTTTCCTTTTTCAAATGTCAGCAATCTCTCTGACATGGTGGAGTTCAACTGTTTTAGTTTCTCAATTTCCTCCTTTAGACTAGTGTTCTCCTGCTCAAGTTTATCATCATCAAACAAAACATCAGTTAGGAAACTTGGATATTCTGATTTACAGTTTTTAAAGTTTTCCTGAAATTTTAAGTTCGTAACACTAACAGCCTTGAACTCTTCATTGATCAATTTGTTTTCATTCTCAAGACTGATTAGTTTTTGTTCAAATTCTTGACATTGGTTTCTGAGTTTAGTGTTTTCAGATTTAACATGATCAAGTTCTGATTAGATTCCATCTAGTTTCGACACTTGTCTTCTGAGTATCTCATTTTCAGTTTTCAGAATTTCAGGATTTTCAAGATTTTCAGTTCCAGAAATAGGATCCCCTAGACTTGTTAATTTCTTTATCAGGCTTTTATTCTTCTTCCTCAATTTTTCATGGGAGTTTAACAGATTAGCATAGGCATCCTCCCAGTCATCTAAAGTGAAACTATCGAAAGGATTGATTACCTCTTCAGCATCTTCAAATTCATCTTGATCAGTGCTATGGTCGCTCTTATCAGCCATCAGGCAGCTGTCCTCATTCATCCTCTGAGCTAGCTTCAACTGATCCAGAATGTCCTTTGCGGACCTGCAGTCATGAAAATAAGAGTGTAGAGCCTTGTCAGTAGCTTCTTTCATTAATCTCAAAACTTTCTGATTCTCTCCATTTCTTGATCTGTCACTTTTAGTCCATTTGGACTCTTCCTTTGGCAGTCTGTGAGGACCATGTGAAATTAACTTCCACAGATCCGGATCCATCAATTCCACATAATTGTGTAGACTGCTAACCCATGAACTAAAGTTAGAACCATTGTAAACCGGTGGAGAACCCATGGATTAAATCGGCAAGTAGATTTATGCAACAGAGAGTAAATTCAGAAATGCACCAAGGGACAACAGGATCCTCTGCAGATCGTTGGATCTGATCAATCAGAGAACCTGCACTGATACCAATTGTTAGGGTGCAAGCCCTGGATACAGAGGGGGGTGAATGTATCCTACTTGAAATATCGCCCAATTAAAGTTAAACTCGGAAGCTAAACACAAATCCAGAATAAAAACTAATTCAATTGAACATATGAAGAGACACTTGGAGCGCTCCTAATCAGTCATCTAGCGGAAGCAAACACACAGATAAACCACTGCTCAAGAGATTTTTAGGTGGTTCGGTCCAAAGACCTACGTCCACCCCTCACTCCTAACCGGAGTGAGGCTTCCACTAGCACAGGCTAGAAAACTGCAGACTTAGTCTGCGAACAAGATGCTGCCACACAGCTTGACCAGGGGAACAGCCTCCCCTCTTCCTCCCAACCGGAGGGACACCCCAAGTGACTCCCAGCCACTTGGAAACCAGAGACGCACAGTCTCTCTTCCTCCAGACCAGGAGGGAACCCACCAGTGACTCCCCGTCACCAGCAAACCAGAGGTCGAAGACCTCTCTTCCTCCAGACCAGGAGGGACCCCTGGACTTGCAACCCGCAAGCCCAGAACCGGAGACGAATCTCCCTTCCTCCAAACCAGGAGGGAACCTACAAGTAGCACCCAGCTACTTGCAACCGGAGATAGCAATCTCCCTTCTCCTGAACCAACAGAGGGACCCCGACCTCTCTACAGAGTATCAGAAAGACAAGATATCAAATGAAAAAGAAAATAGAAAATAGAGTCACAGCGACTTAAAGCTGTAAATGAAATACAAGGAATGTGGCTCTCGTAGGAGCTGACTGGATTGGATCTGATCCAAAGTCCAGTAGGCAGATCTTCAACTGAAGCTTCTTTCCTCTTCTTCACGAGCCCTCTCTCTTTCTCTTTTCCTTCTTCTTCTGGATCTCTCGATCTCTCTCCTGCTCTCTGGCTCACTCTTCTTCTTTCTTCTTCAGCTGCTCTCACTCTCTTTCTTTCTCTTTTTCTTCTTCTTCTCTGTTCTCTGTATCGTGGAGGCACTCACTGCTTTTCTGCTTTTTTCGATGGCTCACTTCTCATCGATCCCTTTTCAGCCTATGGAGGAAGCTCCATATTTATACCAGCAGCAGGCAGCTAGGGCGTGAGCTCTCAACGATTCCCGCCCAGAAGGTTCGGTCCACGTGTCAGCATCTCAGCCTCTAGGATCACATGCCAGTCTTAATAACCTCGTCCATTAATCCTGTTAGATAATCAGTCGTAGATAATATTAGAAGGGTGTACAGAGTTGCTGCTTAAAGAGCGTTGAAAGAACAAGCCATAGCAATGTATAGACTTAAGCGTTTCTGTGCATGACAGAACCAATGTACAGACTTGCTTTCTGAACGATGCACAAAAGTAGTGTATGGACTTAATAGCACATGCTGCAGTATGCATATGGAGAAGTGTGTACATTGACGATGAATGCCTAGCAAAGCCAAACCGAGTGTGTAGACTCAGCCAATCCAAACGAATGTGTAGGCTCTACGTAACACTGTATAGACTTGCTCATATGATAACAGCAGAATGTGCAGACTTGAAGGACTTTCAGCTCGTGCAAAGAATGGCGATGTATAGACTTAGACAAGCACACAATGGAACAATGTATAGACTTGGCCCAACAAACAATGTATGGACTTGCGTGAATGCAACAGTAATGTTTAGACTTGCTCCAAGCTCAAGGCATAGTACGATGTACAGACTTGACGTTGAAAGCTTGAAGGCACAGGATGATGTACAGACTTGGTCTCTAGACCATGGGTTGTACAGACTTTGAAAGAACGATGGCCAAGACGATGAGGGAGATGATCGGATGTACAGACTTTGCTTCGTGCAACAGAGCAATGTATAGACTTGCCTAAGACGCAGCATGAGACGCTGCCAGACTGTACAGACTTCGAGTGAGACAAGACGCTGAACAATGTATAGACTTGAGGAATTGAAGCCAATGTACAGACTTGTCGAATAGCTCAGCAATGTATAGACTTGGCGAACCACGGTCCAATGTATAGACTTGAAGCCTAAAGAACGAGTGTTTAGACTTTGAAGCAAACGCCAGGTAAACGATGTGTAGACTTGGCCAGAAAATGTAGGGAAAGGTATGAGTGTATGGACTTGGCCAAACGTAGGGAAAGGTGAAGAGTGAATAGACTTGGCTTCACTTCGAGCAGCCACAGTGATGTATAGACTTGGCCTTTGAGATGAGGCTGTACAGACTTTGTGTGAAAGCTTGAACAGGCTTTGGTTGTACAGACTAGGCAACCTTCAACTCACTGCGATGTATAGACTCTGAAGAACAGCAGCCAGTGTATGGACTTTGAAGTGTTTGAACGGGAGAATGTGTAGACTTTAAGAGAAGGCAACTGAACACTGTACACACTTCCAACGTACAGACTTCATATGAACACCAATGTACAGACTTCCAATATGAAGACCAATGTACAGACTTCGAATAAGAAGATCGATGTACAGACTTCGAATAAGAAGACCGATGTATGGACTTCGAATATGAAGACCAATGTACAGACTTCGAATAAGAAGACCGATGTACAGACTTCGAATAAGAAGACCGATGTATGGACTTCGAATATGAAGACCAATGTATGGACTTCGCCTGAAATGCAGGAACCTGGGCACTGTACAGACTTCAGCTAAGCAGGCCACATGCCGATGTACATACTTGGAAGGCTTTGAAGGCCATGTACAAACTCTACCCATATGCAGACTTTGCCTAAAATGCAGTGTGAGACGCTGGCTGAGACGGACGCTGTACAGACTTGTCGAATGCACTAAGACGTTGAACAAGACGGACCGATGTACAGACTTCTAAATGCTGATGGACTATGTATGGACTTGGCTTGAGATGCTGCATGAGACGATGCAGGCTGTATAGACATTAAGTCCAATCAGAAGGCTGTGCAGACTGGAGAGACGGACTAGTGTATAGACTTCAATGATGCATGTAACAGTCCAATGTATGGACTTTGAAGATTGATGCATGTACAGTCCGTTGTACATACTTCGATTCCCAAATGTGATGTATAGACTTGAAGATCTCGGGGGGTCGACCCACTTTTGTCCAGTCAATGCATGAAGCATAGATGTATAGACTTTATGAGAAGCACACGATGCAAAGACTCTATACATACTTCATGGCATGCAGCAATACACTGGACGATGTATAGACTTTTCATTCAATATGCATGAGACCTTGTACATGGGCTGTACAGACTTAGTGTGTGCTAGCATGTGGATGTGTGTGTTATGCAGCCAGATAAATGAATGCACAGATGCATATTACACACTTAATCATGGATGTTCGGACATGCACCACTGTACAGACTAAAACATGAAATGCAGCTATGCTCACAGTTAAACAATGTGCTGAATGACATCATCAAAACACAAGTAAACATATATGACATCAAGATATCCAGATAACAAGCAATCCAGATAACAGTCAATTAAGAAATGCATCAGCAATAATGAAATGCACCAAAGCACACACCACACAGCCATATTTAAATGCAGCAATAATTCAGATAAGATTTTCAATGAAACATTCATATGCACCACAAACAGAATTGTATGCATTCAGATGACTTATAGTGTTTGCTATCATCAAATCACAGGGACACAACAGGACCTACACACAATGTTGTGACCGTTGCCAGCGATTCGACCACTTGGTCCATCAGCCAGCAACAGAGCTCGTCACCCTAGCCGAGCCTTATCCTTTCGCTCACTGGGGAATCGACATCCTCGGGCCGTTCCTCACGGCCCAGGCCCAGAAGAAGTTCATTATCGTCGTCATCGACTACTTTACTAAGTGGATCGAGGCCGAAGCCACTGCAAGGATCACCGAGACAGTCATCTAGAATTTCATCTGGAAGTCGATCATCTGTCGCTATGGCATCCCCCGGGTGATAGTGAGCGATAATGGTCGGCAATTTGATTCTCGGTACTTCCAAGATAGATGCTCCGACCTGAATATTCGCAATCACTTCACTTTGGTCACCCACCCTCAGGCTAACGGGTTAGTCGAAAATGCCAACAAGGCTATCTTAAAAGGCATCAAGACTAGGCTCGGCAAAGCCAAGGGCAGCTGGCTCGAGGAATTGCTGAACGTACTCTGGTTGCACAGAACGACTCCCAGAACGGCAACCGGTGAAAGCCCTTTTCAGCTGGTATACGGTACCGAGGCCGTGATCCCGTTGGACATTGGCAACCCCTCCCTCCGAGTCATCTGCTTCTCGTCAGAGGCAAACGACCAGAAACTGCTCGAAAATCTTGACTTAGCAGATGAAATCAGGGAGATTGCCAGCATCAGAGCAATGGAGTACCAACGCCGCCTCACTCGATACTACAACGCCAAAGTCTGACACAGACACTTCCAATCGGGAGACTTCATCCTCAAGAAAGTCGAAGCCTCTCGACCACTTGAGGCGGCGGGTAAGTTATCCCCTAACTAGGAAGGCCCCTACCGAGTGGTCGAGACGCTCGGAAAAGGATCATACCGTCTGTCTACGATGGAAGGAGAGACCATCCCTCGGACCTGGAACACAACTACATTATGCAAGTTCTACTCTTGAGTACTGAGTATTGTGCAAATGACATAAGATAAGACAAAAGGCTCCTTTCTTTTTACTCAAACAACCTGTTTGTACATCAGGAAGGCCGAAGCCAATAGAATACATGTCAAAAAAGCAAAAGATCCACCTAGCACCGTCGTATGAACCCACCGCTTGGCTGACTCAGATGTCCTTCCTGCGTCCAGCCACTGACTCTGCCTAGTGCAGAAACTGGCTAGGATAAAGGATAGTTGACCCCGTTGGCTTGGACAGCTCGAGACAAAGGTGACAGAGGGATTAAGAAAGAGAAGGCTACCTTCCAAGTTGAACTTGGAAAGGAAGGGGGAGAGGAAATGCATATGAAAGCATCTTCCCCGCCAAACTACCAACTCTTTGGAAGAAAGAGAGTGCAGGCACCCTCCTAAGAGTGAAAGAAAGGAGGAGTAGAGCAGAAGAGGGAAAAAGAGGCTTCTAGAAAGAAAAAGAAACCAGCAGAGCTGGATGAGGAGGCAGGGGAAGGCCCGGAAGGGATGGAGCTTAGTTGGCTTCCTCCTCCCATCCGTGAGGCGAGCAGGAAGGGACGGGTAGCAGGGATGTCTGATGCCCCCATCCGTCCTCCATCTCGCCCCCCTGCAAGCGTCGCCGGAACTGATAAAGGGAAAAGTGCGTGCCTCTACGCGTCGGCCCCTTTTCAAGTCTGCCCGTCGGCCGTCGACTCCTTTTCAAGTCCGGAGCAGCAGGAACTCCCTGCCCCCCGTCATCGGTAGCCTCCTCACCTGGAGCTTCCTCCATGCTCCGAATACAACGGCACAACGCTACGTGAAGAAGGAATGAGGAAAGACTGTCAGGAAAAACCTTAAGCGGTGGAGAGGAAGGGACGCCCTTCAGTCCTTCTTATAGGCGAAGGGAGGCTACTTGCCTTAAATGATTCCCCCCCCCCCTCCCTCGAAAACACGCCAGAAGGATTTCTCCCTACGAACGGTCACCTCAAACTTCTCGTCTTCCGCCCCAGCGGGACACACGAAGCGGCCAGGCGTTTAAAGCGTGGGAAAATGGAAAGACACCCTGTCAGACGCTCACCCAACCATTATGTGAGATTCACGCAGAAAATATCAGTTCTTTCCAACCACCGCAGATACGATGGACAGAATATGGCAATGGCGATATGAAACAAATAAGTCTTCATCACAATGCCACTGCCTTATTTATTTCTACATAAAAAGGGAGTCTTTTCCTTCAAGAAGGGAAAAGATATGCAAAAAGAAGAAGCGAAACAGATACATCAGGCCTCTGGCCCACCTTGAAGACCGGAAGTAGAGGGCTCGAGCAATTTGCCCCCGGCAGCCTCGGCGACGGTCGACCCTGGCACCGACCCCACCGGCGTGGGAACTTCCTCGGTTGCATGCCCTCCCGAGGCATCCAAAGTTGGCGACCCTTCGGGTGATGAGCCCTCGAGATCCTCTTCATCCTACGCCGAAACAGAGGAACTAGAGGATGACAAGTCCGAGTCATAACATTGACCTGACGGGAAGTCAACCACTCTAGACGCCTGCTCCTCGGCGTCAGAAATGGCCCGGTTGTAACCCTGCTGGAACCCCTTGCGGATGCCCCGACGGAGTCCTAGCTCGTAGTAGGGGAGGGCAGCCTCCTTAAGGTCAAATAGGTAGGCCTTTGAGCTCTTGTATTGCTCGAGAGCCTCCACCCCGGCCGATTCCACCCTACCGGTGAGCTCGGCCTCCCTCTACTCCGCCTCGGCTGCCTTCCGCTCGGCCTCAGCAGTCCGCCCTTCGGCCGCTGCCACCTGCTTCTCCGCCTCAGCTCGATCAGCCTCAGCCTCCCACCGAAGACACTCGGCTTCCTCCGCGCGATCTACTAGTTCGGCACGCTCGGTCTCCCACCGGCCGTCCAGCTCAACGCGTGCTAAGCGCTCCTCTTCGAGAAGGCGGCTCTTCCTCTCGAGCGATTCACGAGCCTGAGCCAGCTGCTCGGCTAGCGCCTGGGTCTCTACTTGGCTTGATCGTACTAGCTCCCTGATTGAGGAGAGCTCCCGCCGAAGCCCGTCACGCTCCTCGACGAGCCAAGTCAACCTCCTGTTCGACCCACCGAGGGTCCAAGCCAGGTTCGCTCGCTCCCACTCCGATTGAGCGTACGCTTCTGCCAGAACCGCCCCCATCTGGGCCAGGGCCAAGCCGCCCTCCATAACCCCGGCGAGAGCCATGGACGGGGAGTGCTGCCTACCTCCCCCCCTCACCTTCGCGGATATACCATGACACACCTGGTGCAGGGGGCCTGAGATACCCAGCCTCTCCAAGGCCACCGAAACGGAGAGCCCCCCATCACCCGGCGCCCCACCGTATGGCCCAGATCGAGCCTCAACCTTGGCCGCCTCTCGCGTCCCGGCCGGATTTTCCTGCAGCCTCTCCTCACGGATCGGCTCAGCACTGGCATCGCCAGCCTCGGTCGTGATCACAGCACCCCCAACTTCGGCCACGGCCCCCTCGGCTCCGGCCGAGGGGAGAGCCGAGTCGGCCCCGCTGCCGGTTGTAGGAGCCCCCTCGTCCCCCTCATTCCCAGCCAAAGGAGGAACCAAGCCCGCATCATCGCCACCCGCAGGGGCAGCCCCGACCTCCTCGGCCCCCTCGGGCTCGGCTGGTGGGAGAGCCCGCCGGGTAGGGTCGGCCCCATTGTGCCCTGCTGAGGGGTGAGCCGCGGTAGGGTCGCCTTCGACCGTGGGTATGACCCCGGCCTTCTTGGCCCACTTTCTGGCCCTCGCAGTGACCCGGATCATACCCTCCATAGGGTCCTTGCGCTTGGGTCCCCGCGGTCCGAAGGATTCGCCCTGGGCCACTCCCTTGCCCTTATCTTTGGTCCGGGAGCGACCCACGGGAGCAGTCGGTTCGTCGGTAGCCGAGTCATCTCCAAGCTCGATCACCTCTGCGGCCTCCTTCAGAGGCTCCCGCCTGGTGTCTGTAAAAAGAAGAAGACGTATTCAGGAAAAGAAAGATGACCCTCACATCCGAAGGAAAATCTAAGTTGTGGCACCTGAGCCCGACGGGTGCATCCGCGTAAGAAGACACCGCTCGATATTCTCCGGTGTCACCAGTTCCTCGGTGGACTGGCATTTTTTCAGCAGGGTGGCTGCGTACTTCTCCACGTGAGGGGGGAACTCATCCTGCCTAGGAGGGATATTAGGGTGGAAATTGGGGATTACCAGGCACCTCCAGGTTTCCTCCACTGAACAAATCTTCACCCAGAAGAATTGGGTTTTCCACCCTTTATGCGAAGAATCCTTCGCTGCCAAAGAGATACAACTCCTATTCCGCCTCGCCTGGATGAAATAAAAGCCCTTCCCTGCCGAAGGATGTGCTTTCAACTCAAAGAAAAAGTGGAAGAGGTCCATGGAAGGAGGGACTCCGCACTGACGACAGAGAATACGAAAGGCGGAAAGGAGGAGATAGGAGTTGGCTACCAACTGAATGGGCGCTAACCGAAAAAAATTAAGAAGCTGAAGGACAAAAGGTTCGAAAGGAAGGCGGAATCCACACTTCCACGACAGAAGAAACATACAGATGTGGCCTGTACGAGAGTCCAGGCTCATCTCATATGGGGTAGCAGCGGCAAAACTGAACTTGTGGGGCAGGCAGTACTGGTGCTCCAGCCTCCTGACATCCGCCTCCCCCAGTTTGCTGCAGTTGGGGACCGGCGCCCTCGCCACCGACTTGCCCTCCCACTCCTCAACATCTGGGCGCTGGCCCGCCATGGAGTCTGAAGAAGACTCTGAGGGAAGACGGTCCCGAGACCCTAAAGATTTCGGGGGAGGAGGAAGCTACCGGACGGCCTCCGTGGTTATCTCCGCCAACTCCTCAAATGCTGCTGCACGCCTCTGCTCCTCCGTCGTGTCCTCACGGCGCATCGAAGAGACCCAAAAAATGGGAACGAAGGAGAGCCAAAACCCTAAGAGACGGAGGGAGTCTGGAATGACAACAAGCGCCCAATGCCTATAAACCCACGCGGAAGGCGGCACGTCATTCCGACCTCCGAGGAAAGGGGGCCCCTTCAGTTCAAATCCGTCAGGATCATCATTAACAGGGGCACAGGTGACCACGAAACGTGGCTTCCTAAACACCGCCAGATTTCCACCCACTTGAGCCACGCTAGTCCGAAACCCCAAGCAGCTACTCGACCGAGCTTACTAAAGCTCGGGAGTAGGAGGGGGACAAGTGGAGAGGGGGATTTCTGCAGCCCAATTAAGAGCAGCCAAACTAGGCCCATCAGAACCGAACGAGGCTCAGCTCATCCAAGTGACAGCCCTCTAGGGCCCACTTCGGCAGAAAAGCCCAATAAATATCACTCGGGATCCCATCCTTCCTCGGCGGCCCTTAGGCTCGGAAGGCCCGAACTACAGAATGGAGGAAGACCCACGCCCGAGCCATCCCTCATCGAAATGAAGAGCAAGCACTCTGCGCCTACTCTGATTTGACTGCATCCGAGCTATGCCTATCGCCCGGACAGGGCTGGCACTTCTCATGCTCGGATCGACTGACAAATATTTATCCATGCAGCCGTTGACAGTCCTTTATGAGCAGGAGTACAGCGGGATAAGGGAGCCACGATCCTCCACGGTCATGAAGAGCCCATGACGAGAACGTAACGATCCCATGATGAGGACGTAACGATCCCATGATGAGGACGTAACTCCTGCCTGAAACTCCTCAACTTATGGAACTCATCAGGGGAGCTCACTATATAAACCAGGGACTCCCTCCAGTGGCAAGTAAGGCAGATATAGGCCTAATACTCCCTGAGCAGGAACCACTTCACCATCTTGGTGTTGGGGAATCTCGCGCATCTCTTTCTACCTCCCTCAATACCTTCCACCATTGGTCTACTGACTTAAGCATCCGAGGGTTTCCCCAGGGAATCATCCCTGGGCTCCCTGATTCGTTTCCCTTTCTCTACAGTTCACTACCTGGTGATCATCCTCCCAGCTCAGGACCAACGCGAGATCACGCCCCTTCAGTTGTACTTCGACCTCTATTCACAACAGGTCGACACAGTCAAGTCATGATGATTGCATCACTGTTCTTCGTGAAGCTCATGCACCTAGTTAGGGGGAGTTCTTGAGTAAATAAACTGAAATTGTGAATTTATCTCATGTATCTTGAAATGAATCATATGCCAAGTGCTGTAACTGAATTGGTCGTGATGATGTTCAACAATTCTTGGATCAGACATTATGCTTATCAACTTGGTTGTAAATCTTTGAAAACCCTATAGTATCTTATGGCACTTGTTGATGTGGTCTTGATGGCATGTACCAATTCTAAGAACTTGAAATGATATTCCATTGCCTTGCTGTTATAACATTGAATGAATGATTTCTTGAGCATATCTTGATAGCAACTGCATGCTTGGCTTCACATTTTGAACTTAACTGCATAACTGATAAATCAAATGGATTCTCAAACTTGGTTGAAAATATGTTTTTACACTTTCGTTGAAAATACATGGGTTGCATTGCTTATTTCTGAACTTGTCTGCATCCTGATTCATAAAGGTCATGAACTTTCAAAATGTGCAAGTCACTGGAATGTGAATCAACTTTTGCATACTGTCAGAATGTTGCATCCTCATGTGGATTATAGGCTGCATACATCAAAATTCATGCATTAGATGCATAAGGGTCATTCATATGAAAATTGAACTCTATCATTTTTACCTGCAGCGCATTGAGAACATTCAAATTTTTTTTACAGTCATTGCATTTTGCATTACATCTACAAACTCTTTCAACAGCGTGCTTGCATGAAAATATATGCTATACACCCCCCTCCCTGGAATTTCTAAAACCTTACATTTCTTGCTGCATAGTTCTGCATTTGAGTCATCACCAGTGTGTCTCATGTCACACTTAGGGGGAGTAAATGCTTAATAAGTGCATCATTATAAGGGGAACTACACTGTCATGTTTTTAAGTAAGTTTTCGGTATATATACTAATCAAATTCACACACTTTCATGCATATATTGTGAAAATGAGTGTTAGTTATAAGGATATAGATGTTTCCTTTCAACACTCTACAGAAATTAAGTTTACTGCATGAATGTTAAAGAGACAGTTGAGGAAAAAGCTACCTGCCTCTGCATGTTAAGGTTGATAAAAAGAAAGGCAGTGCAATGCTCAGTTGCACTGAGTAAAGTGGATACATGTCACCTGAGACGTGATGTGATTCATCTCTAAAAAGTGTTGCTCACTAGTAAGTTGGATACATGTCACTTGAGATGTGATGTGGTTCAATTCTGAAAAGTGTTGTGCGTGAGCATCTCTGTTCAAAAGAGGTGAGATGGTTAATGTTCTGAGTAACCGAGGAGTCCAGGATGAGCCCCATGTTTCTTCTCATGTAGAAAGGAGCAGACTGAACCTGGTCACTCACTATCTATTGTGAAAATGTTTGAAAAGAAAAAATCAAATTTAGATTTAAGACAGAGTGAAGCCACCAATACGCTGCTCTCTAAATTGAAGTGCAGTCCAGGTAATATCTCGTGTGTTGAACTGAAAAATCTGTGTATCCATATGGCTGAAACACATTATTCATGTTACTCACTCACACTTGGGAATTTGATTTAATATGTGTTCAGGAAATTGAAAGACTGCATTGGCAAATTGCACTACTCTTTCATATGTTTGCACAACCTTCTGAGTGCCGCACATGAAGAATCTTGGTGTTTTAACTTATCTGCATCTTTCTTACACCCTTCCCACTTCTAAATGAAGAGAGGGAGTTATGCTGCATGTATATATATATATATATCAGCTTGATCGCATTGTGCATAGCTCATCTTGGCATTCAATGGGTCAACACTTGCATGAATAAGGCTTAATGTCTCTCTAACAGACCATTTAAAACCTGAAAAATACAGAACACTCTCATGCTTCGGTTCACAGCTAATCTGCCTTGGTTGCTTGATTTAATTGAGTTTCATTGTGCTTCCACTTCTTCCTATCACTTGGTATCAAACTGCTCTTTTGTCTTCATTTTTCTGCTGAGCATTCATTGGTACTTCATTGTTTGCACAGTTTTTCGCTTACCTTCTATGCCACAAATTTATGATCTTGCTGATTGTTAGGCATTGCATTCCCTCTGCTAACTGTCAAAGGAACTCATATCTACTATGTTTATCAAACTATTTTTTGATGATGTCAAAGAGGGAGAATAGTAATAGTTTGATGTCAACTTGAGTATGAGGGGTTGGTTTGTATACAAATTTGTCAAAAGGGGAGGACAGTGATTATCTTGGTGATAATGGCTGTAATGACTCTTTGTTGCCATTACTCATAGTGTAGTGTTGTCATCATCAAAAAGGGGGAGATTGTTGTACCCCTGTGGCTTATGGCATGGTCTATGATTTTAATGATGTCGAACACCATGAGTATGGTCTTGTTGATGTAGAATATTGAGTCATATCATGAGTATGCTTGTGCATAGATTTCATGTTTCATTTGTTGCCTTGGTGCATTAAGTCTTATGCTTGATGGATTTATTTTATGGCTTATCTCTCTACCATGTGATGAATTCTTGAAGAACAAGCAGTCAAGTGAAGGCCAAACTAGTAGACTTCCTAGATCAAGTTGTGAAGCCACGTCGATGTCATTAGTCCATGGATTCGACGCCGGTATGTCAAAGCAGTCCTAGTAGTGGAATTTAAGAGAAGAAGAAGAAGAAGAAGTAAAAAGGCAGCCCAAGTTAATTCACTAGAAACAAAGAGGAGTCGATGCAGAATGTCCACTGCATCGATGCATACATGAGCATTCAAAAGAATAAGCCATGTAGCAGCATAACAAGCCAACAGTTTTAAGCAACGAACCAACAGTGAAGTTACAGTGAAGGAATCATTAGCAAACCTTCAGTAGAACTCTGCAATACAATATCAGGCCTTAAGACATGTTTGGTTGACAGAACTGTCCATTTCGGTCAACTGAAATTGCCAGAGGAGAAAAAGAGTTCTGTTCAGCCTCCAGGACCTCGACGCAGGACCCCTACTGCCTAGACGCAGCCACGCTCGCAGAAGTGATTTACAAGTTCTACATCAATGCAACAAAGAGCTGCACCGATGCATCTAGAACAATTTGCCTTCAAGAGGTCGAAGCAGATCTGACGGTGCCTCGACACACCAAGCTACTACACTGACGCATCAACCCTACACCAGAAAAATCAATGCAATTGCGTTGATGCACCAAAGAGTTACACCGACACACTAAGTCAGAAGCCAGCATATTGTGGAAGCCGAGGAATCCACTCAAGGAGAAGAAAATGAACTAAACTATAGACTATCAAGCGACTAAAAATTAAGAAGGATTATGAAACGTGCCAGTATGAGGAAAGAGCATACGTAGGATGCTAAAGGGATGTGATCGCCAGAGGGGTTACCTCAAAGAAACAAATGATCGCGTGTACCTTGTATTGAGCGCGGAGATTGTGAATCCTCGAGAGCGGGAAATGGCAGGTTGCTTCTTCCTCCCCTTTTGGCCGGCCGACGGAGAGGGCTTTCCTCAGGTACCCTTGTAAAACAATGACAAACAAGTAACGAGTGGATCAGGAAGACGAAGGTGCAGTATTCAAATTCCAACGACGCAAGTAACGAAATGATGGCAAGACACACACCTTGTTGGTGTTGTCTTTTAAACCCCTCTCGGACACGAGTAGGAGGAAAATGCTTATGATGAATGGCGATTATTTTGACGTAGAAACGGGAAGAGACTCCCTCATAAAGGGGGGGGGTAGAAGATATGATATGATGAATGCAAGATAACTAGGAAAGAAGATATGATATGATGAATGCAATATAATATTCGAACCATGACACAAAGCTTCTTCACTTGCGCACCGGCATGTCTACTCTCACTCGAACTCCTCATGAGGTCTTCTCCCGAAGTTGAACTCCAACTGATCGCCGCGACTGAGTTTGTCCTTTACAACGCGCATCGGTGCTGCCTCCAGATCGGCATTCCACGCCACTCGTTTCCACCACTGACTGGCATCGTCCCTTTAAAGAAGAGGGAGTTGGGTACGAAGCGGATGCGAAGGTAACGAAGGCCGTTAAAGCACCCTGGAAGACAAGTGTTGCGGGAAAGGCCTTAGCACACGTGGGGGAAGAATGTGTGCTGTAGAGAGCTTATGTAACCGAACTGGGGAAGTTAAGGCCTAAGGCGCCTAAGCCCATTAGGCGCCTAAGCCCCTGATGTAGCATGCTCTGCTTTCTGATGGAATAAAATCGGGCATTTGACATTTTGGACCATTGTTCCCTTAATTATTATTTTTTATGATTTTTATTTTTTTCTTTTTATTTTGTGTTTTCTCTCCCCCCCTTTTGTGTTCTCGTTTATATATACATACATATACACCTTTTATTTTAATGGGGGCGTCTAGAGGGCTAGATGTCCCTATAATTTCTTTATTATTATTTTTTTGTTTATTTTTTTTGTTTTGGGGGCGTCCATGGGCCTGGACGCCCCTATAATTTCTTTTTTTATTTTTTTGAATTGTTTTGTTTTGGGGGCGTCTAGGGGCCTGGACGCCCCTATAATTTCTTTTTTATTTTTTTGAATTTTTTGTTTTGGGGGCGTCCAGGGGCTGGACGCCCCAAAAAGGGTGATCTTCTTATATAAAGGGGGCCTCACCCCCCTTCCACTTTTACTGTTCATTCTGACGACTCATTCACTCTAAATGACCCATTCTCAGTCCCCAATGGAGCTTGGAGGCCCGAGCCAGGGTGGAGAGAAGCGGAAACGATGGGCTCATCGTCCGAGGAGGTCGAGAGATCATGTAGAGGAGGCTGCCGCGGGGGAGGAGATTGCCGCGGGAGAGGAGATTGCCGAGGAAGAGGAGGCACCTCCTTTGGCCGTGGAGGGTCCTGCGGGCGCTGGCGACGCCGGAGAGGATGAGCACGACCCGGTAAGCCCCTCAGAACTCCAATTTGTTGGTTTAATAGGCTAAACATGCAGGCGAGTGATGGTGTGGAGAAGGCCGAGGAGTGAGGGAAGGAGGCGTCCAGGGGCCTGGACGCCTCCATCCTTTCTTTTTTATTTTGTCTTGTTATTATTATTTTTTTTGGGTTATTCGTAAATAAAATAAAATTGAAATTAAGGAGGCGTTCACTGAGTTGGACACCTTCATTATAATATATTATTATCATTATTATTATTATTTGTTTTTTATTTGTTTTTTTAGTTTTGTTAAACTAAAGTAAAGGAAAATAAAAAGAAGGCATCCTGGGGGGTGGACGCCTTTAAATATATATATATTTTTAAAATAAATAAAAAATAAGTAAATATTATGTATAGTGTTGTTGTTTATTATTATCCATGATGCTGATGTATTCCTTTTTATTTGTTTCTGTGGTGTGCAGGGCGTGATGAAGAGCCGGATCAGCTGGTCCCTAGTGGTGGCAGCGTACCGTGGGCTGCCGGACTTTCAGAGGGCGCGGGTGGACGCCATGGGTTTTGGAGCTTTTCTCAGGATCGAGCCCTTCCGGCTTGACCTTCCTCTTATCCAGGCATTGAGGGAGCGGTGGCACCCGCCGAGCCGGGTGTTTCTGATGCCCTGGGGACACATGGTTCCGACACTGGAGGACGTGGCTCGGATCACCGGGCTACGGGTTGACGGAGAGACAGTTAGCGGGGTCACTTACCCCGATTACCGAGAGAGTGCCTTGGACCTGCTGTGGCTAGAGACGAGCGCGACTGACAGAGACAGCAGGGTAGTCGATCGAGTGGAGATCGTGGAGGCGCTCGGATTCGGTGACCCGCGCCAGCGGGTTAGCGAGACTAGAGCGGAGTTCCTGGCACGACTGGAGGGAGACGCTCGTGCAGCTTTCACCCAGGACCCGAGCGAGCGGGAGCTGGTGGATCTAGACCTCCGGAGGTTCCTCTTCTTCTTCCTGGGCCGCCTCCTGCTGGGGACGAAGGGTGACGGCATCCACTGCCGCTTCCTCGGGATCCTGGCGGATCTGGATAGAGTGGGGAACTATGCGTGGGGAGCGGCTCTGCTTGCCCATTTGATCGCCGATCTCTCCCAGAATTCAGAGAGGGAGACGACAGTCAGCGACTTTGCACCTTTTCTTCAGGTAAACATTTTATTTATGGATTTTACCGTAGCTAAATATGCAATTAGTCGGGCTAATGATGTATGCTGGATGCAGGTGTGGAGATACTACTACTTCGCGATGGGAAGAGCCAGACAGGGGAACAGGAGAGCCGTGCCTCTGGCGCGATAGTGGAGACCGGTCATGGTCGCGGCACCCCACGGCTACCAGCGGGCGTCGCTTCGTCGGGAGCTGAGCGAGTACCCCGAGGCTATGGTATGATGCATATGATTTTTTGGTGTTTTTACGCATGTAACTTAATTGAGTGAAATAGCAACTAACATGATGCATGTATGGTGATGCAGGTGGTGTGGAGGCCCTACCTGGGTATGGCCGATGCTGGCCAGCCTTGGGTTGTAGCGGGTCATCCTCGTTTTGGGCGGGACGTATGGGTCCATTGCCTGAACGAGATCGAGCCGCTCCGGCTTAGGCTGGTTATGAGGACGTTGGGATTAACCCAGGAGTGGGTTGACGTAGACGAGCCGGTCCGCATCGGGCGGAAGACCAAGGGGAAGGCAAAGATCGTGGACTGGCGTACACGCTTCCCTGCACAGTACCAGGACTGGCAGTAGGGCGGGGTCCCATGTACCGGATAGCACCGATTACATGAGACGGTATCGAGCCACGTACGGGGAGCGTCTCTTCCTGATGGGGACATCGCTTACCACTTCCCACTTCTCCACGGGTCCGGATGATTGCCATTATGTTCAGCTTGATTTCCTAAGTTCAGCTATGTATTTTTATATCTTTCTTGAGTCATTTTGATGTAATTTCCCCTTTGTTTTGAGTCATGTCCCTAGGTCATCATGCTATTTACCTATGTTTGTTAGGCTAGGGGGTCATATGGGCCCAATTAAATGGGCCTGGCCCATGGGCGCCCTCTTCCTTCCCCACCCCCTTGCTTATTTGCTTTTAGCACTTTCTCCAGGGACTTTTTGTAAATATTGGGATTCCTATAAATAGGACCCCAACTCCACTTGAGTTCAGTAATGAAAGTTTGAATGAATTTTGAGCATTAGTGCACCTCTCTCTCTCTAGCTCTCTCTATCTCTCTACCTCTCTCACTCTCTCCTCCCCCTCTCTCTCCAAATTTTGCCCCTCTCTCTCTCTCTTCTCCTTGCCACACCATCCTCCACCTCATCCCAACCCTTCCCCTTCCCAAGGTCCACTTAATTCCTCCCATTACTCACACCATATCCCCAAGCAACCTTTCACCTTCCAAGACAACCTCTCCCTTTCCCAAGCCACCCCTCCATCTCCGAAGGGAGAATCCCACCTCCCCAAGCACCTCTCCACATCCCCAACACACCTCTTCCCTTTCCCAAGACCACATTAACCATCCCCACATTAAACCAAGTTCAAATCTCCCTCTCCCTCCAAGCCACTTGCGCCCCCCCCCCTTTCACCCTCCACCCTTGGCCGCACCCCCCCTTCCCCTCCACCTGCTAGCTGCGACCCAACCTCCTTCTCCAACCTCTCCACCATCTCTACCCACCACCATCCAAGCCCCACAGCCATTAGCCCCCTCCCCATTGCAGTCCCTTCAACCCTTCTCCACCAAATAGCCCCTTTACTCTGTTCAACCCGTAGGTAGCAGATTGGGGCCCGACTAGCAGAGCCGGCTCCAGAGTCATATGATGTCATCTGGAGGTGCACCTTACATCTCTGGAAAGGTCTACGAGTCTTCTTCACAAGCGAGGTGGAATCGTCTCATTCTGACTTCGCTACAGTTCGTGGTGACCATTCTCCCCCGACTGCGCAGAGCTTCCCCAACAGAGTACTTGAACCAGAAAGGGAGCTGTGCCACGACAAACCACGGAGGAATTAGGCTGAGGGCTC
Organism: Amorphophallus konjac; assembly: GCA_022559845.1. NCBI lineage: Eukaryota > Viridiplantae > Streptophyta > Magnoliopsida > Alismatales > Araceae > Amorphophallus > Amorphophallus konjac. The sequence continues at coordinate 156,944,665 of CM040126.1, read as the reverse complement.
TTCTACAAAGTTCTTCCTCGTTATGTCTGTATTCAGGATCAAGAAGCGGAACATCGATCGGAGACTGTGGTCCCAATTTACCATTTTTCTCCCTCAGCTGCGCGGGTCTGCCTCCCACAGTCTGCAACGACCAACCTCCACTCTTCGGAGTTTCCCCGTCCACTCCGGCATCAGACGGCTTCCCCGTCAGTTTTTCTGCGAAGAGGGCTTGTCCACGGTTCCAGAAACTAAGGCGGTTCGTTATTTGGAGTCCGGGAGCAGTCGGGGCAACCTCTGCAAGTTGCTGTCAGAAATAGGAAGCTACTGCGTCCAGATTCAGTCACTCTGTTCGAAGCTTTTCCCGGACCAGCACCTTCCTCAGAAGAATTCAGAAAAATTCTGAGGCATCCCCATCCCAGTTACGAAGCGTTCGCCGCTGATCTTGTCATCAGTAAGATTCCAGAACGAGATCTACGGCCTCAACCCCGACTGTCAGTCAGCCTTCGCAGCCTACCGGCAGATTCGGCGTCGGCTTCCCCGCCCGCTCTTCGGCGAATCTCCCCTCCCCGCCTGGCCGGCTCACCGCCCCTCCCTGCGTGGAGGTAGTGTTTGCATGTAATACAAATCATCCCCACCCCAAGTCCACCCTCCTGCGTGAGGCGTAGTGAATGTTATTATTAAACAGGGATCAAGCTACACCGGCGCAGCGTGCGGGGAACCCACACTTCCCCGCTCGCCCTCGTCTCCGAACGGGGTTGGTTTCTTCAAACCAACCAGGTGAGCTCTAACCTTTGCTCCATTTCCTTTTGGTGCTTGTTCATTTAATATCCGTAGAATCCGCTCCGTTGAGCAAGCGAGAGAGAGTCCGACCCCACGTGCTCCACTTACGAGCGGTCACCGTGGAGTGTGTGAGAGAGGGACCTAGTGCTCCAAGTGGCACCCGGCCAGCCCCTTAATTGTGGGCTTCGTACCTTCGGGAGGGCAACCCTAGCCTTGCTGGCACTCTAATAGTAAGGGTCTTGATCCATCACCTCCCCTTAGCATCATTTAGTCACCCCGGGCTCGTGTGTATGCGACAGCGAATTGGCCCGATCTGCCAACTGAATTGCTATGTGGTTGTGATTGCGGAATAGGTCCTAAGTTTCTGTTTGCTTGCTGCATACCCCGTGGTCGTTTCACATCAGTTGGTATCAGAGCAAGTTCTAGACTTGTCTCTACTAAGTCTTGTCCTAGGGCACATTGCATTGAGGTCATCCGAGCATCCAAACCATGTATCTCACCAGGCACCCCGATGACTACTTCATTATCGAGCCGGAGTTGCCCCGCTTCGATGGGTCCCGAAACCCTCACACATATAGGAAATGGGAGACCTCCATGGATAGATACTTCCACCACTACTACATGACCGAGGAAAGAAAAGTGCGCATCACCAAGACGACCCTTGGTCCCTTCGGCGAGACAGAATGGAGGAAGCTTGAGATTCGAAGGGAGATTGAGAGACAAGAGCCCATTCACTCATGGGAAGAGATGAAGGTAGAACTTAGGAAGATCCTCATTCCAAGACCTTCCCACTCTTCCAACTCAAGCACCCATAGCCCAATGAGCACTCCCACTCCCCCTTTCCCTCCCCGTCAACCCAAAACCTCTATTAGGACCCAAACCCCACCACCCAAAGGACCCCTAGATTTATTGGAAGAGATAAGGATTGAGATCAGGAAGATCTTCACTCCCCAACCTTCCCACTCCTACCCTGAGAACCATAACCCGAGGAGCACTCCCACTCCTCCTTTCCCCACCACCCAACCCAAAATTCTCCATCAAACCCACAACCCACAAACTTCCAAAAATCCTTCTTCCACCCCTTTCCAAAAGGAACTCAAAGTTTTAAGGGTATCAATTTCTGATTTCAGTTTGAGCTCATTTTGATTTTCATCAACATATTTTCCTTTTTCAAATGTCAGCAATCTCTCTGACATGGTGGAGTTCAACTGTTTTAGTTTCTCAATTTCCTCCTTTAGACTAGTGTTCCCCTGCTCAAGTTTATCATCATCAAACAAAACATCAGTTAGGAAACTTGGATATTCTGATTTACAGTTTTTAAAGTTTTCCGAAATTTTAAGTTCGTAACACTAACAGCCTTGAACTCTTCATTGATCAATTTGTTTTCATTCTCAAGACTGATTAGTTTTTGTTCAAATTCTTGACATTGGTTTCTGAGTTTAGTGTTTTCAGATTTAACATGATCAAGTTCTGATTAGATTCCATCTAGTTTCGACACTTGTCTTCTGAGTATCTCATTTTCAGTTTTCAGAATTTCAGGATTTTCAAGATTTTCAGTTCCAGAAATAGGATCCCCTAGACTTGTTAATTTCTTTATCAGGCTTTTATTCTTCTTCCTCAATTTTTCATGGGAGTTTAACAGATTAGCATAGGCATCCTCCCAGTCATCTAAAGTGAAACTATCGAAAGGATTGATTACCTCTTCAGCATCTTCAAATTCATCTTGATCAGTGCTATGGTCGCTCTTATCAGCCATCAGGTAGCTGTCCTCATTCATCCTCTGAGCTAGCTTCAACTGATCCAGAATGTCCTTTGTGGACCTGCAGTCATGAAAATAAGAGTGTAGAGCCTTGTCAGTAGCTTCTTTCATTAATCTCAAAACTTTCTGATTCTCTCCATTTCTTGATCTGTCACTTTTAGTCCATTTGGACTCTTCCTTTGGCAGTCTGTGAGGACCATGTGAAATTAACTTCCACAGATCCGGATCCATCAATTCCACATAATTGTGTAGACTGCTAACCCATGAACTAAAGTTAGAACCATTGTAAACTGGTGGAGAACCCATGGATTAAATCGGCAAGTAGATTTATGCAACAGAGAGTAAATTCAGAAATGCACCAAGGGACAACAGGATCCTCTGCAGATCGTTGGATCTGATCAATCAGAGAACCAGCTCTGATACCAATTGTTAGGGTGCAAGCCCTGGATATAGAGGGGGGTGAATGTATCCTACTTGAAATATCGCCCAATTAAAATTAAACTCGGAAGCTAAACACAAATCCAGAATAAAAACTAATTCAATTGAACATATGAAGAGACACTTGGAGCGCTCCTAATCAGTCATCTAGCGGAAGCAAACACACAGATAAACCACTGCTCAAGAGATTTTTAGGTGGTTCGGTCCAAAGAACTACGTCCACCCCTCACTCCCAACCGGAGTGAGGCTTCCACTAGCACAGGCTAGAAAACTGCAGACTTAGTCTGCGAACAAGATGCTGCCACACAGCTTGACCAGGGGAACAGCCTCCCCTCTTCCTCCCAACCGGAGGGACACCCCAAGTGACTCCCAGCCACTTGGAAACCAGAGACGCACAGTCTCTCTTCCTCCAGACCAGGAGGGAACCCACCAGTGACTCCCCGTCACCAGCAAACCAGAGGTCGAAGACCTCTCTTCCTCCAGACCAGGAGGGACCCCTGGACTTGCAACCCGCAAGCCCAGAACCGGAGACGAATCTCCCTTCCTCCAAACCAGGAGGGAACCTACAAGTAGCACCCAGCTACTTGCAACCGGAGATAGCAATCTCCCTTCTCCTGAACCAACAGAAGGGACCCCGACCTCTCTACAGAGTATCAGAAAGACAAGATATCAAATGAAAAAGAAAATAGAAAATAGAGTCACAGCGACTTAAAGCTGTAAATGAAATACAAGGAATGTGGCTCTCGTAGGAGCTGACTGGATTGGATCTGATCCAAAGTCCAGTAGGCAGATCTTCAACTGAAGCTTCTTTCCTCTTCTTCACGAGCCCTCTCTCTTTCTCTTTTCCTTCTTCTTCTGGATCTCTCGATCTCTCTCCTACTCTCTGGCTCACTCTTCTTCTTTCTTCTTCAGCTGCTCTCACTCTCTTTCTTTCTCTTTTTCTTCTTCTTCTCTGTTCTCTGTATCGTGGAGGCACTCACTGCTTTTCTGCTTTTTTCGATGGCTCACTTCTCATCGATCCCTTTTCAGCCTATGGAGGAAGCTCCATATTTATACCAGCAGCAGGCAGCTAGGGCGTGAGCTCTCAACGATTCCCGCCCAGAAGGTTCGGTCCACGTGTCAGCATCTCAGCCTCTAGGATCACATGCCAGTCTTAATAACCTCGTCCATTAATCCTGTTAGATAATCAGTCGTAGATAATATTAGAAGGGTGTACAGAGTTGCTGCTTAAAGAGCGTTGAAAGAACAAGCCATAGCAATGTATAGACTTAAGCGTTTCTGTGCATGACAGAACCAATGTACAGACTTGCTTTCTGAACGATGCACAAAAGTAGTGTATGGACTTAATAGCACATGCTGCAGTATGCATATGGTGAAGTGTGTACATTGACGATGAATGCCAAGCAAAGCCAAACCGAGTGTGTAGACTCAGCCAAGCCAAACGAATGTGTAGGCTCTACGTAACACTGTATAGACTTGCTCATATGATAACAGCAGAATGTGCAGACTTGAAGGACTTTCAGCTCGTGCAAAGAATGGCGATGTATAGACTTAGACAAGCACACAATGGAACAATGTATAGACTTGGCCCAACAAACAATGTATGGACTTGCGTGAATGCAACAGTAATGTTTAGACTTGCTCCAAGCTCAAGGCATAGTACGATGTACAGACTTGACGTTGAAAGCTTGAAGGCACAGGATGATGTACAGACTTGGTCTCTAGACCATGGGCTGTACAGACTTTGAAAGAACGATGGCCAAGACGATGAGGGAGATGATCGGATGTACAGACTTTGCTTCGTGCAACAGAGTAATGTATAGACTTGCCTAAGACGCAGCATGAGACGCTGCCAGACTGTACAGACTTCGAGTGAGACAAGACGCTGAACAATGTATAGACTTGAGGAATTGAAGCCAATGTACAGACTTGTCGAATAGCTCAGCAATGTATAGACTTGGCGAACCACGGTCCAATGTATAGACTTGAAGCCTAAAGAACGAGTGTTTAGACTTTGAAGCAAACGCCAGGTAAACGATGTGTAGACTTGGCCAGAAAACGTAGGGAAAAGTATGAGTGTATGGACTTGGCCAAACGTAGGGAAAGGTGAAGAGTGAATAGACTTGGCTTCACTTCGAGCAGCCACAGTGATGTATAGACTTGGCCTTTGAGATGAGGCTGTACAGACTTTGTGTGAAAGCTTGAACAGGCTTTGGTTGTACAGACTAGGCAACCTTCAACTCACTGCGATGTATAGACTCTGAAGAACAGCAGCCAGTGTATGGACTTTGAAGTGTTTGAACGGGAGAATGTGTAGACTTTAAAAGAAGGCAACTGAACACTGTACACACTTCCAACGTACAGACTTCATATGAACACCAATGTACAGACTTCCAATATGAAGACCAATGTACAGACTTCAAATAAGAAGACCGATGTACAGACTTCGAATAAGAAGACCGATGTATGGACTTCGAATATGAAGACCAATGTACAGACTTCGAATAAGAAGACCGATGTACAGACTTCGAATAAGAAGACCGATGTATGGACTTCGAATATGAAGACCAATGTATGGACTTCGCCTGAAATGCAGAAACCTGGGCACTGTACAGACTTCAGCTAAGCAGGCCACATGCCGATGTACATACTTGGAAGGCTTTGAAGGCCATGTACAGACTCTACCCATATGCAGACTTTGCCTAAAATGCAGTGTGAGACGCTGGCTAAGACGGACGCTGTACAGACTTGTCGAATGCACTAAGACGCTGAACAAGACGGACCGATGTATAGACTTCTAAATGCTGATGGACTATGTATGGACTTGGCTTGAGATGCTGCATGAGACGATGCGGGCTGTATAGACATTAAGTCCAATCAGAAGGCTGTGCAGACTGGAGAGACGGACTAGTGTATAGACTTCAATGATGCATGTAACAGTCCAATGTATGGACTTTGAAGATTGATGCATGTACAGTCCGTTGTACATACTTCGATTCCCAAATGTGATGTATAGACTTGAAGATCTCAGGGGGTCGACCCACTTTTGTCCAGTCAATGCATGAAGCATAGATGTATAGACTTTATGAGAAGCACACGATGCAAAGACTCTATACATACTTCATGGCATGCAGCAATACACTGGACGATGTATAGACTTTACATTCAATATGCATGAGACCTTGTACATGGGCTGTACAGACTTAGTGTGTGCTAGCATGTGGATGTGTGTGTTATGCAGCCAGATAAATGAATGCACAGATGCATATTACACACTTAATCATGGATGTTCGGACATGCACCACTGTACAGACTAAAACATGAAATGCAGCTATGCTCACAGTTAAACAATGTGCTGAATGACATCATCAAAACACAAGTAAACATATATGACATCAAGATATCTAGATAACAAGTAATCCAGATAACAATCAATTAAGAAATGCATCAGCAATAATGAAATGCACCAAAGCACACACCACACAGCCATATTTAAATGCAGCAATAATTCAGATAAGATTTTCAATGAAACATTCATATGCACCACAAACAGAATTGTATGTATTCAGATGACTTATAGTGTTTGCTATCATCAAATCACAGGGACACAACAGGACCTACACACAACGTTGTGACCGTTGCCAGCGATTCGACCACTTGGTCCATCAGCCAGCAACAGAGCTCGTCACCCTAGCCGAGCCTTATCCTTTCGCTCGCTGGGGAATCGACATCCTCGGGCCGTTCCTCACGGCCCAGGCCCAGAAGAAGTTCATTATCGTCGTCATCGACTACTTTACTAAGTGGATCGAGGCCGAAGCCACTGCAAGGATCACCGAGACAGTCGTCTAGAATTTCATCTGGAAGTCGATCATCTGTCGCTATGGCATCCCCCGGGTTATAGTGAGCGATAATGGTCGGCAATTTGATTCTCGGTACTTCCAAGATAGATGCTCCGACCTGAATATTCGCAATCACTTCACTTTGGTCACCCACCCTCAGGCTAACGGGCTAGTCGAAAATGCCAACAAGGCTATCTTAAAAGGCATCAAGACTAGGCTCGGCAAAGCCAAGGGCAGCTGGCTCGAGGAATTGTTGAACGTACTCTGGTTGCACAGAACGACTCCCAGAACGGCAACCGGTGAAAGCCCTTTTCAGCTGGTATACGGTACCGAGGCCGTGATCCCGTTGGAAATTGGCAACCCCTCCCTCCGAGTTATCTGCTTCTCGTCAGAGGCAAACGACCAGAAACTGCTCGAAAATCTTGACTTAGCAGATGAAATCAGGGAGATTACCAGCATCAGAGCAATGGAGTACCAACGCCGCCTCACTCGATACTACAATGCCAAAGTCCGAGACAGACACTTCCAATCGGGAGACTTCGTCCTCAAGAAAGTCGAAGCCTCTCGACCACTTGAGGCGGCGGGTAAGTTATCCCCTAACTAGGAAGGCCCCTACCGAGTGGTCGAGACGCTCGGAAAAGGATCATACCGTCTGTCTACGATGGAAGGAGAGACCATCCCTCGGACCTGGAACACAACTACATTATGCAAGTTCTACTCTTGAGTACTGAGTATTGTGCAAATGACATAAGATAAGACAAAAGGCTCCTTTCTTTTTACTCAAACAACCTGTTTGTACATCAGGAAGGCCGAAGCCAATAGAATACATGTCAAAAAAGCAAAAGATCCACCTAGCACCGTCGTATGAACCCACCGCTCGGCTGACTCAGATGTCCTTCCTGCGTCCAGCCACTGACTCTGCCTAGTGCAGAAACTGGCTAGGATAAAGGATAGTTGACCCCGTTGGCTTGGACAGCTCGAGACAAAGGTGACAGAGGGATTAAGAAAGAGAAGGGTACCTTCCAAGTTGAACTTGGAAAGGAAGGGGGAGAGGAAATGCATATGAAAGCATCTTCCCCGCCAAACTACCAACTCTTTGGAAGAAAGAGAGTGCAGGCACCCTCCTAAGAGTGAAAGAAAGGAGGAGTAGAGCAGAAGAGGGAAAAAGAGGCTTCTAGAAAGAAAAAGAAACCAGCAGAGCTGGATGAGGAGGCAGGGGAAGGCCCGGAAGGGATGGAGCTTGGTTGGCTTCCTCCTCCCATCCGTGAGGCGAGCAGGAAGGGACGGGTAGCAGGGATGTCTGATGCCCCCATCCGTCCTCCATCTCGCCCCCTGCAAGCGTCGCCGGAACTGATAAAGGGAAAAGTGCGTGCCTCTACACGTCGGCCCCTTTTCAAGTCTGCCCGCCGGCCGTCGACTCCTTTTCAAGTCCGGAGCAGCAGGAACTCCCTGCCCCCCGTCATCGGTAGCCTCCTCACCTGGAGCTTCCTCCATGCTCCGAATACAACGGCACAACGCTACGTGAAGAAGGAATGATGAAAGACTGTCAGGAAAAACCTTAAGCGGTGGAGAGGAAGGGACACCCTTCAGTCCTTCTTATAGGCAAAGGGAGGCTACTTGCCTTAAATGATTCCCCCCCCCTCCCTCGAAAACACGCCAGAAGGATTTCTCCCTACGAACGGTCACCTCAAACTTCTCGTCTTCCGCCCCAGCGGGACACACGAAGCGGCCAGGCATTTAAAGCGTGGGAAAATGGAAAGACACCCTGTCAGACGCTCACCCAACCATTATGTGAGATTCACGTAGAAAATATCGGTTCTTTCCAACCACCGCAGATACGATGGACAGAATACGGCAATGGCGATATGAAACAATTAAGTCTTCATCACAATGCCACTGCCTTATTTAATTCTACATAAAAAGGGAGTCTTTTCCTTCAAGAAGGGAAAAGATATGCAAAAAGAAGAAGCGAAACAGATACATCAGGCCTCTGGCCCACCTTGAAGACCGGAAGTAGAGGGCTCGAGCGGTTTGCCCCCGGCAGCCTCGGCGACGGCCGACCCTGGCACCGACCCCACCGGCGTGGGAACTCCCTCGGTTGCATGCCCTCCCGAGGCATCCAAAGTTGGCGACCCTTCGGGTGATGAGCCCTCGAGATCCTCTTCATCCTGCGCCGAAACAAAGGAACTAGAGGATGACAAGTCCGAGTCATATCATTGACCTGACGGGAAGTCAACCACTCTAGACGCCTGCTCCTCGGCGTAAGAAATGGCCCGGTTGTAACCCTGCTGGAACCCCTTGCGGATGCCCCGACGGAGTCCTAGCTCGTAGTAGGGGAGGGCAGCCTCCTTAAGGTCAAATAGGTAGGCCTTTGAGCTCTTGTATTGCTCGAGAGCCTCCACCCCGGCCGATTCCACCCTACCGGTGAGCTCGGCCTCCCTCTGCTCCGCCTCGGCTGCCTTCCGCTCGGCCTCAGCAGTCCGCCCTTCGGCCGCTGCCACCTGCTTCTCCGCCTCAGCTCGATCAGCCTCAGCCTCCCACCGAAGACACTCGGCTTCCTCCGCGCGATCTACTAGTTCGGCACGCTCGGTCTCCCACCGGCCGCCCAGCTCAACGCGTGCTAAGCGCTCCTCTACGAGAAGGCGGCTCTTCCTCTCGAGCGATTCACGAGCCTAAGCCAGCTGCTCGGCTAGCGCCTGGGTTACCACTTGGCTTGATCGTACTAGCTCCCCGATTGAGGAGAGCTCCCGCCGAAGCCCGTCACGCTCCTCGACGAGCCAAGTCAACCTCCTGTCTGACCCACCGAGGGTCCAAGCCAGGTTCGCTCGCTCCCACTCCGATTGAGCGTACGCTTCTGCCAGAATCGCCCCCATCTGGGCCAGGGCCAAGCCGCCCTCCATAACCCCGGCGAGAGCCATGGACGGGGAGTGCTGCCTACCTCCCCCCCTCACCTTCGCGGATATACCATGACACACCTGGTGCAGGGGGCCTGAGATACCCAACCTCTCCAAGGCCGCCGAAACGGAGAGCCCCCCATCACCCGGCGCCCCACCGTATGGCCCAGATCGAGCCCCAACCTTGGCCGCCTCTCGCGTCCCGGCCGGATTTTCCAGCAGCCTCTCCTTATGGATCGGCTCAGCACTGGCATCGCCACCTGGAGCGCCAGCCTCGGCCGCGATCACAGCACCCCCAACTTCGGCCACGGCCCCCTCGTCTCCGGCCGAGGGGAGAGCCGAGTCGGCCCCGCTGCCGGTTGTAGGAGCCCCCTCGGCCCCCTCATTCCCAGCCAAAGGAGGAACCAAGCCCGCATCATCGCCGCCCGCAGGGGCAGCCCCGACCTCCTCGGCCCCCTCGGGCTCGGCTGGTGGCAGAGCCCGCCGGGTAGGGTCGGCCCCATTGTGCCCTGCTGAGGGGTGAGCCGTGGTAGGGTCGCCTTCGACCGTGGGTATGACCCCGGCCTTCTTGGCCCACTTTCTGGCCCTCGCAGCGACCCGGATCATACCCTCCACAGGGTCCTTGCGCTTGGGTCCCCGCGGTCCGGAGGATTCGCCCTGGGCCACTCCCTTGCCCTTATCTTTGGTCCGGGAGCGACCCACGGGAGCAGTCGGTTCGTCGGTAGCCGAGTCATCTCCAAGCTCGATCACCTCTGCGGCCTCCTTCAGAGGCTCCCGCCTGGTTTCTGTACAAAGAAGAAGACGTATTCAGGAAAAGAAAGATGACCCTCACATCCGAAGGAAAATCTAAGTTGTGGCACCTGAGCCCGACGGGTGCAGCCGCGTAAGAAGACACCGCTCGATATTCTCCGGTGTCACCAGTTCCTCGGTGGACTGGCATTTTTTCAGCAGGGTGGCTGCGTACTTCTCCACGTGAGGGGGGAACTCATCCTGCCTAGGAGGGATATTAGGGTGGAAATTGGGGATTACCAGGCACCTCCAGGTTTCCTCCACTGAACAAATCTTCACCCAGAAGAATTGGGTTTTCCACCCTTTATGCGAAGAATCCTTCGCCGCCAAAAAGATACAACTCCTATTCCGCCTCGCCTGGATGAAATAAAAGCCCTTCCCTGCCGAAGGATGTGCTTTCAACTCAAAGAAAAAGTGGAAGAGGTCCATGGAAGGAGGGACTCCGCACTGATGACAGAGAATACGAAAGGCGGAAAGGAGGAGATAGGAGTTGGCTACCAACTGAATGGGCGCTAACCGAAAAAAATTAAGAAGCTGAAGGACAAAAGGTTCGAAAGGAAGGCGGAATCCACACTTCCACGACAGAAGAAACATACAGATGTGGCCTGTACGAGAGTCCAGGCTCATCTCATATGGGGTAGCAGCGGCAAAACTGAACTTGTGGGGCAGGCAGTACTGGTGCTCCAGCCTCCTGACATCCGCCTCCCCCAGTTTGCTGCAGTTGGGGACCGGCGCCCTCGCCACCGACTTGCCCTCCCACTCCTCAACATCTGGGCGCTGGCCCGCCATGGAGTCTGAAGAAGACTCTGAGGGAAGACGGTCCCGAGACCCTGAAGATTTCGGGGGAGGAGGAAGCTACCGGACGGCCTCCGTTGTTATCTCCGCCAACTCCTCAAATGCTGCCGCACGCCTCTGCTCCTCCGTCGTGTCCTCACGGCGCATCGAAGAGACCCAAAAAATGGGAACGAAGGAGAGCCAAAACCCTAAGAGACGGAGGGAGTCTGGAATGACAACAAGCGCCCAACGCCTATAAACCCACGCGGAAGGCGGCACGTCATTCCGACCTCCGAGGAAAGGGGGCCCCTTCAGTTCAAATCCGTCAGGATCATCATTAACAGGGGCACAGGTGACCACAAAACGTGGCTTCCTAAACACCGCCAGATTTCCACCCACTTGAGCCACGCTAGTCTGAAACCCCAAGCAGCTACTCGACCGAGCTTACTAAAGCTCGGGAGTAGGAGGGGGACAAGTGGAGAGGGGGATTTCTGCAGCCCAATTAAGAGCAGCCAAACTAGGCCCATCAGAACCGAACGAGGCTCAGCTCATCCAAGTGACAGCCCTCTAGGGCCCACTTCGGCAGAAAAGCCCAATAAATATCACTCGGGATCCCATCCTTCCTCGGCGGCCCTTAGGCTCGGAAGGCCCGAACTACAGAATGGAGGAAGACCCACGCCCGAGCCATCCCTCATCAAAATGAAGAGCAAGCGCTCTGCGCCTACTCTGATCTGACTGCATCCGAGCTATGCCTATCGCCCGGACAGGGCTGGCACTTCTCATGCTCGGATCGACTGACAAATATTTATCCATGCAGCCGTTGACAGTCCTTTATGAGCAGGAGTACAGCGGGATAAGGGAGCCACGATCCTCCACGGTCATGAAGAGCCCATGACGAGAACGTAACGATCCCATGATGAGGACGTAACGATCCCATGATGAGGACGTAACTCCTGCCTGAAACTCCTCAACTTATGGAACTCATCAGGGGAGCTCACTATATAAACCAGGGACTCCCTCCGGTGGCAAGTAAGGCAGATATAGGCCTAATACTCCCTGAGCAGGAACCACTTCACCATCTTGGTGTTGGGGAATCTCGCGCATCTCTTTCTACCTCCCTCAATACCTTCCACCATTGCTCTACTGACTTAAGCATCCGAGGGTTTCCCCAGGGAATCATCCCTGAGCCCCCTGATTCGTTTCCCTTTCTCTGCAGTTCACTACCTGGTGATCATCCTCCCAGCTCAGGACCAACGCGAGATCACGCCCCTTCAGTTGTACTTCGACCTCTATTCACAACAGGTCGACACAGTCAAGTCATGATGATTGCATCACTGTTCTTCGTGAAGCTCATGCACCTAGTTAGGGGGAGTTCTTGAGTAAATAAATTGAAATTGTGAATTTATCTCATGTATCTTGAAATGAATCATATGCCAAGTGCTGTAACTGAATTGGTCGTGATGATGTTCAACAATTCTTGGATCAGACATTATGCTTATCAACTTGGTTGTAAATCTTTGAAAACCCTATAGTATCTTATGGCACTTGTTGATGTGGTCTTGATGGCATGTACCAATTCTAAGAACTTGAAATGATATTCCATTGCCTTGCTGTTATAACATTGAATGAATGATTTCTTGAGCATATCTTGATAGCAACTGCATGCTTGGCTTCACATTTTGAACTTAACTGCATAACTGATAAATCAAATGGATTCTCAAACTTGGTTGAAAATATGTTTTTACACTTTCGTTGAAAATACATGGGTTGCATTGCTTATTTCTGAACTTGTCTGCATCCTGATTCATAAAGGTCATGAACTTTCAAAATGTGCAAGTCACTGGAATGTGAATCAACTTTTGCATATTGTCAGAATGTTGCATCCTCATGTGGATTATAGGCTGCATACATCAAAATTCATGCATTAGATGCATTAGGGTCATTCATATGAAAATTGAACTCTATCATTTTTACCTGCAACGCATTGAGAACATTCAAATTTTTTTCACAGTCATTGCATTTTGCATTACATCTGCAAACTCTTTCCACAGCGTGCTTGCATGACAATATATGCTATACACCCCCCTCCCTGGAATTTCTAAAACCTTACATTTCTTGCTGCATAGTTCTGCATTTGAGTCATCACCAGTGTGTCTCATGTCACACTCAGGGGGAGTAAATGCTTAATAAGTGCATCATTATAAGGGGAACTACACTGTCATGTATTTAAGTAAGTTTTCGGTATATATACTAATCAAATTCACACACTTTCATGCATAAATTGTGAAAATGAGTGTTAGTTATAAGGATATAGATGTTTCCTTTCAACACTCTACAGAAATTAAGTTTACTGCATGAATGTTAAAGAGACAGTTGAGGAAAAAGCTACCTGCCTCTGCATGTTAAGGTTGATAAAAAGAAAGGCAGTGCAATGCTCAGTTGCACTGAGTAAAGCGGATACATGTCACCTGAGACGTGATGTGATTCATCTCTAAAAAGTGTTGCTCACTAGTAAGTTGGATACATGTCACTTGAGACGTGATGTGGTTCAATTCTGAAAAGTGTTGTGCGTGAGCATCTCTGTTCAAAAGAGGTGAGATGGTTAATGTTCTGAGTAACCGAGGAGTCCAGGATGAGCCCCATGTTTCTTCTCATGTAGAAAGGAGCAGATTGAACTTGATCACTCACTATCTATTGTGAAAATGTTTGAAAAGAAAAAATCAAATTTAGGTTTAAGGCAGAGTGAAGCCACCAATACGCTGCTCTCTAAATTGAAGTGCAGTCCAGGTAATATCTCGTGTGTTGAACTGAAAAATCTGTGTATCCATATGGCTGAAACACATTATTCATGTTACTCACTCACACTTGGGAATTTGATTTAATATGTGTTCAGGAAATTGAAAGACTGCATTGGCAAATTGCACTACTCTTTCATATGTTTGCACAACCTTCTGAGTGCCGCACATGAAGAATCTTGGTGTTTTAACTTATCTGCATCTTTCTTACACCCTTCCCACTTCTAAATGAAGAGAGGGAGTTATGCTGCATGTATATATATATATATCAGCTTGATCGCATTGTGCATAGCTCATCTTGGCATTCAATGGGTCAACACTTGCATGAATAAGGCTTAATGTCTCTCTAACAGACCATTTAAAACCTGAAAAATACAGAACACTCTCATGCTTCGGTTCATAGCTAATCTGCCTTGGTTGCTTGATTTAATTGAGTTTCATTGTGCTTCCACTTCTTCCTATCACTTGGTATCAAACTGCTCTTTTGTCTTCATTTTTCTGCTGAGCATTCATTGGTACTTCATTGTTTGCACAGTTTTTCGCTTACCTTCTATGCCACAAATTTATGATCTTGCTGATTGTTAGGCATTGCATTCCCTCTGCTAACTGTCAAAGGAACTCATATCTACTATGTTTATCAAACTATTTTTTGATGATGTCAAAGAGGGAGAATAGTAATAGTTTGATGTCAACTTGAGTATGAGGGGTTGGTTTGTATACAAATTTGTCAAAAGGGGAGGACAGTGATTATCTTGGTGATAATGGCTGTAATGACTCTTTGTTGCCTTTACTCATAGTGTAGTGTTGTCATCATCAAAAAGGGGGAGATTGTTGTACCCCTGTGGCTTATGGCATGGTCTATGATTTTAATGATGTCGAACACCATGAGTATGGTCTTGTTGATGTAGAATATTGAGTCATATCATGAGTATGCTTGTGCATAGATTTCATGTTTCATTTGTTGCCTTGGTGCATTAAGTCTTATGCTTGATGGATTTATTTTATGGCTTATCTCTCTACCATGTGATGAATTCTTGAAGAACAGGCAGTCAAGTGAAGGCCAAACTAGTAGACTTCCTAGATCAAGTTGTGAAGCCACGTCGATGTCATTAGTCCATGGATTCGACGCCGGTATGTCAAAGCAGTCCTAGTAGTGGAATTTAAGAGAAGAAGAAGAAGAAGAAGTAAAAAGGTAGCCCAAGTTAATTCACTAGAAACAAAGAGGAGTCGATGCAGAATGTCCACTGCATCGATGCATACATGAGCATTCAAAAGAATAAGCCATGTAGCAGCATAACAAGCCAACAGTCTTAAGCAACGGACCAACAGTGAAGTTACAGTGAAGGAATCATTAGCAAACCTTCAGTAGAACTCTGCAATACAATATCAGGCCTTAAGACATGTTTGGTTGACAGAACTGTCCATTTCGGTCAACTGAAATTGCCAGAGGAGAAAAAGAGTTCTGTTCAGCCTCCAGGACCTCGACGCAGGACCCCTACTGCCTAGACGCAGCCACACTCGCAGAAGTGATTTACAAGTTCTACATCAATGCAACAAAGAGCTGCACCGACGCATCTAGAACAATTTGCCTTCAAGAGGTCGAAGCAGATCTGACGGTGCCTTGACACACCAAGCTACTACACCGACGCATCAACCCTACACCAGAAAAATCAATGCAATTGCGTTGATGCACCAAAGAGTTACACCGACACACTGAGTCAGAAGCCAGCATATTGTGGAAGCCGAGGAATCCACTCAAGGAGAAGAAAATGAACTAAACTACAGACTATCAAGCGACTAAAAATTAAGAAGGATTATGAAACGTGCCAATATGAGGAAAGAGCATACGTAGGATGCTAAAGGGATGTGATCGCCAGAGGGGTTACCTCAAAGAAACGAAATGATCGCGTGTACCTTGTATTGAGCGCGGAGATTGTGAATCCTCGAGAGCGGGAAATGGCAGGTTGCTTCTTCCTCCCCTTTTGGCTGGCCGACGGAGAGGGCTTTCCTCAGGTACCCTTGTAAAATAATGACAAACAAGTAACGAGTGGATCAGGAAGACGAAGGTGCAGTATTCAAATTCCAACGACGCAAGTAACGAAATGATGGCAAGACACACACCTTGTTGGTGTTGTCTTTTAAACCCCTCTCGGACACGAGTAGGAGGAAAATGCTTATGATGAATGGCGATTATTTTGACGTAGAAACGGGAAGAGACTCCCTCATAAAGGGGGGGGGGGGGTAGAAGATATGATATGATGAATGCAAGATAACTAGGAAAGAAGATATGATATGATGAATGCAATATAATATTCGAACCATGACACAAAGCTTCTTCACTTGTGCACCAGCATGTCTACTCTCACTCGAACTCCTCATGAGGTCTTCTCCCGAAGTTGAACTCCAACTGATCGCCGCGACTGAGTTTGTCCTTTACAACACGCATCGGTGCTGCCTCCAGATCGGCATTCCACGCCACTCGTTTCCACCACTGACTGGCATCGTCCCTTTAAAGAAGAGGGAGTTGGGTACGAAGCGGATGCGAAGGTAACGAAGGCCGTTAAAGCACCCTGGAAGACAAGTGTTGCGGGAAAGGCCTTAGCACACGTGGGGGAAGAATGTGTGCTGTAGAGAGCTTATGTAACCGAACTGGGGAAGTTAAGGCCTAAGGCGCCTAAGCCCCTGATGTAGCATGCTCTGCTTTCTGATGGAATAAAATCGGGCATTTGACATTTTGGACCATTGTTCCCTTAATTATTATTTTTTATGATTTTTATTTTTTTCTTTTTCTTTTGTGTTTTCTTTCCCCCCCCCTTTTGTGTTCTCGTTTATATATACATACATATACACCTTTTATTTTAATGGGGGCGTCTAGAGGGCTAGATGTCCCTATAATTTCTTTATTATTATTTTTTTGTTTATTTTTTTTGTTTTGGGGGCGTCCATGGGCCTGGACGCCCCTATAATTTCTTTTTTTATTTTTTTGAATTGTTTTGTTTTGGGGGCGTCTAGAGGCCTGCACGCCCCTATAATTTCCTTTTTATTTTGTTTGATTTTTTTGTTTTGGGGGCGTCCAGGGGCCTGGACGCCCCTATAATTTCTTTTTTATTTTTTTGAATTTTTTGTTTTGGGGGCGTCCAGGGGCTGGACGCCCCAAAAAGGGTGATCTTCTTATATAAAGGGGGCCTCACCCCCCTTCCACTTTTACTGTTCATTCTGACGACTCATTCACTCTAAATGACCCATTCTCAGTCCCCAATGGAGCTTGGAGGCCCGAGCCAGGGTGGAGAGAAGCGGAAACGATGGGCTCATCGTCCGAGGAGGTCGAGAGATCATGTAGAGGAGGCTGCCGCGGGGGAGGAGATTGCCGCGGGAGAGGAGATTGCCGAGGAAGAGGAGGCACCTCCTTTGGCCGTGGAGGGTCCTGCAGGCGCTGGCGACGCCGGAGAGGATGAGCACGACCCAGTAAGCCCCTCAGAACTCCAATTTGTTGGTTTAATAGGCTAAACATGCAGGCGAGTGATGGTGTGGAGAAGGCCGAGGAGTGAGGGAAGGAGGCGTCCAGGGGCCTGGACGCCTCCATCCTTTCTTTTTTATTTTGTCTTGTTATTATTATTTTTTTGGGTTATTCGTAAATAAAATAAAATTGAAATTAAGGAGGCGTTCACTGAGTTGGACACCTTCATTATAATATATATATTATTATTATTATTATTTGTTTTTTATTTGTTTTTTTAGTTTTGTTAAACTAAAGTAAAGGAAAATAAAAAGAAGGCATCCTGGGGGGTGGACGCCTTTAAATATATATATTTTTTTAAAATAAATAAAAAATAAGTAAATATTATGTATAGTGTTGTTGTTTATTATTATTATCCATGATGCTGATGTATTCCTTTTTATTTGTTTCTGTGGTGTGCAGGGCGTGATGAAGAGCCGGATCAGCTGGTCCCTAGTGGTGGCAGCGTACCGTGGGCTGCCGGACTTTCAGAGGGCGCGGGTGGACGCCATGGATTTTGGAGCTTTTCTTAGGATCGAGCCCTTCCGGCTTGACCTTCCTCTTATCCAGGCGTTGAGGGAGCGGTGGCACCCGCCGAGCCGGGTGTTTCTGATGCCCTGGGGACACATGGTGCCGACACTGGAGGACGTGGCTCGGATCACCGGGCTACGGGTTGACGGAGAGACAGTTAGCGGGGTCACTTACCCCGATTACCGAGAGAGTGCCTTGGACCTGCTGTGGCTAGAGACGAGCGCGACTGACAGAGACAGCAGGGTAGTCGATCGAGTGGAGATCGTGGAGGCGCTCGGATTCGGTGACCCGCGCCAGCGGGTTAGCGAGACTAGAGCGGAGTTCCTGGCACGACTGGAGGGAGACGCTCGTGCAGCTTTCACCCAGGACCCGAGCGAGCGGGAGCTGGTGGATCTAGACCTCCGGAGGTTCCTCTTCTTCTTCCTGGGCCGCCTCCTGCTGGGGACGAAGGGTGACGGCATCCACTGCCGCTTCCTCGGGATCCTGGCGGATCTGGATAGAGTGGGGAACTATGCGTGGGGAGCGGCTCTGCTTGCCCATTTGATCGCCGATCTCTCCTAGAATTCAGAGAGGGAGACGACAGTCAGCGACTTTGCACCTTTTCTTCAGGTAAACATTTTATTTATGGATTTTACCGTAGCTAAATATGCAATTAGTCGGGCTAATGATGTATGATGGATGCAGGTGTGGAGATACTACTACTTCCCGATGGGAAGAGCCAGACAGGGGAACAGGAGAGCCGTGCCTCTGGCGCGACAGTGGAGACCGGTCATGGTCGCGGCACCCCACGGCTACCAGCGGGCGTCGCTTCGTCGGGAGCTGAGCGAGTACCCCGAGGCTATGGTATGATGCATATGATTTTTTGGTGTTTTTACGCATGTAACTTAATTGAGCGAAATAGCAACTAACATGATGCATGTATGGTGATGCAGGTGGTGTGGAGGCCCTACCTGGGTATGGCCGATGCCGGCCAGCCTTGGGTTGTAGCGGGTCATCCTCGTTTTGGGCGGGACGTGTGGGTCCATTGCCTGAACGAGATCGAGCCGCTCCGGCTTAGGCTGGTTATGAGGACGTTGGGATTAACCCAGGAGTGGGTTGACGTAGACGAGCCGGTCCGCATCGGGCGGAAGACCAAGGGGAAGGCAAAGATCGTGGACTGGCGTACACGCTTCCCTGCACAGTACCAGGACTGGCAGTAGGGCGGGGTCCCATGTACCGGATAGCACCGATTACATGAGACGGTATCGAGCCACGTACGGGGAGCGTCTCTTCCTGATGGGGACATCGCTTACCACTTCCCACTTCTCCACGGGTCCGGATGATTGCCATTATGTTCAGCTTGATTTCCTAAGTTCAGCTATGTATTTTTATATCTTTCTTGAGTCATTTTGATGTAATTTCCCCTTTGTTTTGAGTCATGTCCCTAGGTCATCATGCTATTTACCTATGTTTGTTAGGCTAGGGGGTCATATGGGCCCAATTAAATGGGCCTGGCCCATGGGCGCCCTCTTCCTTCCCCACCCCCTTGCTTATTTGCTTTTAGCACTTTCTCCAGGGACTTTTTGTAAATATTGGGATTCCTATAAATAGGACCCCAACTCCACTTGAGTTCAGTAATGAAAGTTTGAATGAATTTTGAGCATTAGTGCACCTCTCTCTCTCTAGCTCTCTCTATCTCTCTACCTCTCTCTCTCTCTCCTCCCCCTCTCTCTCCAAATTTCGCCCCTCTCTCTCTCTCTTCTCCTTGCCACATCATCCTCCACCTCATCCCAACCCTTCCCCTTCCCAAGGTCCACTTAATTCCTCCCATTACTCACACCATATCCCCAAGCAACCTTTCACCTTCCAAGACAACCTCTCCCTTTCCCAAGCCACCCCTCCATCTCCCAAGGGAGAATCCCACCTCCCCAAGCACCTCTCCACATCCCCAACACACCTCTTCCCTTTCCCAAGACCACATTAACCATCCCCACATTAAACCAAGTTCAAATCTCCCTCTCCCTCCAAGCCACTTGCGCCCCCCCCCCTTTCACCCTCCACCCTTGGCCGCACCCCCCTTCCCCTCCACCTGCTAGCTGCGACCCAACCTCCTTCTCCAACCTCTCCACCATCTCTACCCACCACCATCCAAGCCCCACAGCCATTAGCCCCCTCCCCATTGCAGTCCCTTCAACCCTTCTCCACCAAATAGCCCCTTTACTCTGTTCAACCCGTAGGTAGCAGATTGGGGCCCGACTAGCAGAGCCGGCTTCAGAGTCATATGATTTCATCTGGAGGTGCACCTTACATCTCTGGAAAGGTCTACGAGTCTTCTTCACAAGCGAGGTGGAATCGTCTCATTCCGACTTCTCTACAGTTCGTGGTGACCATTCTCCCCCGACTACGCAGAGCTTCCCCAACAGAGTACTTGAACCAGAAAGGGAGCTGTGCCACGACAAACCACGGAGGAATTAGGCTGAGGGCTCTTCTACAAAGTTCTTCCTCGTTATGTCTGTATTCAGGATCAAGAAGCGGAACATCGATCGGAGACCGTGATCCCAATTTACCATTTTTCTCCCTCAGCTGCGCGGGTCTGCCTCCCACAGTCTGCAACGACCAACCTCCACTCTTCGGAGTTTCCCCGTCCACTCCGGCATCAGACGGCTTCTCCGTCAGTTTTGCTGCGAAGAGGGCTTGTCCACGGTTCCAGAAACTAAGGCGTTTCGTTATTTGGAGTCCGGGAGCAGTCGGGGCAACCTCTGCAAGTTGCTGTCAGAAATAGGAAGCTACTGCGTCCAGATTCAGTCACTCTGTTCGAAGCTCTTCCCGGACCAGCACCTTCCTCAGAAGAATTCAGCAAAATTCTGAGGCATCCCCATCCCAGTTATGAAGCGTTCGCCGCTGATCTCGTCATCAGTAAGATTCCAGAACGAGATCTACGGCCTCGACCCCGACTGTCAGTCAGCCTTCGCAGCCTACCGGCAGATTCGGCGTCGGCTTCTCCGCCCGCTCTTCGGCGAATCTCCCCTCCCCGCCTGGCCGGCTCACCGCCCCTCCCTGCGTGGAGGTAGTGTTTGCATGTAATACAAATCATCCCCACCCCAAGTCCACCCTCCTGCGTGAGGCGTAGTGAATGTTATTATTAAACAGGGATCAAGCTACACCGGCGCAGCGTGCGGGGAACCCACACTTCCCCGCTCGCCCTCGTCTCCGAACGGGGTTGGTTTCTTCAAACCAACCAGCTGAGCTCTAACCTTTGCTCCATTTCCTTCAGGTGCTTGTTCATTTAATATCCGTAGAATCCGCTCCGTTGAGCAAGCGAGAGAGAGTCCGACCCCACGTGCTCCACTTACGAGCGGTCACCGTGGAGTGTGTGAGAGAGGGACCTAGTGCTCCAAGTGGCACCCGGCCAGCCCCTTAATTGTGGGCTTCGTACCTTCGGGAGGGCAACCCTAGCCTTGCTGGCACTCTAATAGTAAGGGTCTTGATCCATCACCTCCCCTTAGCATCATTTAGTCACCCCGGGCTCGTGTGTGTGCGACAGCGAATTGGCCCGATCTGCCAACTGAATTGCTATGTGGTTGTGATTGTGGAATAGGTCCTAAGTTTCTGTTTGCTTGCTGCATACCCCGTGGTCGTTTCACATCAGTTGGTATCAGAGCAAGTTCTAGACTTGTCTCTACTAAGTCTTGTCCTAGGGCACATTGCATTGAGGTCATCCGAGCATCCAAACCATGTATCTCACCAGGCACCCCGATGACTACTTCATTATCGAGCCGGAGTTGCCCCGCTTCGATGGGTCCCGAAACCCTCACACATATAGGAAATGGGAGACCTCCATGGATAGATACTTCCACCACTACTACATGACCGAGGAAAGAAAAGTGCGCATCACCAAGACGACCCTTGGTCCCTTCGGCGAGACAGAATGGAGGAAGCTTGAGATTCGAAGGGAGATTGAGAGACAAGAGCCCATTCACTCATGGGAAGAGATGAAGGTAGAACTTAGGAAGATCCTCATTCCAAGACCTTCCCACTCTTCCAACTCAAGCACCCATAGCCCAATGAGCACTCCCACTCCCCCTTTCCCTCCCCGTCAACCCAAAACCTCTATTAGGACCCAAACCCCACCACCCAAAGGACCCCTAGATTTATTGGAAGAGATAAGGATTGAGATCAGGAAGATCTTCACTCCCCAACCTTCCCACTCCTACCCTGAGAACCATAACCCGAGGAGCACTCCCACTCCTCCTTTCCCCACCACCCAACCCAAAATTCTCCATCAAACCCACAACCCACAAACTTCCAAAAATCCTTCTTCCACCCCTTTCCAAAAGGAACTTAAACAGGTAACCGAAGACTATGAGGCTCCACTAGATTGGGAAGAGGAATATGAATCACAGTGTCATGGGTTAGGCCGAGAAGTTCCCCTCCCAGGTGGAAGAAGCATCATGGCTCACTCCACCCTCACCACTCAAACCCACGTGGACCCCATGTCCACCCCTCCACCTAGGCCCGTGACAGCCACCATTCCCCAATCCAAAGTTACTCACCCAACCCACCTTCCACTTCCAACTCCTATCCTACCCAAACCTAGTCCCCCGCTACTTCCACTCCCAACCCCAACCCAAGTCCGGCCTCACTCACCACCCCGGGTACACCATGCACCAACCATCATCACCCCACCCCCAATAGACCTTCCCATTCCCTTGAGAGAGGAGACCACAACCATCCACATGGGAGTAGATGCTAGTCCGGAACCCATCCCCATCCTTGAGGAAACCCAAGTACATATCTATGGTGAGGAAGAATCACAAATGTCCCCTTCACATAGCTTGGACCCCCAAGAGCCACAAGCCTTCACAAGTAGCACCGTAATCATAGAGGGGCCCCTAGCTAGATGGCTAAAGGAGAGACCACTTCACCCCATCATGTCCTATGTTTACCCACCCATGGAGCAAAACCTTCCCATTGTACCCTTATCCACCTATCACACCACAATCCAATCATCCTATCAAGTGGAAACATTAGGGGATCTTCTTAAGGGTATAGTTTGGCAAATGGAGCTAACTGGCATGATGTCTACAATAACCGACCGACCTAGGAGCCTTGACCTCCTACACCTATGTGTCGGATCAATCTCCTCCATTTACACTGTGGGTTGCTACACTAGTGACCTTCTATTACTCCTCCCTACACCCGACGGGCCCGATGCTATTCACAAACTAGAGTTGCTTGTCTCGGGTAGAACATCCAGTCCTCCATTCATGGCCGACCATCCCACCAAAAACTTTGGCCCGATCATATTACCTGGGGAAGAGAGTCCGCCATCCAATAGTTATGAGGACCATAAAGACCTAGAGTTCCTCTCCTTAGGTGACCCTTACCATGACCCCTTCGACCCCTTCCTATGCCCCCCCACCTTACTCTCCGCCAACCTTTTCCCACCCCAACCGACCTTATTAGACCAAACCCACTCCATTTTTCTTGACCCCTTTGACCCCTATGAGTGGAAACTCCCACACCAAGCCATATGCATAGGAGGAACCATTTGGATGAAAATACATGTGCCACTACATTGTGCATCATTTGGTAGGGCTACTAAGCCTAGTCATGTCATACATGTCATGCACACTTTTAGCCCAATGCATGACTGGCTCACATTTGGATGTGCTGGTCCTCCCTCATTCATCATTGATCATATGCACGTTAGGAGCATCTACGGGTGTCCAGGTCCCCCGGCATTCATCACCACCTTATGTAATAGGTTCTCCTACAGATACCAGGGCCCTCCCACCATTGTTATGAAGACTAGGTATGATAGGGCCACTAGTGGATGTCCCGGTCCTCCTAGGTTCATCAAAGTCCACGTAACACCATTGCATGTTAGGTCCACATTTGGTTGTCCGAGCCCTCCCTTCATCGCTAAAGGATCATTCATAACTCTGCATGGTAACATCCGCAAACACACCAACAAAAGCAATAAGGTGTATAAGAAATCGGCCGATTCCCACCGACGCCACCAAGAGTTTCGCGTGGGTGACTTTGTGATGGTGAGAACTGAGAGACCTTTCCCTGGGAATGTCTCAAAACTGAGGTCGCGTGGATCAGGCCCCTTCCAGGTTCTGAGGAGGATCGGCACAAATGCCTACGTGTTGGACCTCCCCGAGGAGTACGGAGTAAGTCCCACATTCAATGTGGCTGACTTGGTGCCATACAGGGGTCCCACGGTGACACCTAGTGAGAATATTGAGCCTGTTCCACTTCTTGAGAGAGTCGCCTCCCATAAGAGAGTTCCACCAACCCAGAGGGGCCAACGTGAGCAATTGGAGCGGATATTGAATGAATAGGTTACGGCCATCTGGAGCAGAGGGATGGGCACTACCTCGCTTGGTGGAAAGGACCGGCTACCTTTGGTGGACTTGAGAGCAACCTCGCTGTGGCTTCCTCCGCATACGATGGATCTTTACTCGACAGAGTCGAGTTCTCTGCACCTCGGGAGTATGATGGGGACATCGCTTACCACTTCCCACTTCTCCACGGGTCCGGATGATTGCCATTATGTTCAGCTTGATTTCCTAAGTTCAGCTATGTATTTTTATATCTTTCTTGAGTCATTTTGGTGTAATTTCCCCTTTGTTTTGAGTCATGTCCTAGGTCATCATGCTATTTACCTATGTTTGATAGGCTAGGGGGTCATATGGGCCCAATTAAATGGGTCAGGCCCATGGGCGCCCTCTTCCTTCCCCACCCCCTTGCATATTTGCTTTTAGCACTTTCTCCAGGGACTTTTTGTAAATGTTGGGATTCCTATAAATAGGACCCCAACTCCACTTGAGTTCAGTAATGAAAGTTTGAATGAATTTTGAGCATTAGTGCACCTCTCTCTCTCTAGCTCTCTCTATCTCTCTACCTCTCTCTCTCTAAAGGGGGCGGCCCCCTCTCTCTCTCCTCCCCCTCTCTCTCCAAATTTCACCCCCCTCTCTCTCTCTTCTCCTTGCCACATCATCCTCCACCTCATCCCAACCCTTCCCCTTCCCAAGGTCCACTTAATTCCTCCCATTACTCACACCATATCCCCAAGCAACCTTTCACCTTCCAAGACAACCTCTCCCTTTCCCAAGCCACCCCTCCATCTCCCAAGGGAGAATCCCACCTCCCCAAGCACCTCTCCACATCCCCAACACACCTCTTCCCCTTCCCAAGACCACATTAACCATCCCCACATTAAACCAAGTTCAAATCTCCCTCTCCCTCCAAGCCACTTGCGCCCCCCCTTTCACCCTCCACCCTTGGCCGCACCCCCCCTTCCCCTCCACCTGCTAGCTGCGACCCAACCTCCTTCTCCAACCTCTCCACCATCTCTACCCACCACCATCCAAGCCCCACAGCCATTAGCCCCCTCCCCATTGCAGTCCCTTCAACCCTTCTCCACCAAATAGCCCCTTTACTCTGTTCAACCCGCAGGTAGCAGATTGGGGCCCGACTAGCAGAGCCAGCTCCAGAGTCATACGACATCATCTGGAGGTGCACCTTACATCTCTGGAAAGGTCTGCGAGTCTTCTTCGCAAGCGAGGTGGAATCGTCTCATTCGACTTCGCTACAGTTCGTGGTGACCATTCTCCCCCGACTGCGCAGAGCTTCCCCAACAGAGTACCTGAACCAGAAAGGGAGGTGTGCCAGGACAAACCACGGAGGAATTAGGCTAAGGGCTCTTCTACAAAGTTCTTCCTCGTTCTGTCTGTCTTCAGGATCAAGAAGCGGAACATCGATCGGAGACCGTGGTCCCAATTTACCATTTTTCTCCCTCAGCTGCATGGGTCTACCTCCCATAGTCTGCAACGACCAACCTCCACTCTTCGGAGTTTCCCCGTCCACTCCGGCATCAGACGGCTTCCCCGTCATTTGCTACGAAGAGGGCTTGTCCACGGTTCCAGAAACTCTGGCAGTTTGTGATTTGGAGTCCGGGAGCGGTCGGGGCAACCTCTGCAAGTTGCTGTCAGAAACAGGAAGCTACTGCGTCCAGATTCAGTCACTCTGTTCGAAGCTCTTCCTGGACTAGCACCTTCTTCAGAAGAATTCAGCAAAATTCTGAGGCATCCCCGTCCCAGTTACGAAGCGTTCGCCGCTGATCTCGTCATTAGCAAGATTCCAGAATGAGATCTACGGCCTCGACCCCGACTGTCAGTCAGCCTTCGCAGCCTACCGGCAGATTCGGCGTCGGCTTCTCCGCCCGCTCTTCGGCGAATCTCCCCTCCCCGCCTGGCCGGCTCACCGCCCCTCCCTGCGTGGAGGTAGTGTTTGCATGTAATACAAATCATCCCCACCCCAAGTCCACCCTCCTGCGTGAGGCGTAGTGAATGTTATTATTAAACAGGGATCAAGCTACACCGGCGCAGCGTGCGGGGAACCCACACTTCCCCGCTCGCCCTCGTCTCCGAACGGGGTTGGTTTCTTCAAACCAACCAGGTGAGCTCTAACCTTTGCTCCATTTCCTTCTGGTGCTTGTTCATTTAATATCCGTAGAATCCGCTCCGTTGAGCAAGCGAGAGAGAGTCCGACCCCACGTGCTCCACTTACGAGCGGTCACCGTGGAGTGTGTGAGAGAGGGACCTAGTGCTCCAAGTGGCACCCGGCCAGCCCCTTAATTGTGGGCTTCGTACCTTCGGGAGGGCAACCCTAGCCTTGCTGGCACTCTACCAGCAAGGGTCTTGATCCATCACCTCCCCTTAGCATCATTTAGTCACCTCGGGCTCGTGTGTGTGCGACGGTGAATTGGCCTGATCTGCCAACTGAATTGCTATGTGGTTGTGATTGCGGAATAGGTCCTAAGTTTCTGTTTGCTTGCTGCATACCCCGTGGTCGTTTCACATCACTTCCTTAGTGGTGCGGCAGGGGTAAGCGTGAAATGAAAAATGTTTCCTTTTTCTATATGCATATGCATGTGACACTAATTTATATGCAATGTAGGATGCTCGTGATAACGTGATTGCCGACCTGCGGGCCCAGCTGGCAGACGCCAGGCGACAGTTGGTGGCCACTCGACAAGAGTTCGAGATTCTGGTGAGTCTATGCAATGCATTTTTGTGACCAGGATTTTTGATACTTAGCCTCTGACTGTCGTTTGTCTTGTGTTTCAGCGGCCCACCAGGCAACGGTAGTCGGGATGGCTGATGGAGAGGGTTCCAGTTCGTGGGGCCCTCTTCGGAGGTTTCTGCCCTTCAGGAGCAGCTGGGGTACGCGGTGGCCCGGGCTGAGGAGGCCGAGCGTG
The DNA here is from genome assembly GCA_022559845.1 of Amorphophallus konjac. NCBI lineage: Eukaryota > Viridiplantae > Streptophyta > Magnoliopsida > Alismatales > Araceae > Amorphophallus > Amorphophallus konjac. Next base: position 156,917,341 of record CM040126.1, on the reverse strand, counting down.
ACCGCGAGGCTCGAGTGAATGTCTGCCAGACCCCGACTCTCTTTCCAATTGCTCTTCTTCCTTCACTATTCTCTTATGGGTCATGCGTGCTTTGACAAGTGGCCGAGATTCGGGAGGCCCTGGCCCGTGCTGTTCACGCTGAGCAGGAGCGCGATGCTTGGGCAGCAGAACGTGACGCCCGGATTGTAGAGCTAGAGGAGGCGCGGCGACGGGAGGCTGAGGAGCTCCCTCGCGACGTGCGGGATTTGCGTTTTTCCCTCGAGCTGTCGAGGAGAGAGGCGATCTGGGAGAGAGAGGAGAGGGAGAGAGAGGACACTGAGAGAGAGAGGGAGGACAGAGGGGCGGAGCGACTGCGAGACTGGGACGAGAGGAGGGCTCTGGAGGCCTAGCTGACGGAGCTCCGATTGAGTCTCGGCATGGCGGAGGGGAGGCTTCGGGAGAGCGGGGAGCGGTATCAGAGGGCGAAGGAGCGCGGGGCGTGACTTCGTCAGTCTGGTTCTTTCTCCATGGGCAGCTTTCTGGTTTCTTCGGCCGAGGAGCGTCGCCGCGCCTTCGAGGCTGGCGTGCCACCACAGGGCGAGGTGAGCACCGCCTCTCAGAGTTCACGGAGGCCCCCTAGGGATCCCGTCAGAGGAGGGAGGAGAGAGATGATCAGGAGGGTGGTAGCGAGAGTTAGAGAGTTGCTTGTACACTCCACCTTCCTCACTTTATGATGTATAACTGACTATTTGCTTATGTGCAATGAAATGGTTCCTTTTGTCGTATGCACTTTCCCTTTTCCATGCTTATTCTCTTGCACCGAGTTGGTTCGAGGCACCCCTCATGAGACCTTGCCCTGAAAAGCAGGGAACTACGCCTTGCACGGAGAGATCATCCTTTTTTTTTGGCGCGTCCTGGCGCGAGGACGCGTCTTACCCTTCGAATTCAAATTTAAAGCGCCAGACGGCCTTTCTTTCTTCGTGCCTTACCCGCAAACGAGCCCGCCTCCTGTCGAGATTTGCTCGCCCCTTTTCGTCTTCTTCCTCTCTCGATCGATGGAGTTCGGTGGGCCAGATCGTGGCGAGGGGAGAGAGGGGCGAGGGACTCCTCGCCCGAGGAGGGATGCGCTCGAGCATGGAGAGGCGTTGACAGAAGTGGAAGGGCCTTTTAGAGCACTCGTGGGACCCGAGGGGCCCGATGGCGCGGAAGGAGGCGAACGCGGCTGGGTGAGTGCTTCGGTTCCCACCTCTATGACTTGTTTTGAGTTTGGTGCGAGTGGTGTGGGAGTGGAAGGGGTTTGGCGAGGGTGGAACTCACATGATGGGTGAGTCCTCGACAAGGGACGCGTTCTCGTTAACTGACGGGGGACCTCCCTCTTTGATGCAGGGTACGATGAGAATCCCGGGCTTGGCTAACGAGTGGGTGAGCGCGGATGAGCCGAGCCGTGTCAGGAAGGAGAGTCGCGGCAAGGCGAAGCTCGAGGACCAGGCGCGTAAATTCCCCTGGACAACAAGGGAGCGCACCGGTGCAGGGTAGTGGCGGCCTCCTGCAGCAGGGGAGGGGGGACCGAGCGGGGGCTCCTCAGCTTGGGAGACGGATGGAGGTGACAATAGGGCCTCAAAATTTTTATTTTTTGCCATGAAATTCTAGAATTTAACCAACGGCCGTTGTCTATCTATTTTTTTATGTACTCAGCAGGAAACGATGGTAGGGATGGCTGGCGGATCGTCCTCCAATCCTCAGGCTCTTTTTCTAGAGATCGCCTCCTTCCAAGAGCAACTTGCCAATGTGGTGGCCCGCGCGGTTCGTGCTGAAGAGGAGCGTGATGCCTGGGCCGTAGCTGTGGCAGAGCTGCAGCGTCGAGGTGAGGGGAGGCCCTCTCCAGACATTCTAGAGTTGAGGGTCCTTCTCCAGGTGACGAGGAGGGAGGCAGAGAGAGAGAGAGAGAGAGAGAGAGAGAGAGAGAGAGAGAGAGAGAGAGAGAGAGAGAGAGAGAGAGAGAGAGGAGAGAAGGGCCGAGTGACAGTGAGACCAGGCCGAGAAGAAGGCCTTGGAGGCCCAAGTGAGGGAGCTCCAACTAGGCCTTCAGGTTATGGCGCAGAGGTTAGGAGCGATGGAGACGCGCTACGAGAGAGCGAGAGAGTTAGGGGCGCTACTTCGTCTGTCCGGACACTTTTCTACTGGTGGCTTCCTCGCCACGCCAGAGGAGGAGCAGCGAGCCCCTACTGTGGTGCAGGCGCCACGAGGCGAGGCGAGCGCTGCATGGGGGTCCAGGAGGCTTTCAAGGGATCCTCACCTCGGGGGAGAGGAGAGGGACGCCTAGAGGGATGAGCATGAAGATGATGTCGAGAGTTGGCGAGTCAGTGGACCCGCCTCCTCTCTATGATTGTGATGTTTGTGACAGCTTATGTAGACTTATGAGTGATTTGATTTTCTATTGTTTGTTTATTTTCTTGCGCGTCCTTTCTTCCCTACGCTTCTTTGTACTGTTCTCATGTGATGTGTCTGTCGACATCCTGCCCTAGACGGAGGATGGCATCTTGCTGCGACTATTCTTTCACGGGAATCTGTCGTCAAGGTCAATGATGACAGCTTAGGCCTCTTCTCCTGGATGATTTTTCAAACTTTGCGGATGGCCTCCACGTTATGACAGGGCGCCACAGGGAGCAGGTCATCATATTACACCGTCCGATCCCTCACCTTGTGCGGGTGGTGAAGTGACTCATGGGGCCGCAGGGGAGGCGCCCTATTGTGAGGGCTATCGTTAAAGGTAATGGAGGTAATCTTGGCCCGTACTCCTTCCATTTCTATAAATTCATGTCTCTTTTATTCTCCCAGGTATATCGAGAGCTAACTCGAGGAGCACAAGTTCTCACGGGAGAGGAGGAGTTCAAAATTCTGAGAGTTGGATGGAGGGCGAATCTTCCCACTCCTCGAAGAGAAGCATGTCCAGTGGTAGCAGTTCCAGGAGGCTCTCGGACCTAGAAGGGCATTTCAGCGAAAGGGCCCAATCACAACTCGTAAGCTGAGCTTTCCCCCCCTTTTCTCATTCTTTCTTCCTTCCTCTTGACAACACCCTTCTCCATTTCTTATGCACGCACAGAGTGTGATGAAATCACACATTTCATGGGAGTTAGCAGTGGCCGCATATAGGGGTCTCCCATATTTTCAGAAGACCAGGCTAGACGTGATGGGATTTGGTGCCTTTCTTCGGATCGAGCCGATCCAACTCGACCTGGCCCTTATCCAAGCCTTGTGCGAAAGATGGGACCCAGTAAGTCAGGCATTCTTGATGCCATGGGGGCACATGGTGCCCAGTCTAGAAGATGTGGTTCGAATCACGAGCTTCAAAGTGGATGGTGAGGCAGTGACCGGCGTCACCTATGCGGATTACCGAGAAGGCGCCCAGAAGCTACTGGGGTTGGACTTAGACAGTTGGAAGCACAGATCAGTAGCTAGGGCGTCTATCATGGGGGCATTAGGGCTCACTGATACTCGTCGACGGGACGACGAGTCCTTGGAAGAATTTATGGAGAGGATGGAAAGGGGATGTTGTGCTGTGTATTGCACAGATTTTGACAATTGGGAGAGATCTAATATAGATTTGAGGAGATTTCTCCTCTTTTTCCTAGGAAGATTGATACTGAGCTCGAAAGGAGACGGCATCCATTGTCGTTTCCTAGGGCTGCTATCTGACCTCGAAAGAGTAGGACAGTATGCCTGGGGAGCTGCCATGCTAGCGCACTTGTTTACAGGCCTGTCCCATGAGGCAGATCGTGAGATGACTGTGAGTGGGTTCACACCGCTTATCCAGGTATTTTTTTTGTTTATTTTTATTATATATTTTTGTGTTTATTTGTAATAGTTCACTTGAGGCATTGACGGCATATGATGATGTAGCTGTGGAGCTATTATTACCTCCCGATGGGGAGAGCTCGGCATTGGCGACTAGCGATGGTGCCGTTAGCCAGGCGGTGGCAACCGATCATGGGTGCAGCGCCTGTAACCTACCAGCTGATGGTGCTAAGGCGCGAGCTACATGAATTCCCTGCAGCGATGGTGGGATTTTTTTTTTGTTATATATATTTTTTTGTCCTAACCAGCTAAACGGGTATGTACAACCTCACCTAGGTAAACTGGAGACCCTACTCAGGCATAGTCGATGCCGATCAACCATGGGTTTTAACAAGTCGTGCCCGGTTCGGACGGGAATTGTGGATACACTGCCTAAATGAAATCGAGCCGCTTCGGCTACGATTGGTTATGAGGACCCTAGGGCTGGCCCAGGAATGGGTGGATACGACTGCACCACCTCGCGTTGGAAGAAAGACATGGGGACCGGCAACTTGCGTTGATTGGCGTGTGCGGTTCCCCGAACAGTATGAAGACTGGCAACGAGGTGGCACAATCGTGGAATCACATGCGCTGGATAGTGAAGACTATCTGCATCTATATAAGACAATGTACGCAGAGCGGCTCCAACCCCGGGGACTTGTAAAGGTGGGTCTCCTTTTTCCTCTTTTCTCCTTTCCTCCTCTCCTCTCTGTGGATGCTGACTCCTATGGTTGCAGGATGTCCGTGATACCATGATAGCGGACTTACGATCATGCCTGGCAGAAACGGAGCAACAATTGGGCGACACCCGTGGAGTCTTGAGCGCTTCGGTAGGTGTATGTACAATGCGCACTCCTAATTAAAACTCTAGAGTGATAGCATTCGGCCGCTAATTTTCATCCCATGTGGTTATAGCGCGCTTAGATCGACGCGGCTTCGTCAGCGATGGGAGGAGGCGGTGTCTCTTCCAGCTTATGGATCCCCGCCTCAGAACTTGATTTGTTTCACGAGCAACTTGCTAGGACTACGCAGCGTGCCGCGGAGGCAGAAGGAATGCTCTCTATACATGTAAGAGTTTCAGTGTTGAGTTCTCCTTGTTTATGCCTTGCCGCATATCTGAGATAGTATATCTGGCAGGAAAAGGAGACGCGAGAGGTACTTTCCCATGTTGCCCAGAGAGAGGCTAGAATAGCAGAGCTGAAGGAGGAATTGCGGCGTCGTCCCGATGACGATTCTTCCAGGGATGCCATGGAGCTGAGAATCACCCTTCAATTGGAGAGGGAAGACCGTGAGAGAGAACGGGCAGAGAAAGAGAGGGACAGAGAAAGAGAGAGAGCCGACAGATTGGCTGAAAGGGAGGAGCGAAGGGTCATGGAGGCCCAGTTGTTCGAACTCCGAACCAGCTTTGGCCTCGCTAAACAATGGCTGAGAGATGGTGAGGAGCGCTACCGAAGAGCACGAGAGCGTGGCTTTCATGTCAGTAGCTCCTTTGCTACTCCCACGGATCAGCGCCGGGGTGTGGGAATGGGAAGAGGTGTACAGAGCGGTAGAAGTACCGCTTTTCGTAGTTGGGTAGCACCCTTGAGGGCGTTTTGCCCGGAGAGTGGCGGGACAAGTAATGTAGAGAGAGAAGGTGGAACTTAATGTGCAATTCCTTATTTAAGAATGGAATAAAAGGTATGATTTTGTTTGATTTTCATCTCACTCTTGCTATCTTGAATCCCTACACGCATCACTGAAACAAACAGGTCAGTATCTCTGTTCTGACTTGGCCCCTTGCTCAATAAGCAGGTGTACACTTCAACTGTCCTTGATAATGGGTCAATGGGGCAAGCCTTTATTAACGAAGGCAAGGGAAAGATGCGATAATGATGAATGTGACAGACAAGCACACTAATGCAAGCGGAATTTAAAAGTGAAATGCTGCATACAAATGCAATCATGCGAAATGATTTTTTTTATTTTTCTGGCATTTTTTTGTTGTCTTTGTTATCATTCTAACTTTTTTTGTTTTCCAAATATCTACGTTTTCTCTTTTTTTTTATCATTTTTTTTTGTCGCTAACGCCTGATGAGCACCCATATGGCACATAACCGTCATGAGAATAGGGGTTTCTTACTAACCTCCCAGGTATCCTAAGTGCACATCTAGGTTGATTTGGGCCTCTAGACCCCTCGAATGATAATCCCGCCGGCTAAGACTTACCCTGATGACAATACCGCCATGCCATGCTTAGGCTCCCAGTTGCTTCCGACCATAGGGATTCGGCCAAAAGGTATTCGAGATAAATGATTTGCCCGACCCGGGTCTGTTTCCTCACAACTCTAGATGGTATATGATGGAACACCCTGGAACCCTAACGACCAACCGCGCGACGCTGACCCAAAATCAGACGCCGTCGCACCCAGAGGTGACGCGCTTGCATTGGCCTAAGCCCAAGGTTAGATACGAAGACATCAAGTTGGTAGACAGGGGTCTTGACTGGCCAGAAACACAGAGACTCCTTCACAGCGATAGCCTTTGCTTTTTAAAGTAGACAACCGTATGCGTATATGAAAATAAGGTTACAGACCCTGGTGGGTTTCACCCTTCATAAACTCCATCGAGCTTTCATCTTTAGAGGAGGATGGAAGAGTGTAGGGGGTAAACCTCCTGAGAGGACCTGCAAAATCGTTAACTCGGCGAGCCAATAAGGGCCCATTAAATCTCCCCTTTCAGACAATTTCGGGCCAAATCTCGAGCATTTACATTCCATGGCCCCTTTTGTGGATTGGGACTTTTGCTTTGAGTGGTTCTATTTATCGCATCAGGCACGGTCCTCTTCTCGTGATTTTGATTTTGTGTTCCTTTTGCGAGGGAGATATAGTCGTTTGACGTTGTGGGCTCCCTTTTGTATGCCTGCGGGGACACTGCCCTCTTCTCGTGCTCTGATCGATGCTCGAAGAGGTGGAACCTACTCTTGTCTTAAGGGATTTGAGTTTTGGATTCTCATGCTCAGCGTTTTAAGGGCGCCGACTGTCTCATTTGGTCGAAGAGAAAAGAACAAAGATTAAAGCTTCTGGAGACCTTCTGGGTGAGGCCCCACCGTAGGTGATGCTACCAACCTTTTTTAGATAAAATACGTAAGTGAGTACATGTTGGCTTCCTTTGAGTGAGCATAGGCCGAGGTGGCCGGACAGGGATCTCCACGGTTCTGGCAAACCAAGACCCGGTGCCTACCAAGCCTTAATAGGCCCTATCCTAACATGAAGGTTGGATGCAGAGATTTAACTACATGGTGACCACCAGGCATCGGCATTTTGAATTTTCCATATTTTTAGTGATTTTCAATATTTTTGTTGTTTTTGATGTTTTCTGTCTTTTCATCATATTTTTGTTTTTTTTGACGTTTTGGCACTATGCTAAGGGTAGTACTTTTTAAGATAAAACCCATTCCAAGGGTGGGATAACTCGGTCCCCTCGGAGTTGATTAGCTTGTTGGCGTTGCCGGGGTACACGGCTTGAATTACAAATGGTCCTTCCCAATTAGGTTGGAGATTAGAACGCGGCCCTCCAGGTTTGACAAAAAATCATTTTACGACCATCTCACTGATTTTGAATTTTATCTCAACGACTTTCTTTTGGTAAAAGCGAGCGAGTCTATTTTGATACACACGCGCATGCTCGGCAGCGGCCAATCGCTTCTCATCCAAGAGTTCTAACTGGGTGAGGAGTGAATTACGACGATCGTCGAGGGGAAATTCCTCGTCTAATTGTACCCTGAGAGAAGGAATCAGAGTCTCGTACGGGACTACCGCTTCCATACCGTAAGTAAGGGCAAACGGAGTCTGCCCGGTGGGGGTACGGATTGAAGTGCGATAGGCCCATAGAGCTTCGATAAGCTTTTCTGGCCAGTCTGAAAACTTACTGGACTCGCATGTTTTCTTGATGATTTTGATCAATGTTTTATTGGTGGCCTCCGCTTGGCCATTACCTTGTGGGTAATAAGGCGATGAATGATGCAATGTAATTACGTACCTTTTGTAGAGGTCGTGAAGGTCCTAAGAAATGAACTGTGGCCCATTGTCGGTGACGATTGTGCTTTAGACTCCGAACCTGGCGAGGATATTTTTCATGATGAACTTGCAGACTGTTGATGCCTTGATTTCTGTGTAAGCTTCGGCTTTGGCCCATTTGGTGAAGTATTTCGTCGCAGTAACGATGAAAGATTTCTGTTTGGTGAGGGAATTGGGATCACCTAGGGGACCGATGATGTTGAATGCCCACATGGAGAAAGGCCATGGGGAGGATATTGGATGAAGTGAGGAAGATGGTGAATGGATTTTATCGGCGTGAAGTTGACACTTGACACACCTACAGACATAGACGACACAATCCTCTTCCATAGTGGGCCAGTAAAAGCCTTGCCTAATGATCCTCTTGGCGAGCATCTGGCTATTCACGTGGCCACCGCACACACCCGAGTGTGCTTCTTCTACGCATTTCTAAACCTCATTGTCGTCAAGACACCTTAACAGAACGCCAGTAAGGCTCCTCCTATAGAGTAGACCTCCAACCAATATGTATTTCTGAGCCACCCTTCTTATGGCTTTCTTATCTTCTATGGTGGCTCCTTCAGGATAAGACTGATCTTTACAATATTTGACAATTTCATAGAACCATGGTTTCTCATCGTCAGCCAGCTCTTCTTCGACTTCTGCCAGCATGATCTCCCTCTTCTCAAGAATTTCTCCCTTCTGGATCTTCTGTAGGACTCGTTCCTTGATCTTTAAGAGGTAAGGGTCCAGAACGGCAGGGACAAGACGCTTGTAGAGAATGATGGATCTAAACCATGCACCTAAAGGAAATTTGAAGGATGATGCGAAGGAGGCGAGGGCATCGGCCAGAATGTTCTGTTCGCGAGGAACATGGACAAAGGTCAACTTGGTGAACAATTTGGCATAGGCGGAGACCATCTCCTGATAGGGTTTGAGCTTCGGATCGAGGATGCAATATTTGGTAAGCACCTGGAGGAGAACAAGTTGACTATCACCCACGACTCACAACTCAGTGATATAGAAAGAACGGGCTAGTTCCAGGCCAGCTAGAAGAGCCTCGTATTCAGTGATGTTGTTGGTGACTGGGAATGCGAGCTGAAATGCCTCTGGGATGGTAATGCCTTCAGGCGTTAGAAGGACAATGCCGATACCCTTCCCTTGGGAATTTAGAGCTCCATCAAAATATAATGTCCACATTGGCTTGTTGGATTGGGCGATGGACATTAGTTCCTCATCTGGAAACTCTGATTGGACAGGGTCAAACTTGGGGAGAGGATGGTGGACGAGATGCTCGGCTATGGCATAACATTTAATTGCCTTTTGCTGGATGTAGGTGATGTCGAACTCAGAAAGAAAACTTTGCCAGCGTGCTAGCCTATCAGTAAGGACGGGTTTCACCAGAAGAAACTTGATAGGGTTCATGCGAGCAATATAGTGGACCTCATGAGCCAAGAAGTAGTGCTTCAATTTCTGCACCACCTAAACAAGGGTAGCACAGGTTTTCTCCATGACTGTATACTTCTGCTCACAGGGATTGAGAAGTTTGGACAAGTAATAGGTTGCCCTTTCCTTGCCTTCTTCATCAACTTGTGTGAGGACAGCTCCCACGGAGTTGTCCAAGACTGAGATGTAGAGGATCAGAGGTTTTTCCGGTTTGGGTGGTGTTGTGTATGTGATTTTGATGATTACAAAATACCTTTGTTGCTTAGCCTTGTGCATGAATGCTCTTCACTTGAATTGGTTGTGGAAATGATCATAAACTATTTCTATTGGGATATCATCATGTGGATGCATTGTAATTCTACAAGGCTTATCATCATGTCAATGCATCTATGACTCTTTGAGGTTCATATGTGCTTTGAGGTTAGCACATTACATATACAATCCATCTACACTTGGTGCGGTTGCTCTATCTTCAATGTGAAAGGCCTTTGTGAAAATCACACTCGAGCATCATGTCATATTAAGCATCATGTCTTATTGAGCCTCATAGTATGAATGTGGACTTTGGTAATGCTAAATGAATGATTGAGATGCAAATATCATTGCTTGCCCCCAAGGTAATGATGTGTGGTTTGAAAGCTTGGATGATGATCAAATTGAATGTGACTCAATATTGTTCTATGTGGCTTGGCTCCTTACTCTTTGAATTCCACATGCATACCATCAGTCAATGGAGAATGAGATTTTGAATTTCATGACTATGTGTATGAATGATTCAACCAATCAACAAGAAATGTGAATTCAGGTAAAACAATGAGGTAAGTGTTGTTATGTGGATTTAAATGGATATCTCGTTCATCATTCACTCTTGGAATAGGTTCAACGAAGCAATTTATTGTGAACATGGTCATAGTGTTAATGCTTGATATAAAGATCTTAATTGTCAACTAACACCTTGCTTTATCATGTTTTTCAGGATGAAAAATCATGGTTGATCTTCATGGGATTATGGTAACATTTAATCAATTGTTTCCCTTTGGTTTGATGGAGGTTTTAGTTGTTTTTCAAACTCAAACTGTCTTACAGTCTTCACCATTTTCAATCCAACTCATGGATTTCCCCACTAAAATTTTATGTTGTAGCCTTGGGAGTCCTCTTTCCAACGCTTCCAGTCTCGCTTCGATCGGAGTTCGGAGCTAGGAGAATTAATTCCTGCCGCCGAAGCGCGTAGAGCTATTTTTGTGTACCCTGCCTGAAAGGGTCGACCCATGGGGTCGACCCCTTTAAACCTGGCTCTTTTTTTTAGCCCCGACAGCAACCTAGTTGCCAAGGGTCGACCCTAGGGGTCGACCCCCACTGAAAGGGTCGACCCTAAGGGTCGACCCCTGTAACAGAGGGCCTCTTTTTGTGTATTCCAGCAACCTGGTTGCCGAGGGTCGACTCCAAGGGTCGACCCCTTCCGGACGGGACTTACGAAAGTGTTTAAAACTCATCCTAAACCCCTTGAAACTTTACCAAAACACCCCCAATGGTTCCTAATCATACTAGAGTGTTTCTAACATGTGTGAGGAGGGTTTTATGTGTCTTTTGGGCTCTCTAAGTTATATATATATATGAGCTACGAGATTCACAAGGTATTAACCCTAATCAAAGTGTGTTCTTCCTTGTAGGAGAAGAAAGGGCTGAAACGGTGGAGAAGCTCCAGAGGTCTTCAACAGCAGATCTGATCTACTTCCCTTGTGATTTGGAGCTCATGATAGAAGAAGAAAAGAAGCGGTTCGAGGAGAAGAACAAGAGGACGCCAAAATCGTGTTCATCCGACTACGAACTGAGAAGAGCCAGATTGTTCTAAAGAGGGGGAGCTTTACATTTCAGTTTTGTTGTGTGGTTTAGTGTTTAGAAATTGTTCTGGGTTGATTGTATGCATATCTGATTTCCACATAAATTCCTAAACGATTTTCTTGTATGGGTGTTCGGAGAAAGGGGTCTCCGAGTGTGTGTGTGGTCTGTTGTGTGTCGATTGGTGCGGAGTATATCTGCGTGTGTTGTTGGGAGTTTTCTCCCGTGTGGTTGTGTAGGCATTGTCCTACGTGTGTGTGGACAGAGTTGTGTCTCCGTGTGAAGTATACAGTTCGGGGTGTGTTCCCCAACGTGTGTATGTGTGTGTGCTGCTGTGGCAGTAGTTTGAGGCGAGGCCTCGTGTGTGGTTTGCTGCGAAAGTAGCGTGTGTGTGTTGGGGTTCTTCCCCGTGTTGCTACACTTTGTAGCGTGTAGTGAAGCCTCACCGGATTGGTGAGGGGTGGACGTAGGGAGCCCGTCGTGGTCCCGAATCACCTTCAAAATCCCCGTGTTTTGTGGTTTGATTTGTGTGATTGTGTGTTCTCTACTATCTAGTTATGTAATCGTGTGAGCTCGGTGAGATTGAGTGAATTAAGTTTAAAGTTGTTTAGATTAATTTCCTGAATCCTATCAATCTTGTAAATTCCGCTGTGTGGTAGTTTGTGTTTTTAATTGGACATAGTTTTTAGCACAAGGATCTATTCACCCCCCCCCTCTAGATCTGTGTTCCTGCACTACGGGACCCAACAATTGGTATCAGAGCGAGGCTCTGTTGTCCCTAGATCTTGCGATCTACAGAGTGATCCCAGTGCATTCCACAATCATGAATTTTTCTACTGAACATATATCAATGAACTGTTTGCCAATCTTCACTGGTTTGAATTTTGATTCATGGCTAGGCAAACTATATGTGGTGATCAATTCTATTAGTCCTAGTCTTTGGAAATTGATTTGTCATGGTCCATACATATTACCTCTAGATGAGACCAAGTGGTCTAATCAGGATAAAATGATGCATCATGATAATGTTACTGCTTTGAGTTTATTGAAAGCTTCTGTAAGTAGTAACAAGTATCTATTTGCATCTTCTTGTAGGACAGCAAAGGAGCTTATGGACCGGTTGATTAAAGCTCAAGAAAAGGGAAGACAAAAATGTCTCATGGCCGATGATACTGATCAACAAAGTGACAAAAATGCAGAAGAGGTAAATTCTGATTCTGAAGAATTTACTCTTGACGATCTTGTTGAAGCTTATGATGAGTTGGCAAAATAATATAAGAAAGTCAAGTCAGAAAATAGAAAATTAAAAAAGAAATCTGAAAACTTGGTCCATGAAAATGGTTCTTGTGATAAATGTTCTGAGCTTGTTAACTTCAATGATCTTTTAGAGCATGATGTTGAATGTCACAAAGAAATCATTGCTTGTTTGAGAAATGAAAATGTTGCCCTCAAAAACACAATTGATCAATTGGAGAAAACTGAAAAAGATCTAAGAAATAAAATGGAGTCAAACTCTATTGATCATGATATTTACAATGAATTGATTATGAATGATAAACTTGCAAATGAAAATGAAGAACTCAAAAAGGAGAATAGTGCAATGCTAATTCATATCTCCCTGCTTGAAAGTAGATTGAAAAATCTTGAAAAACTTGAAAAAGGGAAATATGTGATTGTTGATGAATCTGACAAGATGCTTGTGTTAGAACAAAAGATGAAAAGCTACCAAACCATCAATGCTCAATTGAATGAAAAAGTCATTTCTTGTGAAAATGAGATCATTTCCTATGAATTGCATATTTCATCTCTTGAAAAAGAAATTCTTGATCTGAATGCTTCTTTGTCTAAGTTTGTGAATGGGGAAGAAAATCTGAACAAGATATTGGGGACTAAAGTGAATTTCCAAAGAGAAGGGCTGGGCTATAATCCTGTGAACAAAAAGAACTTTGAAAATAAAGTCTACACATCATTTGTCCATGGTTCTAATATAGCCAGCACATCAAATGGGTCTCCAAATCAATCTGTTCCTCAAACAACAAAGTAATCAAATGAAAGTTTGAAGAAGAAACAAAACCTGCATCAAAAGGCTAAAAATATTGTTGGTGTCACGATGAATGCCATGAAAAATCATGTTGCACACACACATGCATCCATAAAGAAAATCTCATATTTTTTATTGTGGTGAACTTAGTCATATGATGCATGATTATTTTTTGATGAAATCAGATGATTTGAAAGCATGCAAAAATGAACTTGTTTCCAAAAGAAAAAGGGGTGGTTGTTTTACATGTGGAAAGCTAGGACACCGTGTGTCATAGTGTTGGCAAGCAAATGAAAGAAAGATTTTCAAAGTCAAAAACAATTATACTTTTGCAAACCCACAAAAACTTCATGCTCATCCTGTTGTGAAGAAGAAATATTTCCATGCTTATAGTGATAACATTCATGCTAAATCACTGAAATTTGATTGTCATGTTTATGAGAATTCTGTGAAGTTTCTTGGTTGTTGTCATTATTGTGGTGAGTTTGGGCATACCATGAATGTTTGCTCCTTAAAGTATTTTGATGATATGCATGCCCAAAAATAGTGGAAGGCACCCACTAGAGGTGCAACTAACCCTCCGGGACCCAAGAAGATTTGGGTACCCAAAATAACCAAATGAGAACTTTGTTGTAGGATTGCCATGTGACCAAGAGGAAGGCTTTAAGTCTACTAGGCCAGTTCTGGTGTGATGCCTTGGTTAACATGGGCTTGTCCTTGAATTGACACTAATATGTAAGTTGGTTGTTCAGGTTTGTGCACATCAAGTTGTGAATTCTAAGTTTATGTTGCTGGAATTTAACTCTCTAATTTGCAGGTTGAGAGAGAGGGAGTCACATGTGATGAAAAGCCTTGAAGTTAGTTTCTTTATATGTATTGGCTTAATATTGACATGAATTAAACTCTTTACAGTGCAGGTTTAATTTATAATGGCCATCAACCCTTGAAATAATGGAGAGAAAGAAAGGGGGTCAAGAGGACTTCAATGCAAGATTTGATCTGCTTCCATTTCTTTTGGCTAATATCATTCTATTTCTTGCAGGAGAGAAAGAAAGGAGCTATTGATGAAGATTACACAAGCAAAATAAAGTAAAGAATTTGAAGATGTCAATAAAGGTAAAGGTGAGAAAATAAAGTGTCCGGCTGAAGTTCTATGGTCTTGATGCTAGTGCTATCTCTTGACAGACAGTGATTTTGAAATCTTGAATACTCTTTGGTTGCTCTTGACCATGTGAAAAATGAATATTTGGCTGAATGGTATTGAAACATCTGAGCAGTATATATGAGAGTGTAGCCATTGAATACCTTTTGCTAAACCCCCGATGTCATATGGGAATGCATTGTATTTTTCTGATCATCAATTCAATGATTACATGGTATATAAAATGGTGACATGTGGAAGGGCAGGTCAAGCCTGTCTGAAAGCTATCACCATGCGTGAGAACATTCCTCCGCCCGGTACCATGAATCATCTATGCACATGGCATCCAACTTAAATGAATTTTCTGAAATCATGCATTGATTATGGGAGAGTTTTACATGCTGAAAATTTTGAGATTGATGTTTTCCATTCTCTCAACATGATGATGTTGTTCTGTGGCTGAACTTTTTGAGGACTGAAGTTGATCAATGTTCCATGGTCTTTACTAATGTGCCACTCATCTTTTTGGTTAATAGCACAACTGTTTTCAAGAAACGTTCACATGTGATGGTTTTGATGCTCTGAATAAATTTTTCTGAATTCTCTTTTCAGAATAAAGTGGTGTCCTCACATTTCAACATTTGGCAATGCATGTCATGCATTAGTTACATTAGGTGCATATAGAGTGTCATGTGAAATCTGGAATCGTGCATCACATTGCATATTTACAAATCACTCTCTACATATCATTCACATAGTGCTTTTGGAAGATGAAGCTCATCGTGTGTCTTGTTGCATGGTTGGCATTTCTAGCATGCATATTGTGCATATTTTGAAATGCATCATCTTGAACATTTCATGTTACATAAATGCCAAAAAGAATACTTCCATCATTGGTTATCATATCTGTGAAGCCAACATTTCAAGCATTGAAATTGCATACCTTTTCATTTTGCATTGCATATGCATATCTCCATTGTATGCTTGCATGTTATTATATGCTATTCAACCACTTCCTTTGAAACTTCTAAGACCGAATACTCCATTGTTAAATAATGTTGCATCTGAGTCTTAACAAGTGTACTTCATGTCAAACTCTCAGGGGGAGCATTTCATGCGTATTGCATTTACATAGGGGGAGCTACACTATCCTGTTTTAAGTTAAATTTTCTCCATACATGTTAAATCAAATTCGTACACTTCATGCACTTTAATGTGAAATTGAGTGTTATTCATAAGGATATAGGAATTTCATTTCAACACTCTAAAGTAATTCAACTTGCTGCATGGATGGTAAGAGACAGTTGAGGAAAAAGCTGCCTACCTCCACATAAAAAAATTGGTTGAAATAAAAGGCAGAGCAATGCTAAGTCTCACTGAGTAAACTGGGCACATGTCACCTGAGACATGATGCGGTTCATTTCTGAAAAGTGTTGACTACAGTATCTCTGTTCAAATGAGGTGACAAGGTTAAGTATTCTGAGTAACCAGAGATTCTGGCATGAGCTCCATGTGTCTCCTCGCGTAAAAAGGAATTATGTTGAACCTGATCCTTCTTAGAAAAATTCAGATTGTCAGTATGAAAATTTCTGATGATATATTCGATTGAGGTAGAGCGAAGCCTCCAATACGCTGTTCTCTAGATTGAAATACAGTTTGTACACTTACTATTGTGTTTACTTGAAAATCTGGTTATTCATATGGCTAAACTTCATTCTCATGTTACTCACTTGCACATGGTAATTTGATTTGATATGTATTCTGAAAATTTGATTAATTGCAATGACCTGCTGTACGTCTTCTCCTATTTATCTGCACAATCCTCTAGGTGTAATCATGAGCATTCTGAACTTAATGACTCACTTGCACTTTTCCCACACCTATCTCCTTCTTGTAAATCAATTGGTATCACTTCTTGTGAAGGAGTTATGTCGCATGTGTCTATAGATATCTGCTTGATTACATTGTATGCATGTCATGTCTCATCATTTTCATACATCCTGTATCATGCATCTCACAAGAAAACTAAAAATCAAAAGTTTGAAAATCAAAAACAGTCTTCAAATGTGTCTATGTCTAAGGGGGAGCTTTGCATTTCCACTTTCAACAATTGGTATCAGACAATTGGTATAAGAGTTTTATTTCAACATTTGGTATCCCACAGTTCTGTAATTAGTTCATGCATATTGTGCTCATTGGTTCTCTTCATACTCCGGTTGTCCATAGGTTCTTGCCATTCTGGATTCCCCATCATGATCCCCATTTCTGATTATGTCAAAGGGGGAGAGAACATTATAGCATAATATTTTGTCATCATCAAAATGGGGGAGATTGTTGTGTATGTGATTTTGATGATTACAAAATGCCTTTGTTGCTTAGCCTTGTGCATGAATGCTCTTCACTTGAATTGGTTGTGGAAATGATCATAAACTATTTCTATTGGGATATCATCATGTGAATGCATTGTAATTCTACAAGGCTTATCATCATGTCAATGCATCTATGACTCTTTGAGGTTCATACGTGCTTTGAGGTTAGCACATTACATATACAATCCATCTACACTTGGTGCGGTTGCTCTATCTTCAATGTGAAAGGCCTTTGTGAAAATCACACTCGAGCATCATGTCATATTAAGCATCATGTCTTATTGAGCCTCATAGTATGAATGTGGACTTTGGTAATGCTAAATGAATGATTGAGATGCAAATATCATTGCTTGCCCCCAAGGTAATGATGTGTGGTTTGAAAGCTTGGATGATGATCAAATTGAATGTGACTCAATATTGTTCTATGTGGCTTGGCTCCTTACTCTTTGAATTCCACATGCATACCATCAGTCAATGGAGAATGAGATTTTGAATTTCATGACTATGTGTATGAATGATTCAACCAATCAACAAGAAATGTGAATTCAGGTAAAATAATGAGGTAAGTGTTGTTATGTGGATTTAAATGGATATCTCGTTCATCATTCACTCTTGGAATAGGTTCAACGAAGCAATTTATTATGAACATGGTCATAGTGTTAATGCTTGATGTAAAGATCTTAATTATCAACTAACACCTTGCTTTATCATGTTTTTCAGGATGAACAATCATGGTTGATCTTCATGGGATTATGGTAACATTTAATCAATTGTTTCCCTTTGGTTTGATGGAGGTTTTAGTTATTTTTCAAACTCAAACTGTCTTACAGTCTTCACCATTTTCAATCCAACCATTGAATTTCCCCTCTAAAATTTTATGTTGTAGCCTTGGGAGTCCTCTTTCCAACGCTTCTAGTCTCGCTTCAATCGGAGTTCGGAGCTAGGAGAATTAATTCCTGCCGTCGAAGCGCGCAGAGCTATTTTTGTGTACCCTGCCTGAAAGGGTCGACCCTTGGGGTCGACCCCCACTGAAAGGGTCGACCCATGGGGTCGACCCCTTTAAACCTGGCTCTTTTTTTTAGCCCCGACAGCAACCTAGTTGCCAAGGGTCGACCCCAGGGGTCGACCCCTGTAACAGAGGGCCTCTTTTTGTGTATTCCAGCAACCTGGTTGCCGAGGGTCGACCCCTTCCGGACGGGACTTACGAAAGTGTTTAAAACTCATCCTAAACCCCTTGAAACTTTACCAAAACACCCCCCAATGGTTCCTAATCATACTAGGGTGTTTCTAACATGTGTGAGGAGGGTTTTATGTGTCTTTTGGGCTCTCTAAGTTATATATATATATGAGCTACGAGATTCACAAGGTATTAACCCTAATCAAAGTGTGTTCTTCCTTGTAGGAGAAGAAAGGGCTGAAACGGTGGTGAAGCTCCATAGGTCTTCAACAGCAGATCTGATCTACTTCCCTTGTGATTTGGAGCTCGTGATAGAAGAAGAAAAGAAGCGGTTCGAGGAGAAGAACAAGAGGACGCCAAAATCGTGTTCATCTGACTACGAACTGAGAAGTGCCAGATTGTTCTAAAGAGGGGGAGCTTTACATTTCAGTTTTGTTGTGTGGTTTAGTGTTTAGAAATTGTTCTGGGTTGATTGTATGCATATCTGATTTCCACATAAATTCCTAAACGATTTTCTTGTGTGGGTGTTCGGAGAAAGGGGTCTCCGAGTGTGTGTGTGGTCTGTTGTGTGTCGATTGGTGCGGAGTATATCTGCGTGTGTTGTTGGGAGTTTTCTCCCGTGTGGTTGTGTAGGCATTGTCCTACGTGTGTGTGGACAGCGTTGTGTCTCCGTGTGAAGTATACAGTTCGGGGTGTGTTCCCCAACGTGTGTATGTGTGTGTGCTGCTGTGGCAGTAGTTTGAGGCGAGGCCTCGTGTGTGGTTTGCTGCGAAAGCAGCATGTGTGTGTTGGGGTTCTTCCCCGTGTTGTTACACTTTGTAGCGTGTAGTGAAGCCTCGCCGGATTGGTGAGGGGTGGACGTAGGGAGCCCTTCGTGGTCCCGAACCACCTTAAAAATCCCCGTGTTTTGTGGTTTGATTTGTGTGATTGTGTGTTCTCTACTATCTAGTTATGTAATCGTGTGAGCTCGGTGAGATTGAGTGAATTAAGTTTAAAGTTGTTTAGATTAATTTCCTCAATCCTATCAATCTTGTAAATTCCGCTATGTGGTAGTTTGTGTTTTTAATTGGACATAGTTTTTAGCACAAGGATCTATTCACCCCCCCTCTAGATCTGTGTTCCTACACTACGGGACCCAACAGGTGGAATGAGAACGGGTGGACTAGCCAGATATTCCTTGAACCCTTCAAAAGCTTTTTGGCATTTATAATCCCAGTGGAATTTCACTCCTGGCTTGGTCAACTCATAGAAAGGTCTACACCTTTGTGAGTGCTGAGACACAAACCGACGAATAAACTGTAACCTCCCGATTAAACCTCGACTTTCCTCAAATTCTTGGGAGGTGGCATATCCCTGATGGCCTTAGCTTTGTCGGGATCTATCTCGATCCCTCTTTTACTCACAATGAAGCCTAGTAATTTACCCGATGATACACCAAACACACACTTCTTCGGATTCATTTTCAATTGGAACTCCCTTGATCTCTGCAAGACCATAGCCAAAATCCTTGGATGTTCCATCCTGGTCCTTGATTTCACCAATAGATCATCTATATACACCTCCAGATATATGTGCATCATGTCGTGAAATATGGCCATCATAGCTCTTTGGTAAGTAGCTCCAGCATTCTTTAACCCAAACGACATGACCACGTAACAATATGTTCCCCAAGGTGTAGTGAATGATGTCTTCTCTTGATCCTCTTCTGCCAAACGAATTTGATTATATCCTGAAAATCCATCCATGAATGAGAGGGTCTCATACCCCGCTGTGTTGTCGATCAACACATCAATGTGAGGCAAGGGAAAATCATCCTTTGGACAAGCGCGGTTAAGGTCCCGGAAGTCGATGCAAATCCTGACTTTCCCATCTTTCTTCATGACCGGGACAATGTTTGCCACCCATTGAGGATAAATGATGACTCTAATAAACCTGGATTTATGGAGCTTGTCGACTTCTTCTTTCATTTTCGATGCAGTCAAGCCCTCAGAGGCGATTTCTAGAGTTCTACATCGATGCAACAGAGAGCTTCACCGACGCAGTCAGCTCTGAATCAAAAATTGGAAGACAACAATGTCGAAGCATCCAAGCGCTGCATTGACACACCAAAGGCCCTACACTTAGAAGCCAAATGCTCAAGAGTCACTTAGCTACACTGCCTCGATGCACCAAGTCAAAGGACAAAATTCTATCTTCAACTGCCTCGATGCACTAGGCCAACGATTTGCATCTGAATGTCACTACGTCAGAGCATCAGAAAACTGCATCGACGCACCGAGTATTATGCCAGCACTCGCAACATCACATCGATGCATGAAGGCTGATGCATCGACGCACCACGTCACTATACCAAGCTCGTGACGAACTTAGGCCGATCACGTGCCAGCCATCTCTAGACTTTTGGCTCGCAATCCACTCCACCTGGCTGATATCTGGAAAGTTAACAAGAGTCAGAATATTCCTTCTGACCCTTGGACCAATAAAATAATTTGGATATGGATCAAATTTTTTGAATTAAGAAATTTCCATGCTATATATATCATCCGATCTGAACAAGAGAAAGGTGGTATTCTCTGCGAACTCAAGAGAGAAAAGCGGCCATTAAAGAAGAGCAGCTATAGCCATTGAGAGAGCTTCTGCCAAAGAAAAATATGTGAGAGAAAGAGCTGTAGTTGCGAAGAAGAAAAGGGAGTGGGTCTCGAGAAGAAAAGGAGAGGAAGAGTGAGAGTAGTCCAGATATCCAGATCGAAGGAGAATCTGAAAGCAGTCGAATCTACAATTGAAGATCTATTCTTATCAGTTTGAGGATCAAATCCAGAACTACTATGCTCCTTAGGAGCTACATTTTCTCTATCTTATTTTAATTTTCTTTGCTGTTCATTTTTCATTTCCCTTGTGTTCTTTTGATACCATGTTGGGATCGGTTTTCTTATGAAGCAATCATAAAAGGGAGACTTGGTCTCCGGGTGTTCCTTCTCAGTGATCAGAAGAAGGGAGAGTTTCTCTCCGGGTTCCCTCTGAAAATTCAAAGGAAGAGAGGATCGTCCTCTGGGTTGTGGGTGACTGGGTGTCACTCACTGTTTCCCTCTGTGCTCGCAGAGGAAGGGAGGCGTGTTCCTCCGTTCACTACTTATGTTGTGGGGTCTGATCTAGCTGGGTGCTAGATCAGGGTTTGAGGGATTTGTCTCCCTCTGGCTCAAGCTATTCGTTAGTACTTGTCGCAGACTGAGTTTGCTTCTTACATCTTGCAAGGTGAAGCCACACTCTGGTTGAAGTGTGGGGTGAACGTAGATCGACGAGGCAGATCAAACCACCTTAAAAATCATGCCAATGTGGATTGTGATGTGCGTTTATTCACTATCTCTTTTCTCCACGTCGCAGGTTGAGCTTGAGGTGATTCTTTCTTACAGTCTGACATAGTGATTTATCTGATATGTGCTAGTATGTTTATTTGCATGAATGAGTGTCTAATGTTAGCATTCACTTAATTCGTGCACACTATCTTACTGGTTCCATTAGAATTGAGAGTCATCTAAGAGCATATGCGTTGTGACCTTTCTGCTACTACGTGCTAAGTGCTCGAGTGTTGATATGTGTGATCTGTTGGACACCACTCTGTGAATATCAGAGTTGTTCTTGCCGCTGCCAAACGTGGCTGTTTCAGTTCTAGTTAGCAGCATTTTATTTCAATCCTCTATAGTTTAGAATTGGGTCAAATCTTGTTGAACGATCCATTCACCCTCCCTCTGGATCCCTCCTTGCACCCATCACATGAGAAACCAATTGGAATGTGGCACATGTAAACCAGTCAGGCATGCAGATATATACATATAAATGCAACAAATCTCCCCCTTTCTTATTGAAAAGAGTGAATAGGTGTAAGAAAAGAAAACATGTGAGTCAGTGCAACTAGGATGCTCATGTGTAACACCTAGGAGGCTGTGCAGTTATATAAATGAAGACATGCAGCAGATCTTGCAGTCAATCAAGTTTTCAGAATACACATCAAATCAAATTACCAATTGTGCAAGTGAATAACATGAACATAAATTTTAGCCATATGGATAAATAGATTTTCAGTTCAACACAATGAGAGACTACACAGACTGCACTTCATTTTAGGAGAACATCGTATTGGAGGCTATGCTCTGACTCATTAATTTTTCACACCAAATTTTTCATCTCAAAAAATTCACCATTTTTACAAAGATAATCTGGATTTTTCTAAGAGTAGTCATGTTCAAATTATCCCTTTTTCTGTGAGGAGACATATGGAGCACATGCGAGACTCCCCAGTTACTCAAAACATTGACCGTTTCACTTGACTTGAATAGAGGTACTTCAGTACAACACTTTTCAGAAATGAACCACATCACGTCTCAGGTGACGTGCATCCAATTTACTCAGTGAGACTGAGCATTGCTCTGCCGTTCATTTGATCATTTCATTTCTAAAGAAGGGCGATCTCGCGCTGCTCCTGAGCGGGGAAGGGTCACTTGAAATGTGAACTGCAAGAAGGGAAACGAGTCGGAGGTGCCCAGGGATAGATCCCCGGGGAAGACCCTCCGATGCTTAAGTCAGCAAAGTAGTAGAGCTATGATGCGAAGGGAATGGTGAGGAGGAAGATGGGAGCGCGAGATCCCTCTCCACCAAAAGGTGAAGTTGTTCCTGCTCAGGGTTTTTGGCTCCTGCCTTTCTTACCTTCCTGTAGTAGGGCTTTTCCAGTTTAAATAATGGCCCGTTGTACGAATGATCCCTATAAGTGGAGGAGTCTCAGGGGGGGTTACGTCCTTCATGAGGGCTCCTTATAGCACGTGGACTCTTCGTCTCCCCTATCCCCTTGAGCTTCCTGCCATTAAGGGACTCGCAACGGCCGTGTCAAAAAGCTTCCATCAGTGAGCTCGAGCGATAGGCACTTACCCAGGAGTGGTCTCCCGAGCGATGAGCGCATGGTCAGGACAGAGAATAGGGGGCTTCGGGGGAGCTTTCCCGATCGAACTGATGCTCAGACTTCCCAACCCAAAGGCCGCCTAGGAAGCGCTTATTCCGAGTGAGTTTTTGGGCTTATAATAAGTGGGCCAGGGGGCTGTCACTTCGAGGAGTTGGGCCTCGTTCGGTCATATTTAGACCTCGTTTGGCCTCTCCGTACGGGCGGTGAGATTTTCCCTCCACTCGTCCCCCTTCCACTCCCGAGCCAAAATTAGGCTCGGACGAGTAGCATTTGGGCTGGACTTTTTGTGGCTCTGGTTGGGTAGAGATTTCTCTTTCTGGTAGGGGCCACATGACGCGGCTTGCCTTTAAAATATGCCCGTTATGATGAATAAGAGAATGTCCCTCCTCGGGAGATCGAAATGCCGCGCCGCCTCCAGCTAGGGGTTATAAGCATTGCGCGTTTTACGTCTCTTTATCTCCGGGGTTTAGGGTTTTGCCTCTCTTACATTTGAGGGGGGGCTCCTGTGCTGTGAGAGTAGCTCGAAAGAGTGGAGGATCGTTGCGGCCATTGGAGCTAGGAGGGCATCCTGAGGCGACGATTCATCGGCTTCCTTCTTCTCCAGAGTCCTCTGATTTAGAGCTTTCCCCTTCGTTCTTCGAGTTCTTTTCTCTGCTCTATGGCGGACCATCATCAGGAGGCTGAGGGGCGGCAGCGAGATCAGGCCCCAAGAGTTTTCATGGTACCGTCGGAGCCTCTCCGCAGTGAGCTGGGGGAGGCTGATGTGAAGCGACTGGAGAACCGATATGGGCTGCCTTGGCGGTTCTAGTTCATTGCGCCTGAGCCTCATGAGTCTAGCCTGGCCACTCGTTCCGGCCTCTTTTGTTCCTTCCTCTTGGCTTGGAAGTGTGGCTTTTGTCTGCCTCTCCATCCCTTTGTTGCTGAGTTGCTTCAGTTTTACCGGCTGGCTCCTGTCCAGATGGTCTCCAACTCTTATACCTTCATCTTCTCCTTCATCTTTCTCTGTGGCCAGTGTGGGGTACTTATCTCGCTGGACCTCTTTCATTACTTTTTTGAGTTGAAGGAGAATCTTCATGCGGGGAAGGGCTTCTTCTTCATTCAGGTGAAGTGGGGGAGGTGTTGTGTGTCCCTGTCTGTGAAGGATTCCTCTCATAAGGGGTGAAAGACCCAATATTTCTGGGTGGGCGCGTCGACGGTCAGTGTGGTCTGGAATTTCCCGACGGTGCCCAATTTTCACCCGAATATCCCTCCGAAGCAAACCGTGGTCTCCCCGGAGGTGGAGAAGGAGGCTACCATCCTTCAGCAAAGTCGCTGAGAAACTGCTGATTTGGTGACCTCGTCCAACATTGAGGGGTACCTTTCTTGAGTGTTGTTGCCGACAGGTAAGGAGTCCAGGGACTTGCTATCTTTCTTGTCAAGTAAATGGCCTTCCTTCTCTCAATTTGCTCTCCTTGATTTAGATGCGAGGTGAATAGTTGAGGAGGAGGCACCGTCAGCCGAGTTGGAGGTCATTGACTTGGATGAGATACTGGCCCCAAGCGAGCTTCAAGCTTCGGAGGTCTCATCCCGCGCCCGGGATAAGGGCAAGCGGGTGGCCTGGGATGATGCTTTCGAACGCCGGGGGGTCAAGTGTAAGGATCCCGTGGCCAAGTTACTATGGTCTTCAATGTAGGCTCAGTCTATCAAGAAGAAGCAGGCGAGGAAGGTGGAGGTCACCCGTCCGTCCGTAGAGGATTCCCTGCCGGCTCTCCCCTCTACCGAGCAAGAGGGGGCCGACGATGATGGGGTTACGGTCGATGCCGAGGAACCAAGCGAAGCAGAGGGGCCACCAGACGAGGGGGCCCGATCCGAGCCGGTCGAGGCTGGAGGGTTGCAGGAGGAAGTGACTCAATCTCAGCCGATCGATGCCGGGGAGGTACGCGGTGGGTCCACTCATTCCGAGTAAACCGGTGGGGCCCCCGGGACGGGGTTACCCAAGGGAGGTGCCCCAATCCCGGCCGCTCCGGTGAGAGTTTTCCCTCCCTCTACCAGGGCCTTCAACGTTCGGGCTCCTCTGTACTCGACGTGCCATTCCCTGGCTACGCGAGACTTGCGAGAAAAAGTCTGGAAGCGTCCCCCCTCCTCGCTTTTTGAGCAAATTGTGGAGGGCGGGCTGGTCTTGGCCCAGCTGGGGGCGAAGCAGTGGATGCGTACGCTCCGGTGGAGTCGGAGCGAGAGACTCTTTCGTGGGCCCTCGGTGCGCTTGATCGAAAGGTCGAGCGTCTGACCCTCGATCTTGGGGACCTTCATAGGGATATGGCCCCGCTCTGGGCGTTGGCATAGTCGAGCCAAGTGGAGGCTCGGTCGTTGGCGGAGCAGCTGGCCCAGGCCCGTCGCATGGTCGATCGAAAGAATGAGCTCCTGGAGTCGGAGCGCAGAATCCAGGTCGAGCGCGATGATCAATGGCGGGCCGAGCGAGAGGGGCTCAAGGACCAAGTCCGGGTGACCGAGGATTCGCGGACCAAGATCGAGAGGAAGCTGTCCGAGGCCGATAGAAGGCTATCCGAGTCTGAGCAGCGGATAGCCGAGCTCGAGAAGAAGGCGGAGCTGGCTGGGATAGAGGCGCTCGAGCAACATAGGTGCTCAGAGGCTTATCAGGCATCTCTTCATCAGGCGGCCTTTCCTTATTACGAGTTGGGCTATCGTCGGGGGCTTTGGAAGGGCTTCTCCCAGGGCTTCGATCAGCCCATCATAGAGGTAGAGGCCCAAGCATCTAAGCTCATTTTTCCTTCTGGACAATGCTATGATTCAGACTGGGGTTTGACCGACTCTTCCCATTATAGATCGACCGAAGAGGAGGGTCGAGAGTCCTCGTCCTCATTTGAGCGATCGCCAACTCCAGCAGCTTCGGGAGGGCACACGACCGAGACAGTTCCCTCATAGGTGGGGTCAGTGTCTGGGTTGGCTGTCGCTGAGAATACAGGGGGCAGATTGCCTGGTGCTGAGGAAGCATTGCCTGCTGAGACTGGAGATGGGCCCGAGGCCTGATGTAGTAGCTTTTTCTTTCCCTTATGTAGTCAGATACGGCTTTTTTTTGGAAAATATAATAGAGGCAGTATTAAATGCTGAATTGACTATTTCTTACCGCTTTTGGTGTGATTTGACTACCGGATTCGTAGTCGTTGGAGAAGGCGTCAATTTTCTCGGCAGATATCGTGCGTGCTAATTTGTCAAATAACTGACATGTTGCTGGCACCTTTCCATTTTTCCATATCATCCTTAATGACTTGCCGCTTCGCGCGTCCCGCTGGGGGGATGTTGGGAAATGAGGTAACCATCTCAGGGAAAGTCCTTTAAGCATGTTTTGTAAGGGGAGAGTCTTTTAAGGTGAACAGCTCCCCCTTCGGCCTATAAAAGGTCTGAGGGGTGTCTCCTTTTCCTTTCACCGCTTAAGGCCATCCCTGGCTGCTTCCCTTTTCTTCCCTTCCGCGAGGCGTTGTGCTGTCGGTCTTGGCGGAGAATGGAAGGCGCTTCAGAAGACGATGATGCAGATGGCGGTAGGAGGGAAGCTCCTACTGTTTTAGTCTGGAAGAGGGTTCATCAGTCGGAGGTCACTCTGGGAGTGGGTTCGTCATGCCGGGGCATGTCGCCTTCCTGTCCCTGACCCACCAACGCCATCCGGAGGGGAGAGGGGAGTGTAGACACACCAAAATCGATGCTATGTTGAGTAAATCTCATGTCACCATGTGACGCCCCAAAGTGGACTTCAATATTAGCTTAATATGAAGTTTATCTAATTTCTCCATATAAATTGTAATTTCTTGGCATTTTTCTTTAATAATTGAAATTAACGCCTAGAGAGAGGGCGCCATTTAATTGACGACCTAATGTGGGGCGTTTTCCTTAAATAAACAACTGTTCAAATGGGCATTGTTTCCTGGATTTAATGAATCCTAATGAAAATAAAACTCAAGGTAATTGACGTCCTCCTGAGGGGCATTGATTATTTAGCGCCCGTGAAACATGCATCATTTAACAATTTTAAATAAGGAAAGTCATTTATTTCTATAATTAAATTCAGGAATTAACGACTGTGTGAATGTCATCATTTCAATTGACGCCCCTAGTTAGGAAGTCATTTTATGTTCCGTCTCCCTTCCGCCTGCTTCTTTCCAGTAGTGATCCTTTCCCCATTATACACCTTGTGTTCGATTGGGAAGAGGGTTCCTTATTGGAGGACTCATTACCTTGTTTTAATCCTATTAATGCAAGGATTTTTGGCCTATAAATACCTTAACATTTGTTTCTCACGCGAGGGGAACACAGTAACAGAGATAAAAAATGAAGAGCAACATAGAATAACATAGTTAACAGAGCTGTGAGAAGAGAGTTTGTTATTTTGCAGTTTCTTCTTCCATTGGAGGCGTTTTCTTCATCCGGCGTTCTTCATCCATAATAACTGCTGCAACCTTGTTTTTCCCTTTACTGTTGCATACACAACAGCATGGATTACCCTTTAGTCTTTTGGTTTTAGTTTATTCATAGCATCATACACATATTCTTCTTCTAGCTCTCGGCTAGAGTTTCATCTATATCTTGCTTGCATAACATTCATAATCACATCCTTGTTACTCCTCTTAGGGGTTTAAAACCAAAACACACAAGGTGTGTTCATGCCCAATTTGTTTGATTTCATATCTTTAGAGCATTGATACTACACACTTGGCTAATCCATATCTTTGTTTATTTTGTGTGTTTGCAAGGTTAATCAAGCTATAAACCCCCTTCATCGGCCAGCCGGTAGAAGGAGGAAGGAAGAATTCCCAATCTCACCCGCTCAATATAAGGTACATACGATCATCCTTCTTCTTTTGAGGTAACCCCTCTGGTGATCACCCTCCTTAGAGCATCTCATTCTCAACCTCTTTTTCTTCATGTCCCACATGTTTTAGAATAGTTATTCATCCCTAATCATCATTTGTCATCGTTCTTTCTTTCTTTTTTTTTAAAAAAATCTCTATGTGACACGTTGACAAATTGGCGATCATGGTGGGACTCCTTTTGTTTTTTTTTTTGATTACCCTTCCCCTTGGGCTCCCACGTGTGCCATCTCCCCTTTGCCAACCATGGTGTGCCTCCCTTTGTGCTCCACGTAGCACTCTCCCTATGTGATTTGATAGTTTGCTAGATTTTTAGAAATTCCATTTATCTATCAAAAAAAAATGAGCATGCCATGCTTTATTTCATGTTTATATTTGACTGCCATGATCCATGATTGGAGTTTGTGAGTGTTTCTTCCTATTATTCTCACTGTTTAAGCTTTTTGGCCGTTGAAGTGTTTCTGGGACACAGGGAATTAGCGCCCTTCACAGGGGCACTGTTTCACAATTTAGCGACAGGGTGCAGGGCGCCATTTTCCTGCCCTTCTGAAAAGAAAAATTTCACAGGGAATTAGCGCCGTTCACAGGGGCACTGTTTCACCATTTAGCGACAGGGTGCAGGGCGCCATTTCCCTGCCCTCTCCGAAAAAAATTGTTCACAGGAATTGACGCCCCTCACAGGGGCACCTTTTCATAATATAGAGGCAGGGGTAAGGGCATCATTTCGCTGAGTGTCCGCAGTGATCTCTTTTCCTGTGTGTTCTGCCTCATTCTTATCATATCCTGTTCATGCATATATATTGTCTCTATTTTGCATTAGTTTTACATTCATCTTTGCATTTGGTTTGGGAGACCTCCTCTCCCCACACTTTTTAGGAGCCACACCCCCCTCTTGGTGAAGGAAGGACCCTCCATTGAGCATTCCATCTCTTTGGACTGAAAATTCCTAAACCAAGCCTCCGTAAGTCTCCGCACCCGTGGATTCCCTCACAGACGCCGGGCAGGTTGTACCTTTGAAGTCTTGGATTTTGTTGGCCTATGCATGGTGAGAGAGTGTTCTTAGTTGGCATCGAAGTGAACTTACATTGAAACTAGGTTCCCCCCCTTGTGTGAATCACTCCAAAGTTTGTTAAAAATCATTAATTCACCAAGGTTCAAATAAATAAAAAAAATCAACGGTAACCATTCCAACTTGTGTGCTTCTTCGCAAATTGTTTTGCTTGAAATTTGATTGCATAATGGCTTACCTTGATAGACAAAATAACATGTTTAATCTTAATTATGTTCATGAGGATGCATAACCTAGCACATCCTATACTCATCAATTTCAACTTGTTCATCATAATTCTCACCATATTTTCAAGGGACCACGTCCTCATTCCTATGGTATTGCCCAACCCATGGGCAATGTCCAATCCCATGGTCCCTCGCCTCAATCGCGAGCCACTATTCCTTCGGGACCGTCTCCTCCCAACGACGAGAAGGTCTCTCAAATCATCCGTGCATTAGATCATCTCACCCCCCAACAAATCCAAGCCCTTAAGGCCATTGTTGAAGGTACATTTCATTCTTCTCATCCTCCTACTATTCCTCTTCGGGTGGCCCATCACCCATCTCCCTCCACAAGTACACCTACTCAGGTGGTCCCTCACCCACCTCCTTCTATACATGTTCCTTCTCAGGTGGCCCCTCACCCACCTTCCTCTATAGGCATTCCTCCTCGGGTGGTCCCTCATCCACCTCCTTCTATACATGTTCCTTCTCAGGTGGCCCCTCACCCACCTTCCTCTACACGCATTCCTCCTTGGGCGATTCATCACCCGCCTCTTTCTATTCCTCCTCCTCCATGGCCCCAAGGCCCACACATTCCTCACGACCCGGCCCGACCGGGTCCTTCTTTGGGTCGGCCCATTAACCCACCTCCACGGCCTTCATATCAAGCCGCCCCTCCAAGGCCGCAGTGCCAACCCTCTGTTGCTCAAGTCACACCTCTCCAACAAACTCTTATTGACAAAGTTCCTTCATTGGAGGAACAATTAAAGAGGATTACGAGCCCACAGCCCGCTCCCCCTACTCCAGTCAATCCCCTCTATGCCGCTCTAAATAACATTACCAAGATGGAAAGGGATTGGAAGGATAGGATAGACGACTATGGCATTGACAGGTCAAGCGAGGAAGAGTCAGCAGATTTCAACGCTCAAGTGGACGTCGTCCACCCTCCACCCATTCACCCCAGTCACTTGTATGGCCCTCCGCCTCTACATACGCCATACCATTATATTCTACCACCTACATATACGCCTCCACAACGGCGTCCATCTGAGTTTGACAATGAAGAGCCGACAACTGAAGAATTCAAGACGGCGCAAGATGAAGCTCTGCCAGTACCCCTTCCGAGTTTCCTCCGTTTTCCACTTCCTCCATTACCATCAAAGGAGCCTCCTGCTCGGGACGAAGCCAACATCTTCAATCCAACCCCCACCTTTGAGACTCAATGGTGTTACGACGATGGGTCGATACTCCAATCACCCACGCCAGCACATCTTGAGTCTCCTTCTATCCCCAACACCGTTCGCCCCATCCGGCATTTTCTTCGCACCAAACCTCCACCAACTAAACCTCCACCAACTGTGCCATTAGCCTCCGCAACACCGGCTCCCACTGAACTTTCATCTAAAACTCCACCCATTAAGCCATTAGCATCCACTACATTGGCCTCCGCCGAGTCCACCACTAAACCTCCCCTAATTAACCTTCCATCGCCGCCACCTCAGCCTTCCACTATGCTTATAACACAAAAAACTACCCCTACTCCACTACTTAACCCTTCACCCTTACCCGTGGTTAATCCTGAGCATAATTCGTCTCTTTTTGCACTCAAGCCGACCCCGACTGCTTCCGAGCAAAGGGAGAAGCTTGACATGTTTGAACTTCTGCTTCCACTCACCCTTTCTCCAACACCTTGCATTACACCTCCACCATCCATGGAGCCTTCCGCCTCTGCTTCACCTCCCTTTACCACTCGGAACGGGGAACCTTCTACAAGTACATATGCCAAAGATGATCAGGAGCTGGATAAGAATGATTTGGCTATGGCTATGGCTATGCTGTTGAAGATGCAAGAATTCGTTTGCCGGATGCCCATCCGCGTCTTTGTGCCGAGCATGGTTGAAGAGGCCAAGTCCCCGCCACTGCTCACTAAAACAGAATGTCAAACACTGATGCCGTATAAGTCTATGACCCAGGGCCGGGCAGGGCACCCCTTGTTACAACTTTTCAATTTTGAACATGTTCTTCCATACAAGGGGCGAATGCCCATTTTGTTCAACACTCCCTATACGCCGCAACCCCTGGGCAACATGACGCTTCCCATTCCCATCTGTCAACTCCCTCGCACTATTGTTCTTCACTCTCCAAGGGAGTTACCATTTACTATTGAAGCTTTGTCATGGGCTTGTACGTTATCCATTGGGCCTATTGTCCATACACTTTCACTGCTATGAAGGGGTAGTTATCCTCATACTAAGGGGCCTTCCGCTATTCTATCCACCTTCCATTCAACTCCACCCATATTTCCGTCTATCACCGATTCTTCATGGGCCACTCCTGGGGTAAGGAGGAGGATCTCATCCTCTCGCCCTTCATGTTCTTTACATTCTTTGCATTTCATTCATCCATCGCATCCGTTGCATTGCATCCACATGCATTTTCACTTCTTCTTTCCCGTGTTTCCAAACCCGTATCTTCCCCGCCTTCCAGAACCTTCGGTTTCCCCACGTTTCCTATATCTTCCGCCTCTATCTTTGGGATCTCCAGGTCCCCTTACACTCACCGGGCATTGTGCCCCCTCCGATATTACCTCAGGGCATCGCGCTCCCTTCCAACTATTGCATCCGCACTCCCCGAATTTCTCTCTTATCCTCCTGGGGCATCACGCCACATGGTGTCTCATTCCACCGGAACCTCCGGATCCTTCATCCTCATCTAATCCACTCCCCCCCAGGGCATCGCGTCCCTCCAGACTTTTCCTTCCTCATTCTCCCGGGGCATCGCGCCCCCTTTCCTGCTATTTCCCTAGAACCTTCAGGTGTTTTATCCATCCTTTTAGGGCATCACGCCCTTTCTAATTCCACTCCTCCGGAACCTCCAGACTTTCTTCTAGGGCATCGCGCCCTTTTCTATCTTCCTCCTTCGGAACCTCCTGATCCTTCATCCCTCTTTCTATCCCTTGGGCATGACGCCCCTTTCCATCCTCTACCTTTGGAACATCTAGATTTCCATTCAAGGGCATTACACCCCTCCTCATCTCCACTCTCGGACACTCCGGATTTCCTTCCAGGGCATCGCGCCCTTTTCTACCTTCCTCATTTGGAACCTCCAGACCTTCCCCTCTGGGCATCGTGCCCCTCTGCACCATCACGCCCAGGTCCTCCGGGCATCTCACTGATTTTTCTTGGGCATCACGCCCTTTCTGATTCCACTCCTCCGGAACCTTCGGACTCTCTTTCCTTCCTCCCAAGGCATCACGCCCTTTTCTATCTTCCTCCTCCGGAATCTCCGGATTTCCTCCCAGGGCATCGCACCCTTTTCTATCTTCCTCCACCGGAACCTCCGGATTCTCCATCTTACTCTCTCTATCTTCTTCCCGGGCATCCCGACCCTTCTGATTCCATTCCTTCGGAACCTCCGGACCCTCCATCTTTCCTCCAATTCATCCCCCTACTTCTCTGGGACATCACGTCATTTATCCTCTTCTTCCTCTTCCATCATCTTTTTCCATATTTCTTCCCAGGGCATCGTGTCCCTCGGCATTCTCCCCCTCTGGAGCCACCGGATTCATCTTTTCACCCTCTGGATCCACCTTTCTCCATCTACCAATTTCTCCTTTTAATTCCTCCTGATTTCGGGTCCGACCCGACTTCTTCTACATCCACTGCTTTGGGAACTTACCCTTTCTCCCACTGCTTTCGAGACTTTAGTCCTCACTCCTCCTCTTGATTTTTCGCTTCTTCTGTAGAACTTTCCATGTGATCAGGGTCTATGTCCCTTAGTGAGGGAGTTCTAGCCCTCGCCTCTTTTCCTTTTATCCTTGTTTCGTCTGAGTATGGTCTGAGCACCACTCCTTCTTGTTAAGCGACTTCAAACCATGGCTTCCAATCCTTTTATCTACCACTTAAGGACAAATCTCACGATGATCAAAATCACCTCTGGCAGCTTGTAGCGACCCGAGAATCTGATTACCGGGAAGGCCCGATAACCCGAGACTCGCACCGCCGCCCACGAGCCGGGAGGGCTCGGAAGGGGTAAAAGGAGTGTGGAGGCACAAAGAAATAAGAAATAAAGCAGGACAACAATTAACAGAAATAAATAAATAACTACAACTATAACAGAGTCCAGTCCAATAGAAAGTACAGTCTAAAGCAGTAAAACGTACCACATGCCAAGTGAACACTCGGCCTGACAAGCTGGCAATTGAGAACCTCCGCTCCGTGCCCTCAAACCTCGAGGAAGAACCGCCACACCTGAAAAGCAGGGAATGAGTCTCCAAAACAGAGACTCAGCAGGGATCCCGCGGAACGCCAACCGGAAACAACGGCGGTAGCGGAAGGGAAGGCTACGAGAGCAACCGCAACAGCAGGAATAGTAAACCCGGTGGCCGGCCAAAACACGGCACTACAACTACTCCTACTGTACCAAAAACACACCCTGAACTCACAGTCGAGGCTACCGGACTACACTAGTACCGCTTACCGAAGTAAAAACACACGGCAACCATGACGTTGAGGCCTGTCCCCCGGACACAGCCGACCTGGACACGCTGTCCAAGGTGCAACCCCGACCATCCAATCGTGGGTACCGCACAACAAGACGCAACCTCGGTAAAGCCACTAGCACTAGTCTCATGGTGCGAAAACCAACACACGCGCCACGGCGAACCAACCGAAATTCAATGATCAACACGACCGAAACCCGAAGGTCAAAGTCATGGAAACTGACAGTCTATCACTCCCAACTCGATAGGAGTACCTCCCACTAGAAGCACAGCCGGTAGCGTCCCCTGACGTCTTACACCGCGCCGCAGGTGAACCGCCTAGCGTGGTAGCTCCTACCAAAGGCGCGAACACCGTACAAGTAACCACAAACAAGTGACTAGCTGGGGTCACACCCGTCGACGTGGGTCCAACCGCCCCCAACCACGGGTGCACACACAGACCGTGCGTCCCTAGTATGGTCCTCTGACCAGTTTTCCCCTCAGCAGGACTCTAGCTGCTAGACGCGGGGCCCAACGGTAACCGATCCACAAACCGTCTCTAAGGGTGAGTGCCCGTACACCACTCCCAGGTGAGACCAGCACCTCGTACTGGTGGGCTACGACTAGTGGAGGGTCACTGAAGGAGTAGACTCTCAAGTCAACGGAAAACAACGTCCGCATCCGAAGATGTACGGGGACCACCCCACTTACCGGCCCCATCGCGCGGTGACCACAGTCAGGGAAGAAACAGGACTCACAGTCCACGGCCACGCACGCACCCTGCGCGAGAGTCGAGAAAACTCAAGTGGCACTAAGCCACTAGACTCTGGACAGTCCTCTAGACGCACTACAACCAACAGTCCTTGAGTCACAAGACTCGGGGTCAAGACCGTTGTACGCAATAGCACAAGGCCGTCAATCTAGTCCAATTTCTAGGTCTAAAACCACGGTGGCATGAGTACCGAGACAACTCACGAGCCGTCAAGACCACTCCCTCGGAAAGGGAACACAAGGGACTAAGGCCACCCACACGGGCCACACGGAAAACACAGAAGCACGATTCCCAAGGCAGCACACAAGTCGCCATGTCAATTTCCCATCCCAGAGCAAGCGGGAAACCTCCAGCCCCAGGCCGGATAACTGGACTCGCAGTCCAAAGCCAAAAACGTGGCCCACATTGGAATCGCCTTCCAAAGAAACCCACGACATGCGGGGGAGACCCCACCGCACACACACCGATACACGGTGACTCGATCGAGCGTAGCACGAAAGCCCAAAACACGTGTGGTCACCCGGACCCACTACACCTATGGGCACGCTAATCGAGGTAACATGGAATCTCCGGTCACCCAAAGACACGGTCACAGAACTCCACGGGGTGTCAAGGACATTCACAAGACCTAAAGTCAACCATTGGGTCATAACCAGGTCGACTAGAGGTCAAAACAACGCAAACGGGAACCGCAACGTAGTCACGGTCACCTGGGGACCGCGACCATAGTCACGGTCGACTGGGGACCGCGACCACACAGTAGTGGTCGACCGAGGACCGCGACCACACAGTCACGGTCACCTCATGACCGCAACTAGCCCGCGTAAACCCGATGGTAGCGGTCACCCAAGGACCACGACCACACAGTCACGGTCACCTCATGACCGCGACCAGACGAAAACGGTCTATAGCACGACCGCGACGCTTGCCGATGCTCTTGGGCAAATGGGGTTCTCCCCAGACCGCAACCAATGAAAGCGGTTACTGGTAGACCGCGACCATTTCAGAAAACCGAGAACGGCGGGAAAATGCCCAAAAATCGATCCACGCCCCGATCACCCCCGGGTGATGGGGAAACAAAGGGGAATCCATCCCCAAGCCCCTAGGCATACATCTAAACCCCTGGATCGGCCAAAAACGCAACGAAATGCCAGATCGGGCGATCACTCCCCAAAACATGGTTTTCCCCAAAAATGCCCCAAATGACCCGCTCGGCTCACCACGGCCTACGAAACTCGCGTGAAATGAAGCGCACGAGTTGGGGGTCCATCACCCTACCTCCACCAAAGATTCAGCGCACCGTGGACGCCAATCCACGAAGAAACGCCGTTGAAGCCTCGCCGTTCCACGAACCCACGGCCGAGCTTCACCGTGCCTCCACCGCCTCGATCCTCACCCATCCTCGCCCGTACCTCACCCGCGCCGTCCCCACCTCACCCACGCTCCATCCCGTCGGCCGCCGGAGAGAGAGGGAGAGAGGAGAGAGCGTGAGAAGAGAGAGGGGGAGAAGAGAGAAATGAGAGGGGAGAGAGAGTGGGGGGTTTATATAGGAAAATCCGGAAATTTGAAAAAATCCCAAAAAATAGAAAATCACAGCCTCGCGATCCTCGGAACGCACCGATCGCAACGGTACCACACTCGCCTAGGTGAACGGCCCGGTTCACCCGCAACGAAGTTCCGATGGAATTATTGAAACACACACCGGGAATCGGAAAACACACGTGGAAAAGCCGCGGAACGCTTCCGGGCCTCCGAAACAACTTCGGATCGTGCCGATCCGAACACGAAAGATGTCCGAAATGAAATTTTGGACACAACAGAGTCAGACACTCCGAGAAACCAGATCCGGGATCCACAAAGAAGGATCCAAAAAACCCGGGGCATTACACAGCTACTTCAACAAAGGTCGCAAGGTAATATGATTGCGTAAGTATGCATTCTTATGTCATTTTCACGCGTGGTTTTAAAATGAAGTGCTTCTTAACCGGATTAAGAATGGGTGTTTTAGGCCTTTATCTTAAGCTCTAGTTCAATTAATTCAGTCAAAAGAGTCTTTAGGCTTGCTATGCAGCATTTTGGTAATAAGAACCCCGCGTTGGGAATTCGACGTTCTCTCCCCGCTTGTTAAGGGTAATCCTTAGCTGGGCATCGCACACACTTCACGGCGCCCTTTAGCCGTCTGCTTTGGTAAAAACACTGTTGCAACTTTGGCCATGCCATGAGAATTCCTGAAAGTCTTTTGTCTTCTTTACTCGGCCAAGTGCAGGGGCAAAAGGTTGACGGATGAGATGACCAACCTAGGTAATCCCCAATACGAGAGAAGTCTCAAATAGGGGCAATCTTGACCCCAAAAAAAAAATAAAGTGAAATTTGATGATAGATCTAGCCAAAAAGGGCTATTATGAATATCAATTTAAAATTTCAATAAATTCAAAAGCATGAAATATGGCATGTCAAGAGTGGCAAAGTCCCCGCAGGGAAAACCCTGGTCGTATGCATGTCAAGGGTCTCAAAATCAAAGGCACAAAGCCCTGGCGCAACAGACTACCTCTTTGAGGGGAAATACCTTGGAAGAAATTCGAGTCCCGATATCAACCATCCTGTATAAAGCTTATGTCCAATTGTTCATCTCTTCTCCCTCTAAGATCGAATGTTTCTCGGGTATGGCCTTGGTAGGGGCACCGTTAACCAAAGGTAGCCGGTCATAGGGCTCCACCTTTAAATGCACGCCCAGCTTTGAGCAGTTTTAGCGAAAGGGGAAGGAACGAGAACCCTTAGCCAGTGACTTAGACATCCCGTTGATGCTGCACTAGCAATGTCTAAACTAAAATAAAAAAAAGTTGAATATTTCCCAAACCAAAATCTAAAAAAAAGTTGAATATTTCCTAAAATAAAATCTGAAAAAAAAAGTTAAATATTTCCTAAACCAAAATGCAAAAAAAAGTTGAATATTTCCTAAGCAAAAATCCAACAAAAAATGAATATTTCTTAAAATCTAAAAAAATCAAATATTTTCCAAAATCCATAAAAATTTGAATACTTCTCAAAACCCATAAAAATTTATATATTTCAAAATCAAAAAAATGCATTGTATTTTTCTGATGGTGCTTTTACAGGGACAATAATTTTGCAAGGACCAAGAGCACGGGATGAGTCCCCTTCTCATTCACCACTATCAATCTTTTAATTCTTCCAAACACCATCATGATTTGTCACTATGGGCACTCCTGATTATCATCTCTCTATACTGGACATTAATTGATCATTCATCTCCAAAATCTTTTAATAAACTTCTGCTGATTTAACATGATCACTCTGCCACTGGGCATTACTTGATCCTGATCATCCAATCTCAATCTCACATGCCAAGATTGTCATCCTCATGACAAACAACAAACAATGATGCTTTGCAATGCTATGTTTTAACTCATGCTATTCATGCTAAACATGCTTCGCCTTACTAATACATGCTTGAATGCTATCCACACCAAGCTTTCATCACTTTGATGTCTATGTTGTGATTGCTTATTGATGCTTTGATTCATGCTATATTTGCTATGCTTAAATGCCTTATTCATTGCTTGTTATCTTCCTTATATCTTGGCTAATGAAAATTTGAGTGCAGGATAAGAAGCTCTGTGGTCCCACCGACTGGGCATCATCATGTAAGCCCCTCGGTGTTTGCACATTATTTCATGTCAGTTCCCCACATGCTTATTGTTATCACCATCTCCCTGTAGTCATTTTTACTATATGATATCTACGCTACTAGATTATATCAAGGACCTTGTGGCTTTGGTAAATCTGGAATTTGAGTTCCCCTTCATCAAAAATAATGATGATTCCAGAGGAATCTTAGTCACACGGATAGGCCGTTAAGCCGTCCAAGACTGGGGATAATGGTTCCCTTTTGTATGTTGGTGCGCGGATAAATGGGCTTCGGCTTAGTATCAGCTCACGAATGGGTTTCCTGACTCAGTCTGGACAGCTTAGCAATATTATCCTTGATTATCTTATATTTTAATTTACTTTAATTTTTCCTTTAAACCCAACATGCATGCATGAAGAACTTTGAATCAATAGTGAAAAATCATTTTGATAAGATGATTGGAGATTCGAATTGATCTTAATCTTTCCAGATATGATATATTCATTGCTGAATGGAATCCTCAGTTCGTTTTTCTCGCTGTTTTAGGTCATTTTCTTGAAAGCTCTTTGTTTGGATTTCTATCCTCTTATTTCAATCCTTTTCCTTTGATCCACCTTGGTTGCAGCACATCCACATTGGCTGGTAACCGCTCCCCAATGGTGAAACCTATAGGTTTGTGACCTGGGGTACTTCCACCGCGCTGGAAGTTGATCGTCTTCTTTTATCTCCCTCGTGCCCGCGTGCACACTCCCTCTTTTATCCAAACATCATTGATTTCATTGAATTTCTCGAAATTGCTTCATCTCGAGTTTTTGATTCAATTCTCATCAGGTGATGTTGATCGCGTGTCTCATCACACCTTGGTATCTACTTTTCAATTTGTTCTGCTCTCTTGCAAAGCAAACGCCAAGGCAGGGCAGCTGTAGATACGCTAAAATTGACATTACTGTGAGCACATCTCATATTACCTCATAATACCCCAATTTGATCCTCAAATTGACTTTGTTTGGGTGATTTTTCCTATTTTTTTAAATGTTTCTCTTTTTTCTTATTTTTTCCTATTTTACTGAATTTTTCGGGTATTTTTCTCCGTTTTTATGAATTTTCCAAGAATTAACGGCGTGAGGGGAGGCATCATTTGTTTTTAAGAAAATTAAAAAAATAAAAAGGAAAATTGTGCCTCTTTGAGGAGGCATCAATTCACTTTCTTTTTTCTTATTTTTTGGATTTTTTTCCCTATTTTTTAAAGAATTAACGACATGGAAGGGGGTGTTGTTTGATTTTAAATAAAATAAAAATAAAAAAAGGGAAATGACGACATGTCAAAGGACGTCAATTGTAATTTATAATATTTTAATATTATTTTTGACTCTCTTTCAGGGGTGATTTGCTGGCCTTCTAGGTGTCAGAAAAATACGAAAAAATAGAAATTAGAATCAGCACAGTTAGATGCACGTCCACTTAAAAAAAGATAAAATAATAATGAGAAATGAAAAATGGCCCTGTTTTGCATAAATTGAAATGACGTCCCTCATGGGGGCTCATTTCAATTGACGTCCGAATGAGGGGTCGTCATTTCCTTTTGGCTTTTCTTTATTATTTTTGATTCACGACACCGTGCAAGTCATTGTTTCAACTGACGACTCCTCTAAGGTCGTCATTTTCATTGCTATATTTTGAGATTTTAAATCCGTCCGAAATTCGTATTAAATTCTAAATAGCGACCCCCTCAAAGTCGTCAATTCTTTTCAAATTTCGGAAAGTCCGAATCCGTCTCGAAATGCCTCCAAAATGACGTCGTCTCTGCGGGCGTTATTTTAAATAGCGACCGTCTGTCCGGTCGTCAATTCTTGTTCAATTCCGAACTCCGCCAGAACCTCCTTCTTTCCCCATTTTGAGCCCCTTTTCACTTGGGAAAGGACTTCTAATACTTTTTAATGTTGAGGGGACACTTGGGCAATGTTTATCTCATTCTAAATCCAACTAAAACATGTTTTTCTAATTTCCCTTGGAATTAACTCCAAATTTCACCCCTATAAATATGACCCCTCTCTCCCTTGTGTTAAGATCATCAATATCAATCCAAGGGGAGGTGCTAGTAGATTGAAGGCTCAAGGAGGAGGCTCCCATGAACCTACAAGCTTCATCCATGGAGTTCTTCTTCCTACCTTGAAGATCTTGAAGCCAAATTGGAGAAAACCACTAAGCTTTCCCCCTCCTATCTCTTATTTTTGCTTTAGTTAATTGCATGCATCATATCATATTTTTCTTTTATCCTTTTTTATCTCAATATTGAGATCTTCCCATGTTGTGCACTCTAGCACATCTCCATAGTTCAACACTTGAACATCTCCCTCTATTCTTCATCATACATCATCTTTTACCTACCCTTTTGCATAGGGGTTTAAAGGCCAAACACCAATAAGGTGTGATCATATCCATACTTTCTATGTCCATATTTACATTTGGATTTGATGCTACACATCTTGGTTTCTAATCCATGTTTGTTTATTGGTGTTTGTTAATTTTACAAGGGTAATCAATCAAGGAAAACTCTCTTCATCGGCCGGCCGATAGAAAGAGAAGGTGCACTCACAATCTCCTCCGCATTTAAGGTATTTATATCACGATCCCTCCTCTATTTTCATTGTTATATCTTTGAGGCCCTCGCATCTCTGGCGATCACCCTCCATTAGCATCCTACGCATGCTCCCCTTTTCTTCTCTTTCCCCTTCTTTTTCCCTTTTAATTATTCTTAAGTTTTCCTTAAGTGGATTTCTTAGAATCTACAAATTGGCGATCACGGTGGGACTCCTTTTGTTTTTTTTATTACCCTTCCCCTTGGGCACCCACGTGTGCCGTCTCCCCTTTTGCAACCACGGTGCGCCTCCCTTTGTGCTCCACGTAGCACTCTCCCTATGTGATTTGATAGTTTGCTAGATTTTTAGAAATTCCATTTATCTATCAAAAAAAAAATGAGCATGCCATGCTTTATTTAATGTTTATATTTGACTACCATGATCCATGATTGGAGTTTGTGAGTGTTTCTTCCTATTATTCTCACTGTTTACGCTTTTTGGCCGTTAGAGTGTTTCTGGGACACAGGGAATTATCGCCCTTCACAGGGGCGCTGTTTCACCATTTAGCGATAGGGTGAAGGGCGCCATTTCCCTGCCCTTCTGAAAAGAAAAATTTCACAGGGAATTAGCGCCCTTCACAGGGGTGTTGTTTCACCATTTAGCGACAGGGTGCAGGGCACCATTTCCCTGCCCTCTCTGAAAAAAATTGTTCACAGGAATTGACGACCCTCATAGGGGCGCCTTTTCATAATATAGCGGCAGGGGTAAGGGCGTCATTTCCCTGAGTGTCTGCAGTGATCTTTTTTCATGTGTGTTCTGCCTCATTCTTATCATATCCTATTCATGCATATATATTGTCTCTATTTTACATTAGTTTTACATTCATCTTTGCATTTGGTTTGGGAGACCTCCTCTCCCCACACTTTTTAGGAGCCACACCCCCCTCTTGGTGAAGGAAGGACCCTCCATTGAGCATTCCATCTCTTTGGACTGAAAATTTCTAAACCAAGCCTCTGTAAGTCCCCGCGCCCGTGGATTCCCTCACGGACGCCGGGCAGGTTGTACCTTTGAAGTCCCGGGTTTAGTTGGCCTATGCATGGTGAGAGAGTGTTCTTAGTTGGCATCGAAGTGAACTTACATTGAAACTAGGTTCCTCCCTTGTGTGAATCACTCCAAAGTTTGTTAAAAGTCATTAATTCACCAAAGTTAAAATAAATAAAAAAAATCAACGGTAACCATTCCAACTTGTGTGCTTCTTTGCAATTTATTTTGCTTGAATTTTGATTGCAAAATGGCTTACCTTGATAGACAAAATAACATGTTTAATCTTAATTATGTTCATGAGGATGCACAACCGAGCACATCTTATACTCCTCAATTTCAACATGTTCATCATAATTCTTACCATATTTTCAAGGGACCACGTCCTCATTCCTATGGTATTGCCCAACCCATGGGCAATGTCCAATCCCATGGTCCCTCGCCTCAATCGCGAGTCACTATTCCTTCGAGACCGTCTCCTCCCAACGACGTGAAGGTCTC
Organism: Amorphophallus konjac; assembly: GCA_022559845.1. Taxonomy (NCBI): domain Eukaryota; kingdom Viridiplantae; phylum Streptophyta; class Magnoliopsida; order Alismatales; family Araceae; genus Amorphophallus; species Amorphophallus konjac. The sequence goes on along the minus strand of CM040126.1, from coordinate 156,875,377 downwards.
TCAAATCATTTGTGCATTAGATCATCTCACCCCTCAACAAATCCAAGCCCTTAAGGCCGTTGTTGAGGGTACATCTCATTCTTCTCATCCTCCTTCTATTCCTCTTCGGGTGGCCCATCACCCACCTCCCTCCACAAGTACACCTACTCGGGTGGTCCCTCACCCACCGCCTTCTATACATGTTCCTTCTCAGGTGGCCCCTCACCCACCTTCCTCTACACGCATTCCTCCTCGGGTGGTCCCTCACCCACCTCCTTCTATACATGTTCCCTCTGAGGTGGCCCCTCACCCACCTTCCTCTACACGCATTCCTCCTCGGGTGATTCATCACCCGCCTCCTTCTATTCCTCCTCCTCCATGGCCCCAAGGCCCAATCATTCCTTGCAGCCCGACCCGATCGGGTCCTTCTATGGGTCGGCCCATTAACCCACCTCCAAGGCCTTCATATCAAGCTGTCCCTCCAAGGCCACGGTGCCAACCCTCTGTTGCTCAAGTCACACCTCTCCAACAAACTCTTATTGACAAAGTTGCTTCGTTGGAGGAACAATTAAAGAGGATTACGATCCCACAGCCCGCTCCCCCTACTCCAGTCAATCCCCTCTATGCCGCTCTAAATAACATTACCAAGATGGAAAGGGATTGGAAGGATAAGAGAGACGACTACGGCATTGAGAGGTCAAGCGAGCAAGAGCCGGCAGATTTCAACGCTCAAGTGGACGTCATCCACCCTCCACCCATTCACCCCAGTCACTTGTATGGCCCTTCGCCTCCACATACGCCATACCATTATATTCCACCACCTACATATACACCTCTGCAATGGCGTCCACTTGAGTTTGACAATGAAGAGCCGACAATTGAAGAATTCAAGACGGCGCAAGATGAAGCTCTGCCAGTACCCCTTCCGAGTTTCCTCCGTTTTCCACTTCCTCCATTACCATCAGAGGAGCCTCCTGCTCGGGATGAAGCCACCATCTTCAATCCAACCCCCACCTTTGAGACTTAATGGTGTTACGATGATGGGTCGATACTCCAATCACCCACGCCAGTGCATCTTGAGTCTCCTTCTATCCCCAACACCGTTCGCCCCATCCGGCGTTTTCTCCGCACCAAACCTCCACCAACTGTGCCATTAGCCTCCGCAACACCGGCTCCCACCGAACTTTCATCTAAAACTCCACCCATTAAGCCATTAGCATCCACTACATCGGCCTCCGCCGAGTCCACCACTAAACCTCCCCTAATTAACCTTCCATTGCCGCCTCAAGGCCCTCTCGAGCTCCGTGACTCGCTGCTCACGGATGGCCAGCTCTGTCCCAGCTAGTGCAGCCTGGGTAAGTGCCGCCTGTAACTCGGAGGTCTGCAACCAATTAAACGAATCATCAGTTACACATTTAATTCAATAATTCAAGAAATAAGCAACTGAAATAAAATCTTTATTAACTCTCCCGGGTAGCCATCGCTTGCTGTCCTTCCTCGATGCAGGTAAGCGAGGCTCAGAGCTCCTCAGTTTGTAAAACACAAATTTTCATGAGCATATAATAGCATATAATCAAATGCAAATATGAGTTTGAGTTTAAGTTTACCCGTGTGGCGAGGTCGCACTCTGCTGCCTCAGCCCGTGCCACCGCTCCAGCTAGCTGCTCATCTAGTGCAGTCGTCTCTGCACTAGGCCCCCTCGAGCTGGAGGCTCCTCCCGTCTCTCTCATCGCCGCTCCCTGCTGGTCACGCTGCATTTAATGAGATTGTCAGTGGCTAATCATCAATAATTACGAAAATCATTTGCATATAGATAATTTAAACACTCACCAGGGTCTGTAGGTCTGCCCGTATGGTAGCCAGGTGGGCCTCTAAGCTATGGAGATGGGCTTGCATGTCCATCGCCGCTATGTCCCGTGCATCCTGCATTCATCATACACATCAGTCACACAATATATATATAACATTTACAATCACTTAAAAGAAAGTGCATTCATACGTACCCCTAAGACCCGCATCTGGGGTCGGCCGGCGTAAACCTCCCAGTAGTGTCGGAGGTACTCACAGCTGTCGACCGCCTGGGAAGTAACTCGGGTCCCGCCATTCTGCCAGTCGGCATACTGGTCAGGATATCGGACTCTCCAGTCGGTCGCCTTCGTGCGACCGCGTGTCTTCTTGCCTATCCCCCGGGGCTCTCCTACCTCGACCCACTCCTGGTGTAGGCCGAGGGTCCTCATCACCAGCCTAAGCCGTAACGGCTCAATCTCGTTCAGGCAATGAACCTAAAGCTCATGCCCAAAGTGAGGTCGGCCCACTACGACCCAGGGCTGGCCTTCATTGGTCATCCCCTCGTAGGGTCTCCACACCACCTGCATTCACAAACATGCATCATCATATCCCATCATCATCATATCATCATTTCATAAAGCAAAAAATTTTTGCATCATATTTAGCATGCATACCAGTGAGGTAGGGTAGTCGCGGAACTCCCTCCGTAGAACTCGCAACTCGTAGGCGAGCAGCGCTCCTGTCACGACAGGCAGCCAGCGTCATGCCAGTGGGAAGGATCCCTCATCTACGGGTCGAGGGTCGACACGCCCCATCGGCATGTATAGGTGGTTTCATATCTGCATCCATGCATTGCATTAGTAAAGCATTCATATGCATAAAAAGAAAAAGAAAGAAAAAGAAAAGAAATAAAAAAGAGAGAGAAAAATGCATACCTGAAGGAAAGGTGAGAAGCCGCTGATAGTCGTCTCTTGACCTGTCCCTGTGGACAAGTCGGCCATCAAGTGCGCCAGCAACGCTGCTCCCCAAGTGTATCTGCCGATGCTCTCCAAGTCCTCGAGGATCCCTAAGAATCGGCAGTTGATGATGTCACCCTTCGTGCCGAGTAATAATCTCCCGAGCATCAGGAATAGAAACCTCCTCAAATCTCGATCTGCTCTCTCTCTCTCTACCGGGTCCTGACAATAGGCGGCCCTAGCCCCATCAATCAGCCTCTGTGAGAACTGCTCTAGAGACTCCCTCGACCGCTGCCTAGAATCACCCAACCCCATAGCAATGGTGAGGTCGGTGTTGTAGATGGTCTTACACTCACTCGGCATCTCGTAGACTGTCTCTAACCCTAGCAGTCTCTGTGTCAGCTTGCTATAGTCAGGTAGGGTGATCCCGCTCACTGCCTCACTGTCCACCCTCAACCCGGTGATCCTAGCAACATCCTCTAGGCTAGGAACCATGTGACCCCATGGCATCAAGAATGCCCTGCTAGTCCTATCCCATCTCTCCCTAAGCACCTAGATCAGGGGTAGGTCAGGTCTCATAGGCTTTGTGCTAAGGAAGGGTCCGAACCCCATGGCATCTACCCTAGCCCTCTGATAATTTGGAAGCCCGTAGTAAGCTGCTCGAACTTGGACCCAGGAAATCCGAGTCCTCATCAATCCCTACAAATAACAAAAGAACATTTTCACTTAAGTTTTATATAAGTTCCTTACGTGGATATTCATCAGCTGTTTCAACTTGGTCTCTGATTAAATTGACGACCTACCCTAGGTCGTGACTTATTCAATTGACGCCCCTGAGGGAGGCGTTATTTCAAAATGCGTTTCTGGTGATTTTACGCGTAATTTGAATTGACGACCAAACCAGGGTCATTTTTTGTTTAAGTGACGCCCCTGTGGGGGGCACTGTTTTAGAGGTAATTTTCTGTCCTAAAAAATAATTCTAAAATTTTTTTAATTGACGACCACCCCTTGGTCGTTGTTTAATGAATTAACGCCCCGGTGGGGAGGCATTGTTTTCTGTGGGTTTTAATATAACAGTGCACGAAATGGAAATAAAAATAGAGATATATATCAAAAATAAAATGGCATGGAGAAAAAACATGATATTTTAAAAAAAATGATGACATGCTGTAGGGCGTGATTTCATGAATTATCATTTTCAGAAAAAAATAAAAGCAATTTAAATTGACGACTCGAAGGGGGTCGTTGTTTTAAATGACGGTACCCACTGGGGCGTCATTTGACTGTGTCACTAGTTCTGCATTCCTCCATTCACCGAGGGCTATGGAAATTGATGAAAATAAAATAAAATAAAAAATTAATTGAAATGGAGGGTTAGGGCACCTACCTTGCTTCGTTCAGGTGTTAAAAGTCCTCCCCGGAGTGGCTGCCGGGGTTGCCGTAGCCGCCGTGGCTGGCGAGGCTGAGGGGGCGCTGCCGCCGCCGCCGCCGGTGGTTCTTCTTCACCTCCTCCTCCTCCTCCTTCTTCTTCTTCTTCACCATTGTCGTCTTCTTCTTCCTCTTCTCCATCCTCGCCATCGTTTTCTTCTTCTTCTTCTTCCTCGCTCACATCGTCGTCTTCCCCTTCGTTGGTGGTTTCTTCTCCTCCGCCATGCTCCACCATCGGAGCGTCTTCGGCCGCCGCGGGAGGACCTTCCTCCTCGGCGTGTCCATCGTCGCCAAGGTCCACCACCTCAGGGGCGGTGACCCTCTGCCGTTTGTATGCACCGCCTGTCATGGAGCAGAGTAGAGAGTGGAGAGAGAGAGAGAGAGAGAGAGATGGAGATGGGGCTCGGATAGGGTTTGGTTGCAGAGAAGAGAGAGAAGAGGGAAAGCAAACGAAGGAAGGAGAAGAAGGAGGGAAGTAGGGCTTAACGTTCGAAAAGAATTGACGCCCTGAGGGCTGTTGTCGCTATATTAACTGACGGTCTGAGCTGAGGCGTGGTTTCACGATTTGACGACCCGAGGCTAGGCGTCATTTATGTTTGCGTGGGAACTCGTAGCCGTCGTCAGGCGCATTAATGGGAAGATGATTGACGTGATCGATCGTCATGATTACTATTTGGAATTGACAACATTGCGCGCATGCGTCAGTTTGTTAAGGCACGACATGAATGAAGGCGTTATTTCTATGAAATTGAGGAATTATTTTGAAAATAATTTAAGAAATTTAAAGCGATTAACACCTTACCTTGGGGCACGAATTAATAGACGCCTGTCTGAACAAGTGTCAATCATGGTTTATTTATTTTTAAGAAAATTGATTAAAGGAAATTGACGACATGTGGTAAGGCGCTGGTTGAGGATGACGCCATGCCTGGAGGCACATCTCATAACAGAGAACCCGAGGCTTAGTTTTGTCAGACAGAATCATTGAATTGGAAGACAAGATCATATAACGTGTTATTTTAGCTCAATTAAAGGAAAAATTATTTTATTTTATTAAGAAAATCATTGTTACATTCAATGAGCCACAATGGGCCTTATTTTCCTCAGTGCTATTACATTACAGATTTGCATTTATTCTCTTCCTCTTCAACATGTGTCTTGGACCTATGGAGAAGTCCAACCTTCCATTGAGCCATGATTGTTTTAACTTCTTCTTGATCTCCACTTGAGCCTAGTTCCCTCCTCTTAAGTGGTGGAAGATGAGAAGGTTCTTCAAAAGTGTGCCGAGGTAATCCAAGTTGTGGGAGGCACCGGTGAGCATTGTAGAGGACGAAGTCGCTCCCGCCGATCAATCGAAGCTCTACGCCGGAGGAAAGTCTTGAGCGAAGCTCTTGGGTCTTGAGAAACCCTGGTGTGCAAGTGAAGCCGCTCTTGGGCATGGTCTTGAAGTAGTTCCTCCATTCGCTTCTTTTCTTGAGCTTTGGCACCGGATTAGTCACCCTCTGACATAGGCCTAGAGAATCTGTCATATACCGAAGAGGGCTTTTAGAGAAGATTTTTGAGGCCGATTGTGTTTCTTGGCATGGGTCAAATTTTAGGTGGAGGTCCACCCAACAAGAGAAGAGTAACATGGACCCATGGAGGGGCCGCCCCAAGGAAGCCGAAGTGAGTCCATTATATAGGTTGGCTAGTACTGTCGGTCCTATTTTTTTGCCTTCCCATATGCTAGCTATGGTGCTTAAGTGGCATTCTTCTAGGTGGTCTTCTATTGAAGGGAAGAGGAGAGCTCCAACCATGCATAATGTAAAGCCTTTCATCACTCTCTCCAACAAGTCTTCCTCCTCTTGAGCTTTGTCCATGTTCTTGTATACCCATGAGGCTAGTTTTAGGAGATTGATTCCTTTGTGGGCTTTGATTTGGTTTACTAGGTTTGGGCTTTGTACGAGGCTAGTAAGCATTTCATGAGCACTTATTGGTTTAGTCAAGCTAGCCATCTTTGACTCTTCTCCTTGTTTCATCCTTCTTAACCCAAGGATCATCTCTACTTTCTCTAAGAGTATGGTGGTTTCAAAAGTGGGAAAGAGGAAAGTATGAGTGTTGGGGTGCCATAATTCTATTAGTGCTCCTATGGAGGCCCAATCTAGATGGATGTCATTATAATGGGTAGCATGAGTAACAAGGCCAAGTAAGTGCCACCTTGAGAGGAAAGACTTCATATCTAAAGAAAGCTTAGAGAGGAGTAGGGGGAGCCACTTGATTTTCAAAAATCTCCTTGGACCCGGTATATTTGGATAATCCTGAAAAGAAATAAAAGAGAAGAGGAGAAGAGAATGCAATCAGAAAGAGAAAAGGGAGAATAAAATAAAAGCTTTAAATGACAAATCAAACTTACTTGGTTCATATTGATTCTTCCGCTAATATGGTTTGCAACTTCAAAAATTCTAGGAAATCCCATCCTAGCCTTCTTTAAAGGTTTCTGTAGCATCCTGTCCATCTTTCCTATTGAGAACCAGCGGTTGCTTCTGCTATCCTTTCACTGATCTTCGGTTCTATGTTGAAGCTCGATTGCTGCAGCATTCAGTGTTCTGATGCCTTTGGTTGTGAACGGATGCATCCTTTTATAATAATCAAAGCTTTTGCTAGCTGTTAGAGTAACCACGGGTTGTGTTTGATTTGAAGGAGTCACTGGCAATTTGTTTCCGAGCAGGGATCGGAGCACCGTGTTTATGGTTAATTGACGACATATAATTTGGTGTCATTTCCTTGATTAGCGACACACTAAGTGTCATTGTTTATTTAGCGCCTCTCGTGCGGGTGTCATTTGCAGTCCAATTCCTAATCAAATAGTAATTGTTATTAACACCCTAATGATTGTCGTCATTTCTACTTATGACGCCTCTTCATAGGGTCGTCATTTCTTGAGCTTTCATGAACTTATATTTTGATGAAATTTATTATACCATGCACTTATGATCATACTTTGAGCTTTATTGAGCTTATGATCTTTATTGAGATGATGATTCTTTGATGAGCTAATGATTTTTGAGCGCAGAGAAGCGCATGCTAATGATTGGATTTCTTCCGCTAGTAACATCATTCCATCTTTGTATCCTTCTTGTAAGCATTGTTACTATATGATATCTACGCCATTATAGCATATCAAGGATCTTGTGATTCTGATGAACCTGGAATTTGAGTTCCCCTCTATCAAAAACAGTGATGATTCCAAGGGAATCTTGATCACACGGATAGGTCGTTGGGTTATCTAAGGTTTGGGACGACGGTTCCACTTTCTGAGTTGATACGTGGATAAACGGGCTTCGGCTTAGTGTCAGCTTAGAGATCTGGATTCCTGACCAAATCTCGATAGTTTAACAATATTATCCTTGATTATTTTCTATTTTTAAGTTTGTTTTAATTTTTATTTTAGCCCAGCATGCATCATGTAGGACTTTGAGCTTTAATGATGAAAATACTCATATTACGCCAATAATGAGGGCCACCCACTCTTAATGGAGTTGACATGAGATATTCCATTCCAATCAAGTACTTTATTCTCCTTGAAGCCGCTCAGGCTGGTTCCTTTAAAAGCATTAATTCGCTGGTTCTTTATCTCAATTCACTTTATTTTTTACAAATCCACATTGGTTGTAGCACGTCCACATTGGCTGGTAATCGCTCTCCAATGGTGTCTTTCCTTCCGTGCCCTCGCGCACATTTTGTTCTTTAGATTAGTCCCTTCATCCAGCTGATCATTACTTTCTTGTAATCATCCGAAGTTGTTTCATTTAGAATCCTGGAAAGATTTCCAACGCTTAGTGTCAGAGGCGTGTCACATCACACCTTGACATCTACTTATCAGTTCGTTCTCACTTCATTCCACTCGTTACACTTTCGCTTCATTTCGTTTCACTCCCTTGCAAAGCAGACGCCAAGGCGGGGCAGCTGTAGACATGCCAAAATCGATGCTATGTTGAGTAAATCTCATGTCACCATGTGACGCCCCAAAGTGGACTTCAATATTAGCTTAATATGAAGTTTTTCTAATTTCTCCATATTAATTGTAATTTCTTGGCATTTTTCTTTAATAATTGAAATTAATGCCTAGAGGGAGGGCGCCATTTAATTGACGACCTAATGAGGGGCGTTTTCCTTAAATAAATGACTATTCAAACGGGCGTTGTTTCCTGGATTTAACGAATCCTGATGAAAATAAAACTCAAGGTAATTGACGTCCTTCTGAGGGGCGTTGATTATTTAGCGCCCGTGAAAAAGGCGTCATTTAACAATTTTAAATAAGGAAAGTCATTTATTTCTATAATTAAATTCAGGAATTAACGACTGTGTGAATATCATCATTTCAATTGACGCCCCTAGTTAGGTCGTCATTTTCTGTTCCGTCTCCCTTCCGCCTGCTTCTTTCCAGTAGTGATCCTTTCCCCATTTACACCTTGTGTTCGATTGGGAAGAGGGTTCCTTATTGGAGGACTCATTACCTTGTTTTAATCCTATTAATGCAAGGATTTTTGGCCTATAAATACCTTAACATCTGTTTCTCGCGCGAGGGGAACACAGTAACAGAGAAAAAAAATGAAGAGCAACACAAAATAACAGAGTTAACAGAGCCGTGAGAAGAGAGTTTGTTATTTTGTAGTTTCTTCTTCTATTGGAGGCGTTTTCTTCATTCGGCGTTCTTCATCCATAACAACTGCTGCAACCTTGTTTTTCCCTTTACTGTTGCATACACAACAACAATGATTACCCTTTAGTCTTTTGGTTTTAGTTTATTCATAGCATCATACACATATTATTCTTCTAGCTCTCGGCTAGAGTTTCATCTATATCTTGCTTGCATAACATTCATAATCTCATCCTTGTTACTCCTCTTATGGGTTTAAAACCAAAACACACAAGGTGTGTTCATGCCCAATTTGTTTGATTTCATATCTTTAGAGCATTGATACTACACACTTGGCTAATCCATATATTTGTTTATTTTGTGTGTTTGCAAGGGTAATCAAGCTATAAACCCCCTTCATCGGCCGGCCGGTAGAAGGAGGAAGGAAGAATTCCCAATCTCACCCGCTCAATACAAGGTATATGCGATCATCCTTCTTCTTTTGAGGTAACCCCTCTAGCAATCACCCTCCTTAGAGCTTAGAGCATCTCATGCTCAACCTCTTTTTCTTCATGTCCCACATGTTTTAGCACAGTTATTCATCCCTAGTCATCATTTGTCATCATTCTTTCTTTCTTTTTTTTTTAAAAAATGTCTATGTGACACGTTCACAGGGAGCTCTTTAAGCTCCCTCCTTTCTGGGCCTCCCCTTCCCTCCTCGTCCATCTCTGCTGTTTTCTTTTTCTCCCTCCTTTTTCACTCTTCGGAGGATGCCTGCTCTCTTTGCCTTCCAAAGAGTTGGCAGAGAGGAGGCCTTCACTTGTATTCCTTCCTCTTCTCCTCTTTTCCTTTTTCTTCCGGGCTTTTATCGAACCAACAAGGTCGACTGTCCTTTGTCTGAGCCAGTTTCCGCACGAGGCAGAGTCAGTGGCTGGACGTAGGAGCGCTTATCGGGTTGGCCGGGCATTTTGCTCACGTTATAGTACCAGAGGGTGTAATTTTTGTACATGTATACTGTATTGGCTGCGGCCTACTTGATGTACATCAAAATTTAATGAGAAGAAGAGTTTATTCTATTTTGCTTACAAGTGCATGTTTGCTAAATGATCAAAAGTAGAACTTGCGAAGATTTGTCACGTTCCACGTCCGAGGGACGGGTGTTCCTTCCATGGTGGACAATCGGTATGCTCCTTTCTCGAGCGTCTCGACTACTCGGTAGGGGCCTTCCTAGGTAGGGGCCAGCTTTCCCGCCGCCTCTAGTGGTCGAGATGCTTCGACTTTTCTTAGGACAAAGTCTCCCGATTGGAAGTGTCTATCTCGAACTCTGGAGTTGTAGTATCGAGTGATGCGCCGTTGGTATTCCATTGCTCGGATCTTTGTAATCTCTCGGATCTCATCCACCAAGTCGAGGTTCTCTCGTAGTTTTTGCTCATTTACCTCGGGTTTGAAGTGGATGACTCGGACAGAGGGATTGTCGACCTCCAACGAAATTACGGCTTCTTTGCCATACACCAGCTGAAAAGGTGTTTCACTGGTGGCAGTCCTTGGAGTAGTTCGATGCGACCATAGTACGTTGGGTGATTCCTCAAGCCAGCTTCCCTTGGCGTTACCGAGCCTGGTTTTGATGCCTTTTAAGATAGTCTTATTGGCATTCTCGACCAGTCCGTTAGCCTGAGGGTGGGCTACCGAAGTGAAGTGATTGCGAATGTTAAGGTCGGCACATCTGTCTCTGAAGTAATGAGAATCAAATTGCCGACCATTATTGCTCACGATCACTTGGGGGACACCATAGCGACAGATGATTGATTTTCAAATAAAACTCCATACGACTGATTCGGTGATCCTGGTGGTGGCCTCGGGTTTGATCCACTTGGTGAAATAGTCGATGGCGACGATGACGAACTTCTTCTGAGCTTGAGCCGTAGGGAATGGCCCCAAGATGTCGATCCCCCACCGAGCGAAAGGGTATGGCTCGGCCAGGGTGATGAGCTCCGCAGCAGGCTGATGGATCAGATGGTTGAAGCGTTGACATCAGTTGCACTTCTGTACATAGGTCGTGCAGTCGCGCTGGAGAGTGGGCCACCAGTAACCCTGCCGAAGTAAGATCCTGGCGAGCGATCTTCCTCCTTGGTGCATTCCGCATATGCCTTCGTGTACTTCCTGAACCGCTCGGTTGGCTTCATCGGCGCTGATGCACTTGAGGAGGGTGTAGATTTGTTTTAATTAGATTCCTATCCCGCCCCCTTTAAATACATACATGCATAAACATGTGAATCAAAGACAAGGGGGATGAAAGGATGAGAAATACTAACTGTGATCGCCACCAAGGTTCCAACAACGTCAAAGGATGAAGAAGTGTCAAGAAGGCGCTGTGTACCTTGGAACTTAAAGACTTGATCGCGCTTGAAACGGGGTGTGGGAACTTATAGATTCAAACCTCCTCTCCTTCCAGCCGGCTAGAGGAAGAGGGCCTCACGTTGTATTCATGCTCTCCTGCAAAATAAAGCCAAAACAAGGACAAAAAACCCATTAGAACATGCATGTGTAGTATCAATCCCGGAGTGATAAAATATGGGTAGAAATTAAGGGAGAACGCACCGGGGAGGTTTTTAACCCCTGTGGAAGGGTGGAAATAATATGTGCGTGTGTTGTGCATGCATAGGATTTGAAATCATGAGATTTGATTGAGAGAATAGAGAGAAATCATTGATGCAAAATGGGGGAAAACGCATATGTAACAGAAAAGTGCAGAAAACTGTGATGATTTGTGATTTTGAGAGGAAGAGAACTAAGAATATAGACCATGAAATCAAGCCCAAAAGAATGGAATTGAAAGCTAATACTTCTCTCTTCAAGCCAAGGTCGAAGTTGTGAGTTGGAGTTGCAGCATGGCTTCGCCCCGAACCAAGAAAGAGCCCCCCCCCGTCGCGACTGCGAATTGGGCAGTTTTTATAGAAAAGTGGTGAAACCCCCCACTTTCCTCCACGAGTTTAAGAGATAGAGTCCATCAAATCTTGAGATCTATGGATCAATCTCGAGATAGTAATCAAGATAAGTCATAGGAGAAAACGGGACTCTTTTTGGATGAAGGATCTGGAAGATATGGCTTATGGAAGGGAGCCCCGGAGCTTAATTTGTAGAGTTTGAGTTGAACCAGGACACCTAAACCCTCAAATTTTGAGTGTGATTCTGAGTAAGATAGCCAATGAAATTTGGAGTTCTTTGGACTGAATTCAAGATAATACCAAGGAGAAATCATAGGAACAAACGGCGCTCAATTCGGAGTAGAATTCAAGAAGTTATGGACTCTGCAAGAGGGCCACGATGCATAGAAATGGAGCAGAGTCCACCACAAATTGGACTCTCAGGTGTGTGTAACAGTCTATCGTACGACCGTCAGAGTTATGTAATGGACTAGGATAGGTCCGTCACACTCTGGGGGTCAAACGGGATGATTTCGGACAAGTTTTGGTGTAACACACCCATACTAGACCGTCACATGGACTCTGACGATCTAGGGTAGGACCGTCATGCTCTAGGGAACGAACAGTGCAATTTCAGGTAAGTTTCGGTGTGACGATCTATCGTAGGACCGTCACACTGCCCTGGCGGTCTAGGGTAGGGCCGTCACACTGATGGAGGAAGATTTTGGGCAGACTGCGTGTGACTTTAGAAATTGAAGCGTATCTCTCAAACGGGGCAGAACTAGCGAAAGTGGTAGAGAAAGAAATTGTAGATAACTGGAAGAGGAACAACTTTTATGAAGAAAGCAAGTTGAGAAAATGATTATAAGAGGGAGAAAATGGTGCTAGAAGAGAGAGAAATATTTTGGGACATAGGTGAACAGCACAGCACGCCGGAAAAATATGAATAGCTCACAATAGGGGCAGAACTGGCCAACGGCGTAGAAGAAGAAATTGTAGATCTTTGAAAGATGAACAACTTTAATGAAGCAACTTTCTGAAAAGAGGAACAGAAGGAGATGAAAAAGGACCACTTTCAGGACTACGCAGTGAGAGAGAGCCGATTACTTGAGGGAAGCCGGCTTAAATGGGCCGTAAGTCGACTTAGAAGCTAGAAGTTGATAAGACAAGCTCCAGGGCTCTAGGAAATCATGATCTCCAAGACTTAAAGGATATGAAATGGTAAAAATGGGCATGAAATCCATCCGAGAAAGCTCCAAAATAATGTCTAATTCGGGACATCAAAAATGATGTATAAGAGAAATGACACAACTTGTGGGCTAAAATGGGTGTCAACAGATGCCCCTCCTTGATGTCCGCTTTGCAAGGGAACGAGCGAAAGTGGCGTGGAGATGAAATGGAAAAGAGATGGAGCGAAAGCGATAGCGATGTGAAATGGAGATGAAGCGGAGATGAAGCGGAGAGAACTGATAAGCGGGCATCAAGGCAAAAAGACACCCGTCATAACCAACAAGCGACAGGAATTCTCTCGAAAATGCCGAACTAATCACCTGAAATGATTGACAATGATAAGACATGTCTGGAGAACTAACTAAGAAAGGAAAGGAAACACGACCAGCCTCATCGGGGACACAATCCACAGACAATGAGTGGGTCGGAAGGAAACATAACATAAGAGCTGGAAAAGGAGAGATAAGACTGAGATAAAATCCAGACAGGAATCACGCTGGCCAACCAGACTAAGCGGGAAGATCAGAGAAATCGTTCAAACTCGGAGTGGAATGAAGAATTTCTTATCCAAGAGAACTAAAGTGCAATTAACCAATGCTGAGGAGAAATCTTGAATGGATTATGAGGTGTGAGTGCTCAAAATGACATGATGCATGCTGGGTTAAAATAAAGAAAATATTAAAACGAATGCAAAAAAAGATAAAATAGAAAGTACTCAAGGATAATATTACTAGACTGAGCCAAGACGGGGTCAAGAGTCTTCTTGCAACCATGGCGTGCGAGACAAAGTCCGTCGTCCCCCACTCGACTCAACCGAGCGGCCTATCCAACGATTAACCATATGCTCCTAGATCATCATCATTTTTGTTAAAGGGGAAAATAAGATCCTAGAACACACGGGCAACCAACCGGTCCTTGAGAGGCTATAATAATGTAGATACCATATAGTAATGTAACAATGAGAAGGGATCGAGAGGCATACCTGACTTACATGCCAAGCGAAATGGCATCTTTTTTAGATTTTCTAATTTTCAAGATTTTTATGAGTTTTCAAATAAGACAACAACAATATGAATGAACATGATAAACAAGCATGAACATAACGACGATAAGATAACGCTCAACTGAACGACACATAACAATCAAATGAATGGAAAACAACGCAACAAGACGAACAAGCACATATGCAATGGCATGAAAAAAACACACGTATACAAGATGAACGTGGGGGACAAGACAATAATACAGTGAGACAACACATGGTTGGGACAAGAACATGAGGGATGACCACACGGTTGGGATAACACATGAGATATAGAAGGATGACTAACAACATATGCAAGACAACTAACAACACGTGGTGAAGAATAAAATAATATGTGTGGGACAACACAGTGGGACATAGACACGGCGAGACAAGGACACGGCGGGACAAAGGACATAAACAAATACACCCTTCAATCAAAATCCAAGATCAGAATGAAGCAGAACCGCCAGGTTCATAATCGTGAGGTAAAGCCCTCTCATAGAAATATGATCATTGCAAACAAAAGTTGAGAAGGATATAAGCTTTAGAACAGATCGAGAGACATGATTGAAGAAGGGAAGACCAGATCAAAGATGTGGACAGGAGACAGAGCACAAAGATATGTTGTGACTCCTCTGTGTTGATGATGTTGACATATGCTTTACTTCATTGGCAACACCTTGTTTTGATTGATTGGCAACTATTTATGTTTTGATGAAATTGCTCTTATCAGATTGTCTGTGTGTTCTATGCACTTTACAGGTTTACACACTGCACACACACTCAAAGTCTACACATTGCACGTAGAGTCTATACACTATTTTGTGTTGTGTTTGTGCATCGTTTAGAACACAAGTATATACATCCATGCATCATGGGTCGACCCCCTTCTTAGATGCGTCGACGCCTCAAGATTTCCAAGTCTATACACTCGTCTTCATGCATAGCAGAGTCTATACAGTGCAGCTCATATCACTTGCATGTCTATACATTGCATTGTGGCGTTTGTGCTCAAAGTCTATACACTATCCATCTTCTTAGTGTCTCATGCATTAACTAAGTCTGTACACTGTCCGTATGACTTAGCATCTTTGTGCATTGGGCTAAGTCCATACATTAGTCAAGTCTGTACAGCGTCATGCATCATTCTTCAAAGTCCATACACTGCACTGTTGCTTGGTCGAGGTGAAGTTTGTAAATCCGTTAGTGAACTTCGAAGTCTATACACTGGGATCTTTACCTACGTTCAGTTCTGCAAGTCTGTACATTGGGCTTTCACGTAAAGTCTATACATCCTTGAACTGTGCAAGTCTGTACATCGTTACTTTGCCAAAGTCTACACATTGTGAACCTTCAAGTCTGTATAGACTTTGCTTCGCTCAAGTTTGTACATCGTCCAGTTGTCTTTGGCAAGTCTTCACATCGTGAAGTCTATACACTCGATTGTCTTGCATTGCATCAAGTCTGTACAGCCTTTCCTTTGGCAAGTTTGTACATCGTTCATGAAGTCTGAACAATGAGCAAGTATGTACATCGGACTAGTCTGCATCGGCTAAGTCCATACATTGTCTAGTGCATTTGCATGCATCATTCATGAAGTCTATACATCGAGTTGAATGCTGGCTAAGTCTACACATCGTATGTCTTACTTAGAGTCTCATGTATAACATGAAGTCTGTAAATCGCACAGCATTCAAGTCTACACATTGTGCATCATTTTAGTTGAAGCCTGTACATCGTGCATCTAGTGTTTCAAGTCTATACATTGTTGCACGTTGTGTCTGTCTAAGTCTTCACAGTGCTTCTTCATGCATTGAAGTCTGCACATTGCTGCACGCTCATCAAGCCCATACACTGGTATGTCTTTACATTGCCTAGTCTATACATTGGCTGCTGAATGTTCTTCAAAGTTTACACATTGCATTACACTTCAGCAAGTCTGTACAGCGGTTGCCTTCATATAGGAAGTCTGTACATGCTTCAGTGTTGCATTCACTAAGCCTGTACACACCTCAGCCTTGCATATATGAAGTCTGCACATACCTTAGCTCTGCATATACAGAGTCTATACATTGCATAGCATTGTATTCACAAAGTCTGAACATGGCATAATCCTTGCATGCGTAGAGTCTATACAGGCTATAGCATTGTATTCACATAGTCTGTACAATGCCATAGCCACACATTCACAAAGTCTATACAACAAAGTCTATACAATGCATTCGAGTTCACAAAGTCTATACAGTGAAGTCTATACAATGCATTACATCCCACAAAGTCTGTACAGGGTTTATACTTAAACTGATAATTCTATTTCGTCTGTCTGACATGGATTCTTTACAGGGATTGATGACTTGGCTCGTGATCCAAGGAATGGCGAGGTGATCAGATGGTGACACGTGGAAGCAGCCCATCACAGGATGCTACCATGTGGATGAAATTGCCTCGGATCTGGCGAATTCTTTGGGCGGGAAATGTGGAAGCCACACGCCCTTATCCAATCTGCTGCTGGTATATATATGAGTCTTCTTCTTTGGATGAAGGCAGATCAAACAGTGGCAAAGTCTATACAGTGAGAGTAAAAGCCTGAAGCAGCAGAGAGCCACCGATCCACAGAGAGAAGAAAAATAGAGAAGAAGAAAAAGAGAGAAGAGAAGATTTAGAGAGATGTGTTGAGAGAGTGAGATTGAGAGAGTGAGATTGTGAGAGTTTTGATTAAGAGGTTGTATCTCAGACTCTTGGTTCAGATACCAGAGCTGAGCTTTGCTCATTCCGAGCTACATTCCCATTTGGGTTTTCTATTTTCGTTTGCTTCTGTCTTTTATTTCTGAAATTATTTCTTCAAGCTGTGAGTCAGCTGTTAGCAAAGGTGCTGCCTCTGGACGGGTAAGCTGTAAACCCCAGCGGTTGCAGTGGAGGTCTCCACTGGACAGGTGAAGCTGTAATCCTCAACAGGCGAGACTTGTCTCAGACAGCAAGCTGTGTTACTCAGCGGTTTGTAGGCCAAGCTGAATTACCCAGCAGACGCAAGCTGTACTGCGCAGCAGTAAGCCATACTCGGTTGAGTGTGGGGTGGACGTAGGTCTCTGACCGAACCACCTAAAAATCTTGGGTGTCTTGTGTTTGTGAGTTTGCTTGTGATATGCTGTGTGGCTGCATGTGTCGACACTCCTCATAGTGTTCTTTCTATCGCTCAATAGTTGTTTGTTTTAAATTCCGCATTATAGTTCAAGTGTGTTTTAAATTAGCCATTAGATCTATTCACCCCCCTCTAGATCCACTCTCAGTGGAGATAGACTGCGTCCATCTAACATAACAAGATATAGCAAGGAATGCCTGAGTACCTGCAACCTGCACACTTAGCAAACAGATTACGTATCTATTCTCAAAATAAAATATAAAAGATAAATATTTTTAGATTTTTCAATTTTCTTGATTTTTTTGGATTTTGAAAATATTTAATTTTTTTTGGATTTGAACAACATTTCATTTTTTTTAGATTTTTGACAATATCTCATCATGTTTTCTAGATTTTTGACAATATCTCATTTTTTTAGATTTTTAACAATATCTCATTTTTTTGGATTTTTAAATAGTAATCCGCAGCACCCAAAGATAGGCTCGAACTATTGGCCAGAGATCGCCGTCCCTCCCCTCTCATTAAAGACTTCCCTTGAGCAGGACGTGCATGTGAGGGTGGCTTACCACAACCAACTGCCTCTAAAGAACGGTGCCCCTACTAAGGCCATACTCGGGATACAACCCAGCCTAAGAGGGAGAAATAGAAGAAAAGTTGGAGACAAGTTTTATGCAGGATGGGAGACATTAGGACTTGAATTCCTTCCAAGGCACCACCCCTCAAAGAGATAGGCCGTTACGCCGGGGCTTTGTGTCTTTGATTTTTAGACCCATATTTATCAGGCACGCATGCGACCGGGCTCATGACGTCCCGCGGGGAACTGTACTGCCACTCTTGCCATGCCTTTGATTCATAATTTTCTTTTGATTTTCATATATGATTTTCATTTGACAGCCCTTATTAGCTTGATATAGCATGAAAGCTCACTTTTTTGAGGGGTCAGGACTGCCCCTATTTGAGACCTCTCTCGTATTAGGGAGCGCCTAGGTTGGTCATCTCATCCATCCATCTCTTGCCCCTGCACTTGACCGAGCAGAGAAAAGAAAAAGACCTTTATGCATACCCAAAGTATGGCCAAAGCAGCAACGGTGTGCCTCAGAGAGATCGGCTATGGCTCACCGTGTGGTGTGTGAAAAACCCATGCTCAAAGGTCACCCTCAACGATCGGGGAAAGAACTAGACTCCCAGCGCGGACTTATCACCAGCCTAAGGATGCTGCAAAAGCGAACTCATTCTAAATGAACTAAGTAAATATCTAAAAGCCACTTAACCATGTCGAGGAACCAACGTTATAAGCATGTGCAGGAGTAATAAGAGTAATAGCAATGATAACATATTCTTGCATAAAATACCTTTGCAAATCCGTGGAGTGATCTTGACCATCGAGCTTTGAGGAGTGCGAGCTTTATTTTCCTTGCTTGATAGGACAAAAGGGAGAGGATAGCAAAGGGATTGAAAGATTCCTTGACGTGGATGAGCGATAGACACCAAACTAGACGAAGGAGGATAAAAAGGAAGAGAGACGAGGGCTAGAACTCCCTCGTTAAGGCACAGAGACCCTGATAACAAGGAACCAGATATAGAAAAAACCAGATTAGCTCAGATCAAGGTGGACTAAAGCCTCGAAAGTAGCAAGAGAAAGGGCGAAGACCCCGAAAGGGAGAAGAGGAGAGAATAGGTGAGAGGATTGCTGTGAAGATGAGGAAGAAGGAGAATGATCATCCGACGTGACCCGAGAAGGAGAGTAGTAGTCATCTGATAGGGCCAGAAAAGGATCAGAAGCAACACCCGGAAGTCCTGGGAAAGAATTAGAGGCAACACCCGGAAGTCCCGGGGAAGAAGAATCTGGTGATGTCCCGAGATTGGGATGAAAGGATGACATAGACCGGGGCCTAGAATCATGAGAGGAGGGAAAATCTGGAGGATCCGGAGAAAAAGGAGAGGAATGGAGACACACGGACCTACGGAAGGAGGAGAAAATGATGGAAATAGGATCAGATGGAGGAAGGTACACCACCCAAGGGTGGGAAGTGAGTAGAAAGAAGGATGAATGAAAAGAAAGGGAGGAAGAGGCGGACCCCTGAATGCACAACTGACGGCTCTTGAACCTACATCGCCGTCTCTTCTTAGCTGAAATTGGCTTGAAATGGACCCGCTTGGCCCGGGCTTGAATCATTGGGCACCTTACCTTGCAATATCTTCTCAAATAGCGAGCCCACCTAGCAGACGGCCTTGCCCGACTATGGACATGCAGCTTCATCGGGGTGGTTGCCCCTAGACTCCCGGTGCTAACAATAGTAGGATGTTCTTGAACAACTAACTCCTCATAATGCTGAATATCGTAAAACCATGGACTCTTGTTACTTGGCACAAGTAGCATGAGATTTGGCAGCTCCACTCGGCAATAAGACTGGAAGCATAACTCCCTTGCTAGAAGAGACGGGTGAAGCTGAGGGAGAGTAATACACAGTGTTGACATGGCCGGCTTGCTAATAAACTGAGGAAGATTACATAGCAAGTGCATAATATCTCCAGAAAGTGTAGAAGATACGGCCAATTTCACCTTGAACATAGAACCCATAATCTGCTTGGTGGCCGTATGCGTTAGCACAACACGGGTAGAGAATCCTTCTTGGCCTGTCATCTGAATGGAAATAGAGCGAGGAGAAATAATAGCATCAACGGTGAACTCTCTGGTGAGCAAAGAGATTGCCACAGGCCTTGCTCGGGAAGAAATTGGCATCAACTCAAGGGAACTCTTCTTGTCAACCATCTTCACTAGGAGTGTAGGCTCAACATCCCCAAAATAACCAGGGACCAGGATGCGGATCGACATCCGGCAAATGAAGTCTTGGATCTTGAAATGCATGGACGGCACCGAATCATCCTGACTTGGCTTATTATCTCCCTGGGGATTAGACCCAAGGGGCACCATGGGTAACGCACACCCGCTCCGTGGGGTGGAAATAGGTGGAAGAATGGGGATAGGAGTAGGTTCAGAAGACGCGGGGGTTTCAACGGGCATGGTGTGTTTAGGTGGAGGCAAAGGTAAGGGTGGAGGTATGACTTGCTCAGGCGAGGGCGACAAAGGCAAAATTTGCTCAGGCTCGGTCAAAGGTGATGGGGGGGGTGATGGAGGTTTAGGCAATGGTGAGGGTGGTGGAGATGGTGTAGGCGATTGAGAGGATGGTGGATATGGTGATGTTGTCAATGAAGGTAGTGGACATGGCAAGGGTGAAGAAGGGGGTTGTGGCACCCACCATCGACGTATCGACACAACGCGCCGAATGACATTGGGGGTGGAAGTAGTGGTGGAAGAAGTAGAAGAAGGGGAGGTGGCACTAGCCTGACCAGAGGCTTGGGTTTGTGGAGGTTGCGGAGATTGAATAGGAGATAGCGAAGGTAACATAGTTGGCAAGGTAGTAGGTGATGGAGCGGGTTTAACGTTAGATGAAGAATCACTGGGGTGCCCCCGGTCTTGTAGAGATGGAGACGGCTGCTTGGGCGGTGCTTCTTGTTGCTGCTGCTTGCTTCGGAGATCTAAAACAAATTTACGCATGGCGGCCCAATCAATCCTTTTATTATCTTCCAGGTCATAAACATACTCTCAGAACTCGGGATAATCCTCAACCAAATGCCCCTGCTGGCGGTGAAAATCACAATATTGAAGCATATTCCCGACCGCGGGTCGGCAAGGCACAACCGGAGGGCGCGACAACGCGTGAGTGGCCATCAAAGCCTTAAAAACGTCGGCAAAGCACTCCGGCAACGGAGGACAAGGAGCCCGCTTCGGGCAAGGCGGTTGCCGAGGGGTATGAGGTGGTGGAGAAGGTTGTGGAGAGGGAAGTGAATGTTGCGTAGGCAATAGTGCTTGGCCGGCGGAGGAGGGATTTGGTGAAGGCATATGTGGAATGGAGTGGGGAGGTATGTAGACGGCATCCACCTGCTCGGGATGTGGTGTGACCTTGACCGGGGGTGGAAACGGAGACGGGTATGTGGACGCAGGAGGCTGACTCATGGAAGGTTGATATGCGGAGGCGTATAGGTATGTAGAGGCGGGGGGTTGGCTAGTGGAGGGATATGTGGCAGAAGGTTGAGTCATGGCAGGCTGACTCATGGGAGCGTAGGGTTGGATTGTGGAGGGTGAAGGTTGATATGTGGAGGTGGATGGTGGAGACTCGGGGTCAAGAGAATCTTGGATTTGTTGGCGGATGAAGCGGGCTCGGCTATATAATTATTGCCAGGAGGTGATGTTGTTGAGGACTAAGATAAATCGATACTCGGGTGCGGCATTTGATATCAGCATCTTGATTTCCTCTCCCTCCGGAATGTGCCCTGGGACCTGCGCGGCAAGGCGACGCAAACGATCGGCAAAGGTAGAAAACTCCTCTTCGGGCTTCATCATCTCATGGGCTAGATCTGCCATAGAATACTTGGGCCCAACTTGGTCTTGAAATTGCTATATAAAATTTTCTTGAACGGCTTGAAAATTTACAACTTGCTCTTGCGGAAGAGAGAAGAACCAATCCCGAGCCGGGCCTTCCAATGACAGACCAAACAGATAAGTCATCAAGTGTTGGTCATGTAGAAATTGGGCCGACTCATAAACAAACTCCTTCAAGTGCACATACGGGTCACCGACTCCACTATAACGGCGATATGTGGGAATTTATGATGGAGGTGGGAGCCGAAGACCTTGGAAAGCGAACGGAACACTTAAAGAGGATTTAGGATCGATTCGACGTTAAAGCTCTTCAAGTTGGCGTTGGGTTTGAAGAATCATCTCTTGGGTAGGGAAAGATCAAGAAGAATATGGGCCAGCTTGAGCAAGAGGATGTGAATTCGGACCAGTATGATGATAATGGGCCGGATAAGAGGATCCGGGCTGAGAAGAAGAAGGACCCATTCCGGGAGTAGAAGGATATATGGGCCTGGAAGAAGCATGAACATAAGGACCCATTGGCCTGGCAGCATAAAGAGATGAAGAATGAGTCCCATTAGAAACATAAGGCCCATTAGGAGAATGGGGCCCATTAAGATGATGAGGCCCATTAATGAGAAAAGAAGGCCCATTAAGAGAAGGAGGCCCATGAAGATGAGATGCAATAAGACGTTGGACCTGGGCCGGGTCCATTTGGTGAACAAGGCTTGATATATGGGCCATGAGATTAGCCTGTTCCGCGGAGGGATTAGAGGGACCACGGGAAGATGGGCCCGCGTGGGAAGAGGATTCCACGCGGGAATAGGAAGAAGATTGAGAAAAAGAATGATACAAGGGGTTAGAATGATACTCCATGAGGGCAAATGGAGACTTAATATAAGGAGATAAATGACAATACAAATGGGGAAGCAAGGGCTTAATGGGCTTGAGAACAAGGAGGGACTGACCCACTAATGCAAAGACTGATGGACAACGGACCAAGGGATGATGGACTGAACAATGAACCCACAAAATAGACTGACTTAAGTGGGCCTAACAACGACGAAACATGTGGATGCAACACAAAACACCACTAATGGGTTTGGACAAGCCCAAATAGCACAAACAATGTAATGTGAGAGTTTTCACCCAAGTCAAACAAGTTGATATGATGGGAAATATTTTAGGGATTTTAATAGACCTTTTAATGATTTGAATTAATAATAATTCCCTCAAGATAAGGTCCAAACTTTGGGTTGACTAAAGTTAACTCTCTCACACTTATGCAAATGCAAGCCTAAGGGGTGGAAAGGTACAACTGGCCCGGTGTCCGTGTGGGAATCCACGGCTCACGGGAACTTATGGAGGTCCCGGATAAGATCACCTAGTCGACTCCAAAGAATATGGAGGTGAGAGGATCACTTACCAAGGTATGAAATGCAACTATGATATGCAATGTATGGCCCTATGTGCACCGGAGTGCATGCAAATTCTAGCTTAAAACTAGAAAATCAAGACTAGATTAAACTATGCAAACTTGATCCAACTAAGACAAATAGTATATGGATGGAAAGATAATACAGAGGTCTGCACAACGGGCCTAAGAACAGATCAATCTAACCCCGAGAGGTCAATCAAATCACTGAGCAAAGTTGCCCTCATGAACCTGTGCGCAGACCACATGCAGATTTTATGGACAAAATGCTAAAATGATGACAATTTTTAACTAAGTAAATGAGACCCAAATGATGCAAATAAGCTATGGATGGAAAGATAATATAAAGGACTATCCAATGGAACAAAAATTAGTGCAATCAGACACCGGGAAGGCAGTCAAATCACTGAGTAAAGATGTACCTGTGAACCTGTCCCTGAGCCTGCCTACAGAACTTATGCACAAAACTCAAAAAGTTGGATAATATTAGAATATGCAAATGTTAACCAGATGATGCAAATGATATATGGATGGAAAAACAATATAAAGGGCTATCCAACGGAAGAAAAAATAGCTCAATCGGACATCGGGATCAAAAGTTATGCCCCGACGAACACGACCCCGTGAGCATGCACGCAGGACTGCCAGAATCTGTAACGGTCTACCAAAGGACCGTTACATTCATGTGGCAGTCTACTATAGGACCGTCACACTACCTGAGCCCTTAAAAGGCCCCAAACAATATAAGAATGGATAAAATATCACCTAAACATGCACATGCACACACCCAACTTACAAAAGAGGATTAAAACAAACGTGATGGGCATTGGTGTCCCACCATGATCGCCAAAAAACTATAGATTTGTTTTAACTAGATTTCTATCCCGCCCCTTTTAAATTCATACATGTATAAACATGTGAATCAAAGACAAGGGGGATGAAAGGATGAGAAATACTAACCGTGATCGCCACCAAGGTTCCAACAACGCCAAAGGATGAAGAAGTGTCAAGAACGGCACCGTGTACTTTGGAACTTAAAGACTTGATCGCGCTTGAAATGGGGTGCGGGAACTTGTGGATTCAAACCTCCTCTCCTTCCAGCCGGCTAGAGGAAGAGGGCCTCACGTTGTATTCATGCTCTCCTGCAAAACAAAGCCAAAACAAGGACAAAAAACCCATTAGAACATGCATGTGTAGTATCAATCTCGGAGTGATAAAATATGGGTAGAAATTAAGGGAGAATGCACCGAGGGAGGTTTTTAACCCCTGTGGAAGGGTGGAAATAATAATTGGGTGTGTTGTGTATGCACAGGATTTGAAATCACGAGATTTGATTGAGAGAATAGAGAGACATCATTGATGCAAAACGGGAGAAAACGCATATGTAACAGAAAAGTGTAGAAAACTGTGATGATTTGTGATTTTGAGAGGAAGAGAACTAAGAATATAGACCATGAAATCAAGCCCAAAAGGATGGAATTGAAAGCTAATACTTCCCTCTTCAAGCCAAGGTCGAAGTTGTGAGTTGGAGTTGCAGCATGGCTTCGCCCCGAACCAAGAAAGAGCCCCCCCGCCGGTGCGCAGGGTTTCCCGCCCGTGGCCTCCGGCCATGGCCGGTCGCGGGAGGGCCAAGGTGGCCTCCCACCGGCAAGGCCTTGCTACTGGTCCACCTTCCCCTCTGCCTCCGCAGGCTGATGGCATCCCTGCTTCTTCCCCGGTCCCCATCGCCTGCACAGAGCCGGTTGAAGGTAGCCACGTAGGTACGGACGTTGCCGTGTCCCCCAAGCTTGTCTCCTCGGCTGGCCTTGTGGAAGCGGCAGTTCTCTTTGTGGTAGATCCACCTCCGTCCAGCTCCCTGGGTAGCTTTGCTGTTGCTCCGTTCCCTCTTGTACGGCCTCCCGGTGGCATGGACGTTGCTCCTGGACCTTCGCCGTCCTCGGATCTTGCTCCCCCGAGGCATGTCCCTGGCTCGGGGCCTCACCCCCTTGAACTTGGCGATTTGGAGCCTGCTCCCAGCCTCCGTCCCTCCACCGCGTGGAGTGTCATGCCGGCCCCCTGCCCTCTGGTTGGCGTGACTGCAGTGGGTGCTGCAGCTCCCTCCGACAGCTCTTTTCTTCCATTGGTTATCACCATGGTCAGCGGCCTTGCAAAGACCTCTAGCCTCCTTGGGCCTGCACCACTCTCCTCCTCGGTGGAACCATCGTGCTCGCATGACCCTGCCTCCTCTCTGCCTGGGGGTACTGTTCATGATGGGACAACCCCGTGAAACGGTGCTCTGTTTCAGGGGCTGTCCGGCCATCCCTAGGTTTGTTCCTCTCCGTCAGCCACGGCAGCGGCCGGTGCCTGCCCTATCCCTCCAGCCGCTCGCGACGACCCGGCTGTGCCCCCATCGGCGGCCACCAGCCGTGTGGGAGCCCCTCCTGCAGCTGCTCATGGCTTTCTCGCGCCTCTTTCTGCGGTGACGGCAGGGAAGTCTGCGGATGGCCTTTCCTCTTCGGCCAAGGCGCCGTGGGCTCGTGTTTTTGATGCATCCTTGGGCAATCCTTCTTCTGCCTTAGTGGGTCCATCCTTTGCCCAGGTAGTCCTCCAAGCTGTTAAATCACCAGCCCTCCCTCTGTTCGCTCATGCCCTAGCGTTCAAGGACTCTGGGGAGCCTGCAACTTTCTTCACCACTGAGGAGGTGAAGATTTCTTGCTTGCCTTTGGAACACGCCATCATTGCTAGGACCCTCCATGGTCGCCCTGCCTTCCAGGAGATCCGGTATCATTTGGCTCAACGGTTCAAGCTTCGCCAAGACTTCATCATTAGCTCGCTAGACTCAAGACATTTGCTCCTCCGGTTCCACAACCGTGAAGATTTCCTCCAAGTGCTGCTGAAGGACACACTGTACATCAAAGGGCAGCCTTTTGTCTTCTCCAAATGGACCATGGGTTTCTCTAAGGATGCAGACTCCCCCCTTGTCCCAGTATGGATTGAGCTGCCAGGCTTGCCAGTGAACTTCTACAACGAAGCTGTGATCACTTCAATCGCCGGAAGCTTTGGACCTACTCTGCAAGTCGACCGCAACACCCTATGTCTCACCAAATCGCTCGCTGCCTGTGTTTGTGTGCAGCTTGACATTTCCAAGAACCTCCCCCACAGGGTCTATATAGGCCATGGAAGCTCGGGTTTCTGGCAGCTAGTTACCTACAAGGACCCACCCCTCTACTGCTCCACCTGCAAGCGCCTTGGCCATCTGGCCCCCAAGTGCAAGAAGCCAGCAACGGGCCCCTCTTCTGAAGCTGCCCCTCGGCCAGCTCACCAAGGAGCCCCCCTCCTGGCAGCTGTTCCTGCGTCGACTCCCCTGCCGGTGCATGCTGCTGCACCACCGCCTGCTATTCAAGCTTCTCTCGTACCAGCTACACCCTCGGGCAGCAGGGCTCTCTCCAGCCAGCCCCCCACTCGTAGCATAGGCTCTGCAGTTGCTCCTGCCTGCTCCCCCAAAGGCCATGGTGGGTGTGGCCCCTCCTTCCCAACTGTCCGTGCAGCTGTTGCTCACTTTCCCGCTAACCCAGTTATTGACGCCAATGCTCCTTCACCAACCATGACCACTGTTCTCACTACTGCATGCCTCTCAGTAAACCACGAACCAGCAGCTCCCTCTACTTCACCCCCCCCTTCGGCTGCCAGCGAGCATGATGTACCTCCTCCTGAGCCCTCGGTTAGGCCCAGGGCATCCCCCCCCACCCTCAGGGGACGGAGGGACCCCGGACCTACCACTCCCTGACCCAACCAACCGCTCTCCCGCGCTTCCGACCTCTAGTGCCCAGGGTGTCGACCCCCCCTCCCTGAGGGTTGACGCCCCCTCTGCCCAGGGTGTCGACCCCCCCTCCCTGTGGGTCGACCCCCCCTCTGCCCCCTCCACCCGCCCTTTAGTTTGGACTGTTGAGGACCACAACAGGGAGCATGCCCCCCCTCCATTATGCTCCAGAAATCTCTGCCTCCACCCCCTCCTCTGCACCACCACCATCTCCTCATGTCTGTCCCTCCTTGTCTGACCCTCTAGTGCCCGCAGCGAAGGAGACTGGTGCGCTTGTGTCTCAGGCATTGGAGCTGCCGCCAACGGTCTCCGCCCTCCAGGCTGCTGCCCCTAGCGCTTCAACTGCCAGCACCGTGCATCGACAGGAGCAGTTCCCACGTCTTCCTGCAGCACATGCTCTCTTTGTTGGCCGGGCTCCTCCGTGCTCCGTTGCACCTGCGGATGTCCCCCCTGCTGCCTGGGTGTCCTCCTCTTTGGTCCTCGGCCTCCCGGTGCTGGATGCTCACCCCCTTGGCGGCCCTTCTTCTGGGCTTAATGCCGGTGCGGTAGCTTGGTCCCCAGGGGCGCATCCCACCTCCCAGGCGGCTAGCGTTGAAGGGTCCTTGGCTTCCTCCTCCTCTTCGATGGTCGCCCCTCGCCTCTCCTTCGCCCAAGCTTTAAAGAAGAAAATCAACCGGGCCCCGCCCCGGCCGATCGTCGACTCTGCCCCCCCTCCTGCTCCGGTGCATCCCGTGGGTGTTGTGCCCCCCTCGGATCTTGGCATGCCTCTCAGGTTCCCAAAGCTCGTCCAGGCTCTCCATATCCCCGGGCTTGAGCCTGCTTCGGGGTTCCGTGACCTTACGGCGGCTCATACGGCTTTTGTGGGCACCTCTTGCCTGGACCGCTCTCGGCCGCCCTCGAGGATGGATGGCGGAGCTCCTCGGCGTTCCTTCCGGCGGTCCAACTCCACTTTCTCCTCGCGTGATCGTCAGTGCATGATTGAGGACGCTGCTCTTCCTCTCCGTCGTTCTCTTCGGATCCAGTCTTATTCGATGGCGCCCCCGCCGCCGGCCGACTCTTCCTTCACGGAGGTGCTCGATCCCGACGGTTCGAGGTTGATCCTCTTGATTGGCCTTGCTCTCCGGGTCGTCAGCGCGGTGTCCGTTCTGTGTTCTCGTCCGATTCTGAAGGGGTCTTCGATGAAGATTCCTATTTGTAGGGGCCTTGTTTCTTTTGTGGGTTCTTGGGCTTTTTTTTCTGCCCACGCCTGGGTCCTCTTGGCCTTTTTTATGCTTTCTTGGGCCTTTGGCCTTGTACGCCTCTTGCCCCTCTCTGGGCGTTTCCCTTCCCCCCTGTACCCCTTTCTTTCTCTACTTTCATATATGAAAATCGCTTGCCTGGTGGCCGGGATAGTGTTTTCATCTTCTTCCGCAATGAAGAGATGAACCCCCTTGCATGTATCAACTTTAGTTAAAAAAAATTGGACAGTTTTTATAGAAAAGTGGTGAAACCCCCAACTTTCCTCAACGAGTTTAAGAGATAGAGTCCATCAAATCTCGAGATCTATGGATCAATCTCTAGATAATAGTCAAGATAAGTCATAGGAGAAAACGGGACTCTATTTGGATGAAGGATCTGGAAGATATGGCTTCTGGAAGGGAGCCCTGGAGCTTAATCTATAGAGTTTGAGTTAAACCAGGACACCTAAACCCTTAACTTTTGAGTGTTATTCTGAGCAAGATAGCCAATGACATTTGGAGTTCTTTAGACTGAATTCAAGATAATACCAAGGAGAAACCATAGGAACAAACGGCGCTCAATTCGGAGTAGAATTCAAGAAGTTATGGACTCTGCAAGAGGGCCACGATGCATAGAAACGGAGCAGAGTCGAGCACGAATTGGACTCTCAGGTGTGTGTAACGGTCTATCGTACGCCCTTCAGAGTTATGTAACAGACTAGGATAGGTCCGTCAGACTCTGGGGGTCAAACGGGATGATTTCAGATAAGTTTCGGTGTAACGCACCCATACTAGACCGTCACATGGACTCTGACGGTCTAGGGTAGGACCGCCACGCTCTAGGGATTGAACAGGGCGATTTCGGGCAAGTTTCGGTGTGATGGTCTATCGTAGGATCGTCACACTGCCATGGTGGTCTATGGTAGGGCCGTCACACTGATGGAAGAGGATTTTGGGCAGACTGCACGTGACTTTAGAAATTGAAGCGTATCTCTCAAACGAGGCAGAACTAGCGAAAGTGGTAGAAGAAAAAATTGTAGATAACTGAGAGAGGAACAACGTTTATGAAGAAAGCAAGTTGAGAAAATGATTATAAGAGGGAGAAAATGGTGCTATAAGAGAGAGAAAGATTCTGGGACATAGGTGAACAGCGTAGCACGCCAGAAAAATGTGAATAGCTCACAATAGAGGCAGAACTGGCCAACGGCGTAGAAGAAAAAATTATAGATCTTTGAAAGATGAACAACTTTAGTGAAGACAACTTTTTGAAAAGAGGAACAGAAGGAGATAAAAAAGGATCACTTTTCGGACTGCGCAGTGAGAGAGAGCCGATTACTTGAGGGAAGCCGGCCTAAATGGGCCGTAAGTCGACTTAGAAGCTAGAAGTTGATAAGACAAGCTCCAGGGCTCTAGGAAATCATGATCTCCAAGACTCAAAGGATATGAAATGGTAAAAATGGGCTTGAAATCTATCCGAGAAAGCTTCAAAACAATTGCTAATTTGGGGCATCAAAAATGATGAATAAGAGAAATGACACAACTTGTGGGCTAAAATGGGTGTCAACAGAGGGGACCGAAGAAAGATCTGTGGTATAGAGCATCATCCAGCATGACGAAACGCCGAGCTTGGTACTTGAGTTTCTGAGCCTCCCGAGGATCGGTGGGCTCTTGAGAATCCCAGAGTCAGGATATATAGGGGGTCCGCCAGTCGCTCGGGGGTGCCGGGTCAACGGTCATAAGCTCAAACTCGATGCTCAGTCGCTCGAGCTCTTCGAGAAAGACCGATCGTGTACCTGCGCGGTCAAGCGAGGAGGCCAATCGAGAGATGGCGTCCGCTCGGGAGTTTTTCTCGCGAGCTATCCGTACTACCTCAAAGCTCTCGAAGAGTTGGGCCATCCTCTTGACCACCTGGAGGTACTTGACCATTTGTCCTACCCGAGCTTCGTAATCATCGTTGACCTGGCTAGCGACCAATTGGGAGTCAGTGTGGAGCCTGACTCGCTCGGCCCCTAGTTGTCGAGCCATCCTGGCCCCTTAGATAAGGGCTTCGTACTCAGAGTCATTGTTGGACGCCTGGAAGTTGAACTTTAGGGCGTACCGCAGCTCCGCTCCTTCGGGGGATTTGAGAAGGACACCGGCGCCACATACGGCCGAGTTGGAGGACCCGTCGACGAACAGGTCCCAGGTGGGCCCGGGCGTTGGTGGAGGTATTTCTTCAATCGGGACCGTACTTTCAGCGATGAAGTCTGAGAGAGCATGTCCTTTGATGGCTGAGCGGGGGTGATACGAGATGTCGTAGGCTTCAAACATGATGGCCCATTTGACGAGGCGTCCCGAGGCTTCATGGTGAAAGAGAATCTTCTTCAGGGGTTCGCCGGTCAACATGACGATGGAGTGCCCTTGAAAGTAGGGTCGGAGGTGCTTGGCTGAGGTGACCAACGCTAGCACTAGTTTCTCGGTTGCGGGGTACCTTCTTTCAGCCTCATTAAGCACCTTGCTGGTATAGTAAACTGGTCTCTCGATCCCTGCATCGTTCCTGACCAGGACCGAGCTCACTGTAGAAGGGGTCACCGAGAGA
The DNA here is from genome assembly GCA_022559845.1 of Amorphophallus konjac. Lineage (NCBI taxonomy): Eukaryota > Viridiplantae > Streptophyta > Magnoliopsida > Alismatales > Araceae > Amorphophallus > Amorphophallus konjac. The sequence goes on along the minus strand of CM040126.1, from coordinate 156,844,839 downwards.
TAGAGGTATAGAGCTTCGCCCTGGACTGGCTTGGACAGCACCGAGAGCGAGGCTAAGAACTCCTTGAGCTCGACGAACGCCTTCTGACATTCCTCGTCCCAGGCGAACGTAGCAGATGCCATTTTGGGTCTCCTCAACAACTTGAAGAAGGGTAAGCATCGTTCGGTCGCCCGAGACAAGAAACGGTTGAGCACAGTAATGCACCTTGTAAGGCGTTGGACGTCCTTGATGTAGGTGGGCGGCCGCATGTTCAAGATGGCCTGAACCTTGTCGGGGTTGGCCTCAATCCCGCGTTGAGTTACCAGAAAGCCTAGGAACTTCACGATCTGACTCCGAAGGCACATTTGGCATGGTTGAGCTTCATGTTGCACTTCAGGAGGGTGTCGAAGGTCTCAGCTAAGTCGATGAGGTGGTCTTCGGCCTTCGGCATTTTGACGAGCATGTCATCAATGTAGGCCTCGACGTTCCGACCGAGCTATTCTTCGAAAATGTGATTGATCAACCTCTGATATGTTGCTCCGACGTTCTTTAACCCGAATGGCATCCGGTTGTAGCAGTGTACGCCGAAGTTGGTGATGAAGTCCATCTTCTCGATGTCCTCCGGGTCCATCCTGATCTGATGGTAGCTAGAGTAGACGTCTAGGAAGCTGAGCAACTCGTTGCCAGAGGTTGAGTCGACCAGTTGATCGATGCTCGGCAGCGGGTAGCAATCCTTCGGGGTAGCTTGGTTGAGGTCGGTGAAGTCCACGCACATTCGCCATTTCCCAGAAGCCTTCGGTACCAGGACGATGTTGGCGAGTCACATGGGGTATAGGGCCGGATGAAAAAGGTCAGTCGTCTTCCCCTTGATGACTTGCTCTTTGATGACCGCTTGCTTCTCAGGGGCGTGCTTTCTCCTGCGTTGCTGGATTGGCTTCACCGTTGGGTCGAGGTTGAGCTTGTGCATTACCATGTCTCCCGGGATCCCGGGAAGGTGCTCATCAGACCATGCAAAGACTCGGATATATCAGACAAGAAAATCCTAATATTTTTCCTGTTCCTCAAGTGGTAGATCGGCTTCGATCTTTACTCCTAGAGTTGGGTCACCGTTAAGGAAGACCGTTAGCAACTCACCACCAGGCTCAGATGTTGTGGGTCCCTCTTCGGCTCCCTTTACTCCTTTATTTTTCCCTTCCGGCCTAGTGGCTTCGACCGAGATTATATAGCACCGTCTAGCCAATGCCTGGTTACCTTGGACTTCCCCCACGCCATACTTGGTCGAAAACTTCATTTTTTGGTGAAAGTTAGAGGGCAGCGCTTTCATTCGGCTGAGGATACCTCACTCGAAGATGGCGTTGTATGCTGTCATCCCTTTAATCACGATGAAGTCTACCATAACCATAACGGTTTTGGGTTGGGTGCCGATAGTAACTGGCAGGCTCAAGGCTCCCTCGGGATAAGTTGCCTGGCCGTTGAACCCGCAGAGGGGGGTTCGGATCGGGTAGAGTTTGGATGGATTCTCTCTAATCTCATGGAAACATTCATAGGATAATACATCAGGGGCACCACCATTGTCAACTAAGATCCTATCTACGTTACAATGGTTTATTGTAGCCGATACATCGAGAGCGTCGTCATGCGGGGTAGTTAGCCATTCCAAGTCCTAGTCGGAGAATATCAGGGCCTGTGATTCGCTCGCCTACGGGGCCGTAGTGTTCTCAATGGAGGCTTGGCTCGCCCGTTCGGCGTGACGCTTTCTTTCTCGACTGCTATCTCAGCCTGATGCCGCACCACCCGCGATGACATTGATGTAGACTTAGCGGGGGGCATTGTCGATCTCTTCTAGGGCGCCTCGGTCTTCCTTCTACCCGGACACGTATTGGGATAGGTGTCCCTGGCAGATGAGGCGCTTGATCTCATCTTGAAGTTGATGGCAATCGCTGGTGTGATGCCCGTGATCGCTGTGGAACAGGTAATGCTTGCGTCGATTGTGATGCTTGGCTTTCATAGGCTCGGGTTGGTTGAGGAGACCTGAGCTTTTGATGTCTTCATAGATTTCATAGATAGGGGCGGTAAGGGGGGGTATACCACTTGTACTTTCGGGATGGCTCTTTTCGGTCTCCGTCCTGGTTCCGCCTTTTTCCTTGGCCCGTCCCTTGCTCGGACTATCACTTCTTGTTCCCCTCCCGACCCGAGCCTATCGTGCCTTGGCAGGCACTGAGGACCTCCTCACACTCTGCGTGGCGCAGTGCCAGGGCCACTAGCTCGACAAGGGAGGTGGGAGGATGAAGCACTAGCTCGCGTCGGAGGTTCTCGTCACGGGTACCCCCGGTCAATGCGGTGTTGGCAGAGGCCACATCCAGGCGGGGGATGCGCATGGCTTCCGATTTGAATCGGTTGATATAAGCCCGCAACTTCTCCCCCTGTTCCTGCTTGAGGGCCAATAATCCCGCCACTAACCGGGGTGGACCGCTGTCGACGAAGTTTTTCTTGAACACTCGCCCGAATTGCTTGAAGTTGTAGATGTTGTCGGGGGCGAGGGCTCTGAACCATGCCTGAGCACCCTGAACCAGAGTGGTCATGAATGCTCGACACTTGATCACGTCGGACACCCCATGCAAGGCCATTAGGGCATCGAAGCTGTCGTAGTGGGCGGACGGGTCTCCCTGGCCGTCATACGACTTGAAGGTCGAGAGTAAGATCTTGGGGGATATCTCTGCCTTCGAGATGTACTCGGAGAACGGGGATCGCTCCTCGTCTTCTGCAGGAGAGGTCTTCTACAAGGCGTGGAGGGCACGCTCTTGCTCCGTGAAACGCCTCTCAAAGTCTCGCAGCCGGAGAGACAACTCTGGTTGTCGTTGGCCCGAGGGGCTGGGGGGCGCACTTGCATGCTGTCCCGATGCTCCTCAGGGGCCTCGACATCCAGAAATGGTCTGCGTGTTCCGGTCTTCTCTCTCCTCGGGGTTGAGGAGGCTTCCTGCTCCGGGGGAGGGGCATGCGATGGTCCTCCTGACAGGTTAAGAATGAGCCGCCACCTCCGGAGGGTGAAACGGCCTCCAGATGTTTGCTGGGAGGCATCTCCATGTGGGGGGCTCTTTTGGGGGAGCTGCGACTTCTCCTCCCTGGCTGCCTGGGCCCTCATGAGATCCACGAGGACATCAAATTTTACGTTGAGGGTTTGGAGGGCGTTGGTGCTCCCGCCGGGAAGCTGTTCCCCCGCTACCGATGGAGGTATCTCGTTGGCGTGGTTTTTCGACAGGGAATGCTCCATACGGAGGGAAGGTGTGCCTTCTTCCGTCACTAGGGCCTTTCCCAAATCGCCGGTAGTCCTCCAGCCAGAACTTCTTTGCACCATGATGGCTCTTTGTTCGTTTCCCACAGAGGGCGATAAATGAAGAAGGGCGATCTCGCGTTGCTCCTGAGCGGGGAAGAGGATGACCTCGTACACTTGAAATGTGAACTGCAAGAAGGGAAACGAGTCATAGGTGCCCAGGGATAGATCCCTGAGGAAGACCCTCTGATGCTTAAGTCAACAAAGTAGTAGAGCTATGATGCAAAGGGAATAGTGAGGAGGAAGATGGGAGCGCGAGATCCCTCTCCACCAAATGGTGAAGTGGTTCTTGCTCAGGGTTTTTGGCTCCTGCCTTTCTTACCTTCCTGTAGTATGGCTTTTCCAATTTAAATAATGGCCCATTGTGCGAATGAACCCTATAAGCGGACGAGTCTCAGGGGGGTTACGTCCTTCATGAGGGCTCCTTATAGCACGCGGACTCTTGGTCTCCCCTATCCCCTTGAGCTTCCTGCCATTAAGAGACTCGCAACGGCTGTGTCAAAAAGCTTCCATCAGTGAGCCCGAGCGATAGGCACTTGCCCAGGAGTGGTCTCTCGAGCGATGAGCGCATGGTCGGGACAGAGAATAGGGGGCTTTGGGGGAGCTTTCCCGATCGAACTGATGCTCGGACTTCCCAACCCGAAGACCGTCTAGGAAGTGCTTATTCCGAGTGAGTTTTTTGGCTTATAATAAGTGGGCCCGGGGGCTATCACTTCGAGGAGTTGGGCCTCGTTCGGTCAGATTTAGACCTTGTTTGGCCTCTCCTTACGGGCGATGAGATTTCCCCTCTCCAATTTCAATTGAGGCAAGCAGCTTTTTCCTCAACTGCCTCTTCAAGATACATGCATCATGTTCAATTTCTCTAGAGTGTTGAAAAGAAATTCCTATATCCTTATGTTTAACACTCATTTTCACATTTAAGTGCATGATGGTGTGAGAATTTGATTTAGCATGTATACAAAAAACTTAACTTAAAACATGATAGTGCAGCTCCCCCTACATAGATGCCCTTATCAAATATTTACTCCCCCAGAGTGTGTGACATGAGACACACCAGTGATGACTCAAATGCAGAATTATTTAACAAGAAGTATGAGGTCTTCGAAATTTCAAGGATGGGGGTTTGATTAACATATACTTACATGTAGGCACACTATGGGAAAACATGCAGTATGCAATGCAGAATGCAATATGGATGCTAAATTTTAGGTTTCACTTGAATGTTCTAAATGCATTGCAATATTTATCATGGGTGAAAAAAGCTAGGGTTCAGTTTTCATTTGAATGATCTAAATACACCTAATGCCTGAATTCTAATGCATACAGCCTATGACCTATATGAGAATGCAGTGCAAGATGTAAACGCTTGATTTACACTCCTAGTGACCTTAATATTATAACAGAGTGCACAAGAAAGCATTCAGAGTATAAATGATAGACAAATAGGTTTAAGAGACAAAACAGACTTAGGACTCAAGGGGGTCGACCATGTGGGTCGACTCATTCAAGTTATCCAGTTAATGTTCAAAAAGCCTGCAGACTGAATTTTTAGAAAAATTTAGCTTGAGCATTTAGATGTTCTTCCTTAAAAATTAAATTTAGCCACAAATGCAGGTCATCCAGTTATAAACTCCCCCTTACTAGGAGCATCAAAAGACATTTCAATAGTCATTTTCCATCTCATAACCTTTATGAACAAGGGTGTAAAGATGATCAGAAATAAGCAATGCAACCCATAGTGTTTTCAGAAACGGTTCAGAAACAGATTTTCAATAACATTTCAGAAGTTTAAAAATCCATTCACAAGCCAGTCAGATTTTTCAAGTTCTCGTACGAGGCGGAGGTGAAGGTCCAAAGACCCGACTCACACATAGTGAGAGCTTCCAGGTGGATGTAATCCACCCGTCCACTACACACCATTTGAGATACTAGATAACAGATAATTTCAAGATAAAGTTCATTTAATCAAAAATCTACTTGAGCCAATCAGATCTGCAATATCAACATGAGTGGAGAATTTTATTCTTCAAACCTGTGCCTTGAGCAGGTGTTATTTACAATCCTCATTCAGCCACAAGGCACCCCTGCAACCAACGTTTTCATTTTGAAGATTTTGGTACCCAAGTCTTCTTGGGTCTTGGATGATTAGTAGCATATCTAGCAGGTGCTCTCCATATGTTTTGAGCTTGGTAGTCATCATTTTTCATCAACAAGCAATCATTCATTTCATGCTTAGGTTTTCCACAGTAAAAATAGTGCACAAAGGAATTCACATACTTCTCATGCATGAAATTAAAAGTTTTTTTTTTGTGAGCAAATGGTCTGTCATCTTTAGCATGAGATTTCATAGGTGCACTCCTCTTGCTTTTGAAAATTCTAGGTTCAGCAGAATTGACTTTGGATTTAGTTCTAGAGACATGAGCGCAATCATTCAACAACAACCAACATTATCTCATAATATTACCATGTTTTCCACAATGGTAGCAAGAGACATTTTTTATTTCTTTAAAAGTAGTTTTGTTTCTACATGCATTTCGATCATCTCTTTTCATGATGTTGCAGTCGTTCATTATGTGTTCATGCATTTTGATGCGCACTACACTCGTCGTTAAAAGCCGTGCCATAATTTCTATAATAATCGCACTCACTCACTAAAAAGATGTAAAATCTAAGTAGAGTGGTAAGAACGGGTCGATCCTACGAAGAGGAATATTTTTAATTAAGTAAGTTGAAAAATCCTTATATTTGAGAAATCCGAATTTTGAGTGAGTTTTATGCTAAAGGAAAAGAAAATTGCATGAACTTGAGACTAAAATAAACCTATCTAAAGAATATGAGAGGGTTGAGAAGAGAACTGTAGAAGAAGATAGAGAGAGAAAGAAGAACACAATTGTAAAAGATTGAATTTTTATTACTTAAGATGAAAGATTACAACTCTTTGAAAACTAAAAATTATAACTTGAAATAAAAGAACAAAAGAAAAATAGAGCCAAGATAGTGAAGAATAGCACCGCCCATGCCATGTCGAGCCTTTGATTGGATCGCCCCCCCTTGGAGAGGTACGCCGGCTTTAGAGCACCGAAGAAAAATCTTCGCCAAAGGGGTGTTTAGATGAAAATAGAGGAGGGGAAGATAGAAGAACAGTGAAAAAACTAAAATAAAAACAGAGCTAAAGGAGAACTGAAATAACTTTCAAACTGAGAATAATTAGGAGATGAGGAAGAAGAGAAAGTTGAAGATCTTGAGGAGAGGAAGAAGTTTCCTGAAGAGTGGAAAGGGAGAAGAAGATCGGAGGAGGGTGAAAGTAAGGGGGAAACAGAGAAAAATGTTACTTTACGGGTGAACATGACAGAACAGTGAAAAGTGCAAATAGCTTAAAAACAGTGCAGAACTAGAGGATGAGGAAGAAGAAGAAATTGAAGAACACTAAAAAAATGAAGAACTTGTATGAAGAAAGTAAGAGGAGAATAGGAGAAGAAGGAGGAGAAAATAGGGAAAGAACTGAGAGGTGCGTAGATGAACAGTAAAATGGAAAAGATGGAGCTTTGAAAAACATGAAATAGCTTAAAAACGAGAGAATTAGAAGAAGATGAAGAAGAAAAAATTAAAGAGGACTTAAAAACGGAGAACTTTGCTGAAGACTGTAAATCAAAAGGAAGAACATAAAAGCATGGAAAGGGACTAAGAAAGAGGCTAAGATTTATGCTCGGTTGCCCTGGAGCGGTTTTTATAGTTTGCAAGGACTTTCCATCGATCACGACCTTCACAATAAGCTTCAAACTTGGCTTGCCACCATGGATGGAGTCCTCCTTACGTAGAATATGGAAAGAAAGCCTTGCTTAGGTCGAGATAACACCAATCATGGAAAGATAACTTCAAACATGGCGTTCCGTTTCCGTTTCTGCTTCAAACTATAAATGGCGTCCACTGCATGGGCATTCATTTCATAAATGGATGACTTTTTGGACATGCACTCATTCCTTTTTCTATACTTTTATGATTTTCTTTCTATTTTCGTATAGGGAATGGGTGACTTCTTATGTGGTCGCTCATTCTTTTTCAAGGAATTGGCGCCTGAATGAACGATCGTTCATTCTTCTTTTCCAGCTCTTTTTTTATTTCTATTTTCAATCAAAGGAATGGGCACCCGTTCAAACGGTCGCATATTCTTCAATGGCGGACAGAGCACCAATCACTAATTCTTTAATGAGCACCCTTCCACTCAGCCGCAGATTCTTTTATTCATAAATTGCTTCAGAAATGGTGACTGTTCATAAGGTCGTTTATCCTTGGCATGAGTGCCCCTTCAAACAGGCACTGATTAAATGGTGTTTGGCATTTGGTCGCAAATTCTGGAAATAGTAAAAACTCTTTATAAATGCCAAAAATATATTATGCAATTGATCATTTATGCAAGTTCATGTCTCACATAGTCCTTATGGCTTCCAAACTAGGATAATTTTATGTAAACTCAATTTATTTGTGAGAATAAAGTTAATTATCCAAATTGCATAACGTTATTCTTTTAATGCCCAAAGATGATGAATGTGATGCAAATTATGATATAAAATGTGACACTTATCACACCCCCAACTTACTCATTACTAGTCCATTATCAATACAATCAAATTAGAATTTAGGACTAACAAAAGTTTGCAAAGTCCATACTTTCATATCTGGCTCTTCCTTCACAGAATCAACCAAAGATGAGGAATCCGGAAAGGGCAAGGCTGCGGCACCAGAGAAGCAAGTTCCTATCCAAGTTGAGGCCAGAATTGAACCTCGCTCAAAGAAAGCTCATGACCATCCAGTTGCGTCTGGGAAGATGAAAGAGGCACCTTCAAAGGCTTCAGTTAGTGAAAAAGGGAAAACCACAGAACGGCCAGCAAAGAAGAAGAGGTTGTCTGCAGCAGAAAAAGGAAACGGGAAAGAAGCAAATGTTCAGCCACAACCAGTTACTGCTCCAACTCCAAGAGAAGAAGAGAGTGATCCAACATGAATTTTATTTCCTAGGTTTGTGGATTTTCACGACCACCAGATGCTTGAAACATTTCTCGAACTACTTCCTCTAACTGAATTCTAAGGATGGAAAACGTTCCTGTCCAGACACAGAGTCTATTACCCTTTTCTGGTTCAGCAATTCTATAAGAATCTCAACTATGACTAGAGTCAAAAGGCAATATGGACTGAAGGGAAGGGAGTGACAAGAAAATTGCAAGCAAAGCTTCTTCACAAAGCCTTGCATATACCCCTGGAGGGGTTATTAGAATCCAAATTTTAATTTGACTTATCTACTGCATACACCATATTGACTGGCAAGCCCAGCAATTTTGAGGATGACACTCAACTCCATGTCACCAATTTCAACACAAACTGGTTTCCTCCCTTGCAACGGCTACTACACCACATATTCACCACTATCATTACCCCTCAAGGGGGCGACAGAAGCCGTATCACGGAAACACAGAGATTTATCTTCTATTACATGTTGAACAACTTGCAAATCTGCCTTCCAGAAATAATGCTGCAGATTATAGGGAGTTGCACTAGACAAAGGATAAACCTACCATATGATGTACATCTGACAACTATTTTTCAAAGAGTTGGAATCTCATTAGAGAATGAAAAAATGAAGGACATTCCTTAGAGCAACGTCTACTGCTTGAGATTTATTGAGAAATTTATGAAATCAACCAGCAGCACCAGAGCAACAGGCAGCACCTGGGCAGCAAGACCAACTAGCTCAAGATGAGCCTATAGAACAGCATGATGAATAGTTTCACATGGATGCTCAGTTTGAACAAGTTCAGCAAGAATAGCATGTGCCACAGGACACATTCTGGACCGATGACAGTATTTGAGATACTTCCCCCTCAATCTCCTCTAGAACAACCAAGAATCTTTGCTGAAGGAGATGTTCCTCCTGAGTTCTAGGCTGAAGCTTCTACATCAAGAGGAACAAGATATGAGGCACAACAAGACCCAATAGGTATCCATCCCACATTGATCAGATTCTTGACAGTTCAGTTTGCAAACATCAACTCCTCCATTATGCAGCTGAATATGAATGTTGAGCGGCTAGAAGTGAGACTTGCTCATGTTGAGCAACTCTTAAACCGCCGAAGGGAAAAATTTGTCAGAGACAAGTCCAAATCTGATGCACAATTGCACGCCTTCATGAATTCACTGATGCATGTTGGTGAGAAAGCAGGAAGTGTAATGAAAAGGCTGAAAGAAGTACACATTGAAACACAAGAGAAGACAACTCAAATGCTTATACATGCCTGACATTTGAGAAGAACAGAACATTCTATCTATCAAATATGCAACCCTGATTGACACATTTGCAAGGATTGAACAAAAGCTCACTGCTGAATCTGCCAAAGCCACTACAGCCTCCACCAGCCTTGAAGCTTCAGTTAATGCTGATTGTGCAAAAGTCATTAAGGCCACCACCAATCTTGAAGCCTCAATTAATGCTAACTCTGCACAAGTAATTGATGCCTCAATCAGACTTCAAGGAAAAGTCACTGCTGACTCTGCCAAGGTCATTGCTGCCTCTACAAAACTTGAAGGAGTTACCACTAACACTACACAAATGATCAATATCTCTACCAAAGTTGAAGAAAGATTGAATGTTGTATACAACAAATTGGTTATGGTAGGAGATGAAATTATTGAAATGACCCGTCTTCACAAAGAACAATTTCCACCAAATCCAGAAGACACTGGTGAGGCATACTACCCTCATCCATCTAAAGCCACCTCCTCCTATGTATCAGAAAAAGCCTTCCAACAGAAGGCCCAGATAGAATACATCTGTGAGATGTTACACGAGTGGCTGGATGACATCAATGAAAACATCAAGTCTCTCCATCATTTTGTGAAACAAAGGGATGAGTAGCTTACTCAGAAGGTGGATTCCCTGGCAGCAATAGTCCATCAACTCTCAGAGGCTCAGGGATTTCAATTTCCAGGAAGCTCTAGCTCCATGCCTCCACCACAACATCCACCTCCTTCACCTTCTCCTTGCTGATGTCAAAGGGGGAGACAAGACCACTGAAGAGTCATCACTTGGCATTAGGCATCTAGTTTCATTTAGAGTTAGAGGTCGTCATCTAGAGAGTTAGAGTCCATGCATACCTGTGTATACACTTGAATGAAACTTTCTGTTTGATGTGTATAAGAATAGTTTCTTCTTGAATGGCAAAAACTTCAATTGTTTGTTGTTAAACGAATGAAATACCATAATGCCATATGGATGTCTGTGAAATAATGACTCATGGTTATCATCATCAAAAAGGGGGAGAATGTTGTGTCCCCTACTTTTGATGATAACAAACCATGAATCATTATTGGATATTTTGGTTTGTCTAACAAATTTGTTGAAAATCTTTTTTGGACAAGTACAGGTGATGAATGTTCAAAGTGTCGACCTATTAGCAGGACGTGTCGACACTATAAGAATAAACATAGGATTTATGCATCTCTGTCTGGGTTCTGTTCTGCTCAGTGTGTCAACACTTCATACAGAGTGTGTCGACACTTCAGTTCTGTGCGGCAGATAGCTTCTCTATCTGGCGCTCATGCCTCGACATGTCCAGCATGATGCCCCAATACGGAGGTTCGAGCCGCACACGATTGTGGCACCCGTGTCGACCTGTTGATGAAGAAAACTACCTTTTTCTCAAGCCATCAAAGGAAGTGTCGACACTTCAACTGAATGTGACGACACATCAACTGGACCCAGAACAGATCTGAGTTCAATAGCATTCCACTTTCCATGATCCGTAACCATTCGTTAAGTATCCGTTCATACTCAAATATGCTTCTAGAAAGTCACCTTTTATGAGGAAATCATTGGCAGTCAGAGGAATCTTCCAGAGGTAGGGCCCACAGTAGATTTGGTTCCCCCATCTGCTTACGCTTTTGGCGCGCACGGCAGAACAAGACAAGAAGGTTGTGTTGTGTATGTGATTTTGATGATTACAAAATGACTCTGTTGCTTGGCCTTGTGCGTGAATGGTTACTCATGTCTTCATGTGTATGAAGTATGTAATGATTGTGGAAATGATTACAAACTGTTTGATTACAAACTGTTTCTTTTGAGATATCATCATGTGAATGCATCTGTGACTCTTTGAGGTTCATACATGCTTTGAGGTTAGCACATTACATATACATTCCATCTACACTTGGTGCGGTTGTTCTATCTTCAATGTGAAAGGCCTTTGTGAAAAGCACACTCGAGCATCATGTCCTATTGAGCCTCATGTACATCATGTCATATTGAGCCTCATATCATGAATGTGTACCTTGGTAATGCTAAATGAATGATTGAGATGCAAATATCATGGCTTGCCCCCAAGGAAATGATGTGTGGTTTGAAAGTTTGAATGATGGTTCCTTGTTCTTCGGATCATATGGCTTAAATGGTTGGTGAAATGGCTTGTAGGAGAATTGGGTTGGAATCGGGATCTTGAGATTCAGTTTAATATCAACTTGCTTATGAGTTCATTGTCATATAATGCAGGTTAATATTGCTTCAAGGTAAGAAGTTATATTGGAATCCATGGTGAGACTCTTCTAATCTTGAACTGGAAAATTGAGTTCTCTAATGCCTTGATACTGATCTATCATGGGAATGCTCATATGCCTCATGCTAATGAATTCGCAATCACATTTCATGACTTTTGGATCTCGGTCTCAAAACGAGCGTCATATGTTAATGCATGACCCATATATTTTGATCTTGATCTAACATCTTGCTTTATCATGTTTTTCAGGATGAAAAATCATGGTTGATCTTCATGGGATTATGGTAACATTTAATCAATTGTTTCCCATTGATTTGATGAAGGTTTTAGTTAATTTTCAAACTCAAACTGTCTTACAGTCTTCAGCATTTTCAATCCAACCATTGGATCTCCTCTCTAAAAATTATATGTTGTATCTCTGGGAGTCCTTTTTCAACGCCTCCAGTCTTACTTCGATCGGAGTTCGGAGCTAGGAGAATTAATTCTGTCGCCTAAGTGCGCAGAGCTATTTTTTGTGTAATCTGCCTGAAAGGGTCGACCCCTGTAAAACAGAACATAAAACATGTTCTGTTTGGTTTCTGGAAGCCCGAGGGTCGACCCCTGGGGTCGACCCCTGTAAAATAGAACACAAAATCAGTTCTATTTGGCTTCTGTTTGCCCAAGGGTCGACCCATTCCGGCCAGACCTCGAGCCACACATTTTGACCGCCGTTTTCTTGCTCCAAAAGTCCTACCAATCACATCCTAATGCCCTATATCACTCCCTAATTCGTGGATCTGGTCTCCAAGCTGTTCCTTGACCGTTCTAAGCTTATAAAACATCCTATTGGAATGAAAACCCTAGGGAGATGGCTGAAAACTATTCTTTGGTGTGCAGGTTCAGAGTTGAAGCTTCCAAGCCCTCTTCCACCTTGCTCTGAAGTTGAAATTGAAGGGAAGAAGCTTGAATCAAGGCCCAAGATCATATACAACTTAAGGCTGCATCTGAAATCAAGATTCAACCTCTGTTTGTGTTGCATCTCTTCAAAATTGCTTCAAGAACGTTCTTCATCCTGTAGAAGCATTTCATGAGGGAGTAATCTTGATCTTTCACTTCTATATCTTTTGTTTGAGATTGTTCAAGGTTTTGAATGGGCATCTAAGAAGTGTAATAATCATTTACATGTTCTTTGTTCACTCTCTCTTGCATATATATATGAGCTACAATCTTTGTGATACAACATCTCTAATGCTCATGTATTCTTTTGTATAGGTGAAAAAGAGGGGAATCTCTAAACCATTCATGTCTATATTCTTGTTTGAGATTAGCTTAAAGATTGAACTCATTATGTCTATCTACTCTTTCAAGTGAAGAGAGAAGATTGGAATAAGGAAAAGAGAAGCGGCTAGAGGAGAGGAAGAAGATGATGTCAAGATTATGATCATCCGTCAACGAGCAAGGAGAATCAGATTTTGATGAAGAAGAAGGAGCCTTATACTTGATGCATTCTTCTAGTTTACATCTATAGAATTTGTGTGGAAGGTCATAGCATATATTTGTGATTGTTACATATACATTTGACAGAATATTTTGTGTGGGTGTTCGGAGAAAGGGGTCTCCGAGTGTGTGTGTGGTCTCTTGTGTGTCGATCTGTGCGGAGTATATCCGTGTGTGTTGTTGGGAGTTTTCTCCCGTGTGGTTGTGTAGGCCTTGTCCTACATGTGTGTGGACAGAGTTGTGTCTCCATGTGAAGTATTCTGTTCGGGGTGTGTTCCCCAACGTTGTGGGTGTGTGGGTGTGTGTGTGTGTGTGCTGCTGTGGCAGCAGTTTGAGGCAAGGCCTCGTGTGTGTGTGTTGGGGTTCATCCCCGTGTTGCTACATTTTGTAGCGTGTAGTGAAGCCTCACCGGTTTGGTGAGGGGTGGACGTAGGGAGCCCGTCGTGGTCCCGAACCACCTTAAAAATCCCGTGTCTTGTGGTTTGATTTGTGTGTTTGTGTGTTCTCTACTATCTGGTTATGTAATTGTGTGAGCTCGGTGAGATTGAGTGATTTAAGTTTAAACTTGTTTAGATTAATTTTCTCAATCCTATCAATCTTGTAAATTCCGCTGTGTGGTAGTTTGTGTTTTTAATTGGACTTAGTTTTTAGTATAAGGATCTATTCACCCCCCCTCTAGATCCGTGTTCCTGCACTACGGGACCCAACAATTGGTATCAGAACGAGGCTCTGTTGTCCCTAGATCTTGCGATCTACAGAGTGATCCCAGTGCATTCCACAATCATAAATTTTTCTATTGAACATATATCAGTGAACTGTTCGCCAATCTTCACTGGTTTGAATTTTAATTCATGGCTAGGTAAACTGTGTGTGGTGATCAATTCTATTAATCCTTGTCTCTGGAAATTGATTTATCATGGTCCACACATATTACCTCTAGATGAGACCAAGTGGTCTAATCGGGATAAAATGATGCATCATGATAATGTTACTGCTTTGAACTTATTGAAAGCTTCCGTAAATACTAACAAGTATCCGTTTGTATCTTCTTGTAGGACGGCAAAGGAGCTTATGGACCGGTTAATCAAAGCTCAAGAAAAGGAAAGATAAAAATGTCTCATGGCCGATGATGCTGATCAACAAAGTGACAAAAATGCAGAAGAGGTAAATTCTGATTCTGAAGAATTTACTCTTGACGATCTTGTTGAAGCTTATGATGAGTTGGCAAAACAATATAAGAAAGTCAAGTCAGAAAATAGAAAATTGAAAAAGAAATCTGAAAACTTGGTCTATGAAAATGGTTCTTGTGATAAATGTTCTGGGCTTGTTAACTTTAATGAACTTTTAGAGCATGATGTTGAATGTCACAAAGAAACCATTGCTTGTTTGAGAAATGAGAATGTTGCACTCAAGAATGAAATCGATCAATTAGAGAAAACTAAAAAAGATCTAAGAAACAAAATGGAATCAAACTCAATTGATCAGGATATTTGCAATGAATTGATTATGAATGATAAACTTGCAAATGAAAATGAAGAACTTAAAAAGAAAAATATTGCTATATTGATTCAGACATCTCTGGTTGAAGGCAGCATGAAGTTTCTTGAAAAAGAAAATATTTTGTTAAAATCTGAAAATGAAAAACTGAAATATCTAAACACAACCATGTCTAAAAAATTACTTGCTTTTGAAAAAGGGAAAAGTTTGGTTGTTGATGATTCTGAAAAGATGCATGTGCTAGAACAAATGATGGAGAGCTACAAAACCATCAATGCCCAATTGAATGAAAAAATCATTTCCTGTGACAATGAGATCATTTCCTATGAATTGCATATTTCATCACTTGAAAAGGAAATTCTTGATCTGAATGCTTCTTTGTCTAAATTTGTGAATGGGGAAGAGAATTTGAACAAAATTTTGGGGACCAAGGTAAACTTTCAAAGAGAAGGTCTTGGGTATGAACCCACCAAAAAGAAAGCTTTTGGGCTAAAGACTCAAACATCTTTTGTGCATGCTTCATGTTCCTCAAATAAGTCAAATGCTTCTTGTGTTGAGAAATCAAATCCCAAGGCTCAGACTCAACCTAGGAGCAATAGGATTCATACTCACAAAAGTCACAAAAACCAAGCTCCAAAATCAACAAATGTCAATTGTCATTATTGTGGTAAGCATGGTCATTTGATGAATGATTGTTTCATTATGAAATCGGATGATTTGAAAGCATGCAAAAACGAACTTGTTTCCAAAAGAAAAAGGGTTGCTTGTTTTAAATGTGAAAAGCTAGGACACCGTGTGTCACAGTGTTGGCAAGAAAATGAAAGAAAGAATTTCAAAGTCAAAAATAATTATACTTTTGCCAACCCACAGAAATTTCATGCTCATCCTGTTGTGAAGAAGAGACATTTCCATGCTTATAATGATAACATTCATGCTAAATCACAGAGATTTGATTATCATGTTTATGAGAATTCTGTGAAGTATCTTGGTTGTTGTCATTATTGTGGTGAGTTTGGGCATACCATGAATGTTTGCTCCTTAATGTATTTTGATAATATGCTTGCCCAAAAACTGTGGAAGACACCCACTAGAGGTGCAACTAATCATCCGGGACCCAAGAAGGTGTGGGTACCCAAAGCAACCAAATGAGAACTTTGTTGCAGGATTGTCTTGAGGCCAAGTGGAAGGCTTGGAAGATGATGGATGTTCAAGACACAAGTACAGAAAATGAATTGTCATGGAATGCTCTTCTTCAAGTGCTGCTAAATTCCAAAGATCTAAGGAAGCTTGGATACTCAAGTCTGCAATATGAGAACTTTGATAAAGGAATGCCTTAAGGCCAATCCGTGGTCATGGGTGCTTCAAGTCGACATTTGTTGAGGCCTAAGTCGACTTGGCCAGTCTTTGGTGTAATGCTTTGGTAAACATGGGTTTGTCCTTGAATTGATACTAATTTGATTGTAGAGGCAGTCTTATGTGTTTCATGTGCCTCATATGCATAGACTTGACTCTTTACACAAGTTGGACTAAACCTGAAATTTCTGAAATTAATTTTGAACTCATGTCAGCTTGAGTGAGTCACTTGTAATTGATAGCTGTAATTCATCATACATACTTGCAGCTCATAGGAGATTGTCTTGTGGAAGAAAAGCATTGATATTGGCATTCTCATTTGTATTGAATTGATATTGACATGAATTGAGCTCTTTACAGTGCATGTTTGATAATGGCCATCAACCCCTGAAATCATGGAGAGAAAGAAAGGAGCTCAAGAGGACTTAAATGTAAGATTAGATCTGCTTCCATTTCTTCTGGCTGATATCATTCTAATTCTTGCAGGAGAGAAAGAAAGGAGCTTGTTGATGAAGATGACAACAAGCGAAATAAAGCAAAGAATCTGAAAATAAAGTGTTTGTTTGAATCTCTTTGATCTTGATATTAATGCCATGGTAACTCAAGACAAAGGTGAGAAAATAAAGTGTTTGTTTGAAGCTCTTTGATCTTGATGTTAATGTCATATCTTGACAGACAGTGATTTTGAAGTTTTGAATACCCCTTGGTTGCTCCTGACAATGTGGATGATGAATGTTTGGCTGAATGGTATTGGAACATCTGAGCAGTATATATGAGAGTGTAGCCATTGAATGTCTTTTGCTAAACTCCGGATGTCAAATGTGCATACATTTGTTTTTGATCATCATTTCAATGATTACATGGTATATAAAATGGTGACATGTGGAAGGACAGGTCAAGCCTATCTGAAAGCTATCACCATGCGTGAGAATATGCCTCCGCCCGATACCATGATCATTTATGCATATGGCATCCAACTTAAATGAATTTTCTAAAATCATGCATTGATTATGGGGGAGTTTTGCATGCTGAAAATTTTGAGATTGATGTTTTCCATTCTCTCAGCATGATGATGTTGTTCTGTGGCTGAACTTTTTTTAGGACTGAAGTTGATCAATGTTCCATGATCTTTACCAATGTGCCACTCATCCTTTTGGTTAAAAGCACAACTGTTTTCAAGAAAAGTTCACATGTGATGATTTTGATGCTCTGAATAAATTTTCTGAATTCTCTTTTCAGAATAAAGTGGTGTCCTCACATTTTAACATTTGGTAATGCATGTCATGCATTAGTTGCATTAGGTGCATATAGAGTGTCATGTGAAATCTGGAATCGTGCATCACATTGCATATTTACAAATCACTCTCTACATATCATTCACATAGTACTTTTGGAAGATGAAGCTCATCGTGTGTCTTGTTGCATAGTTGGCATTTCTAGCATGTATATAGTGCATATTTTGAAATGCATCATCTTGAACATTTCATGTTGCATAAATGCCAAAAATAATACTTCCAACATTGGTCATCATATCTTTGGAGCCAACATTTCAAGCATTGAGATTGCATACCTTTTCATTTTGCATTGCATATGCATATCTCCATTGTATGTTTGCATGTTATTATATGCTATTCAACCCCTTCCTTGAAACTTCTAAGACCAAACACTCCATTGTTAAATAATATTACATCTGAGTCTTAACAAGTGTGCTTCATGTCAAACTCTTAGGGGGAGCATTTCATACTTATTACATTTACATAGGGGGAGCTGCACTATCTTATTTTGAGTTAAATTTTCTCCATACATGTTGAATCAAATTTGTACGCTTCATGCACTTTAATGTGAAATTGAGTGTTATTCATAAGGATATAGGAATTTTATTTCAACACTCTAAAGTAATTCAACTTACTGCATGGATGATAAGAGACAGTTGAGGAAAAAGTTGCCTACCTCCGCATAAAAAAAATTGGTTGGAATGAAAGGCAGAGCAATGGTAAGTCTCACTGAGTAAACTGGGCACATGTCACCTGAGACGTGATGTGGTTCATTTCTGAAAAGTGTTGACTAAAGTATCTCTGTTCAAATGAGGTGACAAGGTTCAGTATTATGAGTAACCGGGGATTCTGGCATGAGCTCCATGTGTCTCCTCGCGTAAAAAGGAATTATGTTGAACCTGATCCTTCTTAGAAAAATTCAGATTGTCAGTATGAAAATTTCTGATGATATATTCGATTGAGGTAGAGCGAAGCCTCCAATACGCTGTTCTCTACATTGAAATGTAGTTTGTGCAGTTACTATTGTGTTTACTTGAAAATCTAGTTATCCATATGGCTAAACTTCATTCTCATGTTACTCACTTGCACATGGTAATTTGATTTGATATGTCTTTTGAAAATTTGATTAATTGCAATGACCTGCTGTACGTCTTCTCCTATTTATCTGCATAATCCTCTAGGTGTAATCATGAGCATTCTGAACTTAATGACTCACTTGCATTTTTTCTACTCCTATCCCCTCACTGTAAATCAATTGGTATCACTTCTTGTGAAGGAGTTAT
This sequence comes from Amorphophallus konjac, assembly GCA_022559845.1. Lineage (NCBI taxonomy): Eukaryota > Viridiplantae > Streptophyta > Magnoliopsida > Alismatales > Araceae > Amorphophallus > Amorphophallus konjac. Next base: position 156,826,109 of record CM040126.1, on the reverse strand, counting down.
GTTGCATGTATCTATAGATATCTGCTTGATTACATTGTATGCATTTCATGTCTCATCATTTTGATCATACATCATGTTTCATACATTTCACAAGAAAACTAAAAATCAAAAATTTGAAAATCAAAAATAGTCATCTAATGTGTCAATGTCAATGGGGGAGCTTTGCATGTGATCTTATCTGCTTAACTCATCAGGTCTTGCATGAGTCAATACATTTCTATTGGTGTTTGCGTGCTTGTTTGCTTGCCCATCATTGTTCATGCCATACACCATTCCAATTGCTGCAACTCGTGCGCATTTACAACTCGTGCACATTTGCATTTCCACTTTCAACAGTTGGTATCAGACAATTGGTATAAGAGTTTCATTTCAACATTTGGTATCCCACAGTTCTGTAATTCGTTCATGCATATTGTGCTCATTGGCATAGGTTCTTGCCATTCTGGATTCCCCATCATGATCCCCATTTCTGATTATGTCAAAGGGGGAGAGAGCATTATTATAGCATAATATTTTGTCATCATCAAAATGGGGGAGATTGTTGTGTATGTGATTTTGATGATTACAAAATGACTCTGTTGCTTGGCCTTGTGCGTGAATGGTTACTCATGTCTTCATGTGTATGAAGTATGTAATGATTGTGGAAATGATTACAAACTGTTTGATTACAAACTGTTTCTTTTGGGATATCATCATGTGAATGCATCTGTGACTCTTTGAGGTTCATACGTGCTTTGAGGTTAGCACATTACATATACATTCCACCTACACTTGGTGCGGTTGCTCTATCTTCAATGTGAAAGGCCTTTGTGAAAAGCACACTCGAGCATCATGTCCTATTGAGCCTCATGTACATCATGTCATATTGAGCCTCATATCATGAATGTGTACCTTGGTAATGCTAAATGAATGATTGAGATGCAAATATCATGGCTTGCCCCCAAGGAAATGATGTGTGGTTTGAAAGTTTGAATGATGGTTCCTTGTTCTTCGGATCATATGGCTTAAATGGTTGGTGAAATGGCTTGTAGGAGAATTGGGTTGGAATCGGGATCTTGAGATTCAGTTTAATATCAACTTGCTTATGAGTTCATTGTCATATAGTGCAGGTTAATATTGCTTCAAGGTAAGAAGTTATATTGAAATCCATGGTGAGACTCTTCTAATCTTGAACTGAAAAATTGAGTTCTCTAATGCCTTGATACTGATCTATCATTGGAATGCTCATATGCCTCATGCTAATGAATTCGCAATCACATTTCATGACTTTTGGATCTCGGTCTAATAACGAGCGTCATATGTTAATGTATGACCCATATATTTTGATCTTGATCTAACATCTTGCTTTATCATATTTTTCAGGATGAAAAATCATGGTTGATCTTCATGGGATTATGGTAACATTTAATCAATTGTTTCCCATTGATTTGATGGAAGTTTTAGTTATTTTTTAAACTCAAACTGTCTTACAGTCTTCACCATTTTCAATCCAACCGTTGGATCTCCTCTCTAAAAATTATATGTTGTAGCTCTGGGAGTCCTTTTTCCAACGCCTCTAGTCTTACTTCGATCGGAGTTCGGAGCTAGGAGAATTAATTCCTGTCGCCGAAGCGCGCTTAGCTATTTTTTGTGTAATCTGCCTGAAAGGGTCGACCCCTGGGGTCGACCTATGGAGGGTCAACCCCAAGGGTCGACCCCTGTAAAACAGAACACAAAACATGTTCTGTTTGGTTTCTGGAAGCCCGAGGGTCGACCCCTGGGGTCGACCCCTGTAAAATAGAACACAAAATCAGTTCTGTTTGACTTCTGTTTGCCCAAGGGTCGACCCCAAGGGTCGACCCATTCCGGTCGGACCTCGAGCCGCACATTTTGACCGCCGTTTTCTTGCTCCAAAAGTCCTACCAATCACATCCTAATGCCCTATATCACTCCCTAATTCATGGATCTGGTCTCCAAGCTGTCCCTTGACCGTTCTAAGCTTATAAAACATCCTATTGGAATGAAAACCCTAGGGAGATGGCTGAAAACTATTCTTTGGTGTGCAGGTTCGGAGTTGAAGCTTCCAAGCCCTCTTCCACCTTGCTCTGAAGCTGAAATTGAAGGGAAGAAGCTTGAATCAAGGCCCAAGATCATATACAACTGAAGGCTGCATCTGAAATCAAGATTCAACCTCTGTTTGTGTTGCATCTCTTCAAAATTACTTCAAGAACGTTCTTCATCCTGTAGAAGCATTTCATGAGGGAGTAATCTTGATCTTTCACTTCTATATCTTTTGTTTGAGATTGTTCAAGGTTTTGAATGGGCATCTAAGAAGTGTAATAATCATTTACATGTTCTTTGTTCACTCTCTCTTGCATATATATATGAGCTACAATCTTTGTGATACAACATCTCTAATGCTCATGTATTCTTTTGTATAGGTGAAAAAGAGGGGAATCTCTAAACCATTCATGTCTATATTCTTGTTTGAGATTAGCTTAAAGATTGAACTCATTATGTCTATCTACTCTTTCAGGTGAAGAGAGGAGATTGGAATAAGAAAAAGAGAAGCGGCTAGAGGAGAGGAAGAAGATGATGTCAAGATTATGATCATCCGTCAACGAGCAAGGAGAATCAGATTTTGATGAAGAAGGGGGAGCCTTATACTTGATGCATTCTTCTAGTTTACATCTATAGAATTTGTGTGGAAGGTCATAGCATATATTTGTGATTGTTACATATACATTTGACAGAATATTTTGTGTGGGTGTTCGGAGAAAGGGGTCTCCGAGTGTGTGTGTGGTCTCTTGTGTGTCGATCTGTGAGGAGTATATCCGCGTGTGTTGTTGGGAGTTTTCTCCCGTGTGGTTGTGTAGGCCTTGTCCTACATGTGTGTGGACGGAGTTGTGTCTCCATGTGAAGTATTCTGTTCGGGGTGTGTTCCCCAACGTTGTGGGTGTGTGTGTGTGTGTGTGTGCTGCTGTGGCAGCAGTTTGAGGCAAGGCCTTGTGTGTGTGTGTTGCTGCGAAAGCCGTGTGTGTGTGTGTTGGGGTTCATCCTTGTGTTGCTACATTTTGTAGCGTGTAGTGAAGCCTCACCGATTTGGTGAGTGGTGGACGTAGGGAGCCCATCGTGGTCCTGAACCACCTTAAAAATCCCCGTGTCTTGTGGTTTGATTTGTGTGTTTGTGTATTCTCTACTATCTGATTATGTAATTATGTGAGCTCGGTGAGATTGAGTGATTTAAGTTTAAACTTGTTTAGATTAATTTCCTCAATCCTATCAATCTTGTAAATTCCGCTGTGTGGTAGTTTGTGTTTTTAATTGGACTTGGTTTTTAGTACAAGGATCTATTCACCCCCCCTCTAGATCCGTGTTCCTGCACTACGGGACCCAACAGGTTGGAAGCAAATAGAAAAGGGAGAAAGCGACGTCCAGCCGTGCTGTACGTGGAGAAGATAACTTGGAGAAGAAGGGTTTTGCAGCACTCTTCTTCAAAGGAGAAGCAAATGAACTGGGAGAGAAGAGAGAGCAGCGGGAAAGAGCTCGTGAGGAGATTTCTTCATCCCTCTGCTACTGGCATAAAAACATCATGCATCACCTCTTCTTCACAGTCTGAAGCCTGGAATGCAAGGAAGAGAGCGTCTTTAGCTGCCCGTGCAGCCGCTGGAAAGACTGTCCAGCGTTTCTCTTGAGTTCGTAGTGAAGAGCCCAAGAGGGTAGAAGCCACGTCCAGGATTCGTCCAGTTTCCAGACATGATAAATTCTCCCATTGATCTTCATCATCATACCCTATCTGCTTGAGTTGTTTCTATTTTATTTTTCTTCTCAAAACTTATACCCACACAGTGATCCCTACCTGCGTGTAGGAAGACAAACTGAGAGAGCTCAATTTTGTGGTATTTGGGTTGTGTACCCGCAAGCTGTTGGACAACAGTTGGAGAGAGTTTCTCTCTCGGTGAGAAGCTATGAATTAGCGGTAGTGCCTTGGCACTAGTGAAGCCTCACTCAGTTGAGTGAGAGGTGGACGTAGGTCTCTAGATAGAGACCAAACCACCTTAAAATCTTATGTCTCTGTGGTTTGTTTGTTTTCACGCTTTGACGCTAGATGTTTGTGTAGGAGCGTTGATCCTTCCTCTTTCATGCTTTTAGCTCATCTGTTTGTGGTCATACTAGCCTTATTGCTACATAGCTTTTAACTTTAGATCGTTCTCGCAAAGAAAGGGCTGATCTATTCACCCCTCCCCTCTAAATCCGCTTATCACTATCTATCAAGATCTGGGTGGAACCTTTGCCCAGTATCTATCCACTGGACCCCTTGTCATGTATCTACCCACTTGACTACCCCTTTATTGACTACTTCCTCCATGTCAGCCCGCTCAGGAACTAGTGGCTTATGAATAAGATTGACATTATTAGCCACACTCCCCTCACTGATAGCCTCATGTGCATTAAGAATACTAATCAACTATTCTTCCTGATGGGGAGTAAAATCAAAGGTGAAAATAGCTGGCATATCCCCCTCAGCTCCTAGAATCTCATAATGAAGAGGCTTAACTTTCTGAGGAATCAAATTGGAAGGAAGCATGAGCCCAGAATCTAATTCATCGAATGATTCAAACTTTATTGGACTGGGCTCAGGAGTCAGATCAAATATGATTCTCTAATAAGACCTCTTCATCAAATTCATCAATCGAATGAAGATTATCAAACAACTTATCCAATAATGGGGTAGGTAGATTAAAGGTAAATATTTCCAACCAGGCCCCTTCACCAAACTTATCAATCGTATTAAGATTATTCATCATATTATATAACAATGGGGTGAGTAGATTAAAGGTGAATTTTTCCAACCAGACCACTTCACCATGTTCTTCAAAAGGAGGAGGATATTTAGAATTCATCTCTAATAAATCATCAAGATTATTAATCATAAAGTAATCCTCCTCTTGATTTAAGGATGCCCCATCGAGAGTAAGATCATGGAAGTTACCCACCACTTCATCTACCTAAGACAACTGGTTCATAATATCACTCAAATCTTTCTCCACCATCACTTCTTCTTCTTCTTCTTCTTGAAACATGATCTCTTCAAATTCAGGAAGGGAAATTGGTGAAATTTGATCATTTTGACGCACATCGCCTTCCTCTTCTTCTCTCCCCAATGTTGAAAGAATTGATTCGGAGGATTTTGGGCTAGGCCTTGATAAGAATCCTAAGACTTATTATGTTGTCCTCTCCCATAAGAATCATAAGAAGGTATAGAGGGTCTTTGAGTAATTTAGGCTTGTTCTGGGGGGAGAAATGAATTATAGGGCCCATGAAAGAATTGAGTGGATTGGGTATGATCTTGAGTAAAGGAATGAAGTTGGGCCCCCATGAGTGATGGGCTTTCATTGTAGGCCGACCAAGAGTAGGGGCTTTTCTAATGGGCCGGGCCAGGTTGGGTGAAAGGTGGAGGTTGAGTTAGACTATTGTCAACATAATGGGCTGGCTTGGCCCACATGTCATTATGATTATGATAATTAGGTAGAATGAAGTAGTTTAAATTTATAGCCCAAAGAATGGATCAAGAAAAATGGGCCAAAAGGTATGTCTTACTAAACATGCAAGCCCACTCAAAGATTAGAATTTTCTCACCTATTTTTTTGAATTTTTTTTATTTTTTTTTTCAAAATGATGTAAATGCAATAACAACTATATGAGCTATGTATGCCAAATGATGGCATTTTTTTTTAAACTTCTAAGGGCAAGCTAACTTCAAGGTGCTTCTTGGTACAACCGGTCCGGCGCCCTTGAGGGAATCCACGGGTGCTGAGACTTGTGGAGGTCTTGGAAAAGGAGATTCCAATTCAAAGAGACGGAGTGCTCAATGGAGGGTCCTTCCAATTCCAAGAGAGGTGTGCCTATATTGCTCTTAAGAAGGGAGAAAGAGAAGAAGAGAATGATGATTTTTTTCTTGTTTTTCAAATGATGCAAGAACAAGTAACAATGAATCAACTATATGCAACAATGCATGTAAGAGAAATAACTAACATGAGAGCATGATGGCATGACAAAAATAAATTTATTTTTTTCTATTTTCTATTTTTTAGTTTTTTTAGAAATTTTTTTTTATTTTTTTTCAAAAAGAGAGATGGATAAAAGATAAATAGCAACTGAAACACTAAACAACATGCAACCTACTAAAGAATAAAGCCTAAACTCATACTTTCTGTGTTTTCTGATTTTTTTTTAGATTTTTCAAGTTTTTTTTATTTTTTTTTGAGATTTTTCAAAAAATTTTAAAACAGGACCTATACCTACGCTTACTGACCTTTGGCGATGATTAATTCTCAGAATTTACAGATTTACAGAATTTTACTCCATGTTGTGACAGATATAGTTTTTCAGCGACGCTTTCTAACTTTCTACAATAGTTGATTTTCTGTGAATTTCAGGTCTGAATTTCCCTTTTTCTTTGATTTTCAAATTTTATGTTTTTTCCTACAAAATAAAAATAGAAAATTCAATAGAAAAATATACAAATCAAACACAAGAATTTCTAACTATAAAAAAATATTTCCTCCCCGGCAACGGTGCCAAAAATTGATGTGCACTATACTCGTCGTTAAAAGTCGTGCAACAATTTCCATAATAACTACACTCACTCACTAAAAAGATGTAAAATCCAAGTAGAGTGGTAAGAATGGGTCGATCCCACGGAGAGGAATATTTTCAATTAAGTAAGTTGAAAAATCCTTATATTTGAGAAATCAAAATTTTGAGTGAGTTTTATGCTAAAAGAAAATAAAATTGCATGAACTTGAGACTAAAATAAACATATCTAAAGAATATGAGAGGGTTGAGAAGAGAACTGTAGAAGAAGATAGAGAGAGAAAGAAGAACACAATTGTTAAAGATTGAATTTTTATTACTTAAGATGAAAGATTACAACTCTTAGAAAACTAAAAATTACAACTTGAAATAAAAGAACAAAAGAAGAAATAGACCCAAGATAGTGAAGAATAGCACCGCCCACGTCGTGTCGAACCTTTGATTGAATCATCCCGCCTTGGAGAGGTACGCCGTCTTTAGAGCACCGAAGAAGAATCTCCGCCAATGGGGTGTTTTGATGAAAATAGAGGAGGGGAAGATAGAAGAACAGTGAAAAAACAAAATAAAAATAGAGCTAAAGGAGAACTGAAATAACTTTCAAATTGAGAAGAATTAGGAGATGATGAAGAAGAGAAAGTTGAAGATCTTGAGGAGAGGAAAAAGTTTTGTGAAGAGTGCAGAGGCAGAAGAAGATCGGAGGAGGGTAAAAATAGGGGGGAAACAGAGAAAATGTTACTTTACGAACAAGACAGAATAGTGAAAAAGTGCAAATAGCTTAAAAACGGTGAAGAACTAGAGGACACAGAAGAAGAAGAAATTGAAGAACACTAAAAAAGGAAGAACTTGTATGAAGAAAGTAAGAGGAGAATAGGAGCAGAATGGGGAGAAAATAGGGAAAGAACAGCGACGTACGCAGATGAACAGTAAAATGGAAAAGATAGAGCTTTAGAAAACTTGAAATAGCTTGAAAACAAGAGAGAATGAGAAGAATAGGAAGAAAAAGAAATTAAAGAGGAGTTAAAAATGGAGAACATTACTGAAGATAGTTAAAGAGGGGGAAAATCAACCACCCATGAGCATAGCCCAACTAGGTCAAATGTGACCCAACTAGGCCCAGCTCTATAAAGTGATAGCCTCTGTCGGGGACCACTTACTTTAAGCCCAACAGTCACTCGGAACAGCACTTCCTAGGCGGCCCTAGGATCCGGAAGCCCGAGCAACGGATCAGTCGGGAAGACCCCTATGGGGACCTGGAACAACCTGATCGAGCTGTGTGCTAATCACTCGGGATAATATCTCAGGCGAGAGTTTAGGCTCAGGCTGACCGTTGGAAGCTCATCTAAGTGTCTGTTACGTACCCGGTGGAGATGGGGAACTTCAAAGGATAAGGGAGAGCAAGAGTCCTTGGGCTATAAAGAGCCCGCTATAGGGACGTAACCTCTGTTGTGCCCCTTAGGCACAAGCATGTGCTATGTTGCTTTGATGATAGCAATGCTATTTGGTTTTGATGATAGCAAGACAGTGAGTGCATTTGAGTGCATTTGATACTGTATTTTGATGATAGCAATGCTATTGTGTTTTGATGATTGCAATAAACAAAGTGCATTTCTGTGCATTCTTATCCTTGAGCATTCTGCATATGATAGCAACATGAATGATGATGTTTAGCATTGATGGCATTTGTTCTTTATATATCTGAATTGCATTTTGTCAGATATCATCATGTCTCTGCATGTATCTGCATAGTCTAAATGTCTCTGCATGTATCTGCATAGTCTGAATAGCAGTAAGTGCTAGTCTCTACATTGGAAGTGTGCATCATTTGCATTCAAGCCTTGAAGTATGTACATCATGTTCATTCAGTTCACTTCAAGTCTATCAGCCGTGTGCATTGGATTCAAAGTCTATACTGCCTCTGCGTGTTCTTTGCATTCCATTCACATTCCATTCACTGTTGTTTATATTTCTCATATGTCATGGGTCGACACATCCTCTGATGGGTCGACTCCTTCAGTAGTCATGCTCAAGAACTCAAGTCCATACACTGGAAACACTTCAATTGATTGAGTCTATACATTGTCCTAGGCTAAGTGTGTACAGCGTCTCATTCATGCTTTGATTAATGAAGTCTGTACATCAGTCTTCACATTCTAAGTCTGTACAGCCGTTGGGTTTGGACTCAGAGTCTGTACACTTGATTTGCCTTTGAATTGGTCAAGTGTGTACACTCCTTCACTGTAGCTTTCACGTATTCAAAGTCTACACATCGTGAAAGTCTATACATTCTTCACTGACTTTCGTTCAAGGCAAAGTCTATACATTGTGGTCTTTCCCTACGTTTCATAAGTGAAGTCTGTACATCCGTTTCTGAAGCCTGAAGTCTATACACTTCAGCCTATTCCTACGATCAAGGCTTCAGCTACACTCTAAGTCTGTACATTGGCTTCGCTTCATCAAGTCTGTACACTGACTCGCTTCATGTCCCTAAAGTCCATACATCCACAGTGCATTGGCTAAGTCTATACACCGTCTGTCTCACTTAGAGTCTAAGGCAAAGTCTGTACAGTGAGCATCTCATTGGTGAAGTCTGTACACTCACCAGTTGAACTTCAAAGTCCATACATTGGACTGTAGCTTGCACGAAGCTAAGCCCATACATCGCTCAAGTCTGTACAGAGTCCAGGGTCTTAGTTAGCGTCTCATGCATTTGGGCAAAGTCTGTACATCGGTCTTTCAGCAAGTCTGAACATCGTCCGTCTTTGTTAGCGTCTCAGGCATTGGGCAAAGTCTGTACAGAGTTCAGCGTCTCTTTGTGCATCTCTTGCAAGTCCATACAACGCTTCAGACTAAAGCCTGTACATTGGACAGTGTTTAGGCGAAGTCTATACATCCGTCCGTATAGTGTCTTGGCCACCGTCTCACGACCACCAAGTCTATACATTGGTCGGTGGCATGTTTGCACATTGGACTCTTGATCAAGTCTACACATTCAAGTGTGTACAACGAAGTCTGTACACTGACTCGCTTCATGTCCCTAAAGTCTATACATCCACAGTGAAATCCAAAGTCTATACATTGGTCTTCACATTGAAAGCCTATACATTGCTGGATGATCAAGTCTGTACATTGGGGGGCTTTTCCTACGCTTGGCCAAGTCTATACACTCATACCTTTCCCTACGTTTTGCTGGCCAAGTCTATACATCGCTGAGTCTGTACATTGGTTACAGCTCACACGTTCAAAGCCTAAAGTCTGTACAGCGTGAAGTCTATACATTGGGTTCAACTCTTCAAAGTCTGTACAGTGGCTTCGCATCAACAAGTCTGTACATTACCTTTGTGCTTCAAAGTCTGTACACTGCTTGAGCCTCAACAAGTATGTACAGCGAGTCCCTTCCCATCTGAAGTCTGAACATTACTTTACACTATAGCAACTCCATACACTGCTTCAGATGTGATTCATAACGTCTATACATTGGTTCTCAATGTACACACTTATTCCTTGTGCTGCTTCACGCATAAAGTCTATACACTGGCTTTGATGCCAAGTCTATACGTCGACTGGCAGTCTTCAGCTAAGTGTATCCTTTGCTTCATAACATGAAGTCTCTGCATTGCATTCTCATTCAGCGAAGTCTCTACATTGCATACAAGCATCACAAAGTCTGTACAGTCCAATGTCTATACATTGCCTTTGGGATTTAAAGTCTATACAACCATTGTCTGCACTGCATTGCATTCATTAGTTGTAAAGTCTGCACTCGAGTCCAGTGTCTTCAGTAAAGTCTATACATTGGCATCGGGCTTCACTTTGAGTCTGTACAGCGGCTGCTAGGAAGTATGTACAGCCGTTGCCTCCTCATATGAAGTCTATACTTTGGGCAAGTCTGTACACTGCATTCCTTTTATGAAGCCTATACATTCACTAAGTCTGTACGCTGCATTCCTTCTTATGAAGCCTTTATATTCATTAAGTCTATACACTGCGTTGTGCACACTTTACATTGCTTTCGCCTTCACAGCAAAGTCTATACAATGCAATGCATATACTTAGAACTGATGACTTCGTTTCATCTGTCTGACAGGGACTGAAGAGGCTAATGAAGGGCACGTGATCCGAGGTGCCTGGCTCGTGATCCAAGGATGGACGAGATACTAGGATGCTGCCACGTGGTCCAAATTTTTAGGGTAGGAAATGTGGAAGCCACATGCGCCCAGTGTGCCTGCTGCTGCTGCTGCTATATATATACAAGCCTTCTTCCATAGAAGAAGTAGATCGATCGACAAAAGAAGAGCAGCAAAGTCTATACACCAGAGAGCCTTCGATCCAGACAGAAGAAGAAGAAGAAAAAGAAGAGAAGAAGAAGAAGAGAGGCAGAGAGAAAGAAAAAGAAAGAAAGCGATCGTGAGCAGAAGAAGAAAGAAGTAAAAGAGAAAGAGAGAGTGAGATCGTGAGAAGAAGAGTGTGAGAGAGGTTGTTTGAAGATCAGTCTTCACTGGACTGTGGATCAAATCCAGGCCAGTCAGCTCTTTGAAAGCCATATTATGCTTTATGTTTACAGCTTTCCGATTGCTGTTCATCTTATCTTTTGTTTCCTTTTTATACTTTCCTTCAAGCTGTTAGCCAGCGTTGCAGAGGAGGACTCCTCTGGACAGCAAGCTATGTTGCTCAGCGGGCAGCGGAGGTTTCCACTGGACGGGTAAGCTGTAATCCCCAGCGGGCAGTGGAGGATTCCACTGGACGGTAAGCTGTGAGGCCCAGCGGTTGTAGGCTAAGCTGTATTGCCCAGCGGACGCAAGCTGTGTTATGCAGCAGTAATCCACACTCGGTTTGAGTGTGGGGTGGATGTAGGTCTGCTGGACTGAACCACCTAAAAACTCCTTGTGCATTGTGGTTTGTTTTGTTCTATTGTGCTTCCGCTAGATGATTGCATAGGGGCGCTCCAAGTGTTTGCTTATAGGTCGAGTAAATGATTTGATCAGATTTTGTTCTGAGTGTTTTAATCTGTCAAGAGGGCGAAATTCTAGTTGAGCTATATTTTGTTAGCACTCTAGTGATCTCACTGTGTGTTTGTTTAGTTCGGCAACTGCCCATTAGCTTTCAAGTTTGTTTAGTTTGTGAACTAGCATTTTTAGTGAGCATAAGATTTTAATTGGGCGAATTTTTAAAGGACATATTCATTCACCCCCCCTCTGAATACTTGCACCGAACCCAACACTTGGTATCAGAGCGGGTCTCTGACTGAACAGATCTAACAATCTGCAGAGGATCCTGCTAATTGTTGGTGCATTTCAGAGTGGGTCTTTTGGAATCATATTTTGATTTACTGTCTTAGTGCTTTACGTAGATCATCTGGTTTAGTGCATTTCTGTTTGGTGCATTTTATAAGTGTGCTTCTTGTGTTCTGTATTAAGTTTCACTGAGTTAGTTCCTTGCCTTGCTTATCTGGTTGTGGTGCCTTGTTGTCGATTGCTTCGTGCCTTGAGTCTGCTTGTCATCTGTTCTGATGGCTCATCCTCCGATATACAGAGGTGATGACCTTGGCCCATGGCTGGAAAAGCTGCATCAGTATGTAAACACAACCGATCCTGATTTGTGGAAGGTAATAACTCATGGTCCATACAAACTGTCGAAGGATAAATCTAAATGGACCAAGAAGGATAAGCTGAAAGACTCTGTCAATAATAGAGCTGTAGTTTTATTAAAAGAATCAATTGACAGATCTCTAATTGAATGCATTTCTTCTTGCAGGTCTGCCAAAGACATTTTGGATAAACTGAAGCTAATCAGGAATCACAGCAAGTGCTTAATGGCTATCGTAGAAATGCTGATGATGAAACTTCATCCGAGGTAAGCTCTGAATCAGAATGATACTCTTTCGATGAATTGATAGAGATGTATGAAAACTTGTTAGAAGTTTCCAAGAAATTGAAATCTGAAAATAAAAAATTGAAAAAGAAATGTGATAGAATAAATTTGAAAGATTCCTGTGAAAACTGTCCAAATATGAAAAAGTTATATGATGCTTGCATGCTAGATGTTCAGAATCTTAAGAAACAAAATGATTCTCTAAAAATTGAAAAATAAACATGGTTGGATAAAATATCAGAAATAGAGAATCAGTTGAATGATAAGAAAAAGAAGCATCTAAAAGGCATGCAGGAACTCACTGAAGTTAATACTGGAATGGACAAACTGAAATTGGAGAATGAAGATCTTCAAAAGAAAAATAAAACTCTTATGGTCAGAATGAATGAAATCAATGAGGAGGTTTCACAGTCCTCTTCTGCTAAATCAAACTGTAAAATATGCTCAGCCTTAAGAGAACGTAATGAAGATCTCTTTAGTGAGAATGAATGGCTAAATAAACAAATTGCCTCACTTAAAGATGATCACAAAAACCTGCTCGCTGAGAAAATTAAAGCAGAAGAAAGAGAAGATGAACTGATTGAAAAATTGGAGCACATGTCTGGAAGAGAGAGATGTGCTAATAATGAAATTCAGGATAAAAATCTTGAGGAAGAAAATACTGAATTAAAAGCTGAAGTTGAGAAACTGAAATGGTTAAATACTGGACTATCTGAAAAACTTCTCACTACCGAAAAGGGGAAAGCTGTTTGTAATGAAGAATCAGAAATGTTGAACAGTCTAGAACAAGAAATTGATAAGTATAAAACTTCTAACCAAGTTCTAAGCGAATGTGTAAACTGCAGTGAACAGGAGATAGCCAGTTATGAACTTCACATTGCTAGCTTGGAAGATAAAATTCATAATCTGGAAAATTCAACTATTGAGTCTGCCAAGATTAAAGGAAAAATAAAAACTGTTGGGAAGAGGAAGGATGATAACTCAGAAGGGGGAACAAATTGTTGTTTTGATGTTAAGAAAATCACTAAAAACCATCTATATACCACTTTTGTCCAAAGCACTGATGTAGCTGGTACTTCAAGGCAATCCCCAAAACAAAATGAAAATCAGAAGTCACCTTCAAAATCTGTCTTTCAGTTTAAAGCTTAGAAAATTGAAAAGCAAACAAAACATGTTGAGGATAATCAGAAATTGAAAAGAAAGAGTCAAACAAAAAGGGCAAAGAATAATTCTGGTTATACTCTGAAATTTGTTAGCTCTGCTGAATCTGATGGGTCTATGCAAAATGCTCATGCTTCTTATACTCATTCACATGCATCTGTGAATTCATCTGATAGAAACCATGCCCCTAGGAAATCTGATACTTCTTGCTATTACTGTGGTAAGCATGGGCATATCATGGATGATTGCAGAATATTAAAAGAGGATGAGCATGCAAATAAAACAATGCATTCTAGGAATCTATCTGGAAGAAACCATGCCTTCAAGAAATCTAATGCTTCATGCTATTATTGTGGTAGGCGTGGTCATGTAATGAATGCATGTTTTAAACTGAAAGAAGATAACAATGTGAATCCTAGATCTTTCACACATGCTCATAACCCATATAGATATAGATCTATTTCAGGCCAGCATATCACTTGTTTCACTTGCAACAAGCCTGGGCATAAGGCTAATGAGTGCTGGTCAGGAAATCATTGGGGTAAAAATGAATCAAGAAGCAAGCATCTTAAATGCTTTGAATGTGGTAAGTATTGGCATGCAGTCAACGATTGCTGGCATGCTCAGGGAAATAGATTAAACTCTAAATCTGTCAAATTCCCTGCTTTCTATGATTTTGCTAGAAATAACTTGAGAGATAAAAAGAAAAACTTTGCATGTTTTGAATGTGGTAAGCTAGGCCACAAAGCTGCCAACTGTCGATTGGCTGAGCATGGAAAGAAAAATTTTCATGTCAATAAAAGAAATACTCATGCTCATACACATAATTTTCATACTCATATGCATGCACATGGGCATCATGTTCCTGCTAACATGAAGAATAAAAACAAAAATTCTGTGGCTTCATGTTATTATTGTGGAAAAACTGGACATTCAATGTTTGAGTGTAAACTGATGGAATATGATGATCATGTTGCTAAAAGATTGTTTAGAACACCTGTCAGGGCTCATACAGGACCCAAGGCAGCTTGGGTTCCTGCAGGATCAAAATAATCCAGTTGTTGCAAGTGTGTCTTGGAAATGAATAAAAGGGGTTAACCAAGGCACTCAACAAGAAAACCCCAGGATACTACAATTCAGGTCAGGTCTGAACTTTGCTTTAAATTCCATTATCTGAAATTGTGAGCATGAAAATTGTGAGTTTCATATTGATTTGCTTGATTGATTGTTGATGATCTCTTCATGTCTAGCTGATCAGTCTGCATTCCAGACTCAGCTACTGAATTTTACTTTGCATATATCTGATGCTCTTCTCTCACTGATTATTGCACTGAATAAATGGGCTGTTAGATGCTCTGCACAATCATTTTTAACAGTCGATGCTTTATATGAACCTTGTGTCAATGGACTGCATGCTTGTTGTTGAATGCATAACTTGCTGATTGTGAATAGTTCTTCAGTGTATAGAGTCAATGCATGTGTCTTGTGTCAATGCATTGCATGCTTGATTACATACTTGGACTGAGCTTGAATGGGTCAGTTAGTGCATACAGTCAATGCATGTGTCTAGTACTTGCATATATCATCTGCATGACTGTCAATGAAATTGATCAATACATAAAGGACTAATTTGCATGACTGTCATTTGCCTATTACCGTAGACTGCATGTTTTTCAATGCATAATAGGGCTGCTTTGCACTGCATTATCATTTGCTTAACCCTGGTATATCAAATGGTATGTTACTAAAAGGCAAGGAAATCTGCCCGGAGGTTTCTACCATGTGTGAGATGGTCTTTGAGACCAGGTTCTCCGCCGAGTACCATGGGTCGTGTCTTCATGTAGAACAGTGCACTGCATCATATGTTGAAAAATCTAAAAAAGGATGAAAATGCTTATAACTTGGATGCATAAACCTGAATTGATTGCATACTTGTCTCATGTATCCTTGGCGTATAATCTGCATGTAGGACAGTATGTTGCATAGCATATCTCTTGCATCATGATGTCAGGGGGAGCTGAGAGTTCTATTCAATTCATTGAATCCTATTCACTTCTCAGTGTTCTCATTTAAATGATTCATATTCTTTGACATCAGTTGCTCATTGAACCATATTACCAATTGCTATCTTTTCCCCATCATTTTCACTAAACAACAGCTTTGCATCTGGTTTAGTACATTGAATGGTGATTATTGCAATTGTTCACTTATAAGAATCACACTTACAAATTGAAAGGAACTAAAGGTTTAACCTTTATAAATTGGAGAGTTAAGTGTCTGCACTTCAGAATTTGAGATAAAAGAAAACTTTTATAGCTCTTAATCTTTGTCTCATGGTTAAAATAGAAAAAGTTTTTGTAATGCCTAAATGTGTTGAACTGGATATGTCTAGAACAGGCTAATAAGAGTGTGTACTGATTTTTTAAACAATCACTCTAAAAGAATTAAGGGCAGCAGTAAATAAGATCATTAATGTTAAGAACTGAACACAGTGACAGAGCAATGGCTGATTGCACTGAGAAACTGTGAACTCCTCCAAAGAAGCAGGAGAATTCACATGTCATGAGGTGATTCAGAATATCTCTGTTCATAGGGTCAAATCTATAGGGGGAGTCCTCACCAAGTAACTGAGGGTACTGGTCTCTAATCAAGGTGTACCCTGAATGTCAAAAGTGAAGACTATCCTTTGTGGGTTCTGATCTGAAATAGGTCTAGTAGTTTATGCCTAGTAACTGGGGGTACCTGCCTCTGATCAAGGTGTACAACTAATGTCAACAGCATAAATGCCACTGATCTATTTACTTAGTTCAGGTTCTGAAAATTTCAAAAGTGAAAATCAAACTGTTGCAACCCTTCGAAAAATCAAAAGTCAATGAGTGAAAATTATTTTCAATACATATTCAAACTGCCATTCTTGATCTTCCATGTTTAATCACAAAAGGGTATTATTTCTGACATATCTATTAATACCATGTGCCCTAGATACATTGCTATAAATGGAATCTATAAACTCTTTTTCAGGGGTCAGATGTTTTACTCTAGATTTATCACTGTTAAACCTGAATTTTTGTCAAAATTATATGTTGCTGATTCTTATACTTTAACAGTTATTTATAATCATGCTTCCTTTCTGAACCTATGATTCAGCTGTTGTCAAGTGACCCTCCTACCTTCTCTACCTTTGTTTATCTGTTCATATTCCTTCTCAAAGGGGGAGCATTTATTTAGGGGGAGAAATAAATCAGGGGGAGTCATACCTTCGGGGGGAGTTTATTGCTCGAGAAGTCACTTGCATGCATACTGCCATGTTGCACACATGTTTGTTTATTGTTCTTCCCTTTTCGATTATGTCAAAGGGGGAGAAAATTTTGTGTGTGACTCACTGTCACTGTTTATTGCCATCATCAAAAGGGGGGAGAATGTTGTGCCCCTTAGGCACAATCATGTGCTATGTTGCTTTGATGATAGCAATGCTATTTGGTTTTGATGATAGCAAGACAGTGAGTGCATTTGAGTGCATTTGATACTGTATTTTGATGATAGCAATGCTATTGTGTTTTGATGATTGCAATAAACAAAGTGCATTTCTGTGCATTCTTATCCTTGAGCATTCTGCATATGATAGCAACATGAATGATGATGTTTAGCATTGATGGCATTTGTTCTTTATATATCTGAATTACATTTTGTTAGATATCATCATGTCTCTGCATGTATCTGCATAGTCTGAATGTCTCTGCATGTATCTGCATAGTCTGAATAGCAGTAAGTGCTAGTCTCTACATTGGAAGTGTGCATCATTTGCATTCAAGCCTTGAAGTATGTACATCATGTTCATTCAGTTCACTTCAAGTCTGTCAGCCGTGTGCATTGGATTCAAAGTCTATACTACCTCTGCGTGTTCTTTACATTCCATTCACATTCCATTCACTGCTATTTACATTTCTCATATGTCATGGGTCGACACATCCTCTGATGGGTCGACTCCTTCAGCAGTCATGCTCAAGAACTCAAGTCCATACACTAGAAACACTTCAATTGATTGAGTCTATACATTGTCCTAGGCTAAGTGTGTACATCGTCTCATTCATGCTTTGATTAATGAAGTCTGTACATCAGTCTTCACATTCTATGTCTGTACAGCCGTTGGGTTTGGACTCAGAGTCTGTACACTCGATTCGCCTTTGAATTGGTCAAGTGTGTACACTCCTTCACTGTAGCTTTCACGTATCCAAAGTCTACACATCGTGAAAGTCTATACATTCTTCACTGACTTTCGTTCAAGGCAAAGTCTATACATTGGGGTCTTTCCCTACGTTTCATAAGTGAAGTCTGTACATCCGTTTCTGAAGCCTGAAGTCTATACACTTCAGCCTATTCCTACGATCAAGGCTTCAGCTACACTCTAAGTCTGTACATTGGCTTCGCTTCATCAAGTCTGTACACTGACTCGCTTCATGTCCCTAAAGTCCATACATCCACACTGTCTATCTCACTTAGAGTCTAAGGCAAAGTCTGTACAGTGAGCGTCTCATTGGTGAAGTCTGTACACTCACCAGTTGAACTTCAAAGTCCATACATTGGACTGTAGCTTGCACGAAGCTAAGCCCATACATCGCTCAAGTCTATACAGAGTCCAGCGTCTTAGTTAGCGTCTCATGCATTTGGGCAAAGTCTGTACATCGGTCTTTCAGCAAGTCTGAACATCGTCCGTCTTTGTTAGCGTCTCAAGCATTGGGCAAAGTCTGTACAGAGTTCAGCGTCTCTTTGTGCGTCTCTTGCAAGTCCATACAATGCTTCAGACTAAAGCTTGTACATCGGACAGTGTTTAGGCGAAGTCTATACATCCGTCCGTACAGTGTCTTGGCCACCGTCTCACGACCACCAAGTCTATACATTGGTCGGTGGCATGTCTGCACATTGGACTCTTGATCAAGTCTACACATTCAAGTGTGTACAACGAAGTCTGTACATCCACAGTGAAATCCAAAGTCTATACATTGGTCTTCACATTGAAAGCCTATACATTGCTGGATGATCAAGTCTGTACATTAGGGGGCTTTTCCTACGCTTGGCCAAGTCTATACACTCATACCTTTCCCTACGTTTTGCTGGCCAAGTCTATACATCGTTGAGTCTGTACATTGCTTACAGCTCACACGTTCAAAGCCTAAAGTCTGTACAGCGTGAAGTCTATACATTGGGTTCAACTCTTCAAAGTCTGTACAGTGGCTTCGCATCAACAAGTCTGTACATTACCTTTGTGCTACAAAGTTTGTACACTGCTTGAGCCTCAACAAGTATGTACAGCGAGTCCCTTCTCATCTGAAGTCTGAACATTACTTTACACTATAGCAACCCCATACACTTCTTCAGATCTGATTCATAACGTCTATACATTGGTTCTCAATGTACACACTTATTCCTTGTGCTGCTTCACGCATAAAGTCTATACACTGGCTTTGATGCCAAGTCTATACGTCGACTGGCAGTCTTCAGCTAAGTGTATCCTTTGCTTCATAACATGAAGTCTCTGCATTGCATTCTCATTCAGCGAAGTCTCTACATTGCATACAAGCATCACAAAGTCTGTACAGTCCAATGTCTATACATTGCCTTTGGGATTTAAAGTCTATACAACCATTGTCTGCACTGCATTGCATTCATTAGTTGTAAAGTCTGCACTCGAGTCCAGTGTCTTCAGTAAAGTCTATACATTGGCATCGGGCTTCACTTTGAGTCTGTACAGCGGCTGCTAGGAAGTATGTACAGCCGTTGCCTCCTCATATGAAGTCTATACTTTGGGCAAGTCTGTACATTGGATTCCTTTTATGAAGCCCATACATTCACTAAGTCTGTACACTGCATTCCTTCTTATGAAGCCTTTATATTCATTAAGTCTATACACTGCGTTGTGCACACTTTACATTGTTTTCGCCTTCACAGCAAAGTCTATACAATGCAATGCATATACTTAGAACTGATGACTTCATTTCATTTGTCTGACAGGGACTGAAGATGCTAATGAAGGGCACGTGATCCGAGGTGCCTGGCTCATGATCCAAGGATGGACGAGATATCAGGATGCTGCCACGTGGTCCGAATTTTTAGGGCAGGAAATGTGGAAGCCACACGCGCCCAGTGTGCCTGCTGCTGCTGCTGCTATATATATACAAGCCTTCTTCCACAGAAGAAGTAGATCGATCGACAAAAGAAGAGCAGCAAAGTCTATACACTAGAGAGCCTTCGATCCAGACAGAAGAAGAAGAAGAAAAAGAAGAGAAGAAGAAGAAGAGAGGCAGAGAGAAAGAAAAAGAAAGAAAGCGATCGTGAGCATAAGAAGAAAGAAGTAAAAGAGAAAGAGAGAGTGAGATCGTGAGAAGAAGAGTGTGAGAGAGGTTGTTTGAAGATCAGTCTTCACTGGACCGTGGATCAAATCCAGGCCAGTCACCTCTTTGAGAGCCATATTATGCTTTATGTTTACAGCTTTCCGATTGCTGTTCATCTTGTCTTTTGTTTCCTTTTTATACTTTCCTTCAAGCTGTTAGCCAACGTTGCAGAGGAGGACTCCTCTGGACAGCAAGCTATGTTGCTCAGCGGGCAGTGGAGGTTTCCACTAGACGGGTAAGCTGTAATCCCCAGCGGGCAGTGGAGGATTCCACTAGACGGCAAGCTGTGAGGCCCAGCGGTTGTAGGCTAAGCTGTATTGCCTAGCGGACGCAAGCTGTGTTGCGCAGCAGTAATCCACACTCGGTTTGAGTGTGGGGTGGATGTAGGTCTGCTGGACCGAACCACCTAAAAACCCCTTGTGCATTGTGGTTTGTTTTGTTCTATTGTGCTTCCGCTAGATGATTGCATAGGGGCGCTCCAAGTGTTTGCTTACAGGTCGAGTAAATGATTTGATCAGTTTTTGTTCTGAGTGTTTTAATCTGTCAGGAGAGCGAAATTCTAGTTGAGCTATATTTTGTTAGCACTATAGTGATCTCACTGTGTGTTTGTTTAGTTCGGCAACTGCCCATTAGCTTTCAAGTTTGTTTAGTTTGCGAACTAGCATTGTTAGTGAGCATAAGATTTTAATTGGGTGAATTTTTAAAGGACATATTCATTCACCCCCCCTCTGAATACTTGCACCGAACCCAACAACCTCCCCGTAATCCCCTCAACTCCTGGGACTCAAACGCACAACGGGCTACAATATAAATCCCATGGAGACCCTCTAGAGATGTAAGGCATAATCCTGAGCAAGAGCCACCACACTTCTTGATGAAGAGACATCTCGCACCCCTTTCTTCTTCTGCCACCTTCTTTCCATTTGTGCTCTACAAAATTTGCTGACTTAGGTATCGGAGGGTTATCCCAAGGGACTCCTCCCCTGGGCACCCTTGACCTGCTTCCTTCCTTGCAGTTACTCAAGCGTGGTGATCATAACAAGAGATCCTCTACCTCAGGGCAGGCGCGAGATCACCCCTCTTCATCTGGCGCCGTCTGTGGGAAGCGGACAAAGAGCCATCATGGTGAGAAGAAGTTCCTGTAGAAGGAGCACCGGCGATAAGGGAAAGGCTGTGGCAGGCGAGGGAGAGGAGCCTATGCCTAAACCCCCCATACAGGCTCACCCCTCCAATGACCTCACCGGCAAGCTGCCTCCTCCAGCCCACAGGGGACTACCCCCAAATGGGAATCCTGACACTCTCCAAACCCTCAATGCAAAATTGGACATCCTCGTAGAATTAATGAGGACCCAGGCGGCCAGGGAAGAGAAGTCACGACCCCCCTGGGAAAGCTCCCCTCGTGGAGAAGCTTCGCAACAAACCGCCGGAGGCCGCTTCACTCTTCGGGGATGATGGCTTATATGTAATAGGTCAAGAGGACCCTCTCACGTCCCCCTGCCTGAGCAAGAAGCCTCTCCACCCCAAGGAGAGAAAGGACCGAGACGGGTCAACCGTTCCCGAAAAATGATGCCCCCGAAGGGAGACGTGGCAGCCTGCCAGGGCGCCCCCACAGTCCCACGGTCCAGTGACAACTGGAGTTGTCCCTCCAACTGTGAGACTTCGAGTGGCGTTTCGTAGATCAAGAGTGCGCCCTCCGCGCCTTACAGAAAACCTCCACTAAGGAGGACGAGGAGCAATCCCCGTTCTCCAATCACATCTTGAAGGCTGAGATTTCCCCCAGAATCCCGTTATCGACCTTCAAATCGTACGACGGCCAAGGAGATCCCGTCGACCACTACGACAGTTTCAACGCCCTGATGACGCTACACGGGGTCTCTGACGCTGTCAAATGCCGAGCGTTCGTGACCACTTTAGTTCAGGGCACCCAAGCCTGGTTCCGAGCTCTCGCCCCCTACAGCATCCGTGACTTTCGTCAGTTCGGGAGAATATTTATGGAAAGCTTCGCCGGCAGTGATCCTCCGAGGTCAGTAGCGGGATTGATGGCGCTAAAACAGGCACCTGGGGAAAAACTCTGAGCTTACATCAACCGGTTCAAATCGGAAGCCCTGCGCATAACCCGCCTAGACGTCGCCTTAGCCATCACCGCGCTGACTGAAGGCACCCACGACGATAACCTCCGAAGGGAGTTGGTCCTCCATCCTCCTACCTCCCTCGCCGATCTAATAACCCTGGCCCTGCGCCACGCGGAATGTGAGGAAGTCCTTAACGCTTGCCTCATCCAATTTGGCTCGGGAAAGGAAGGGGACAAGAAGCGACCATCCGAGCAGGGCTCGGGCCCGAGAAAGTGAAAGAACCAAGACGGGGACCGAAGGGAACCCCCCCGGAAGTATGAGCGGTACACCCCACTGACCGCCCCCGTCTATGAGATATATGAAGACATCAAAGACTTGGGTATTCTCTGCCAACTCGAGCCTATGAAGGCCAAACACCGCAACTGCCGTAAACATTGCCAGTTCCACAATGACCACGGACACCATACCGGAGATTGTCACCAACTCAAGGATGAGATCGAGCGTCTTGTCTGCTAGGGAGACTTATCTCGGTACGTGTCCGAGCACCAGAAAAAGGATCGTGGCATTCCGGAGGAAATCGACAATCAGCCCCGCGGGGTCCACATCAATGTCATCTCCGGCGGCGCAGCATCAGGAGGAGATAGTAGCCGAGGAAGGAAGCGTCACGCGGAGCGGGCGAGCCGGGCATCTGAGCCCCCCAAGACCCCGCTGACAGGTGGACAGCAGGCCGTGGTATTCTCTGAACAAGATCTAGAAGGGCTATCCACCTCGCACGACGACGCCCTTGTAATATCGGCTACCATAAACCATTGTAACGTAGATAGAATATTGGTTGACAATGGTAGCGCTCCCAACGTACTTTCATACAAATGTTTTCTCAAGATGGGTGAAAACCCATCCAAGCTCTGCCCTATCCGAACCCCCCTTTGTGGGTTCAATGGCCAGGCAACCTATCCCGAGGGAGCCCTGAGCTTGCCAGTTACCATCGGCACCCCTCCCAAGACCGTTACCGTCATGGTTGACTTCATTGTGATTAAGGGGATGGCGGCCTATAATGCCATTTTCGGCCGAGGAATCCTTAGCCGGACAAAGGTAGTGCCCTCCACCTATCACCAAAAAATGAAGTTCCCCACTAAATGCGGTATCAGGGAAGTCTGAGGTAACCAGGCAATAGCTCAGAGGTGCTATATTATCTCGGTTGAAGCTGTAAGGCTAGAGGGAATGAAGAAAAAACTTAGGGAGTCGAAGAGGAGCCAACAACATCCGAGCTTGGTGGCGAGCTGTTGACGGTCTTCCTCAATGACGACCCTGCCCTCGGAGTAAAAATAGGAGCTGACTTACCCTCTGACATACAGAGGCAATATAAGGAATTCCTCTCAGAGTATATTCAGGTCTTTGCATCGTTTGATGAGCATCTTCCCGGAATACCTGGGGAGACGTTGGTACACAAGCTCAACCTCGACCCATCGGTGAAACCCGTACAATAGCGTAGAAGAAAGCACGCCCCAGAGAAACATGCAATCATCAAAGAGTAGATAAAGAAGGGAAAGAAAACTGTCCTATTCCTCCCGATCCTTTACCCGACATGGCTCGCTAATGTCGTCTTGGTATCCAAAGCTTCAGGCAAATGGCGAATGTGCGTGGACTTCATCGACCTCAACAAAGTCACCCCGAAAGACTGCTACCCACTGCCGAGCATCGACCAACTAGTCGACTCAACCTCCGGCAACGAATTGCTTAGTTTTTCGGATGCCTATTCTGGTTATTATCAGATCCGGATGGATCCTAAAGACATTGAAAAGATAGCCTTCATCACCGACTTCGGCGTATACTGCTACACCCGTATGCCCTTCGCACTGAAAAATGCTGGAGTGACATATCAAAGGCTAATCAACCACATCTTCGAAGGACAACTTATTCAGAACGTCGAGGCCTACATTGACGATATGCTCATCAAGACACCTAAGGCCGAGGATCACTTCACCGACCAAGCAGAAACCTTCGACACTCTCTTGAGTTACCATATGAAGCTCAAACCAGCTAAGTGCGCCTTTGGGATCCGGTCTGGGAAGTTCTTGGGATTCGTAGTGACTCAACGCGGGATAGAGGTCAACCCCAATAAAATACAAGCCATCCTAAACATGCAGCCGCCCACTTGCGTCAAGGACGTCCAGCGCCTGACTATACGGATCGCTGCACTCAACCGATTCCTGTCCCGAGCGGCCGAACGATGCCTACCCTTCTTCAAGTTATTAAGAGGGCCCAAATTGGCATCTGCCACGTTCTCCTGGGATGAGGAATGTGAGAAGGCTTTTAAGGAACTGAAGGAGTTTTTAACCTCGCCCCCGATATTGTCCAAGCCAATCCCGGGAGAAGCACTATACCTCTACCGTTCGTCGACCTCCTCCACGGTGAGCTCGGTCCTAGTTCGAGACGATGCAGGAGTACAGAGACCGGTTTACTAAACTAGCAAGGTGCTTAATGAGGCCGAGCGATGATATCCCGTAGTCAAGAAACTCGTACTAGCGTTGATCACCTTGGCCAAGCGCCTCCAGCCATACTTCCAAGGACACTGCATCATCGTGCTAACCAGTGAGCCTCTCAAAAAGGTCCTGGCCCACCCTAAAGCTTCAGGTCGCCTCATCAAGTGGGCTATAATGCTCGGGGCTTATGACATCTCTTATCATCCCCACTCGGCCATCAAGGGAAAGGCGCTCGTAGACTTCATCGCAGAAAGCACTGTCCCGACCGAAGAAGCCCATCAGCCGATTCCTAGGCCAACCTAGGTTCTCTTTGTCCATGGATCCTCCAACTCGGCTGGCAGTTGTGCCAGCATCATCCTCCGATCTCTGGAAGGTGAAGAACTACAGTACGCCTTGAAGTTCAACTTCCCGGCGTCCAATAACGTCTCCGAGTACGAAGCTCTTATCTCGGGAGCAAGGATGGCACGTCAACTAGGGGCCGAACGGGTCAAGATACACACCGACTCCTAGCTGGTCGCTAGCCAGATCAACGGCGATTACGAGGCTCGGGAAGCATCGATGATCAAATACCTTCGGCTGGTAAGAGGAATAGCTCCCTTATTCGAGAGTTTTCAGGTTATCCGGATAAGTCAGAGGAAAACTCCCAAGCGGATGCCCTCTCTCGGCTGGCTTCCTCTACTCTCACAGAAGGTAATCGATTGGTCTTCCTTGAAAAGTTAGAGCGACCCAGCATAGAGACGGAGCTCATGACAGTTTATCAGATATCACCCAGCGACTGGCGAACCCCGTATATATCTTGGCTTTGAGATTCCCAAGAGCCCCCCGACCATCACGAAGCATGGAGAATGAAGCATCAGGCTTGGCACTTTGTCATTTTGGATGAAATCCTGTACCGAAGGTCTTTCTCCGGCCCTCTCCTCAAGTGCCTCGGTACCGAAGAGGCCAATCGTGCGATCCAGGAAGTCCATGAAGGCATCTACGGTGCACACCAGGGAGGAAGATCGCTCGCCAGGATCTTGCTGCGGCAAGGTTACTGGTGGCCCACTCTCCAGCGTGATTGTCTGACCTACGTTCAGAAATGCGCCCGATGCCAACGTTTCGATCACTTGGTCCATCGGCCCGCCTCAGCGCTTGTTACCCTCACTGAGCAGTACCCCTTCGCTCGGTGGGGCATTGACATCCTGGGGCCATTCCCAACTACCCGAGCCTAGAGAAAGTTCATCATCGTCACCATTCATTATTTCACCAAGTGGCTAGAAGCTAAAGCCACCGCCAGGATTACTGAGTCGGTCATATGTAGCTTTGTTTGGAAATCGATTATCTGTCGCTTCGGCATCCCCCGGGTGATCGTGAGCGATAATGGTCGGCAATTTGACTCACACTATTTTAAGAGCAGATATGCCGACCTACACATTCACAACCACTTCACTTAAGTGGCCCACCCCTAGGCCAACGGGCTAGTCGAGAATGCCAACAAAGCTATACTAAAAGGCATTAAGACTAGGCTCGGGAAAGCCAAGGGCAATTGGCTCAAGGAACTGCCAAGCATACTATGGTTGCACCGAACTACTCCCAGAACCACCACCGGTGAAACTCTCTACCAGTTGGTATATGGAATGGACGCCGTGATTCCTTTGGAAATCAGCAGCCCATCTCTCTGAGTTATCAACTTCTCACCCGAGGCGAATGACCAGAAATTGCTAGAAAACCTCGATATGGCGAGCGATATAAGAGAGATCGCGCGCATCCGAGCCATGGAGTATCAACATTGCATCGCTCGATATTACAATGCCAAAGTCCAAGATAGATCTTTCCAACCAGGATATTTCATCCTCAGAAAAATCGAGGCCTCTCGACCACTGGAGGCGGCGGGGAAACTAGCCCCTAATTTGGAAGGCCCTTACCGAGTGATCGAGACACTCGGAAAGGGAGCATACCGATTATCTACGATGGAAGGAGCACTCATCCCTCGGACATGGAATGTGGCAACATTACGAAAGTTCAACTTTTGAGCTTTTCACATACATGTAAGCAATAAATGGTAACAATTTTCCTTTCATTAATGTCTCTTCATACATCAGATAGGCCATAGCCAATACAATGAATATCAAAAGCAAAAATTACATCCACTGATACTACAATATGAACTGATGACTCGGTGCGGACATGGTTGGCACCCCCAGACCGAGCCACTGACTCTACCCCGTGTAGAAACTAGCTCGGATAACGGGGCAGCTGACCTCGCTCGCTCGAGGAACTCAAAAATGAAAAAAGAAGAGAGGTATCAGAGGAAGAAAAAGAAGGAAAACAAGAGAAGGCCTCCTCTGCCAACTCTTTGGAAGGAGGACGGAAGCTGAATAGGAAGCAAGCACCCTCAAGTGGTGCGAGCTAGGATAAAGGCATCCTCCAAAGAGTGAAAGAAGAGGGAAGAGACTGGTTGAAGAGCAGAAGAGGGAGAAAGAGGACGGCGGGGATGGAAGAGGAGGGAGAAGCGGGCTGAGGTGAGGAAGGAGCAGGGTGAGGCCGCCGTGCCGGACGCCCTGTTTCCTCAAACCTCCCTCCGCTTCTACCTTCCTCCAAAGATGGTGGCGGTGGTCCAGCGGTCGAGAACAGGCGTGCTGTTATGCGTTGTTCCTTGTTGCACGTAGCCCGCCCATCAATGTCCCTTCTTCCACGCCAAAGTAGCACGAGCGCTTGTGGCGACCGCCAGGATCATCGTCTTCCACATTGCCTTCCATATTTTGCTAATAAATCCCCAGCACAGAGACAAGCACTTCGCGAGAGGGGAGAAAGAGGAAGAACTGCAGTAAAAGCATCAAGCATTGAAGAAGAGTGGAGGCGCCCTCCGGGACCTTTCTTATAGGCCGGCAGGGGGAATGATTGCCTTCAATGATCCTCCCCTCGAAAAAATGCGAAAGGTGGCAACCCTTCCCCAAGGGGCAGTTGCTCTCCCTCCAATGACTTCTCCCCTGGGACACGCGAAATAGCAAGTCATGCAAGGCATCGAAAGTCGGAAAGGCGCCAAAGCTACGATAGTCGCCGCACGAGAGATATCTGTAAATAAAAGCCCCACCTTTTTAGCAACTGCAGATACGGTGGCCAAATCGCGTCAAAAGCAGTAAGAAACAGTCAATTCTGTATTAAATACTATTGCTATTACATACCGCAAGGGCCAACCTTGCACGCAAAAAAGAAAAAAGAAAAGAAAAAATTACTTCTAGTCTATGGAAATAGGGGGACTCTGAGAACCCCGCAGTCTTTCTTGAGGACCGGTAGTTGAGGGATCCTCAGCACCAAGGGACCCACCCCTGGTACCCTCAGCCACGGTCGGTCCAGACACTGGCCCCACTTGTGTGGGAACTATGTTGACCGCGTGCCCTCTAGAGGTGTACGGAGTTGGCGATCCCTCTGCCGAGCTATACGCATCCCTACTACCTCCTTCACTCGACGTCGAAGAGGAAGAATCTGTAGTCTCCGCGTTCGAGTCGTAACACTGCCCGGAAGGAAAAATAAGCTTGTCGGTCACCTACTGTTGGGCCTCAACGACCGCTTGATGGTAACCCTGGGCAAACCCCTTCCATAACCCCCGGCAGTAGCCTGGCTCATAATACAATAAGGCGGCCTCCTCAAGAGCTGCGCGATAGCGCTCCGAGCTTTTGTATCGCTCGATCACCCTCGCCTCGGCTCGCTCAGCCTCCTTCTCAAGCTCGACTACTCTCTGCTCGGCCTCGAGCAATTTCCTCTCTATCTCGGATAGCTTCGCCTCAGCTTCAGTGCGCGCGTCCTTGGCTTCCTCCCACACTCGCTAGGCCCCCCGGACCTTGTTGCTAAGCTCCTCCAACTCGGCCCCCCGCTGCTCAGAGCGCTCGACCTGAGACTGACGCTCCTCTTCTAGGAGCTCGCCCTTCAGGTCGGCCATATAACGAGCCTGGGCCAGCTGGTCGACCAGCGTCTGAGCCTCCTTTTGGCTCGACCGTCTCTGAGCCCGGAACGAGGTGGCCTCCCGTCGAGAGACTTCAAGCTCAGAAGTCAATTGACTGATCTTCCGGTCAGACTCATCATGAACCTGAGAAAGGGACCTCTCTTCACTGTCCCGTCGAGCGAAGAAGTCAATTATCTCGGCCCCCAGTTGGGCCATGATCAGACCGTCCTCCATGACCCTCTCAAAGAGCAAAGAGGGGGGACCACATCTGATCTCTTCCCGATTCAGCAAAGGCACCAAGGATCGGCACCGTTGATATAGAGAAGCCCGGACGATAGGTGCGCCCGCCGAAGGAGGCAGAATCCCCTCCGGAGGAGTCGGGACCAAAACATCTCCCTCGAGCATCCCCACATCCGGGACGACCACGCTCGGCACGAACTGGGATGTCGCCTCGTCCTACGCTCTACCAACTCCGGTCGAAAACTCAGAGACCGTCGCCTCGATCTGCGACATGTCGGGTTCGACAACACCTCCCCCATCAGCAGTAGCCTCCTCCGACTCGACGAGCGGGGGATCCTGGCAACGGACTTCCTCGACTGGGCGCTTCTCGATCGAGCGGGCGCGCCCCTCGGACGAGTGAGCATGCTCCTCGGTAGGATGGGAGACCCTCGCCTTCTTTAACCGCTTCTTCTCAGTGGTCCGAGCCTTCATCGAAGACTGGAGCATCCGCTCCCCCGGATCCTTGCGCTTGGCCCCACGGCGCTCGGAGGCATCTCCCCGAGCAATTTGCTTACCCCGGTCTCGCGGGTAGGAAGGGTCCCCAGAAGCTTGGGGTTCACTCGGAGCAGGCGTCTCCTCCAGGCCGATGATCTCTTGCTCCGACGGTTGTTCCCCCTCGTCATTCGTTCGCCTCGAGTCCTAGCAGCAAAAAATAGCACATCAGAAGTGAGTCTACCTGCTCGACCCGAAAGTGGCGATGGATGACCCCAAGGTTCTTAACGTAAGACGACAACGCCCGGGAAGGATATTCCTCGATATTGGCCGTGATCATCAACTCGACGGTCGACCGACGATTCTCCTGAAGAACCCTAATCTCCTCCTCCAATTCTGGAGAAATCGCCTCCTGCTTCGGAGGAATGGACGGATGGAAATTAACCGTCGTCGGGAAATCCCAAGGGGTATCCTCCACAGACGAACCCACCCAAAAAAATTGGGTCTTCCACCCCTTGTGAGAAGAATCTTTGGCGGAAAGAGACACGCAGCTCCTTCCCCTCCTCGCCTAAAGGTAGAAGAAGACTTTACCCGCGTGGGTCTACTCCTTCAACCCGAAGAAAGAATTAAAAAGCTCCAAAGAAGTGCGGAGCCCGCACGAGCGGCAGAGAAAGTTGAAAGAAAATATAAAAGCATACGAGTTGGAGACCAACTAGACAGGAGCCAGTCGGTAAAACTGAAGTAGTCACACAACAAAATGGTGGAGAGGGAGGTAGAACCCATTCTTCCAAGTCAAAAGAAAAGTACAGGAGAGGCCCAGACGATAGGACAAGTTGGATTCATGAGGCTGCAGGGGAGAGAAGAAATATTTCCACGGTAGCCCATACCGCTTCTCCATCCTACTTACTTCGGCCTCACCCAGCTCACTACGCATAGGATGCTCGGGCTGCGGCACCAAACTCCCCGTGCTAGGCCCAGCCTCGCGCATCTCGGACGAGGGATGTTGCTCTACCATTGAAGAAAGAGAGGAACTAGAAGAAGAGGGAGAGAACGCCGAATCGGACGATTCCGAAGGAGGTGGCAGCTGGCGAATCGCCGCCGCCGTAATCTCTGCTAGCACCGCAAAGGCCTCCGCTAGACGCTGCTCTTCCTGATCTCTCTCGTGGCGCATGAGCCTGTCTGAGATACTGATGCGGAGGAAAAAGAAAACCCTAAACGAAGGCGGTTCGGAACGCAAGCACGCGCAATATTTATCTCCCCATGGACTTGGCAGGAAACGGCGCGATGTTCTAGAACCCAAGGGGGGGTTCCCCACATTGATTCAAAAGAAGCCATCATTATAGGTAAACTCCCAGGACAATCGCATTAAGTGGCCCCTGATCGGAGGTAATTTCTCACTCCAATCGAGCCACCAACGTCCTCCACATAACTACTACTCATTCGAGCCCAATCTTGGCTCGGGAGTAGGAGGGGGACAAGTGGAGAGGGGGAAAATCAACTGCCCATGGGCATCGCCCAACTAGGTCAAATGTGACCTGTTGAGTTATGGTTTTGATGATTGTTGTGATTATTGTTCATGACCGTTATGGTTTTGATGATAACTAAACTTAATGAGTGATTACGTGATGATAACTAAACTTGCATGGTTTGGATGGCAAATGGCAACGATTACATGGTCTTGATCCTTGGTTTGTATATAATCTTTGGTTGAATATTTGATGTCAATGGGATGCATATATAGATCATTTGGATTCACAAAATGAAGGCTTCATGAGAATCTTGGTTGAAAGTGGTAGATAGCATCGAAGTGATTGAACTTGCATTGTCTTAACTTCATTTACTCTCTTATGTAAGTTTAAAATGGAATGCCAATCCCATATGCAAAGGTATCAAGATTCATGGTGAGAACTTGACACTTTGCATGTGTATATTTTTGGGAGAAAATGATAAGTTTCCATTTGGAGTTTTTGATCTTGATTGGATATATGATTGATATGTGTTCTCACATTTCATATACACTTGGCAAATTAGACCCAATCCCATTGTTGATTGGCATCCTCATGATATATGAAATTTGGTTCAATGATGCTATCTTATTGCACAAATTGGATAGCCATATGATCTTGATGTTATGTTATAGTTGATTGAGTTTTCCAAGTGTTTTCATCCTCCTTGTTAATAATTTTATGTATGTACTTCATGCATTCATCACTTGGGATCATCGGGCATGTGTTCTTACATGTTTACTAATGTTTTTATTTTTTCTGTATTTTTTCTACAGGTTTAGGTCGACCTAAAGGACAGTTTAGGTCGGCC
Organism: Amorphophallus konjac; assembly: GCA_022559845.1. Classification (NCBI taxonomy): domain Eukaryota; kingdom Viridiplantae; phylum Streptophyta; class Magnoliopsida; order Alismatales; family Araceae; genus Amorphophallus; species Amorphophallus konjac. The sequence goes on along the minus strand of CM040126.1, from coordinate 156,794,611 downwards.
TAAAATTACTGTAGCTAGCGGTCGACCGCCAGGAAGTTTAGGTCGACCGAAAATCCCAGAAACCAATCGCCAACAGTTTTTTCAGTAGCGGTCGACCGCCAGCCCCGAGCTGCCCACAATTGTTGACTTTTTACACTTCGAGAAGAGGCCTTCTTCTTGTAATTCTTTAATCCTAATGACACCAAATCACCCACAAAATGTGGATCTGGTCTGGGGGATGTCCATAGACCATTCAAGGGCTATATAACATCTCGTTTGGAGCTATAACCCTAACCATCCAAGAGATCCAAGGGGAGGCTGTCCAAGGAGGAAGAAGAGAGTACTGTAGCTCCGTGAACAGTACTTCGTGCAGCAAGTTCTTCATCTATCTCCAACCCATTCAAGGTACTTCTCAAGCCAACAAGCATCTATGAAGTGAAGAATCAAGCAACCAACAAAGAGAGATCAAGGGTGACGCTATCAAGAAGCTAGCAAGGGTTTCAAGAAGAGATCAAAGGAAGGTTATCCAAGTGAAGAAGGAAGAGTACTGTAGCTGTGAACAGTACTCAATGCAGCAAATTCTACATCAACTCCAAGGCCATTCGTGCTTAATCTGAAGCAATTCAAGTGAAGAAGGAATCAAAGCAAAGATCTGCAACATAGCTTCAAGGGGAGCCATATCAGGAGCTTTCTAAACTGTGGTTTATTCATATTGGTGTCTTGTGCTTTAAAGTTTGAGATTTGTGTTCTTATAAACTGCAAACTCGTGTGTGTGTGGATCGTTGTTGGATCCGTGGTCGTGTGTGTGTTTCGTATTTGATTCGTGTGTGCGTAGGTCTTCTTAGATCTGCGTGTGTGTGTGGTTTTTATCCATATCTTAGTGTTTGTGTGTGTGGAGTGCTGCACTTGTCGCAGCATGTGTGTGTCTTGTTGATCCGCTTGTTGGATCGTGTTGGAGACTTCGTCTCTGTGTGTGTGGGCAGGAGTCATCCTGCGTGTGTGTGTTTGGAGCGTCGTCTCCGTTTGGGGTTTTATCCCGAGTGAAGCCTCACCGAGTTTGGTGAGGGGTGGACGTAGGATTGCCGCTGCTGCATCCGAACCACCTTAAAATCGCTGTGCATTGTGGTTTGGGTTGTGCTTGTGTGTGGTTTGATTGTTTTATTTTGTTACATGCACGTGTGGGAACGGAGAGTTTGAGAGAATTTGTTTAACAACTTTCAACTTCCTAATTAGTGTTTATCACATATTTAAAAAGGACAAAAGTTTTAATAAAAATTATAAACACCCAATTCACCCCCCTCTTGGGTGTCATTGATCGCGGGACTTCAATTGGTATCAGAGCCAAGGCTCTAATTTCATAGATCTAACGATCTAGAGTGATACAGATCAATGACTACCATTATGTATACCTTGAATTCTCCACCGGTGTTTGATGGTTGCAATTTTGATTTGTGGTTAGGAAGAATGCTCAGTTTAGTCAATTCATACAACCCTAAGCTATAGAAGCTTATCTCATATGGTCCTCATGAATTGCCTAAAGATAAAAATGTCTGGACTAAAAATTAAGGCTTAAACATGATCAAAATCAGTTGGCTTTAAAATTGTTCACTGCTGCAGTCAATTCTAATCAGTTTCCTTTTGTCTCCCATTGTAGGTCCGCGAAGGACATCTTGGATGGTTTAACCAAAGTCCGGGAAGAGCATGAAGACCAATGCCTTGTGGCAGGCACAAGTGATCAAGGGAGTGATCAACAAATCGAATCAAGCACAAAGGTAAATTCCGATTCTGATGATGATGAAGAAGTTAGCTATGAAGATTTGTTGATTGCATATGATGCTCTCGCTGAAAAATACGAGAAGTTAAAATCTGGAAATAAGAAATTGAGAAAAAGTGTTGAACAAAATAACATTGTTTCCTCATGTAAGAAATGCTCACATTTAGAGGAAATGATTGAGGCTCATGTGTTCGACATTAAATTTCATAAAGATCAAATCAGCTCCTTAAGAAATGAAAACAAGGAGATGACTGCAAAATTGAATTCTATGGCCGATGATCAAACCTTGACAAATGAACTTATTCATGATGAAAAACTTGTTAAAGAAAATGAGAAACTGAAGGAATTGAACAAGGCCATTTCTGAAAGATTGTTGACTCTTGAAAAAGGAAAATCTGTGGTTGTTAGAGAATGTGAAAATGCGGATGAACTTAAGCAAGAAGTAGAATTCCTTAAGACTACCAATGCCATGTTGAATGTTAGTCTTTCTACTTTTGAAGAAGAACTTGCTAATTATGAATTGCACATTGCATCTCTTGAATCTGAAATTCATGACTTGAATGCTTCTTTGTCTAAATTTGTGAATGGCCAAGAAAACTTGGATAAATTGCTGGGCATGAAAGTAAACTTTCAAAAAGAAGGGTTGGGTTTTAATCCAGCGAACAAAAAGAAATTTGAGAACAAGCTACACACTTCTTTTGTTCATACCGCTTGTGCACCCAACACCTCCACATCTCACTCCCACGAACACACCATGTCAAGAACTCAATCAAATCTAAAAAAGAGTGTGGATGTCCAGAATGTGCATGCTAGAAATACTCATGTAAACTTCCATGCATCTAAGAAAATAAATGTCTCATGTCTTTACTGTGGAAAATTTGGACACATGATGCATGATTGTTTCATTATGAAGAATGATGATTTGAGAGCAGTTAGAAATCAGGCTAGTTTGAAAAATCCAAAGAAAGCATTCACCACAAAACCTTCCATACATTGTAATCATTGTGATAGAAAAGGTCACACAAAGTCACAATGCTGGTTACTCATGAAGAAAATGAGCTTTCACTCAACACGTCATGCTCACATACACAAACCAGTAGAACCAATGAGAAAGAAAACTGTAATGCCACATGTTTCCTCACATCACTTTGGCAAATCTGGAAATGCTAAGTATGATTATTTTCTTGTGAATAATATTGATGATTGGAATGTTGTTAAGAAGTGGAAGCCACGTGCCAAAGATGCTACTAACCAACAAGGACCCAAGATGGTTTGGGTACCTAAGAATGCCAAATGAGAAATCTGTTTTGCAGGTGTGCCTTGGGAATGTAAAACATGAAATCCGTTCTCATCAAGAAGGTAAGGCACACGGGTCAAGTGGCATAAGTCAGATCAAATGAAAATCAAAAATTAAAATCTGATTGCTCAGGTGATATCTCTCTCTTCACTCTAGAATATGTGCTATGTCTTGATTCGTTTTGCGTTGAATTTTATGATGGTGCATATGTATATGCATGCATTCCATCCATAGATACTTGCATACCCTTGTGCATATCATTCTCATATAGCATCGTGTTGAAGTTGAGCTTTCAAACCATCAATAAATTTCACTACATACACTTTCATACTTTATCATGCATAAGTTGAACATTGTGTATTCAAGCCATAATGCATTGCATTCTCCCTGCCTTCATCATCCATGACTACATGGTATATCAAATGGTGACTTGAGGAAAGGCAAGTCATTCTTGTCTGAAATCTTTCACCATGCGTGAGAACGTACCTCCGCCTAGTACCATGAGTCACATGTTCATTTATGTCATAGGTTGCATATTTTTCAAAATACAAAAATATCATTTGTGTAATTTGTGCACATAGAAAGGGGGAGCTTGTCTTTTGAATGAACGATTCTGAATTGTAAATTGAACTCATCCTTGTGGACATGCATCTCATACTAATTGCCATATTTGAATTGATTATCACATTGCTATGTGAGTTTCGGGACTTCAATGGCTGCATGAATGTTCAGATAATGTAAAACATGAAATGTTCCTCATATCTATTGCTTCATCTGAACTGCTCAACAATGAATTGCTAGCCTTGCTTAAGGCTACTGCTAAGCTTGCTTGCTCTTGAAGGCATATGGTGATGCCTACTGAACTCAGGTATACCATTTTGAAAACTTGACATGATGTTACTCTGGTCTGATATGATGAATTTGTTGAATTAGTTCAATCACATTGAAGATCTTGAAAAATGTGTCTAAGGTGATTGGCATGTGAATGATTTCTAATTTCAAATTTGTGAAAGGATCTTGAACATCTATTTTTGAATAAATCCTTGAAATCAATCGGGTTGCATTGTTTGTTCTTGATTATATTTGCACCCTTGTTCATGAAGGCCATGTCTTGAAAAATGCTTAATTGTTTATCATGTGAATGCGAATGCCCTCATGTGAAATATGTCTAAAATTCTGAAAATCAACTTCTGCATCTTGCCTTGCATATTGCATTTCACTATCATATGATCGTAGGCTGCATTGCATTGGAACTCATGACATTGCATATCTTTAGCTGCATTCAGTTCATTCAATTGGTATCAGTTTGATTGGTATCAGCTGCATATTTGCATTGCATGTTGCATACATTCCCTTTGTGTGCTTGCTTGATATTATATGCTATTCACCCTCATTCCTTGGCACTTCTATGGCCTTATGTCCTCTTGATAAATAATTCTGCATTTGAGTCATTGTTGGAGTGTTTCTTATCGTACACTCTGGGGAGCTTATATTTTATAAGTGCATCTATTTAGGGGGAGCTGCCTTGTTATGTGTTCATGATATTTTCGGTATACATTCTGAATCAAATTCGCACACTTCATGCACAAAATGTGAAAATGAGTGTTAAAGATAAGGATATATGAGTTTCTTTTCAACACTCTCGAGATGTTAAACTTGCTACATGTATGTAGAAGAGACAGTTGAGGAAAAAGCTGCCTACCTATCTTTATTGAAAAATCTCTAAGGTAAATGAACGGTAGAGCAATGCTTGGTCTCACTGAGTAAACTGGGCACATGTCACCTGAGACGTGATGTGGTTCATATCTGAAAAGTGTGGACTAGTACCTCTGTTCAAAATGAAGTGAGATGGCTCAGTATTCTGAGTAACCAGGGATTCTGGCATGAGCTCCATGCGTCTACTCGCGTAAAAAAGAATCATTTTGAACCTGATCACTCTTGAAAAATTATGCCTATCATGTGATACTGGTTGAGTTAAAAAAAATGTGGTGAAAACTCATTGTGGTAGAGCGAAGCCTCCAATACGCTGTTCTCAAAAAATTGAAGTGTAGTCTGTGAAATGTCTCATTGTGTTTATCTGAAAATCTGAATATCCATGTGGCAACTATCGTTTCTCATGTTCCTCACTTACATATATCTGAATTTGATTTAATATGTATTCAGAAAATTGATTGACTGCATCAGCAATTGCATGAATCTCCTATATGATTGCACGATCTCCCATGTGCTACACATGTGCATTCTGGTGAGCATGACTCTCTTGCATCTTTCTTATACCATTTCCCTTGTTATATATGTATAGGGGAGATTGCATGTATGATTATATGTAACTGTTTGGTTGCATTATGTGCATTTCATGAGTCATCATCTGCATATACATAGTTTCATGTATTTAAAACTAAAATACAAAATCAGAAATTTGAAAATCAAAGAAAATCTTTTTGATATGCATTCCTGCTCTTGCTTGTTGTGAAAATTTGACATGGGATCTAGATTCTGAATGCTATCATGCTGAACACCCCATCTTGTGTACATCTTCCCCCACTGGTTCATATCCTTAAGGCCAATCACCATCTTCATCTGATTGGAATCATGTTGATTTGTTTGTCCATGATTTGCCCTTGCTTCTTCTGATTTGATAAGATGGGCTATTGCTGTTTCAAAGGGCAATGCTGTTTCAAAGGGAGATTAGCTTGTTCTTCCAAATTTGGCTTCTTCCATCTTGTTGATATTGTTGATCATGTCACAGGGGCAGAAAGATCTACATTATCCCGCTTTTTGATTATGTCAAAGGGGGAGAAAAATTGATGATTGTGTGTGATGATTGAGGTGTAACAAGGGGACTGTGTGTGACAAGGGGAGAAGAACATTTTGTGCCATTCTGTTATATCATCCTAAGTTTATCATTAATTTTGTCATCATCACTAAGTTTGTCATCATCAAAAAGGGGGAGATTGTTGAGTTATGGTTTTGATGATTGTTGTGATTATTGTTCATGACCGTTATGGTTTTGATGATAACTAAACTTAATGAGTGATTACGTGATGATAACTAAGCTTGCATGGTTCGGATGGCAAATGGCAACGATTACATGGTCTTGATCCTTGGTTTGTATATAATCTTTGGTTGAATGTTTGATGTCAATGGGATGCATATATAGATCATTTGGATTCACAAAATGAAGGCTTCATGAGAATCTTGGTTGAAAGTGGTAGATGGCATCGAAGTGATTAAACTTGCATTGTCTTAACTTCATTTACTCTCTTATGTAGGTTTAAAATGGAATGTCAATCCCATATGCAAAGGTATCAAGATTCATGGTGAGAACTTGACACTTTGCATGTGTATATTTTTGGGAGAAAATGGTAAGTTTCCATTTGGAGTTTTTGATCTTGATAGGATATATGATTAATATGTGTTCTCACATTTCATATACACTTGGAAAATTAGACCCAATCCCATTGTTGAATGGCATCCTCATGATATATGAAATTTGGTTCAATGATGCTATATTATTGCACAAATTGGATAGCCATATGATCTTGATGTTATGTTATGGTTGATTACGTTTTTCAAGTGTTTTCATCCTCCTTGTTAATAATTTCATGTATGTACTTCATGTATTCATCACTTGGGATCATTGGGCATGTGTTCTTACATGTTTACTAATATTTTTATTTTTTCTGTATTTTTTCTGCAGGTTTAGGTCGACCTAAAGGACAGTTTAGGTCGACCTAAAATTACTTTAGCTAGCGGTCGACCATCAGGAAGTTTAGGTCGACCGAAAATCCAGAAACCAACGGCCAACAGTTTTTTCAGTAGCGGTCGACCGCCAGAAGCTGCAGGTCGACCGCCAGCCCCGAGATGCCCACAAATGTTGACTTTTTACACTTCGAGAAGAGGCCTTCTCCTTGTAATTCTTTAATCCTAATGACACCAAATCACCCACAAAATGTGGATCTGGTCTGGGGGATGTCCATAGACCATTCAAGGGCTATATAACATCTCATTTGGAGCTATAACCCTAACCATCCAAGAGATCCAAGGGGAGGCTGTCCAAGGAGGAAGAAGAGAGTACTGTAGCTCCGTGAACAGTACTTCGTGCAGCAAGTTCTTCATCTATCTCCAACCCATTCAAGGTACTTCTCAAGCCAACAAGCATCTATGAAGTGAAGAATCAAGCAACCAACAAAGAGAGATCAAGGGTGAGGCTATCAAGAAGCTAGCAAGGGTTTCAAGAAGAGATCAAAGGAAGGTTATCCAAGTGAAGAAGGAAGAGTACTGTAGCCATGAACAGTACTCAATGCAGCAAATTCTACATCAACTCCAAGGCCATTCATGCTTAATCTGAAGCAATTCAAGTGACAAAGGAATCAAAGCAAAGATCTGCAACATAGCTTCAAGGGGAGCCATATCAGGAGCTTTCTAAACTATGGTTTATTCATATTGGTGTCTTGTGCTTTAAAGTTTGAGATTTGTGTTCTTATAAACCGCAAACTCGTGTGTGTGTGGATCATTGTTGGATCTGTGGTCGTGTGTGTGTTTCGTATTTGATTTGTGTGTGCGTAGGTCTTCTTAGATCTGCGTGTGTGTGTGGTTTTTATCCAGATCTTAGTGTTTGTGTGTGTGGAGTGCTGCACTTGTCGCAGCGTGTGTGTGTCTTGTTGATCCGCTTGTTGGATCATGTTGGAGACTTCGTCTCTGTGTGTGTGGGTAGGCGTCGTCCTGCGTGTGTGTGTTTGGAGCGTCGTCTCCGTTTGGGGTTTTTTCCCGAGTGAAGCCTCACCGAGTTTGGTGAGGGGTGGACGTAGGATTGCCGCTGCTGCATCCGAACCATCTTAAAATCGCTGTGCATTATGGTTTGGGTTGTGCTTGTGTGTGGTTTAATTGTTTTATTTCGTTACATGCACGTGGGAACAGAGAGTTTGAGATAATTTGTTTAACAACTTTCAACTTCCTAATTAGTGTTTATCACATATTTGAAAAGGACAAAAGTTTTAATAAAAATTATAAACACCCAATTCACCCCCCTCTTGGGTGTCATTGATCGCGGGACTTCATGACCCAACCAGGCCTAGCTCTCTAAAGTGACAGCCTCTATCGGGGCCCACTTACTTTAAGCCCAACAGTCACTCAGAACAGCGCTTCCTAGGTGACCCTAGGGTCTGGAAGCCTGAGCAACGGATCAATCGGAAAGACCCCTATGGGGACCCGAAACAACCTGCCCGAGCTGTGTGCTTATCGGTCGGGATAATATCTCAGGCAAGAGTTTAGGCTTGGGTCAACCGTTGGAAGCTCATCTAAGTGTTCGTTACGTACCCAGCGGAGACGAGGAACTCCAAAGTATAAGGGAGAGCAAGAGTCCTTGGGCTATAAAGAGCCCGCTATAAGGACGTAACCTCCCCGTAATCCCCTCAACTCCTGGGACTCAAACGCACAACGGGATACAATATAAATCCCATGGAGATCCTCCAGAGAGGTAAGGCATAATCCTGAGCAAGAGCCACCACACTTCTTGATGAAGAGACATCTCGCGCCCCTTTCTTCTTCTGCCACCTTCTTTCCATTTGTGCTCTACAAAATTTGCTGACTTAGGCATCGGAGGGTTATCCCCAGGGACTCCTCCCCTGGGCACCCTTGGCCTGCTTCCTTCCTTGTAGTTACTCAAGCGTGGTGGTCGCAACCAGAGATCCTCCACCTCAGGGCAGGCGCGAGATCACCCCTCTTCAATAGTAAATCGAAAGGAAGAACATAAAAGCATGGAAAGGTGCTAAGAAAGAGGCTAAGATTTCTACTCGGTTGCTCTCGGGTGATTTTTATAGTGTGCAGGGACTTCCCATCGATCAAGGCCTTCACATTACGCTTCAAACATCGATTGCCACCATGGATGGAGTCCTCCGTGCGTAGAATATGAAAAGATAGCCTTGCTTAGGTCGAGATAACACCAATCATGAAAAGATAACTTCAAACAGGCTGTTCCATTTCTGTTTCTACTTCAAACTGTAAATGGCGTACACTGCATGGGCATTCATTTCATAAATGGGCAACTTTTTGGACATGCGCTCATTCCTTTTTCCATATTTTTATGATTTTCTTTTTATTTTTGTATAGGGAATGGGCGCCTTCTTATGTGGTCGCTCATTCTTTTTCAAGGAATTGTTGCCTGAATGAACGGTCGTTCATTCTTCTTTCTTTTCCAGCTCTTTTTTTCTTTCTATTTTCAATCAAAGGAATGGATGCCCATTCAAACGGTCGCATATTCTTCAATGGACGATAGGGCACCAGTCGCTAATTCTTTAATGAACGCCCTTCCACTCAGCCGCAGATCCTTTTATTCATAAATTACTTCAAAAATGGTGACTATTCATAAGGTCGTTTATCCTTGGTATGGGTGCCCCTTCAAACGGGCGCTGATTAAATGGCGTCTAGCATTTGGTCGCAAATTCATGAAATAGTAAAAACTCTTTGTAAACGCCAAAAATAGATTATGCAATTGATCATTTATGCAAGTTCATATCTCATATAGTCATTATGGCTTCCAAACCAGGATGATTTTATGTAAACTCAATTTATTTGTGAGAATGAAGTTAATTATCAAAATTGCATAACTTTATTCTTTTAATGCCCAAAGATGATGAATGTGATACAAAGAATGATATAAAATGTGACACTTATCACATTCCACAATAGAAACATGACACACTCATTCTTTTAGATTTTTGATGACAAACATTTGTGTTCATAGCACGCACATCATGTTTTTTCTGTCTATGCTGCAACAAGGTTTTCTTTTTCTGGTTGTTGCATTGTTTTTGATTTTTCAAGTTATCAGATTGTTTTGGGGGTAAATTGGAAGTGCTGGCTTCACCTGAATCGCACACAAAAGATGTGTATAGTTTGTTCTCAAATGATTTTTTATTGACTGGAGAGTAGCCAAGGCCTTCTCTTTAAAAATTTACTTTGGTGCCCAATATTTTATCCAGATTGTCTTTCACTTTGATAAATTTAGACAGTGAATTCTTCAAGTCACTGATTTCATCTTCAAGTGATGCAACTGATGAGGACATCTCACAGTGCTCTCTCTAGCTCGGATCGCCTGCATCACTTTGAGGAAGACCAGTTATGTGTTCACATGTTATTTTACTTTTCTTTGAGTCATATCTTATGTAATTTCCTTTATTGACTCATGTTATTTTAGTTCATTTCCCTTATTATGCTTAATTGGGCCTTTGTACCTTAGTTATGGGCCCACAGGATTGAGTCTAGGATATGCTTGGTCTTTTGCCTTATTGTCAAGGGTATTTTGGTCATGTAAAAAATGGATGGCTATATATAGGCCCCATCTCTCCCCTTGTACTTCACTTTGGAATGAATATTGAAATAGAAGAAACCCCTTGCATTTTCTCATCTCCAAAATTCTCACTTTCTCTCTCTCCCTCTCTCAACAAGGGGGCTGTGCCCCTCTCTCTCTCTCTCTCCCCTCCCCCACCTACCACCTAACTCCCCTCCCTCATTCAAGGACCTCCCCAACTACCCACCACCCCCAATCACTCCACCCCAACCCCAAGATAGCTTCCACCAATCCATACTCGACCACCCAACCACCAACTACCCCATCCCCTTCCCTAAGCACCTCTCACCTCCCCAAGGTTGAAGGAGCTTCATCCAAGGTCAAAAATTCAAGTCTCCCTCTTTGTTGGTTGTACCCTTCCATCTCCCCACCCCCACCTCAAACCCTGGTCGCCTAATCCCGCCCCCCACCCCAGCTCTTGGTCGCCCTCCCCCATCCTCTCCCATTGCTTACCTAGTGCAACCCTCCCCCTCCCCTTGCCCTCTCCAGCCAGCTCCAGCCAACTTCGCCCACACCCTTGATTCCCCAGCTCCCCAACAGCCCTCTAGCAACTCCCGTCCCCTTCCCACAGCCTTCAGCCACCCCAATCTTCTGCTAAACCTACACCACCCCTTCACTCATATCCCCTTTCATTTTAAGACCCAGTCTAGGGTCACAGGTAGCAGAGAACCCTCAGTTTGCAGAGCGTGCCACGGTGACATCTTGAGGCTTCAGGAGGTGCATTCATATACCGTTGGAATCTGCGTCCAGTCCGCTTCGCAACGATAGCAACCCCGCCGCCATCCGACCTTGGAGCTGCCCACAGGAGCAAATCTTGGTGACCTGCGCAGCTCCTCCCAGGCAGACAACCAGTAAAGGTTTGTAGAGACTCCCATAGTCTGATTCTTGCGATTCCTGGAGCACCACTTGGCTGAGGGATTCCCCTACAAGTCCTCTGTCATCTCTAAGAAACAGAGCGAATTTAAGACCTCGGCATCAAAAGTTCCAAATTTTCTCTCAAAGGTGCATCAGCTCAGTTTCTCTGAGCCTGAACCGACACCCCCTACTGTTTGGGCCTCCACGATCAGCTCCAACATCTGCCGATGGCGCCGTTGGTCCGACGGAAATAAGACTCGACCACGATCGTAACGGCTCCAATCTCACCTTCAACAGAGCACGAGACTTTGTGTGGCGCCCCCGTCTTCCAGCAGCATCACCCTAGGAGCAACCGAACTAGAGCAGTCCAGCCATGTTCCTGGCTCTGCCCCAACCAGCGACATCGTCAGGAAATTCCATGAAAATTCAGATGTCATCCTTGGTCAAGTCAGAAAGATTCGGCACTCGTTTTGACTGCTTCTGAGCTCGACAGAGACCGTGGCGGCATCATCTTCGACTATCTATTTGGTTGTTCTAGAAGCTGGCAGAACCGGCAGAGCTCAACACATCGGTTTTTGGCTTCATTCCCCCTCCCCGCCTGGCCAGCTTACAGCCCCTCCCTACGTGGAGGTAGTGTTTGGTTGTAAATCTGTTAACCCCCACCCCGAGAACCCCCCTCCTGTGCGAGGTGTAGTGCTGTAACCAAATTGTTTTCAGGTCAAGCATCATCGCCGCAGCGTGTGGGTGCGTGCCCACGCTACCCCGCTCACCCTCATCTCCGGCCGGGATCGATGTCTTCACACCGATCAGGTGAGCGACTGGATATCCCTTGGCTGGTTGAATCATTTGCTTACCTATTATTGCTTGTGAATGCCCGTCGGACGGAGAGACAAGAGCCTGGACTCGCACACCATTCTTAGTGTGACCATCGCGGACCGTGAGTGAGAGTCACCCAAACCCAAGCCCCGGCGTGCCGGCCACCCACAAAGTTGGGAATCCTAGACCCTTAGGGGTCAGCCTAAGCCAACCAAGTCCCTTAGAATATTTGGGTCCCACCTGGAACCCTCGCCATTATCCCCCGGTACCACCGGGAGATCGTATGCGCCGTGCGAGTAAGCCGTTAGTGTAAGTTTGTTGAATGTACTTGTATGCTTGCAGGTCTAGGTCCTAGGCTCATTAAGTCTTCCTTTATCACCCTTGGGTTGTGCCACATAAAGTGGTATTAGAGCCATCATAGGCTTGTTCTCACAAGTCTAGTCTTGGGGCATCTCCACACTAGGTCATGCATAGGTGCATCCACACACCCGTGCATAGCCCACCCAACTTTGCATGACCCAACGAGCATGAGCTTCCCGATCATATGAGATTCCTAGTAGAGGGAATGGCTAGTATCTTAGGATGGCTTGGTGACACAATGGCCTGGCTAGAGCAACTTGAGGAGAATAGGCCCGCCCCAAGGGTGGGTGATAGGAGGGAACCTCCCCCACATGAGGAACCGGCCATAGGAGGACTCAACCTTGACCATCCTCCCGATCCGGAAAGAGACCCACCCCCTAGGAGGAATGAGAGACCCCCCTGAGACAACCCGGATGACCACCTTATGAGACTTGTGAAAGTCGATGCCCCCACCTTTGATGGGTCCCATCACCCAAGCATCTACTGAGATTGGGAGGCGGCTATGGACCAATATTTCGATTGGTACCCCATGAATGAGGATAGGAGAGTCCGGCTTGCCAAAATGTAACTTACCAAGTTAGCTAAGACACATTGGATGAACATTGAGGCATTAAGGATAGTTAGGAGGGAATCTCCCATCACCACATGTGGGGCCATGAAAGAACAACTCAAACTCAAATATGTCCCTCCCTCCTATCATCAAAACCTCCTAGATGAGTGGCAAGCCCTAACCTAAGAAGGGAAGACTGTTATGAAGTACATTGAGAAATTTGATTACTACCTTCTTAAGTGTGGAGTCCAAGAGGACCCTGCCGTCACACTATCTCGCTTTAGGAATGGACTTTAATTCCACATAAAAAAGGAGCTCTTCATGCGTCAAGTAGTCACTCTAGAGCAAGCCTACCAAGTAGCCCGAGATGCCGAGAAATTCTCTTGATACACCCGAATGGTTCCCCCTCGGGGTATGGACCCAAAGTCCATGGCACCTCGGACCAACCCCCCACCTCCTCAACGAGGTCTCCTTCCCACCCCCATGGGAGCTCTTCCCACCCGGGCAGCCCCTCCTAGTGGCACCCCTCCCCCTCGCCCCACAAGTGGACCCCTCAACCCCACTCCCAATAGACCCAATCCGGCACCCACTCCGTCTCACACTAGGGCTTCCCCAAACCACCAAAGTGGGCAGCAATGTTTTAGGTGCCTTGGGTATGGACATTTCGCCAATCAACGCCAAACCAAGGGTGCATCTAGCTTGCTCATTGAGGAGACAAACTCCCTACCCCAAGAAGAAGAAGTTGAGGTGTAGGAGGCCTCTCCCGATTGTGAGGAAGAGTATGAAACCCACTACATGGAGACCAATCAAAAACAAACCCCTCCACCCACCGACCCTCACCTTGGAGTGGTTAGGTGCACCCTTACAAAAGCTCAAGAACAAGATTGGAGAAGAAACACCATCTTCCAAACCTACATCCGGATAGGGAATCATGCTAGGAAGGTCATCTTGGACAATGGGAGGAGTCTGAATGTGGTGTCACCCGACACCGTCAAACTTTTGGTCCTTACCATCTCCCCACACCCACACCCATATCGGGTAGCTTGGAATGATGCCACATCCGTACCCGTTAGCACTCGTTGCCTTGTCCCCATCACCTTTCAATCCTACCAAGGCCAAGTATGGTGTGACATTCTACCAATGGAAGTAGGGAGCATACTCTTAGGGCGGCCTTGGATCTACGATGTAGATGCCACCTTCCTTGGAAGGATGAACACTTGCATTTTTACCCATGAGGGGAAGAAAATCCAACTCAACCCCTCTCCACCCGCTCCCTTCCCAAGAAGCATCTCCCTCCCTTGAGAAATCCCCTACCTTTCCCTCTATTCCAAACCCACCAAACCCCACCCCATCAAGTCCTAATCCTAGTTTGACCATTGGGTCTACTAGGAGCATACACCTCATCACTAGGCAAGAACTTGAGGAAGAAGTCAACCAAGGGGGACAAGTGTGTGCCATTGTCATTTGCCTTGGGGAATCCATCCCAACCGACCCACACCAAATAGAAATTCAACAAATCCTTGAGGACTTCCATGATGTGTTCCCCGATGAACTTCCAGATAATCTACCACCCATGCGCAATGTGCAACATGCTATCGACTTTGTGCCCAGAGCTACCTTACCCAACCTTCCCCACTATCGCCTCAACCCCACCGAGCATGCTGAACTTAGGAGGCAAATTGAGGAGCTCATCAAGAAGGGCTTCCTCCGCATTAGCAAAAGCCCATGTGCCGTCCCCGCTCTTCTCACACCCAAAAAGGATGGAACTTTGCGCATGTGTGTGGATAGCCGGGCCATCATCAAGATCAAGGTCAAATATAGGTTTCCCATCCCTCGACTAGATGACATGCTAGACATGCTTGCTGGAGCCACCATCTTCTCCAAGATCGATCTCAAAAGTGGCTACCACTAAGTTCGCATTGGTCCTGGGGATGAGTGGAAGACCGCCTTCAAAACTAAGGTCGGTCTCTATGAATGGCTTGTCATGCCCTTCGGCCTTTCCAATGCTCCAAGCACATTCATGCACCTCATGACGGAGGTCCTCCGGCCCTTCATTGGCATCTTCCTTGTCGTCTACTTTGATGACATTCTCATATATAGCCAATCCAAGGAAGCCAACCTAGATCACCTCAAACAAGTTCGCACCGTTCTAAGGAAAGAGAGTCTCTTCGCCAACCCCGGGAAGTGTCATTTCTTGAACAATCAACTAGCCTTCCTACGATTTATTGTCTCAACCCAAGGGGTATCCATGGACCCCGAGAAAGTCCAAGCCATTATTGAGTGACCCGAGCCCAAGACCCTCCATGAGGCCCGAAGCTTTCACGGGCTAGCCACCTTCTATAGGAGATTCATTCGTGGGTTTAGCACTATCACCGCTCGTATCACGGATTGCCTCAAGAAGGGCACCTTTGTTTGGACTATGGCAGCCTCCAAAGCATTCCTAGAGCTCAAGGAAAAGATGACCCAAGCCCTGGTCCTTTGCCTACCCGACTTCTCTAAAGTCTTCGAGGTAACTTGTGATGCATCCGGGGTAGGGATTGGAGGAATTCTTAGCTAAGAGGGTCACCCAGTAGCCTATTTTAGTGAGAAACTTTGTGAGGCTAGGACTAGGTACTCCACATATGACAAATAGATTTATGCTGTGGTTCAATCCCTTCGGCATTGGAGGCACTATCTCCTACCCAAAGAGTTTGTGATCTTCTCGGACCACGAGGCCTTGAAGTACCTCAACACCCAACAAAAGCTCAATGCCCGTCATGCCCGTTGGGTAGAATACATTCAGGCCTATACCTTTGTCCTCAAGTACAAGATGGGTAGTGAGAATTGCGCCGCCGATGCACTGAGTAGGTGGGTAGCCTTACTTTCCATTGTCCAGGTGGAAGTCACGGGGTTTGAGAGAATCAAAGGGGAATATCCAAATTGCCCCAACTTCAGGACCCACTACAGCACCCTCTCCACTCAACCCCACAAGAAACTTGAGGGATTCATACTCCAAGAGGGGTATCTTTTCAAGGGAGCTAGGCTATGCATATCTCGGACTTCACTTCGAGACTTCTTAGTTTGGGAGTTACATAGTGGTGGCCTAGCTGATCACTTTGGGGTCCAAAAGACCATAGAGCTAGTTAAGAGGCAATTCTATTGGCCCAGTCTCAAGAAGGATGTGGCCAACATTGTGGGACAATGTCGCATTTGTGCCTCAGCCAAGCAAGTGAGGTAAAACACTAGGCTTTACACACCCCTTCCCATCCCAGATCGACCTTGGGAGGATTTGAGCATGGACTTTATCCTTGGCCTACCTAGGACCTTACGCAAACATGATTCCATCTTCGTCGTTGTTGACAGGTTCTCTAAGATGGCCCACTTTATCTCATGTACCAAGACTTCAGATGCTTCTAGTGATGTGACACGACCTCGGACCTAATGCAAGTAAGCACAATCGCATTCAAAACGGGCCAAATTGGGCCACCGCTCTATCGTCACTCACCCAAGCCCGGGGTGACTTGGCAATGCCAAGGGGAGGATGTGGGGTTGGGCCCTTGCTGGTAGAGGGCCAGCAAGGCCAAGACTTGATTCCCAAAGGGTGGGGATGCCCAAATCAAGGGGGCCGACAAAGTGCCAAAGGCACCGGTTGCAATATTCCCACGGTGATCACTCAAGTTTATGGGGCTTGAGGATCGGGCTCTCACTTGCATAACCAGCGGAATTAGAACTAATAGTAAAAGATAAGCACTAAGTGGAGTGAAGGTTTGAGCACTTACTCGACCGGATTGAAGAAACCGGTCCCGGTCGGAGACGAGGGCGAGCGGGGAGGCGAGTGGATCCCCACACGCCGCGGCGGTGTCGCTTGACCTGCCCAAACAAGTTACAACACTACACCTCACGTAGGAGGGGGATCTTGGGGTGGGGGTTAATAGAAATTACAATCAATACTACCTCCACACAGGGAGGGACCTTCAGCCGGTCAAGCGGGGTGGGGAAACTAAAGCAAAGAATGAGGAATAAGGGTGGACGCCGAATCTGCTTACTGTCTGCGAGCTGGGACAAAGAGTCGGTGTTGCTGCTGTAGATATTGATCAGGAATTTTTTTGATGACTAAACCAGAGGGAAAATCTTCTTAGCTGGAAGGGGAATCCCTCAGAATTTTATTAATTTCTTCTGGAGTCGCTGCTGGTCGGGGCAGGAGCTTGAACAGGGCCTCTGTTTCTCGGACTAGCAGGGGCAGGTCACCAACAGTAGGATGCAGAGGCTGTCCTGGCCGCTCCCGAACTCCAAATTTGATGCCGTCAGCGCCATTAGAACCGTGGGTGAGTCCTCTTTGTAGCAAAAGAAACGGGGACACCAGAAGAGGTTGGAGACAATCTATGGAACCAGAAGAGTGAGGAGGGGTCGGTGCAGACTGTAGAAGGCAGAACCGCGCGTTCAGGGGAGAAAATTGATAACTTCTGCTCCCCGATGTTGAATGAACTTCCGCTTCTTGAATCTGAAACTAGATAGGCCAAAGAGGAACTTTGAAGAAGAACTTGAAGACTGATTCCTTCACGGTCCGTCTTGGCAGAGCTCCTAAACTGGTTCAGGTCCTTAGCCGAGGCAGAACCGCGCAGCTGTGGAAGAATGGACCTCCAGGATGGCTCGGAGATCGGAAGAAGATGAAACCACTTCGGTTGCAAAGGCGACTGGCAGACGCTTCCGACGATGGCTCTTGGGTCTTCAAGCTCATCCGGAGGTGATCGTGGTGACCGCTGCAAGCTGCTGCTCTGCTGTAGATCTTCAGTTGAGAGCTGTAGGTTGATGATGATGGGGGGGAATGGGGTATATGGGAGGGGAAATGGGGGTGGATGAGTGTGGGGAAAGCCGGGCTGTGAGGGGGTCTAGGAGGGGTGTTCTAAGGTGGGGGAAGTGAAGAATGGGGTCTGGAAGGGGGTCTAACAGGTGGTGGGAGGAGGAGCTACGAATTTGGGAAGGTGGGTGAGAGGAGAAGGTGAGGGGGGGCACAAGTGAGTGGAGGGAAGGGTGGATTTCAAATTCAAATATGCTTTGGAAGTTATGGGGTTGAGTGGGGAAGGGGTTGATTGTGTTGGAATGGGGAAAGTGGTGTTGGAATGTGGAGGATGGTGTTGGAATGGTGAGAGATCTCCTTGGGACTAGGGGGGTGGAGTAATGGAGGCCATGGGGAAGTGGAGGGCTTTAATGATGGTAGGTGGGGGTTGAGGTGGTTGGGAAAGGAGGAGAGAGAAGAAAATTTGAAATTTGGTGTTGAGGAGAGAGAAAGTGGAGTGAAAAAGAGGGATTAGGAGAGGGAAGGGTGGGGAATCTCTCTCCTAGGGTTTCTCACCCAAAAAATGTTGGAATCACTCCACTAAACTAAGTTTTGGATACTCAAATGGCATTTTTCATTGATTCATTCATTAAGTTGAAATGGGGGGAATGTGGTCCTATATATAGGAAACCCACATTTCTACAAAAGTCCCTTACAAAAGACTCAATAACAAATAACCGAAGAGGTAGGGGGGCTCATGGGCCAAGCCCGAAGAATTGGACCCAATAGCACATTACACAATCTAATGACACTCAAACTTAGGAAAATAAATGCAAGACCTAGGAACATGACTCAAATAAAAGGGAAAATACATCAAATGACTCAAATAAAATTACATAGGACTCAAAATTAAATGACTAAACCATGCCGGATGCAACCGGGGTGAGGAGATGAACGGTAAACATGGGCATGGGAGGTGATGTCCCCATCATACTCCCGGGGTGCGGAGAACTCGACTCTGTCGAGTAAGTGTCCTTCCCTCCTTGGAGGGTGTAGAAGTGGTACCACCCTCAAGTCTCCCGAACGAGACCGATCCATCCACCTGCCGAGATAGTGCTCATATACCTTGCTCCGAGTGGTAGTGACTTGTTCATCCAATATTTGTTCAATTTGTTCACGCTGGGCTCTCTTGGCTGGTGGTTTATCATCATGGGTGGGTGCTCTCTCAAGGGAAGAAGTAGGCTCAATCTCCTCACTAGGTACCACCGTGGGTCCCTTATATGGCACTAGGTCGGCAACCTTGAATGTGGGACTTATTCGATACTCCTCATGGAGATCTAACTCGTTGGCATTTGCACCTATGCGCCTCAAGACCTGGAAGGGACCAGCCCCACGTGGCCTCAGTTTAGAGTTGGCTCCCGGGGAGAGCCTCTCCATCCTTACCATCACAAGGTCACCCACTTGGAATTTTTGGTGATGCCGATGAGAGTCGGCCAGCCTTTTATAAGCCTCTTTCTTTTTGCTGATGTGCTTGCAAAGGTTTTCATGCAATTTTATGAATGCTATCCTTTTAGTGGTTATGGGTGGACCTGGGCAACCATAGATGGACCTATCCTGCCATGATGCCAGATGGACCATGATGAACCTTGGTGGGCCGGTGCAACCATTTGTGGACTTATCATGCAATGTTGTCATGTAGACTTTGGTGGGCCTAGGTGGGCCGGGGCAACCGTAGGTGAACCTATCATGTAAAGTGGTGATGAATGTGGGGGGGCCCGGACATCTGTAGATGCTTTTGACATGCTTAAGATCCATGATGAATGAAGGAGGACCATGACATCCGAATGTGGACCACTCATACTTTCTACTTGACATGTGGGTGATATGAATGAATGGACCCGACATAGTGTTCATGCCAAGGGGTATGGTAAACCTAGACACATGCGTGCTTTTCCCAAAGGTGACTTCCATGTGTATAGGTGTGGGACAATCTTTGGACTCCCATTGGAAAGGATCGAATGGATCTAAGAAGGTGGTCATCATGGGGTGGGGCACAACCTTATTACCTAGGGATATGTGGCCCAAGGTCATGGCTCCCAAGGTGTAACCCGAGTCTAGGAAGTGGTGGGTTTGATCCATCACGGTGGGTTGGAGTAGGGGAAGGTGGGTGGTGGATAAGGTGGTTGGGCCACATGGGTATCCGTACTCCCATTGGAATGGGTCAAAGGGATCATGGTAAGGGCTACCTAGAGAGAGGAACTCTATGTCCCCAAGGTCCTTACAAGGTGGTGAGTCATCCTCCTCCCAAGTAGTTGGTCCAAGGTCTCTAGTGGGTTGACCGTTCAAGGTACTTGGGATCTCAAGGGGTGGGGAGTAGACCGGGATGGGTTCTTCCTCCAAGGGGAGAAATAGGAGGATCTCACTAGTACAATGCCCACTTGTGCAAAGGGAGGTGATGGAACCGATGGATGGGTGGACAAAGTTGACGGTGCTAGGCTCTAATGGTCCCATGGCTAGTAGGCCGGTTAAGTGGGCTTGCCAATGTAGGCAATCCACAAGGTCTCCCAAGTCTTCCACATAGTAGAAGTTTTGATAAGTGACATGGGGAGGTCGGGTGGGAACAATTTGGGATTTATATCCCAATGGTGGTGAGCTAGGGAGGGTGGGACATTGCTTGAGCCATTGGAGTATGGACTCATCTATGGTGAGGGTGCCATGTGTGACGGTGCATGGCCTTTGAGGATCCGGACCATGAGGGGTGGGGAAGATTGAGGCTCTTCTTCTTTATTGGTGGGAGCTTGGGCTTCCTCTATGGTGATAGGAGGGTCCATATGGGCATAAATCTTCCTAAGTTCATTTCTCATCTCAACCCAAGAGTCGATTGGCTCTTGCCTTCCAACTTCCCTTAAGCCTACAATGTTTTGCCATTCATTCCTAGCTTGGCGCCATAGCAAACTTTTGGCATAGTTGACTTGCATAGACCCTGACAGGGTGAACCTCCCAAAGTGGTGATCTATGGAGCTTTCCCATTCTAGATATAAACTAGGGTGGGATCCATCAAACACAAAGGCATCTATTAGGTCCAAGCGAGACGAGTAGGCTAAGTAGGAAGTGGCCATGATGATCGAGTGATAAATGCAATGGCCCTAGGACAAGACTTAGTAGAGACAAGTCTAGAACCTGGCTCTGATACCACTTGATGTGACACGACCTCGGACCTAATGCAAGCAAGCACAATCGCATTCAAAACGGGCCAAATTGGGCCACCGCTCTATCGTCACTCACCCAAGCCCGGGGTGACTTGGCAATGCCAAGGGGAGGATGTGGGGTTGGGCCCTTGCTGGTAGAGGGCCAGCAAGGCCAAGACTTGATTCCCAAAGGGTGGGGATGCCCAAATCAAGGGGGCCGACAAAGTGCCAAAGGCACCGGTTGCAATATTCCCACGGTGATCACTCAAGTTTATGGGGCTTGAGGATCAGGCTCTCACTCGCATAACCAGCAGAATTAGAACTAATATTGAAAGACAAGCACTAAGTGGAGTGAAAGTTTGAGCACTTACTCGACCGGATTGAAGAAATCGGTCCCGGTCAGAGACGAGGGCGAGCGGGGAGGCGAGTGGATCCCCACACGCCGCGGCGGTGTCGCTTGACCTGCCCAAACAAGTTACAACACTACACCTCACGTAAGAGGGGGATCTTGGGGTGGGGGTTAATAGAAATTACAATCAATACTACCTCCACACAGGGAGGGACCTTCAGCCGGTCAAGCGGGGTGGGGAAACTAAAGCAAAGAATGAGGAATAAGGGTGGACGCCGAATCTGCTTGCTATCTGCGGGCCGGGATAGAGAGTCGGTGTTGCTGCTGTAGATCTTGATCAGAAATTTTGTTGACGACGAAACCAGAGGGAAAACGTTTGTAGCTGGAAGGGGAATGCCTCAGAATTTTATTAATTTCTTCTGGAGTCGCTGCTGGTCGGGGCAGGAGCTTGAACAGGGCCTCTATTTCTCGGACTAGCAGGGGCAGGTCACCAACAGTAGGATGCAGAGGCTGTCCTGGCCGTTACCGAACTCCAAATTTGATGCCGTCAGTGCCGTTAGAACCGTGGGTGAGTCCTCTTTGCAGAAAAAGAGACGGGGACACCAGAGAAGGTCGGAGACAATCTGTGGAACCAGAAGAGTGAGGAGGGGTCGATGCAGACTGTAGAAGGCAGAACCGCGCGTTCGGGGGAGAAAATTGGTAACTTCTGCTCCCGGATTCTGAATGAACTTCTGCTTCTTGAATCTGAAACTAGACAGGCCAAAGAGGAACTTTGAAGAAGAACATGAAGACTTATTCCTTCAGGGTCCGTCGTGGCAGAGCTTCTAAACTGGTTCAGGTCCTTAGCCGAGGCAGAACCGCGCAGCTGTGGAAGAATGGACCTACAGGATGGCTCGGAGATCGGAAGAAGACGAAACCACTTCGGTTGCGAAGGTGACTGGCAGACGCTTCCGACGATGGCTCTTGGGTTTTCAAAATCGTCCGGAGGTTATCATGGTGGCCGCTGCAAGCTGCTGCTCTGCTGTAGATCTTCAGTTGAGAGCTGTAGGTTGATGATGATGGGGGGGAATGGGGTATATGGGAGGGGAAATGGGGGTGGATGAGTGTGGGGAAAGCCCGGGCTGTGAGGGGGTCTAGGAGGGGGTGTTCTAAGGTGGGGGAAGGGAAGAATGGGGTCTGGAAGGGGGTCTAACAGGTGTTGGGAGGAGGAGCTACGAATTTGGGAAGGTGAGTGAGAGGAGAAGGTGAGGGGGGGCACAAGTGAGTGGAGGGAAGGGTGGATTTCAAATTCAAATATGCTTTGGAAGTTGTGGGGTTGTGTGGGGAAGGGGTTGATTGTGTTGGAATGGGGAAAGTGGTGTTGGAATGTGGAGGATGGTGTTGGAATGGTGAGGGATCTCCTTGGGACTAGGGGGGTGGAGTAATGGAGGCCATGGGGAAGTGGAGGGCTTTAATGATGGTAGGTGGGGGTTGAGGTGGTTGGGAAAGGAGGAGAGAGAAGAAAATTTGAAATTGGGTGTTGAGGAGAGAGAAAGTGGAGTGAAAAAGAGGGATTAGGAGAGGGAAGGGTGGGGAATCTCTCCCCTAGGGTTTCTCACCCAAAAAATGTTGGAATCACTCCACTAAACTAAGCTTTGGATACTCAAATGGCATTTTTCATTGATTCATTCATTAAGTTGAAATGGGGGGAATGTGGTCCTATATATAGGAAACCCACATTTCTACAAAAGTCCCTTACAAAAGACTCAATAACAAATAACCGAAGGGGTAGGGGGGCTCATGGGCCAAGCCCGAAGAATTGGGCCTAATAGCACATTACACAATCTAATGACACTCAAACTTAAGAAAATAAATGCAAGACCTAGGAACATGACTCAAATAAAAGGGAAAATACATCAAATGACTCAAATAAAATTACATAGGACTCAAATATAAATGACTAAACCATGCCGGATGCAACCGAGGTGAGTAGACGAACGGTAAACGTGGGCATGGGAGGTGATGTCCCCATCATCTAGGGTCGCCCGATTGTTCTTTGATGAGGTGGTCTGACTCCATGGACTACCTAAGACCATTGTGTCCGACAGGGATGTGAAATTCACTAGTTACTTTATGAAAACTCTCTGGCATCTGATGGGAACCGTCCTCAAATTCTCCACCGCTTATCATGCTTAAACAGATGGCCAGACTGAGGTCATCAACAGAAGTCTTGGGAACTTGCTCCGTTGTCTAGTGGGGGACCACCCTGGGAATTGGGATCTCCTCTTACCTCAGGCCGAGTTTGCCTACAATGATTCCGTCAATAGGTTCATAGGCAAGAGTCCATTTGAGGTTGTGCATGGTTATAGGCCTAAAAAGCCTTCAGATCTTATTCCCCTTCCCCCACATGCTAGAGTGTCAGTCTCAGCTGAGTCCTTTGCACAGCATATCAAAGAGTTGCATGATGACATCCGCAAGCGTATAGGGAAGAGCAATGAGGCTTACAAAAGGCAGGCAGATGCTCGACGGTGCCACTGCGAGTTCCAAGTGGGAGACTCGGTGATGGTGAGGACGGAGCGGCTCCTTCCGGGGCCTGCCTCCATGTTCAGGGCACGGGGTTCGGGACCCTTTCGAGTTCTAAGATGGCTTGGCAGTAATGCTTATGAGCTAGATCTACCTGAGGGTTTTGGGGTATGTGAGCGACGTCACGCGGTTCGGGGAAGCGGAGAGGACGCGGAGCGCGCGGGCTCCTTCTTTTGTTGGCTGCAACACAGAAATACGAGAAAAGAGAAGGGGCCACCACGGGAGATTGCTTCGGCGGGGCGAGCGGGACAAATGTAATATAGCAAGATATGGGGGTTAAACGGCCATAGCGGGAAGTGACTCGCCGCTGCCTCGGGGGGACGGAAATGGTGCAGAAATTAAATAGCAAGAATTGAAACGGCCATTGGGGAAGTGACTCGCCGCGGCCTCGAGAATATGAGCAGGTGAAAATATAACATAATATAAGAAGAATATAAAGAGCGGGAATTTAAACGGCCATTGGGGAAGTGACTCGCCGCGGCCTCGAGAACATGAATAGATAAGAATATAACATATAAGAACGGGAATTTAAACGGCCATTGGGGAAGTGACTCGCCGCGGCCTCGAGAACATGAATAAATAAGA
Organism: Amorphophallus konjac; assembly: GCA_022559845.1. Taxonomy (NCBI): domain Eukaryota; kingdom Viridiplantae; phylum Streptophyta; class Magnoliopsida; order Alismatales; family Araceae; genus Amorphophallus; species Amorphophallus konjac. The sequence goes on along the minus strand of CM040126.1, from coordinate 156,770,189 downwards.
ATATAACATATAAGAACGAGAAATTAAACGGCCATTGGGGAAGTGACTCGCCGCGGCCTCGAGAACAAGATGTGATCGCCAGGGGCCAAAAGACCCCAAAATAAAGAAAGTGATCGCGCCTACCTCAAGAGCGGGAGATGGCGGGTTGCTTCTTCCTCCCCCTTCTGTCGGCCGATGGAGAGGACTTTCCTTGGGTACCCTTGCAAAACAACGACAAACAAGTAACGAGTGGATTAGAAATATGAAGGTGTAGTATTCAAATCCTTGCGATAAAAATAATGAAATGATGGCAAGACACACACCTGGTTGGTGTTATCTTTTAAACCCCTCTCGGACTCGAGTAGGACGAAAATGAGATGATAGATGCAAGAAGTATATAAGAAGAGGCGCCCTTATGAAGGGGGATAGACGATGCGAGATGATGAATGCAAAAGCACTACGAAGAAAAGGAAAGGATTGGCTTATTGGATGTGCCGATGGTGAAATCCGGCGGAGCTCCGGCAGCGTAGGGACGACGTGGAAGCGCGGTGGATGAAGAGGACCTTCCTCTCGCGAGCGTGGGCACCCGAGAAGCCGGCAGAACCTCCACCTACAAAAGACCCCACGGGTTAGAAAAATGACTCCGGTAGCCTCTGGGCTCCGGCAGCCTATCGGATCTCTTCGAAGCCCACCAGAACTGAGGGGGGTGGGCCTCTATTTATAGGGCTCTGGAGGGTGGAGGCATCCAGGACCCTGGACACCTCCATCAGGGCCGAACTAATATTTTATTCTATTTTTATTTATTTTTTTGGAATATTTTTGTGGAGGCGTCCAGGGCCTCGGACGCCTCCAACAGGTCCACCGAACACCGCCGGCGGCCACACGCGGTTTGGCACAACGCGTGGTTTTGTGAGCGGCGACCCGTGATTCAGAAATGGGTGCGTCCAGTTGTCTGGACGTCTTCATAATTTGGATTTTTTCACACACGACAAACCGTCGTTCGGTGGCCGGCGCCCGTGAGGGATTTGATGGAGGCGTCTAGGGGCCTGGACGCCTCCATAAATATATTATTTTTTATTTTGTTTTGTCTTTTTATGCCAACGCTGGCGTTTTAATTTTTTATATTTGTTTTTATGGAGGCGTCCAGAGTCCTGGACGCCTCCATCAATTAATATTATTTTTATGTTTTATTTTTATACCAAAACTGGTATTATGTATTTTTTATATTTTATTTTTATGGAGGCATCCAGGGGCCTGGACACCTCCATTAATATATATTTTTTATTTGGTTTTCGGCTTGAAAAATAAATTAAAAGAATGGGGGCGTCCAGGGGCCTAGACGCCCCCATAAAGACCCACCCGGGTCCTTAGTTCAGCCGTTGGCGGCCGTCCGGCAGACACCCTTCTTGGTTCCGGAACCTCCTGATGCATCTGACTGGTGTTGATGCCGTCCGAATGCCGTGACGAGACGATTCCGGATGCCGAAAAGGGCGGAAGAAGACTCAAGAAAAGGAAGCACTCAAGTGATTCAAAACGCGTAAGCCGTTGCGGGGCGTTGTATAGTAACATGAGACTTTCTCAGGAGACGTCAGGAATGGCGTGTCTACAGCTGCCCCGCCTTGGCGTCTGCTTTGCAAGGGAGCGACACGTAGTGGAATGGTATCGAAGTGGAGTGAAATAAAGTGGGAGCGGACTGATAAGTTGATGCCAAGGTGTGATGAGACACGCTTTTGACGTTACTGTCTGGAATCTTTCCTGAAGCTTCAATGAGGTGACCTTGAAGGAGGTCTTTCAAGTCTTGACGGTTGCTTGGACGGAGATCAAATAAGGGAGGGTGAAATGTGCACTTAGGCACGAAAATAAAGGAGACCAATTTCTCGGTGTGGAAGTACCTGGGTCATAAACCTGCAGGTTTCACCTTTGGGGAGCGGTTACCAGCCAACGTGGAAGTGCTGCGGCCAAGGTGGGTCAAGCAAGGTAAAAAGCAAAGGAATATCTGAGGGTCTGTCCAAACAAGGGTCTCCTTTGGAAGAGCAACGTAGGGCCGTTTCAAGGAAACTCAGTATTTCATTCGGAGTGTAATATCTCATATTTGTAAGAATTGAAGCACAGCGGCTTTCGCAATCGAATCACTTGAATGATCTTCCGCAATAAATCAAAGTCCTATATGAATGCATGCTGGGCTTAAAGAAAAATTTAAAACAAACTAAAATAGAAAATAGCCAAGGATAATATTGTCAACTTGTTAAGAACGGGTCAGGATACCGATTCGGTGAGCCGACACTGGGCTGGGGCCCGTTTATCCGCGCACCAACTCACTGAATGGAACTATCGTCCCCATGCTACCACAAATTAACGGCCTATCCGTACAACCCAAATTCTTCCGGGATCATCACTGTTTTTGTTGAAGGGGAACTCAAATCCCATATTTGTTCGGGCCGCAAGGTCCTTGACATGTTCTAGTAGCGTAGGTATCATATACTATGATGCATGACATGGTGGGACCAACCATTGAAAGGTGGGACAGGAGACAGGACAAAGACGTCCGTTAGTAAAACCTGCACAGATTAGCAAAGGTTAGCAACATCAGAAAGTAGCAGAATCATAACAGAATCGCACCACAATGGAAAGGAGATCTAGCCAAAATCCTGACATTGACCGCTGATGTGACATGTTCCGTCCTGTAGCGCCCTACTCTTCCTATAAGAACTCCCCTTAGGCTAGTTCATTCAAATGCACCAAGGTGGGTTTTGGAAGCTCAGGAGAGGAAGGAGAGGAGAATCTAGAGATTTCAGGATGGAAGGAGAGTCTTCCCGCGTTATGAAGAGGAGCAGGCCTAGCGGTGAGATCAGGCGACTCTCCGACCTCGAGGGTCATCTGAGTGGGACGATCATGTCGCATATGGTAAGCTGATTCTTTTCAAATTTCTCCACGTGAGCCTTCTTCTTACTTCCTTCATTTCTTCTTTCTTTTCTCTTCCAGCCATATCCACTCTTCCCAGGCCCGAGGAAGTTTTCCAAACTGCCATGGCTTTCAAAGCTAACTTCCAACATCTCCATCGGCATGAGGGCCATACTCTCGAAGTGGCATCTGCAGGGGCTCCTTATTCACGCCAAACACTACGAGAAGATTCGTATGGACTGGGCGGCTATGGGCGTACTAGTGGAGATCTGGCATCCCCAGACCCACACTTTTATCTTTCCGACCTTCGAGGTGACCATCCTCCTCGAGGAGGTGGAACTTCTGCTCGGATTGAAGAAATTCAAGAGTGACGGGAAGGTGAAGGCTATGCGGATGCTGACACGGGGGACTTCTGAAAGCGTCCTTGGAAGCTTCATGCCACCTAACGCAGCCTGAAAGGTCCGTACTCAAAAGGGGATCGATCTCCAAAAGCTCGCGGAGTGGGTCATGGACGCCTTGAGAGGGTCACCAGACGATGACTATTTGGAGGGAATCATGAAGGGGTTCACCATTTGTCTGGCGGGTGCTCTCTTGTTTCCTTATACCGACAACATGGTGGAGGAAGACCAACTAAGTGCTATCTGCGGGATCTGGCGTGGAAAGAGGGTGGGACCCGCTGTCCTTGCCTACCTATATAGTGGCCTTACTGCCTCGAGCATGGGTAAGCCTCCTTTTGGTTGCGCACTTGTCCTGAATTGCTGGTTGGATTTGCATTTCAAGTTTGATCATCGTGAGGGAATGCCAACCGCTTCGACGCTCTTCCAACAAAGCCCGCTTCATCACATAGCCGACGTGTTAGGCTTTAGTGGCGCTGTAGCGAACCGTGTTCCGTGGCTGAAGAAACGTGAAGACTGGCGGTCTCACTTTCGCACCGTGACACAAGGCTTCTTCACTTGCTCACCGGCATGTTTGTTTTCTCTTGATCTCCTCATGAGGCCTTCTCCCGAAGTTGATCTTCAACTGATCGGCGCGACCGAGTTCGTCCTTTATAACGCGCATCGATGCTGCCTCCAGATCGGCATTCCACGCCATTCGTTCCCACTACCAACTGGCATCGTTCCTTTGAAGAAGACAGAGTTGGGTACTGAAGCGGATGCGAAGGAGGCGAAGGCCGTCAAAGCACCCTGGAAGACAAGTGTTGCGGGAAAGGCCTTAGCGCATGTGGGGGAAGAATGCGAGCTGTGGAGAGCTTATGTGATCGAACTGGGGAAGTTAAGGCCTAAGGCGCCTAAACCCCTGATGTAGTTCATTCTGCTTTTCTGATGGAATAAAATCTGGCATTTGGATGTTTTGGACCCCCGTCCCCTTAATTATTATTATCTTTTTTTGTGGTTTTTCTTTTTCTTTGTGTTTTTTCTTTTGTTTGGATTATATACATACTCTTATCCTTTTTTTTATTATATATTTTTTTTGAAATTTTTATTATGGGGGCGTCCAGGGGCCTAGACGCCCCTAATTTTTTATTTATATTTTTTATATTTTTTTGTTTTGGGGGCTTCCAGGGTCCTGGACGCCCCAAAAAAGATGGATTTTATATATATGGGGGGCTTCCCCCCTTTGCTCATTTACTGTTCATTCAAACGACCCAGTCAATCCAGACGACCCATTCTTCGTCCCAATGGAGCAAGGAGGCCCGAGCCAGGGTGGAGAGAAGCGGAAACGACGGGCTCGTCGTCCGAGGAGGCTGAGGGACGATGCCGAGGAGGCTGCTGCGGCGGAGAAGATTACCGCGGAGGAGGAGGCTCCTCTTTTGGCCGTGGAGGCTGCAATGGATGCTGGCGACACAGCAGAGGACGATCACGACCCGGTAAGCTCTTCGGAACTTCAATCTGTTGGTTTAATAGGCTGGATAGGCGGACGAGAGACAGTGTGGTGAGGGCCGGAGAGTGAGGGAAGGAGGCGTCCAGGGGCCTGGACGCCTCCACATTCCCCTGGATGCCTCCACATTTTCTTTTTCCTTTATTTATTTATTTATTTACGTAAATAATAAAAATAGAATTAAAAATATGGAGGCATCCAGGGCTTGGGACGCCTCTATGATAATATATATATATATGTTATTTATTTTGGTTTTGGTTTTGGGTTTTTCTAAAATAAAGAAAATGTAAAGTAGGCGTCCAGAGTGTTGGACGCCTCCAAAAAAACATAAATTTTTTTTAAAAATAAAAAATAAAATAAAATAAATAAGTAGTATATACAGTGTTATTGTTTATTACTATCCATACTGCTGATGTGTTCTTTGTTGGTTTTGTGGTGTGTAGGGCGTGATGAAGGGCCGGATCAGCTGGTCCCTAGTGGTGGCAGGATACCGTGGGCTGCCAGACTTTCAGAGGGCGCGTGTGGACGCCATGGGCTTTGGAGCTTTCCTTAGGATCGAGCCCTTTCGGCTCGACCTTCCTCTTATCCAGGCATTGAGGGAGAGGTGGCACGCGCCGAGCCGGGCGTTTCTGATGCCCTGGGGACACATTGTGCCGTCACTGGAGGACGTGGCTCGGATCACCGGGCTACGGGTGGACGGAGAGGCGGTGAGTGGGGTCACATACCCCGACTACCGAGAGAGTGCCCTGGACCTGCTGTGGTTAGAGACGAGCGTGACTGATAGAGACAGTAGGGTAGTTGGCCGAGTGGAGATTATGGAGGCGCTCGGATTCGTCGACCCGCGCCAGCGGGTTAGCGAGACTGGAGCGGAGTTTCTGGCACGACTGGAGGGAGATGCCCGTGCAGCTTTCACCCAGGACCCGAGCGAGCGGGAGCTGGTGGACCTAGACCTCCGGAGGTTTCTTTTCTTCTTCCTGGGCCGCCTTCTACTGGGGACGAAGGGGGATGGCATCCACTGCCGCTTCCTCGGGATCCTGGCAGACCTTGACAGAGTGGGGCACTACGCGTGGGGAGCGGCTCTGCTTGCCCATTTGATTGCTGATCTCTCCCAGACTTCAGAGAGGGAGACGACAGTCAGCGGCTTCGCACCTTTTCTCCAGGTACACAATTTATTTATGCATTTTACCGTAGTTAAATATGCAATTACTCGTGCTAATGATGTATGATGGATGCAGGTGTGGAGTTATTACTACTTCCCGATGGGGAGGGCCAGGCAGGGGAACAGGAGAGCCGTTCCTCTAGCGCGACAGTGGAGGCCGGTCGTGATAGCGGCACCACACAGCTACCAGCTGGCGTCACTTCGTCGGGAGCTGAGCGAGTATCCCGAGGCCATGGTACGATGCGTATGATTTTTATGCATGTGACTGAATGGTAACTAACATGATGTATGTATGGTGATGCAGGTGGTGTGGAGACCCTACCTGGGCATGGGCGACGCTGGCTAGCCTTGGGTTGTAGCGGGTCTTCCTCGTTTCAGGCGGGACGTGTGGGTCCATTGCCTGAACGAGATCGAGCCGCTTCGGCTGAGGCTGGTTATGAGGACATTGGGGATAGCCCAGGAGTGGGTTGATGTAGATGAGCCGGCCCGCATCGGGCGGAAGACCAAGGGGAAGGCGAAGATTATGGACTGGCGTACGCGCTTCCCAGCACAGTACCAGGACTGGCAGCAGGGCGGGGTCCCAGTGGTGTCCCATGTACAGGAGAGTATTGAGACGGTACCGGGCTACGTACGGGGACCGCCTCTTCCTTGGTGGTATGGCAGGGGTAAGTGAAATGAAAATGCTTCACCCTTCTATATGTATATGCATGTGGCACTAACTTATGTGCAATGCAGGATGCTCGTGACAACATGATCGCCGACCTGCGGGCCCAGTTGGCGGACGCCAGGCGGCAGTTGGTGGCCATCCGACAGGAGTTGGAGATCCTGGTGAGTTTATGCGATGCATTTTTTTGTGACCTGGATTTTTGATACTTGGCCTCTAACTGTCGTTCGCTCTGTGTTTCAGCGGGCCCACCAGACAGCGGCAGCCGGGACGGCTGGTGGAGCGGGTTCCAGTTCGGGGGGCCCTCCTCCGGAGGTTTCTGCCCTCCAGGAGCAGCTGGCGTATGCGGTGGCTCGGGCTGAGGAGGCTGAGCGTGACCGCGAGGCTCGAGTGAGCGTTTGCCTGACCTCGACTCTCCTTCTGGCTGCTCTCCTTCTATCACTGTTCTCTTACGGTGCATGCGTGCTTTGACAGATGGCTGAGATCCGAGAGGCCCTGGCGCATGTTGTTCGTGCCGAGCAGGAGCGCGACGCTCGGGTGGCGGAGCGTGACGCCCGGATTGTGGAGTTGGAGGAGGAGCGTCGACGGGAGGCTGAGGAGCTCCCTCATGACGTGCTGGATCTGCGGATCGCCCTCGAGCTGTCGAGGAGGGAGGCGGTGAGAGAGAGAGAGGAAAGGGAGAGAGAGAGGGAGGAGCGACAGCGGGATCAGACCGAGAGGAGGGCTCTGGAGGCCCAGCTGCTGGAGCTCCGATTGAGTCTCGGCACGGCGGAGGGGAGGCTTCGGGAGAGCGAGGAGCTGTACCAGAGGGCGAAGGAACGCGGGGCGCGACTTCGTCAGTCTGGTTCTTTTTCCATGGGCAGCTATCTGGTTTCTTCGGTCGAGGAGCGTCGTCGCGCCTTCGAGGTTGGAGTGCCACCGCAGGGTGAGGCGAGCACGGCTTCTCAGGGTTTGCAGAGGCCCCCTAGGGATCCCCGACAGAGGAGGGAGGAGAGAGATGACCAGGAGGGTGGCAGCGAGAGTTAGAGAGTTCCTTGTACACGTCACTCTTCTCACTGTATGATGTACTTTGACTATTATATGAAATGGATTTCGTGTGGCATGCCCTTTTCTTTCCCGCACTTTCTTTTGCACCACGTTGTTTACGCTTCACGAGACTTTTGCCCTGGACAGAAGGGAACTACTTTGCACGGGGGGATTCTGTTCCTTTCTCCCTTTTTGGGCGCGTCCAGGCGCGAGGACGCGTCTTAATCCTTGAATTCGAATTTAAAGCGTCGGGTGGCCTTTCTTCTCCCGTGCCTTACCCGCAAACGATCCCGCCTTCCGCCGAAACTCGCTTGCCCCCCTTTTCGTCTTCCTCCTCTTTTGATTGATGGAGTTCGGTGGGCCCGACCATGGTGAAGGTGGAGAGGGACGAGGAACTCCTCGCCCAAGGAGGGACGCGCCAGAGCACGGAACGGCGTCTATGGAGGAGGAAGGGCCACTTCGGGCCCCCGAGGGACCCGAGGGGCCCGATGTCACGGAGGGAGGTGAACACGGTCTGGTAGGTCCTCCAATCTCTTCCTCTTTGATCCATTTTGAGTTTTGAAGCAAGGCGTGCGAGGGGGAAAGGGTTCGGCGAGTGTTGCACTCAAGTGATGGACACGTCCTAGACAGGGGACGCGTTCTTTGTTATGATGCGAGGTCCTCCTTCCTTGGTGCAGGACATGGCGAGGACCCTGGGCCTGGCCGATGAGTGGGCGAGTGCGGACGAGCCGAGCCGCGTCAGGAGGGAGAGTCGCGGCAAGGCGAGGCTCGAGGACTGGCACGTACGTCTCCCTGGACAGCAAGGGAGTGTATTGGTGCAGGACAGCGCCGACTTCCTGCGGCGGCAGAGAGAGAGTTATGCGGGGCTTCCCCAAGCTGGGGACACGCGTGGCATCGGCGGCTCGCGCGCCCAACTGTCAGAGGCTAGGCGGCAGCTGGCCGTCGCTCAACATGAGCTGTCGCTCCTGGTAAGTTACGTGCCGCACTTTTATCTTCAGATTTTGGAGTTTCACTGACGGCCGTTGTTTATTTTGTTCCAGCGTGCCCAGCAGACAGCGACGGCGGGGATGATTGGTGGCGCATCTTCCAGTTCCTCGGCCCCTTTTCTCGAGATTGCCTCCCTCCGGGAACAACTTGCCGGTGCGGTGGCCCGCGCGACCCGGGCGGAAGAGGAGCGTGATGCCTGGGTGGCGACTGTAGCGGAGCTGCGGCATCGTGGTGAGGAGAGGCCTTCTCCAGACATCCTGGAGTTAAGGGTTCTTCTGCAGATGATGAGGAGAGAGGCAGAGAGAGAGAAAGCCGAGAGAAGGTCCGAGCGACAGCGGGATCAGACCGAGAGGAGGGCCTTGGAGGCCCAAGTGAGGGAGCTCCAGCTGGGCCTTCAGGCCGTCGTGCAGAGGCTAGGAGGGATGGAGACGCGCTACGAGAGAGCGCGAGAGTTCGGGGAGCGACTCCGCCAGTCCGGTCGCTTTGCCGCTAGTGGCTTCTTCGCCACGCCAGGGGAGGAGCAGCGAGTCACTGCTGCAGAGCAGGCGCCAAGAGGCGAGGCAGGTGCTGCTGCACGAGGATCCCAGAGGCTTCTGAGGGACCTACACCTCAGGGGAGAGGAGGGGAGCGCCCAGAGAGATGAGTGATGGTGAGGATCGGCGAGCTGGTGGACTCGCCTCCTCCTTATGTTTATGATGTTTTTGACAGCTCATGTAGAATTATGAAGGGAGTGATTTGATTTTCTGCTGCTTGTTTGTTCTCTTGTGCGTTCCTTCTTCCCTACACTTCTCTCCTTTGCACTGTTCCCATGTGATGGGTCTGCCGAGACTCCACCCAAGCGGAGAATCGCGTCTTGTTGTGACCATTTTCCACAGGAATCTGCCGTCGAAGTCAATAATGACGGCCCTAGTCCCTTTTCCCGATGTTGTGTCAAATTTTGCGGACGTCCTCCAAAACATGATAGGGTATCCCTAGACAACATAGGGTGCTAGTCGTCATATTCTTCGTCCAATCAATCACCCTGTGTGAGCGGTGAAGTGATACACGGGACCGCATGGCAGGTGCCTCATCGCGAGGGCTATCATTAACAGGTGATGGAGGCAATCTTGGCCTGCACTCCTTCTATTTCTATAAATTCTTGTCCCTTTTATCTCCCAGGTATATCGAGAGCTAACTCGAGGAGCACAAGTTCTCACGGGAGAGGAGGAGTTCAAAATTCTGAGAGTTGGATGGAGGGCGAATCTTCCCACTCCTCGAAGAGAAGCAGGTCCAGTGGTAGTAGTTCCAGGAGGCTTTCGGACCTCGAAGGGCACTTCAGCGAAAGGGCCCAATCACAACTCGTAAGCCAAGTTTTCCTGCCCCTTTTTTCATTCTTCTTTTTTCTTCCTTTCTTTCTGACCAAACCTCCTTCCATTCCTCATGCGTAGAGTGTGATGAAATCACAGATCTCATGGGAGTTGGTAGTGGCAGCATACCGAGGTCTCCCAGATTTTCAGAAGGCCAGGCTAGACGTGATGGGTTTTGGCACCTTTCTTCGGATCGAGCCGATCCAGCTCGACCTGGTCCTGATCCAAGCCTTGTGTGAGAGATGGGACCCAGTGAGTCGGGCATTCCTGATGCCCTGGGGGCACATGGTGCCCAGCTTGGAGGATGTGGTCCGATCACAAGCCTGAAGGTGGAGGGCGAGGCAGTGACCGGGTCACTTATGCGGATTACCGAGAAGGTGCCCAGAAGCTACTGGGTTTGGACCTAGATGGTCGGAAAAATAGGTCGGTAGCTAGGGCGTCCCTCATGGATGCATTAGGGCTCACCGACACTCGTCGGCGGGATGATGAATCCTCAGAAGAGTTCATGGAAAGGATGGAAGATAGGATGCCGTGCCGTGTACTGCACAGATTTCGGCAACTGGGAAAGATGCAACATAGATTTGAGGAGATTTCTCCTCTTCCTTTTGGGGAGATTGGTACTGAGCTCGAAAGGGGACGGTATCCAATGTCAGCTTCCTGGAGCTGCTATCAGACCTTGAAAGAGTAGGATACTACGCCTGGGGAGCTGCCATGCTGGCGCACTTGTTTGCAGGCCTGTTCCAAGAAGCGGATCGTGAGATGGCTGTGAGTGGTTTCACACCATTCATCCAGGTATTTTTGGTTTTGCTTGTTTTGTATTTTTTTTTGTGTTTTTGCAAGGTACTGATGACCTGCGCCGAGCAGCTGTGGAGCTATTATTACCTCCCCATGGGGAGAGCTCGTCATTGGCGACCCGCGATGGTGCCGTTAGCCAGGCGGTGGGAACCCATCATGAGTGCGGCACCCCTAACCTACCAACTGATGGTGCTAAGGCGGGAGCTACAGGAGTTCCCTGCAGCGATGGTAAACTGGAGACCCTACTCAGACATGGTCGATGCCGACCAGCCGTGGGTTCTAGCAAGTCGTGCCCGGTTCGGACGGGAATTGTGGATGCACTGCCTGAATGAAATCGAGCCGCTTCGGCTACGATTGGTTATGAGGTCCTTAGGACTGGCTCAGGAATGGGTGGATACGGCTGCGCCACCTCGTGTCGGGAGAAAGACGCGAGGACCGGCGACCTGCATTGACTGGCGCGTGCGGTTCCCTGAACAGTATGAAGACTGGCAACGGGGTGGCACGATTATAGAATTGCAGGCACGGGATAGCGAGGACTACTTGCGTCTATATAGGACAAAGTACGCAGAGCGGTTCCAACCCCAGGGACTTGCGGAGGTAGGTCTCCCCTTTTCTCTTTTCTTCTTTCTCCTTTTTTGGTTTTCTGGCGGAAATGCTGACTCGTATGGCTGCAGGATATCCGTGATACGATGATAGCGACTTTACGAACTCGCTTGGCAGAGATGGAGCAACGGTTGGGCGATGCCCGCGGAGCTACGAGCGCCTTGGTAGGTGTACAGTGCGTTCCTAATTAAAACCCCAGATTCCAGATGTTGGCTGCTAATTCACGCGGTCGTAGCATGCTCAGATTGGCGCGGCTTCCCCAGCGATGGGAGTAGGTGGTGCCTCTTCCAGCTTGTGGATTCCCACCTCAGAACTTGACTTGCTTCATGAGCAACTTGCTCACGTCACGCAGCGTGCTGCGGAGGCAGAAGGGATGCTCTGTATACAGTAAAAGTTTCAGTGTTGAGTTCTCTTTGTTTATGCCTTATCGCGTATCTGAGATGGTACACTCGGCAGGAAAAGGAGACGGAAGAAGCGCTTGCCCAAGCTGCGCAGAAGGAGGCTAGGATAGCAGAACTGGAGAGGGAACTGCGGCGTCATCCTGATGACGACTCCTCTAGGGATGCCGTGGAACTGAGGATCACTCTCCAGTTGGAGAGGGAAGACCGCGAGAGAGAACGTGCAGAGAAAGAAAGAGACGCAGAGAGAGAAAGAGCCAACAGATTGACTGAAAGGGAGGAACGAAGGGCCATGGAGGCCCAACTATTCGAACTCCGAATCAGCCTTGGTCTTGCTGAACAGTGGCTGAGAGATGGTGAGGAGCGCTACCGAAGAGCACGAGAGCGCGGCTTTCGTGTTGGTAGCTTCTCTGCTGCTTCCGTGGATCAACGTCGGGATGTGGGAATAGGAAGGGGAGTACAGAGCGGTAGGAGTACCGCTTTTCGTAGTTGGGTAGCACCTTTGAGAGCGTTTTTCCCGGAGAGTAGTGGGACGAGTAATGCAGAGAGAGAGGGCGGAACTTGATGTAATTTTTTTGGTTTTTTGGAATAAAATACAAGGTTCGGTTTGTTTGGTTTTCACCTTTGCTTCTGTTGCCTGAATCCCTGCACACATCACTGAAACAAACAAATCAGAATTTCTGTTCTGACTTGGCCCCTTGCTCAATAAGCAAATGGTCACTGTGACTGTCCTTGATAACTGGTCAAGGGGCCAAGCCTTTATTTAACGAAGGCAAGGGAAAGATGTGGTGATGATAAATGCGACAGGCAAGCACACGAATGCAAGCGGTATTAAAAGTGAGATGCTGCACGCAAATGCAATCATGCAAAATTGATTTGTTTTCTTTTTTATATTTGGCATTTTTTTTGTTTTATCATAAAAAAGATTTTTTTGTTTGCAAATATGTACATTTTCTCTTTTCCATTTTTTTGTTGTTTTATCATTTCAATTTTTTTGCTAACGCCTGGCAAGCACCCAAATGGCACCTAACCTACGTGAGACAGGGGTTTCTTACTAACCTCCCAGGTATCCTAAGTGCACATCTAGGTTGATTTGGGCCTCTAGACCCCTCGAATGATGATCCCGCCGGCTAAGACTTACCCTGATGACAATACCGTCATGCCATGCTTAGGCTCCCAGTCGCTTCCGACCACAGGGATTCACCCAAAAGGTGTTTGAGGTAAGAGATTTGCCCGACCCGGGTCTGTTTCCTCACAACTCTAGATGGTATATGATGGAACACCCTGGAACCCTAACGACCAACCGCGCGACGCTGACCCGGAATCAGACGCCGTCGCACCCATAGGTGACGCGCTTGCATTGGCCTAAGCCCAAGGTTAAGCAAGAAGACATCAAGGTGGTAAACAGGGGTCTTGACCAGCCAGAAACACGGAGACTCCTTCGCAGCGATAGCTTTTACTTTTCAAAGTAGGCAACCAAATGTGTATATTAAAATAAGGTCACAGACCCTGGGTAGTTTTCACCCTTCAGAAACTCCATCGAACCTTCATCTTTAGAGGAAGAAGGAAGAGCGTGGGGGATAAACCTCCTGAGAGGACCGGCAAAGCCGTTAACCCGGCGAGCGAATAAGGGCCCATTAACTCTTTCCTTTCGGACAACTTCGGACCAAATCTCGAGCATTTACATTCCACGGCCCCTTTTGTGGATTCAGACTTTTGCTTTGAGGGGTTCCATTTATCGCAACAGGCACGGTCACGACCAGGCTTTTCTCTTGATTTTGATTTTGTATTTCTTTTTGTGAGGGAGATATAGTCGTTTGACGTTTGTGGGCTCCCTTTTCGTATGCCTGCGGGGACACTGCCCTCTTCTCGTGCTCTGATCGATGCTCGAGGAAATGGATCCTACTCTTGCCTTTGGGGTTTGAGTTTCGGTTTCTCATGCTCAGCGTTTTAAGGGCGCCGACTGTCTCATTTGTCGAAGAGAAAAGAATAAAGATTACAGCTTCCGGAGATCTTCTGGGTGGGGCCCCACCGTAGGTGATGCTACCGACTTTTTTGAATAAAATACATAAGTGAGCACATGTTAGCTTCCTTCGAGCGAGCATAGGCCGACGTGGCCGGACAGGGATCTCCACGGTTCTGGCAAATCAAGACCCGGTGCCTACCAAGCCTTAATGGGCCCTATCCTAACATGAAGGTTAGATGCAGGGACTTGACTACATGGTGACCACCAGGCTTCGGCATTTTGAATTTTCCATATTTTTAGTGGTTTTCAATATTTCTTTGTTTTTGATGTTTTTATCTTTTCATCATTTTTTTGTTTTGTGCTAAGGGTAGTATTTCTTAAGATAAAGCCCATTCCAAGGGTGGGATAACTCGGTCCCTTCGGCGTTGACTAGCTTGTAGGCGTTGCCAGGGTACACGGCTTGAATTACAAATGGTCCTTCCCAATTGGGTTGGAGCTTAGAACGCGGCCCTCCAGGTTTGACAAAAATTCTTTTTACGACCATCTCACCGACTTTGAATTTTCTCTCAACGACTTTCTTTTGGTAAAAGCGAGCGAGTCTATTTTGATACACACGCGCGTGTTCGGCAGCGGCCAGCCGCTTCTCATCCAAGAGTTCCAACTGGGCGAGGAGTGAATTACGACGATCGTCGAGGGAAAATTCCTCGTCCAATTGTACCCTGAGAGAAGGGATCAGAGTCTCGTACGGGACTACCGCTTCCATACCATAAGTAAGGGCAAATGGAGTCTGCCCGGTGGGGGTACGGATTGAAGTGCGATAGGCCCATAGAGCTTCGATAAGCTTTTCTGGCCAGTCTGAAAACTTACTAGACTCGCAGGTTTTTTTGATGATTTTGAGCAATGTTTTATTGGTGGCCTCCGCTTGGCCGTTACCTTGTGGGTAATAAGGCGATGAATGATGCAATGTAATTGCGTACCTTTTGCAGAGGTCCTGTAGGTCCTGAGAAATGAACTGTGGCCCATTTCGGTGACGATCGTGCTTGGACGTCGAATCTGGCGAGGATGTTCTTCATGATGAACTTGCAGACTGTTGATGCCTTGATTTCCGCGTAAGCTTCGGCTTCGGCCCATTTGGTGAAGTATTCCGTCGCAGTAAGGATGAAAGATTTCTGCTTGGTGAGGGAATTGGGATCACCTAGGGGACCAATGATGTCGAATGCCCACATGGAGAAAGGCCACGGGGAGGATATTGGATGAAGTGAGGAAGATGGTGAATGGATTTTATCGGCGTGAAGTTGACACTTGACACACCTACGGACATAGACAGCACAATCCTCTTCCATAGTGGGCCAATAAAAGCCTTGGCGAATGATCTTCTTGGCGAGCATCTGACTATTCACGTGGCCACCGCACACACCCGAGTGCGTCTCCTCTACACATTTCCAAACCTCATCGTCACCAAGACATCTTAACAGAATACCAGTAAGGCTCCTCCTATAGAGTAGACCTCCAACCAATGTATATTTCTGAGCCACCCTTCTTATGGCTTTCTTGTCCTCTGTGGTGGCCCCTTCAGGATAAGACTGATCTTGGCAGTATTTGACGATTTCATAGAACCATGGTTTCTCTTCATCAGCCAGTTCTTCTTCAACCTCTGCCAACATGATCTCCCTCTTCTCAAGGATATCTTCCTGCAGGATCTTTCTTGCTATCCTGTCTTTGATGTTTACGTAGGAAGCATCATCGATTGCAGGGGCGTGAAGTTTGTAGATGGAAATGGACTTAAACCATCTTCCTAGAGGGAACCTTATGGATGATGCCAACGAGGCGAGGGCATCGGCGAGAATATTCTGATGACGAGGGACATGAACAAAGATCAGTTTGGTGAACAGTTTGGCAAAGGCAGTAGTGAGTTCTTGGTATGGCTTGAGTTTGGGATCGCGAGTGCGATATTTAGTGAGCACCTGGCGAAGGATGAGTTGACTATCACCTACGACTCGCAACTCAGTGATACGAAAAGAATGAGCGAGTTCTAGGCCAGCTAGAAGAGCTTCATATTCGGCTATATTGTTGGTAACTGGAAATTTGAGCTGGTATGCCAATGGGAATGTGAGGCCTTCAGGCGACAGGAGGGCGACGCCGATTCCTCTCCCTTGAGAATTCAGAGCTCCATCAAAATATAGTGTCCACATTGGCTCATCTGATTGGTTGACGGACATTAGTTCCTCATCTGGAAACTCTGATTGGACGGGATCGAACTTGGGAAGAGGATGGTGAGCGAGATGCTCGGCTATGGCATAGCCTTTAATCGCCTTTTGCTGGATGTAGGTGATGTCGAACTGAGAGAGAAAACTTTGCCAGCGTGCTAGCCTATCCGTAAGGACGGATTTCTCCAGAAGGAATTTGATAGGATTCATTCGAGCAATCAAGTGGACCTCATGAGCCAAGAAGTAGTGCTTCAATTTCTGCACTACCCAAACGAGGGCAGCACATGTTTTCTCCATGACGGTGTACTTCTGCTCACAGGGATTGAGAAGTTTGGACAAGTAATAGGTTGCCCGTTCCTTGCCTTCTTCATCAGCTTGTGCGAGGACGGCTCCCACGGAGTCATCCAAGACTGAGACGTAAAGGATCAGAGGTTTTTCTGGTTTGGGTGGAATGAGAACGGGTGGACTAGCCAGATATTCCTTCAACCCTTCAAAAGCTTTCTGACATTTAGAATTCCAGTGGAATTCTACTCCTGGCTTGGTCAACTCGTAGAGAGGTCTACACCTTTGTGAATGTTGGGACACAAACCGACGAATAAACTGTAACCTCCCGATTAAACCTCGGACTTCCCTCAAATTCTTGGGAGGCGGCATATCCCTGATGGCCTTAGCTTTGTCGGGATCTATCTCGATCCCTCTTTTGCTCACAATGAACCCCAGCAATTTACCCGATGACACACCAAACACACACTTCTTCGGGTTCATTTTCAATTGGAACTCCTTGACCTCTGCAAGACCTTAGCCAAAACTTCTGGATGTTCCATCCTGGTCCTTGATTTCACCAATAAGTCATCCACATACACTTCCAGATATATGTGCATCATGTCATGAAATATGGCCATCATAGCTCTTTGGTAAGTAGCTCCAGCATTCTTTAATCCAAACGGCATGACCACGTAACAATATGTTCCCCAAGGGGTAGTGAATGACGTCTTTTCCTGATCCTCTTCTGCCAAACGAATTTGATTGTATCCTGAAAATCCATCCATGAATGAGAGGGTCTCATATCCTGCCGTGTTATCGATCAACACATCAATGTGAGGCAAGGGAAAATCATCCTTTGGACACGCGCGGTTAAGGTCCCGGAAGTCGATGCAAATCCTGACTTTCCCATCTTTCTTCATGACCGGGACAATGTTCGCCACCCATTGAGGATAAAGGACGACTCTAATGAACCTGGCTTTGTGGAGCTTATCGACCTCTTCTTTCATTTTCAAAGCCATCTGAGGGTGGAAACGCCTTAACCTTTGTTTTACCGAGACGGACCCTGGTTTTAGGGTTAAACGGTGTTCGACCAAGGTTGAATCTAGACCCGGCATATCCTCGTAGCTCCATGCAAACGTGTCCTTATATTCCTTGAGAACCTCAATTAATGCCTCTTCTTCAGAGGGTGGTAGGTTGTCACTTATGAGGATGATCCTAGGGTCTTCCTCAGTTCCCAAGTTGACTTCTTTGGTGGATTCTTCTACGGCGGTTGACGGCTCGTCGAATCTCCTCATTCCACTTGCGTATGCGCCCGCCGCATCCTCATATTCTTCACCCTCATCTTCAGTGGGGCATTCTTCATCCGTGATCTCGTAGACTCCATACCCTTCATCAAATGCACAGTCGCCCTCACATTCTATTTCGGTAGCTGATGGGATTTTCTAACAACTGGGGGATGGCAAGAAGGGCCTGACACCTGGCGGCCAAATCCAGAAGGAATCGACGAGGGATCTGCCTACCCTTGGATTTCTTCCTAGGTACTACCCTTGGCCTATCATTCCTAGATTGACTGACAATATTTACAGAAGAAGAGGAAGACGAAGAGGATGGTGTAGAATGTACAGGAGAAGACCCCTCAGAGGAGGGGTAGAAAAGGTCGCTCATCGACCTTGGACGGGTGGTCCGCAGGGCGGGACGCACCCGTGGGAGATGTAGGAGGTTTCCTCAACGAAGATGTGTTGTTGAGGAGTTTGAAAATTGACGTTTTTTTTTCGTTTTCATTTTGATGACAAAGCAGTGAAAAGAGATTGGAGGAGAGAGAAAAGTGGTTATGGCTAGAGGATTGTGAGGCTCATAGAGCAGATCATGGTTGAAGACCTGACGCGGGTTGAGAAGCCCGCGTAGGTATGTAAGCAGAGAAGGGGATCTGGGAAGATCATCAGACAATTGTCTGGCCCAGGAAGAAGATATCAGCAAAGGCTGAGACGAGTGGATGGAGAAGATGACGGCTAATGAGCCGTCGACGGCAATGTTGAGGACGGATGAAGATCCGTCGATGACAGGGTCCTTCTGGCGAGGACGAGGATAGTTTGGAACCTTGGCAAGAGTGGTAATATTCTCTGGTATTTCGGAGATCAATGGTGGTCCTTCAAGTTGCGGAGACGAGAAGATCCTTTCGAGTGCAACGAAAATGTCCCATATGTCGAACCATTTGTCCACTCGCATTCTGGATCTTTGATCTTGTCTCTTTTGGTGATCCTCAGACATTTTTCAGCCAAATATACAGCATGTGATCCCCCATATGCTTCTCGTGGGTAATCTCCCATCTGAACAACGGGCCCTCTGTTGAAGTGGTTTGATAGAGTCCATGTGAGGGGCTTCCAATCCGCCTTGAACGGTCCTTTGAAGCCTAGGCCAAACCTGCGGTTCGGCCTAATTTCCTTTGGCGGTTTGAGCATACCCTGTAACTGTGCACCCAGACCTTTACCCTATTGGTAGCCGATGTTCCTCATAATCTCCCAACCTTTGGAGTGAAAAGGGAGACATGATGTTGCGTTGCCCTGACCGGCTCCTTTGGTGCTAGTGGAACGTGAGATGATCACGTACGTCCAGTAGTGACAATATGGGCCGATGAGACGGCCAAACAGAGGGCAGAGAGGTGTTGATAGCATCCACTGTGTGAAGGACAGGTGTACTGACCACTTTAATAATCCTCCCATTGTAAGGAAACTTCAGGCACTGATGGTTGGTGGAAGGCACAGCGTCATGGCTTCGATGTAAGGGCGACCCAGTATAGCCTTGAATGTGGGGTCCATGTCGAGGACATGGAATTCTGTGGGAATTGACATGGGGCCTAGTTCTGCCTTCAGAATAATCATCCCCTGCGGCGGCCTTTTGCTATTGTCATAGGCTGTGACTGTGATCGAGAAGGTCTTATTTGTTCCTCGTCGACCCCACACAACTGAAGGGTGTCCATGGAGATCACATTTATGGACGCACCCGTGTCCACAAGACACGGATTTATGGATACCCCATTAATTTTTATGGAAATGTACAATGCATATTTCCGAGCTTCCTTGGGAGCGAGCTCATAGTTGTGGAACATGATGGCCGGTTGTGTGTCTGTTAGGGTCAGGACGATCGAGATCTTCTCTACAGGGAGGTCCTCATTCACCATGACCCTTTGAAGGTACTCCATCAAGCTGCCTGGTGGGATGTGGATCTTTGAAGTAGCTCAGGATGGAGATCCGAGCAGGCGTCTTGTCCAAGTTTTTAATAGATCATACTGTGTTCCAGGGATAGCTCTTTCTGGTTGTTCTCCATCATCCTTCTCTGGCTGAGATTGCTCAGGATTCTGACTGTTGTGGGGGAAAACCCTGTGGAAAATCCTTCCACTCCGGAGCACCATTGTCTGCGGCTTTTGTACCTCTGTGGGGGTAGCAGTGGGTTTTAACAGGGATTTGAGGGGTAGTGGTGGAGGAATGGTTGATGAAGCAGGGGTGATGACGGGAGCATGGATTCTGATGAGGGGTTTGTTAGGTGGAGGCATGGTGGAGGTAGAAGGGATATCACACAGATTATGAAGGATAAGGGGTTTGGAAGGTGGAGGTGGAGACGAAGTAGAAGTGGGTAGGGCTTGAAGCGGGCAATGATTTTGAGGTGGGTGATGGGTAATGAGTGATTTTGAAGGCATTAGTGGTGATATGGTGGAGAAAGACGGGGTTATGTATGGTTGACGAATGATAAGGGGTTTAGAAGGCGTAGGGGTAAATGTGGTAGAGGTGGATGTGATAAGGGGTTTAGAAGGCGTAGGGGTAAATGTGGTAGAGGTGGATGGTAAAGTGGGGGAGTGAGAGAAGATGAGAGGGTGTTGAAGGCGTAGTGGAGAGTGTCAGCTGATAGGAGATCGGGGTGCGGATGAGAGGGCGTAATGGTAGTGGAAATGGTGAAGGCGATACTGACGCGGGTTGATGAGAGAGAGGTGCTACCCGGGCAAGGCAAAGGTGTTGCGTGATGATAGGATTGGCGGTAGAAAGAATGGAGGTACTTTCCGGTGCCACACCTACTCTCTCCCGACTTCCGGGAAGGAGGAGATGGGGTTAACCTGATGATTGGGCTGTTGGTGCTCCGGTAATGGATTCTGGATTATGCCCATGTTGGGCTGTTGTTGTGGGGTTGCATTGTTGCTGAAGTCTATACATCGTCCGTCTCATGCATTGTCTCAGGCGAAGTCTGCACATTGCATTGATGCTTTGGTCGCATGAGTTGAAGTCCATACATTGGACCGTCTCCTTCAGCGTCTCAAGTGGACACAAGCGTGTACACTGCCTGAATTCGCTGTGAAGACATAGTCCATTCATTAGACCGTCTCACTTAGCGTCTTATGAATAGGCTAAGTCTCCATGTCTATACATCCGTGTTGGATTTTGTGTCTTCCTTAAGTGTTTTGATGATAAGCAACACTATTTTAACTGTTGTTCTTCTTAATCAGATATCTTACACTTGAATTATCCATGTTTTACAAGAAATAGCTGCTAAGAGGTAATACTTCGCGTGTCCGTACTGTTTCTGTACTTCGTGTTGTTTCAGTTGTGTGCTGATGGTCTTCGAGTTGTTTCTTCTGAAGTAGCTCCAGTTGCTTCTGTATGAACCTCGTGTCGTTAGCATTCATGTTGTTCATCTCGAGTCATTCTGTATGATTGCTCTTGTGTTTTCATATCACTTAGTGTTGTTCCTCGAGTCGTTTCATGTCTGGGTTCACTGCTTCATCACGTGTCGTGATAGCCGTGTCTGTCCTTCGTCCTCGTGTTGTTGTTTTTACTTCGTGCACTCTTCTCTAAGTTCAAGCGTTAAATATCTCAAGTCGAGTCTGTCAGTGCTGTCTCCATGTCGTCCACTTCGTGTCGGTTTCTGTGCTGGTCTTCGTGTTGTGTCCGTGTCTTTCATATTATTTCAGTAGTTATGTCTTCGTGTTACGTTTATGCACTTCGTGTCGTTTTCTTTGTATTCTATCTTCGTGTTGGTTTTTCGCTTTAGACTTCGTGTCTTTCTCACCTTGACCACACTCCGTGTCGATTCTTGAGTTTCGTCTTCGTGTTGTTTTCAACCTCGTGTCGGTTTCTGTTTCACTTCGTGTTGTGTTTATGAACTTCGTGTCGTTTTCTTTATTTCGTGTTGTAGTCATCGTGTGTACCTCGTGTCGTTATTTCTCACCTCGTGCTGTTCTCATATTACTTCGAGTCGTTCATTCGAGCTATTTTTGCTCGAGTTGTTCTTCTTATTTTTTCAAGGGTTATTTCACTTCGTGTCTTTCTCGCCTTGACCACACTTCGTGTTGCTCTCTGTAGACCTCGTGTCTTGCTTGTTTGCAACCACTTCGTGTCGGTTTCTGTTGTCAGCTCGTGTCATTTTTCCTTGTTGTGTCTTCGTGTCACTTTTTGTTCTATTGCGTGCAGAACTTTACAGCACCTCGTGTTGCTTCCTGTGCCGCCTCGTGTCGTTCTCTGTGTAGTGTGTGTTTTGGTCACCACTATACTTCGTGTCGTTTTTCTCTGTAGTGTTAAGCGTTATTAGTATGTATCTCGTGTCGTTCTTTTCTTAACTCGTGTAGTAGTCACGTCGTGTTGCTATTATATACCTCATGCAGCTTTGCTTTCTGTGGCCATACAGCGTGTTAATGGCTTTTAAAATCATTACAGGTCCGAGGAAGAACATTCCACACACCTGGGCTGCACGTGATCCGAGACAAGAGGAACCAACCTGATAAAGGCACGTGGCAGGAAGATTCTGGATCGAGCGTGGGAGGCACACGCGTTTTGTGCCCTATCCACCTGCTGTTGCTGCTATAAATAGACCCTTCGTCCTCAGATGAAGATTATCGAAGAAGAGAGGAATAGAAGAAAGAGCAGAAAACAGAGAGTCCTTCGATCCACAGAAAAAGAAAAGAAAGAAGAAAGAATAGCAGAGAGAAAGAGAGAGCAGAAGAGTGATCAGAAGAATTGTTCTGACTTGCGGATCAAATCCGAAGTCTATTGCTCAGTTTGAGCTACATTGTTTCCATTTTCTGGAATTTGATTTCCTTCGATCGTGGTTTTCGTTTCTTGTTCTTATCCTTCTTTAACTGTCCTCGTTTGTGTTTCCGATCCTCTGGACTGAGGTCGGGGTCCTCCTGTGAGATCAGGAGAAGGGAGATCTAATCTCCGGTTTGCAAGCAGCAGGTGGGCTGCTTGTGGGTTCCCTCCGGGTTTGGAGGAAGAGGGGTCTTCGACCTCTGGTTCACTAGTAGTGGGGTTGCTACTAGTGGGGTTCCCTCTTGGTAAAGAGGAAGAGAGACGTGAGTCTCTGGGTTCTAGTAACTGTGGGTTGCTAGAAGTTCCCTCCGGGTAGGAGGAAGAGGAGAGGTTGTTCTCCTGGGAAGCTGTGTATCAGCTTTTGTTTGGCAAGCTGTGTTGCCCAGCCGATAGTGAAGCCACACTCGGTTTGAGTGTGGGGTGGATGTAGGTCTGAAGGACCGAACCACCTTAAAATCCTCTGAGTTCTTGTGTGATCGTTTGTGGTGATAGTGTGGTGTGCCTTCTATTCTCTCGAGCTATTGTCTGCACTGCATTCCTTTTGATAGTTAGAGTTCGAGATTATTTGCGTTTAGCGAAATACACTGCAGTAATTTTTAATTCTTCGAAAAACAGTGATCTATTCATCCCCTCCCCTTCTAGATCACTTCATACTTTACTTATCAGTTGGTATCAGAGCAGGTTTTTCCCAGAATGTGGTCCAACGGCCAGGGAAACGGATCCACTGGTCCTCGCAGTTTCATAGCTGATGGGCAGTCTATCACCCGTCCCCCCTTCTTTGATGGTAATAATTACTTCTTTTGGAAGAACAGGATGGAAGTCTTTATCAGGGCCCAAAGCCACAAGCTATGGAAAGTAATTACAGATGGTCCATACACCCTTCCACCGAACGAAGATATGTGGACAGAAGATCAGGTTAAACTCTCCGCACTGAATTGGACAGCTCTTAACATCATACAGTGCGCCGTCCACCCGGAAGAGTATTCGAGGATCTCAGCGTGCAAGACTGCAAAGAACATGTGGGATGAGTTGCAGTTAATTCATGAGGGCACATCTCAGGTGAAAGCTACCAAGATCAACATGCTTACAACTCAATATGAGTTATTTAAGATGAAGCCAGAGGAGTCGATCACAGAAATGTATGCCAGATTATCTGTGATCATCAACAGTCTGAAAGGCCTTGGAAAAGACATTCAACAAGAAGACATAGTCAGGAAGATCCTTAGGTCTCTAACTCCCATCTGGGATACTAAGGTGACTGTTATAGAGGAATCAAGAGACTTATCCATCATGACAGTAACCCAGCTGATTGGATCTCTCATGACCCATGAAATGAATTTCAAACAAGGAAACGATGGGCATGACAGAAAGGGAAAGAATGTTGCTCTGAAGGTCTCACGACATACTAAGAAGAGCAGCAGCAGCAGCAGCAGTGATGGTAGCAGCGAAGGCTCTGATGGATTCTCAGACCTGGACAAGGACGAGCAAGCTATGCTCACCAGGCAATTCAGAAAGTTCCTGAGAACTAAAGGAAAATTCTACAGGAGGAAGAAATTTAATGTTGCAAGGAAGTCTCCTGAACGAGAATTTGAGAAGAACCGGTTTGCTAAGAAGATCACTTGCTATCATTGTCAGAAACCCGGTCACATGAAAAGTGAATGTCCAGAGCTACAAGCTAAGGCTCCCGGACACCAGAAGAAGATGGTGCACAAGAAGAAGAAGGCCATGCTGTGCACATGGAGCGACGAGGAGGAGGATCCAGAAGCCACTTCGTCCAGTGAAGATGAAAAGAAGACTTGCCTCATGGCCGATCATGAGAAAGAGGTAACAAACTTATTTGAGAATTTTACTTTGGATGATTGGGAGGACGCCTATGGCGACCTGTTAAGTAAATATAATTTTTTAACCAAGGAGCACAGAATGCTTAGACGTAAGTTTCATTCTCTTTCTGAGGAACACTCTACTGTTGTCACTGATAGCATGAAAACCAAGGAGATGGCCATTGAGCTAGACCAGGTTAAAGGTGAGATTGAGAGGTTGAGAATGGAAAGAGAGGAGAGTCTAGCTAGGATGAATGAGCTGAAGTGTAAAGCTGAAGAGTGTAAAGGAGAGATTAGACTGATGGCTGAAAAATATGAGGCAGTTAGAAAAGTTAATCAGGAACTCCAGGACCAATGTAATGAATTTCAGAAGGAGATTGAGGACAAAGAAAAAATGCTTGAGAAGTTTACAGAGGGGAGAAACAACCTGAATGCTCTTCTGGGGTCGAGGGTAAACTTCAATAGGGAGGGATTAGGATACAATCCCACTAGTAAAAAACCCTTTGAATTTAAAACTACCACGTTCTGCCCCGCCAAGGGCAAAGAGAAACTGGAAACACCATCCAGTTCCAATTCTGTCTCTACAATGAAGTTTTCGACCAGCAAATTCATTCAATCCACTGGTCAGCAACCTAAGTCAGGAAATCCTGAGACAAGAACTGCTCCTGTGCAACAGGTGTGGAACAAAGGTTCTCACAGAACCAGTCCTATTGATGTCACTAAAAGGGTGAAAAGTTTTGTTAAGAAAGCTCATCATGCTAGTTATCAAGGAGAGCATGCCAACATTCACCATTTTCAGCACAATTTTCATTGGAATAAAAATGCTTGCATGAATTATACTCAACACACACGCATATCCTCTAAGAGGCCAACCAACAATGTTTTTGTTCAGAAACAGCATAGTTCTACTAAGAATAGGTTCATTCAACACCCACCAAGAAATGCCAAAAGGGAAGAATTAACCCACATAAAACCACTGAAGAGAACAGTAAAACAAATGTGGGTTCCTAAGTGCCTTTTGCATAATCTGAAAACTGGTTTTGGACCCAATTTGAATTGGGTCCCACATTACTCTGTCTGAACTTTTGCAGGTCAGCCTGGCAGCTGAGCATAACAAGTGGTATCTTGACAGCGGCTGTAGCAGGCACATGACAGGAGACCGGTCCAAATTCAGCAAACTGAAAAAGAAGTTTGGGGGCCTGGTCAAATTTGGTGGAAATAACAGAGGAAGAATTATTGGAATTGGTACGGTTGGTAAGTCCTCTACTAACTCCATTGAAGATGTGTACCTTGTAGAAGGACTTCAGCACAACTTGATAAGTATAAGTCAACTTTGTGACAAAGGACACAAGGTACTTTTTGACCACAATTCTTGCACGGTTTTTGAGCTGAATTCTGATAACATCATGTTCAAAGGTCATAGAGTAAATAATGTGTACATCGTTGATCTGGATGATAATTCTGAAACAAACTTGTGTTTGTCTGCTAATTCTGAACAGGTTGCTTTTGACTGGCATAGGCGTCTAGGCCATGCTAGTGTGTCTACTTTGAATAAACTGTCTAATCTTAACCTAGTTAGAGGTTTGCCCAGAATAAAATTCCAGTTAGGGTCCAAGCTCTGTGATGCTTGTGCTCAAGGTAAACAGACTCGTGCAGTTTTTAAATTGAGAACTGAGAGTCTCTCATCTAAACCGCTACAGCACTTGCACATGGACCTCTTTGGTCCTACTCGAGTACAAAGTCTGTCAGGTAAGAGATATGGTCTAGTCATAGTTGATGACTTCACTAGATTTTCTTGGTTGTTCTGTTTAGCAAATAAAAATGATGCTTTTGTTCACTTTGAAGAACTTTTCAATAAAATCAAACTGCAAGGTGAATATAATATCATTACAATTCAGTCTGACCATGGAGGAGAGTTTGAGAACTCTTCATTTTCTGAATTTTGCTCAAAAGAGGGAGTGACTCACAGATTCTCTTCTCCCAGGACACCGGAGCAGAATGGAATTGTTGAGAGAAGAAACAGGTCAATAATTGAAATGGCCAGGACTATGCTAATTGAGAGTGGACTTCCAAGGAGATTTTGGGCAGAAGCTGCAAATACAGCATGCTACATTTTAAATCGAGCTTTGGTAAGACCTACTCATAAGAAAACCCCTTATGAACTCCTCAAGGGTAAGCAGCCAAACATTTCTTACTTTAAAATCTTTGGTTCCAAATGTTTCATCCACAATAATGGTAAGAATGGTTTGGATAAGTTTGAAGCAAGAAGCTCTCCTGGAATTTTCCTCGGATATTCAGAAACCTCTAGGGCTTACAGAGTTTTCAATAAAGATGATCAAACTGTTGAAGAAACACCTCATGTAGTGTTTGATGAGAACGTTCTATCTAACAAAATGATAAATGATGACAGGGAGCCATCCGATGAGGGAGATTTCTTGGAGAAAATTGAAGAAGAAGAGATGCAGCCAGCTGCTCAACCAGAAAACTCACAACAAGAAGGAGCAACTGAGGTAGGTGAACCCTCAGGTGAGGTAATATTTCACAAAGACCACCCTAGTGAAAATGTCATAGGTAATTTGCATGATCCCCCTAGGACGAGGTCTCATTTTAGAATTGTCCAAGAACAGGACTTAGCTGCTTTGACATCTCAGGTAGAACCCAAGACTGTGGAAGAAGCTTTAAAACATGATTCTTGGGTATCCTCCATGGGTGAGGAATTAAATCAATTTGAGAAAAATAATGTATGGAAACTAGTTCCTAGACCTGAAAACACTCATGTCATTGGCACTAAATGGGTTTTCAAGAATAAGATTGATGAAAATGGAGCTATCTCTAGAAACAAAGCAAGACTTGTAGCTCAAGGCTACAGTCAGGAATTTGGTGTGGATTTTGATGAATCCTATGCTCCAGTGGCTAGGATGGAAGCTATAAGAATTCTGTTTGCATTTGCATGCTCTAGAAACATTCGGCTACAGCAGATGGATGTCAAAAGCGCATTTTTAAATGGGTTATTAAAGGAAGAGGTATTTGTTGAACAACCTCCTGGGTTTAATTTCTCGGTTCAGCCTAACATGGTTTTTAGGTTGAATAAAGCCCTCTATGGATTGAAGCAGGCTCCCCGAGCCTGGTATGAGAGACTTTCTGAATTCCTTTTGAGCAAGGGCTACACTCGAGGTAAGGTTGACCAAACCCTCTTCACCAAAAATCTCGGAAAAGATTTAATAGTGGTCCAGGTATATGTTGATGATATCATCTTCGGATCTAACAATTCAATATTATGTAAAGACTTTTCTGAGTCTATGTCCCAAGAATTTGAAATGAGTTTAGTTGGCGAGCTAAAATATTTTCTTGGGCTGCAGGTCAAACAGATGGATGATGGTTGCTTCATAAATCAAACCAAGTATACTCTGGAGATGCTGAAAAGGTTCGGAATGACCAACCTCAAGACAATCTCAACACCCATGGGTACCAGCTCCTCACTAGATTCAGACGAAAAAGGTAAAGAGGTGGATGCTAAATTATATAGAGGTATGATCGGTTCACTCCTCTACTTAACAGCATCCAGGCCTGACATTCAATTTAGTGTAGGGATGTGTGCCAGATACCAGGCTAGACCTACTGAATTGCATCTAGCAGCTGTAAAGAGAATCTTTAGATACTTATCTGCCACCCATGATCTAGGTCTCTGGTATCCTGCATCATGTAGTTTAGATCTCATTGCATACACTGATGCAGATTATGCAGGATGTAAATTGGACAGGAAGAGTACTAGTGGTCACTGCGAATTTCTAGGAGGGTGCTTAGTCTCTTGGGGATCCAAGAAGCAACACTCTGTGGCTCTCTCTACTGCTGAAGCTGAGTATGTGGCAGCAGGGAGCTGTGGCACACAGGTTATATGGATAAAACACCAGCTTCTGGATTACTCGGTTGAGCTAGGTTGTACTTCTATCTTTTGTGACAATACTAGTGCAATAAACATTGCAAAGAATCCTGT
Organism: Amorphophallus konjac; assembly: GCA_022559845.1. NCBI lineage: Eukaryota > Viridiplantae > Streptophyta > Magnoliopsida > Alismatales > Araceae > Amorphophallus > Amorphophallus konjac. Next base: position 156,742,131 of record CM040126.1, on the reverse strand, counting down.
ACTTCATTCTCGAACTAAACACATTGAAATCAGGCATCATTTTATTCGAGATGAAGTAGCTAGGAAGACTTTTGAGTTGATCCATGTTGGCACTAACTCACAAATTGCAGATATTTTCACTAAGCCACTGGATACTGAAAAATTTAGCACTTTGCGCAGAGAACTAGGTATTTACAGAATTTCATGATTGAACAACTGATTTCTGAATACCATGTCATGTGTTCTTATGCTTATCATATTCATTGTCTGTTGCTGAAAAATAACCTCATTATGAGTGATTGCTGACTCACTCCGTTTTGATTGAATAATCTGTTCTGATATCATGGTGTTTTCTTTGAGGTGTTTTGAGGCTTGTCTGGGTTAAGTCTGTGTTGGGGTCAAGGTCTCAGGGGGAGCTAGATTTATAATAGGTGTCTTGTTCTTTGGCCTAATCTGAACACATTTTGAACGGCATCTTGCTGACATTAAAAGAGAATCAGGTTGAGTAGGTGTATAAAAGAAAGTGTTGGATGCTTTATCCTTTAAGACTGCTCATCTAATTTCTTGTTGGAATTTCAGCTGTTAGTCCCACTGAGATCATAATCTGAATTCAAAGATTATCTTCCTACACTGTAACTGTTTTCTGATCTAGCCAGTACAGCATACCTACTTAGTCAATGTTGAGTCCGAAATGAGGTATTTTGTGCTTTAGTCTGAATCACCTTGGATCTGGTGTATTGTTCTCAAACGGACTCAAGCTTAATCAACAAGGTTCTAAGAGCTGGTTAATGAAAAATTTCATAAAAATTTTATCAACCTTGTTAACTGCTCATTGAGAAACTGGGACTTTCATCAATGAAGTGAACGCATCCCATGTCATGAGATGGCAGTACATATCTGGTTTTATTAGTTGTCTTGATCATACAGAGCTATGGTACATATCTGGTTAGTAACTGGGGTGTCTGGCCTCTGATAAAGGTGTCACCTTAATGTCAACACCAGTTAGAATACTATCTCTGTCCTCTTGTCAGAAGGGGTAATGTGGTCCTGCCACCGAGTAACTGGGGATTCCTGCCTCTAAACAAGGTGTCTCCCTAATGTCAAAGGTGTACTTGACAGACTTACCTTTGGTCTTGACCATCTTTAAAGAAAATTTCTTAAAGATCCTGTTCACTTGGAATGTAGCTCTTGGTTTGTTTGTTCTCAATACCACAGGTCTCTGTGTTCTGACTTCCTTACTCTATACTCTCTAAGTAAAGACTTACTCTGACCATACTGGTATCTTGTACCTCACTTGCTTAGAATCTGGTTCTGTGTATGGAGCGAATCCTTATTCAATGTTTTTGCACAGTCTGACTAACTGATCTTCAAAATCCTCACATAAAATTAATGACCTTCTTAATTGTCTAAACATCTCAATATCTTCCATTTATCTGCCATACTCTGTCCTGTTTTCTCTCTACAGTCAGCAATTTTCCTTTCTCTATATATTCAGACTTGCCCCTAGTTTTGATGATGTCAAAGGGGGAGAGAATTGTGTTGTGTTGTTAAGTTTGCAGAGTTTTGTTGCCGAGGTGTTAAAGGGGTGTGTCTGCATGCCATTGTGTTGAGGGGGAGTTAAGTGTTGAGGGGGAGTTAGTTATCCAGTCTGAGGATAGCTGTTGCTGTGTTCAGGGGGAGTGTTCTGGAGTCGTCAGAGGAAGCAAGTGCGTTGAGAGTCTGCATTAAATTTCTTGCAATGATCTCTTTTGCATTTCATCTCTTATACTTAATATAGTGTTGCCATCATCAAAAAGGGGGAGATTGTTGGATTTTGTGTCTTCCTTAAGTGTTTTGATGATAAGCAACACTATGTTAACTGTTGTTCTTCTTAATCAGATATCTTGCACTTGAATTATCCATGTTTTACAAGAAATAGCTGCTAAGAGGTAATACTTCGCGTGTCCGTACTGTTTCTGTACTTCGTGTTGTTTCAGTTGTGTGCTGATGGTCTTCGAGCTGTTTCTTCTGAAGTAGCTCGAGTTGCTTCTGTATGAACCTCGTGTCGTTAGCATTCATGTTGTTCATCTCGAGTCATTCTGTATGATTGCTCTTGTGTTTTCATATCACTTAGTGTTGTTCCTCGAGTCGTTTCATGTCTGGGTTCACTGCTTCATCACGTGTCGTGATAGCCGTGTCTGTCCTTCGTCCTCGTGTTGTTGTTTTTACTTCGTGCACTCTTCTCTAAGTTCAAGCGTTAAATATCTCAAGTCGAGTCTGTCAGTGCTGTCTCCATGTCGTCCACTTCGTGTCGGTTTCTGTGCTGGTCTTCGTGTTGTGTCCGTGTCTTTCATATTATTTCAGTAGTTATGTCTTCGTGTTACGTTTATGCACTTCGTGTCATTTTCTTTGTATTCTGTCTTCGTGTTGGTTTTTCGCTTTAGACTTCGTGTCTTTCTCACCTTGACCACACTCCGTGTCGATTCTTGAGTTTCATCTTCGTGTTGTTTTCAACCTCGTGTCGGTTTCTGTTTCACTTCGTGTTGTGTTTATGAACTTCGTGTCGTTTTCTTTATTTCGTGTTGTAGTCATCGTGTGTACCTCGTGTCGTTATTTCTCACCTCGTGCTGTTCTCATATTACTTCGAGTCGTTCATTCGAGCTATTTTTGCTCGAGTTGTTCTTCTTATTTTTTCAAGGGTTATTTCACTTCGTGTCTTTCTCGCCTTGACCACACTTCGTGTTGCTCTCTGTAGACCTCGTGTCTTGCTTGTTTGCAACCACTTCGTGTCGGTTTCTGTTGTCAGCTCGTGTCATTTTTCCTTGTTGTGTCTTCGTGTCATTTTTGTTCTATTGCGTGCAGAACTTTGCAGCACCTCGTGTTGCTTCCTGTGCCGCCTCGTGTCGTTCTCTGTGTAGTGTGTGTTTTGGTCACCACTATACTTCGTGTCATTTTTCTCTGTAGTGTTAAGCGTTATTAGTATGTATCTCGTGTCGTTCTTTTCTTAACTCGTGTAGTAGTCACGTCGTGTTGCTATTATATACCTCATGCAGCTTTGCTTTCTGTGGCCATACAGCGTGTTAATGGCTTTTAAAATCATTACAGGTCCGAGGAAGAACATTCCACACACCTGGGCTGCACGTGATCCGAGACAAGAGGAACCAACCTAATAAAGGCACGTGGCAGGAAGATTCTGGATCGAGCGTGGGAGGCACACGCGTTTTGTGCCCTATCCACCTGCTGTTGCTGCTATAAATAGGACCCTTCGTCCTCAGATGAAGATTATCGAAGAAGAGAGGAATAGAAGAAAGAGCAGAAAACAGAGAGTCCTTCGATCCACAGAAAAAGAAAAGAAAGAAGAAAGAATAGCAGAGAGAAAGAGAGAGCAGAAGAGTGATCAGAAGAATTGTTCTGACTTGCGGATCAAATCCGAAGTCTATTGCTCAGTTTGAGCTACATTGTTTCCATTTTCTGGAATTTGATTTCCTTCGATCGTGGTTTTCGTTTCTTGTTCTTATCCTTCTTTAACTGTCCTCGTTTGTGTTTCCGATCCTCTGGACTGAGGTCGGGGTCCTCCTGTGAGATCAGGAGAAGGGAGATCTAATCTCCGGTTTGCAAGCAGCAGGTGGGCTGCTTGTGGGTTCCCTCCGGGTTTGGAGGAAGAGGGGTCTTCGACCTCTGGTTCACTAGTAGTGGGGTTGCTACTAGTGGGGTTCCCTCTTGGTAAAGAGGAAGAGAGACGTGAGTCTCTGGGTTCTAGTAACTGTGGGTTGCTAGAAGTTCCCTCCGGGTAGGAGGAAGAGGAGAGGTTGTTCTCCTGGGAAGCTGTGTATCAGCTTTTGTTTGGCAAGCTGTGTTGCCCAGCCGATAGTGAAGCCACACTCGGTTTGAGTGTGGGGTGGATGTAGGTCTGAAGGACCGAACCACCTTAAAATCCTCTGAGTTCTTGTGTGATCGTTTGTGGTGATAGTGTGGTGTGCCTTCTATTCTCTCGAGCTATTGTCTGCACTGCATTCCTTTTGATAGTTAGAGTTCGAGATTATTTGCGTTTAGCGAAATACACTGCAGTAATTTTTAATTCTTCGAAAAATAGTGATCTATTCATCCCCTCCCCTTCTAGATCACTTCATACTTTACTTATCATCCGAACGTCTCATGCTGTGTAGCAACCCTAATAAATGAATAATTGAAATGAATTAAAACATATATATTACAGAAGTAATATATATAAAAGGAATAGGGTTAATTGGACGAAATAAAACAAATTAAAAATAACGCCTCTTATTAAGGCGTTAATTTATAAAGAAACGCCTCTATCCATGGCGTGACTAAAGAAAGGACGCCCACATATGCGGTCGTCAGTTCTCATGCGACCAAATGGGTAAGTAAAAGAAACGCCCCTATCTTGGGCGTGTTTTAAAACACGAAACGCCCTTCTTCAAAGCGCTTTTTAAGAAACGCCCTAAAGTAAGGCGTCAATTAAAGAATACACGCCCTGACCTAAGGCGTTAATTCAGTTCGTGAACCGTTCGAACCCAAAGCTTATCCAGGGAAGATCAACCTAATCTAGTAAGTGTCTATTAGAGTAAGGACTCTATTAAGGATATACTACCCTCAATCAAACCCTACTCTTGTTAGGACTTCAATATCCTATAAATAAGCCTGTTCGATCCAACCCTAAAACCTATTTGATCATTCGCCTGCTACGGTAAGTTGACGAACAGTGAGTTTTTTTTCTGATAATCTTCTTCCATGATGCATGAAGAATATTGATTATTATTCTTCTTCTTTTCTATGTTGATACCTTTGACGTGCCCGCTATAGGTTTTGCAATCGGGACTCATCTATAACCTTCAGAGTTCTTCTTCTACAATCGAAGCCAACATCTTCTTCCATCATCCAGTAGCCGTTGTCTTCAGGAGC